>VDFB02000363.1:26769526-27332940 GCA_007258455.2 Sequoia sempervirens
TGTATCAATGTTGGTTTATTTTATTGGCTTGGAGTTATTAGTTCTACTTTATTCTTTAGAGCTATTTGTATTGAAATTGAGTGTGACTGGACCATGGGTGATCTTCATTTAGGATATGGTTATCATTATGTCATGGAGATCTTAATATCATGATTTTGTGGGAGCTTTGATAGTGATGTTGACTTATCACTTGGTGATGGATGATCTTCTATAGTGGTTGTTGGTATCATGGAGGAGCTCTTGGATCTTGTTTATTGCAATGAGAACTCTTTGACATTTTTAGTTTCATTGTCAGGAGATGATTATCTTCACATGATTGGAGATGTTGAAATATTTGTTAACCATGTAGGACTCTTAGATTCTTTGGTTGAGGTGTCATTTTCGACAAGTGATCCTTGGTTGAGAGGATGTTTGGTATTATGTCTTAGTTTTCTTTGGATACTAGTTGAAGTATTGACATCATATAGGTAGATCATGATGTTATGATGTGTTCCTTATTCTACAATTGGACCTTTGAAAATGATCTCTAGATGTTTCTCTTGGTATTGAGTACATTGGTCATGTTCTTAGGAGCTTCATGAGAGTTTGGTGTTATAATTGGATCTTAACATGGATTGATCAGTTGCAAGTTCTCATGGATACTTGGAGACTTGGGTGAGGCTATTTTTTTCTCTTGATTTTAGATATATTTGTTGAGATAGTTACTCTTTAGAGGTTTTAGTAGGAAGTCTAAGGAGTCTTCACTTGGATATGGACCTATAGAAGAGATTGTTCTTGGAGAGAGTCATTATGGCTTGGTGTATCCTAGATGAGCAATCTCATTACCCACTTTTGGTTTGCTCGATAATCATCTAAGAGATATTGCCTATATTATTTTCATATGCTTTATTTTCTTATGGATATGGATCTTGAGCTATGATTGCTAGTTCTAAAGGATTCATTTGAGGATTGTTTGGCATGTATATCTCCTTGTGCATATGATTTTATTTATGAATTATGTTATGAGGAGTTTAGGAGATGTTTTTGGGCTTATTCTTGATTTGGGAATGGATTTGAGTTTGATCTTCCTTGTTTATATATGATTAAATCAATGTTAGTCATATGAAACATATGCTTTTTTAATCTTGGAGATTGAAAAATTGAGTGTTTTTAAGGATTTTCAATTTGCACGAAGGAGATATTACTTCATATAGCTTAGCACTTTGAGGTGTTGGTAGAAGGAAATTTTATGGGATATGACTTACAATTTTTCTCTATTTGTTCTATTATTACTTCCTAGAGGTTCATGGAACACATGGTTTGGCATGATGGAATTGGGAGAGTTATGGTGATTTGTTGAGAGAGAGTATGCAATAGTTTTTTATTATATGTGTGGATCATTGCGAGTGATCTTTGCTAATACAAGTTTTTATTATTAGCCACACCTTGGATATGAGCATTGATAGTAGAATTGGTATGCATTGATCTATTTTCATATTTGACATTACTCATGTAGCAAGAGTTCCTAGATGTGTATATTATTCACAAATAGGTTTTAAAATACATGGATCTTATGATTATGGTTTACAGGTTGGATATATTTTTGGCATGAGTTCTATTGATGGCTTTGGATACCTTTGTGGGTATGGATGATTGGATGGATTAATATTTTTTGTGGTACATTATTTCTAGTCATGTGGGTTTTTTCATTAGATGACAGCTTGGAGTGCTTGTTATCAATTGGATTTGATGCTTGTGTTCTTTGGATTGGTGCATATTCACCTTGGATTGTCCTTTTTCTTCTATTGGTGGCATGCATGATATAGGACGAGAGGATTTATTGCTTGAGATGGTGGTAAACATTGGATTTTATTGTAAGTATCTTGATAAAGCAAAAGACTATTTTAGAGATTGCTGTGGTTTCATGGATGGCTATGATGATGTATTTCATCAATTGTCCCTTATACAATGTATAAAAGTGAGAGAATGTTAGGAAAAGGATATTGTACACCTTGCACAAGAAAGTGCTATTTAAATTATGTACAATAAATATTTATTTGTGGTGCATCTTTAGGAGGTGTGTTTAGCCACATTAAGTATTTATTTGGGTCTACTTATAATTTTTTATGTGACAAATGTTTTATGTGTGGGTTTTACATGGGGAAATAATCAATATTGGGAAACTTAGTACCAATAAAATAAATATCAGGTTTAATGGTTTTGTGTACTCATATTTTTGAGGAACATGATTTTACCTTGCCACATGGTTTTTTTGTGAGCTTGATTCTATTAAAGAAAATCCATGTTTAGTGGTTAAGGTTGGTTAGTTGGATTGTTTGTTGGTTTTAGTGGCCATAATTTGTATTACATTCTCTTCTTAATGCATATGTGAAGCATGGTATGGGATGTGAGGGTACATGCTTGGATACATGGAGGATGCATTGGAGGAGCTTGATATTTTAGAATTATTCAAGAATAATCTATTAGTGTATTATAGTGTGTTCATTGTTGAATAATAAATTGAGTGTGGATGCTTTTGAAGGTTTTTTTTTTTTTCCCTTGTGAGGGTTTTCCTAAGGCATATCTTGTGTAATCTTGTTGTATGCCTTTGATATTTTCTTAGGGCTATTATGTAATCTTGTGTATATGCTTTTCTCTCATGGGGTTATCTATGAAATGGTTTGAAAATCTTAATAAATTTTTATAACACATATGTGAATAAAATTAAGATGCATGAGTGCATACAACTTAGGGAAAAATCCCAAACCCTATAACATGTTAAGAATTAAAGGACATCTAATATATTCATAAGGCTTATTAAAACATAGCTTGATAATTAATGGATCTCACATAATATTTTTAGCTCATTCAATTATTTTCCAAGCTAAAAATAAGTTATCCAAAATAATTTAACAAACCAACCAAGAAACAAGTCTATTCTAGACACACAATTTCCAAAGTAACATATCTTTAATTTTATGGGTTAGCACTTTAACTATAATTTTGTAGGATGTATTTAGTAAGGTGATTAGTTACTAATTTGTAGTGGCTCCTAGAGATCTGATTCTAATCCCTTCAAGATATACATGGTAAATTTTTTTCTAGATGTGTGGCCAAATAGCTCAATATAATTCAACTAGAAACCCATCCATACTAAGGATCTTCTCTTTAGTCACATTGTACATAGCCTTATCAATTTATTTGATGGTGAGGATATATTCTATAAATTTGATGTATTTTAGGTCTATTTTATGGGGAATGCAACCTATAATATTTTCATAAATAATTAGAATAATACATGGTCATTTACTAATTCATCAATGGGAAGAAGTTTATAATGATTGTAGAAGTTTTTCATAATAAAAAATTGGTTGGATTGGAGGGTACAATTTGTTTCTTAAATTACTAAGCTATTTTTTTGGTGCTTTTATCACATGATTTAAATGAAGAATTTAGATATTATCTTTGTCTTTAATCTATTATAGATGGGAATATATTTGGGTAACTTTTCCTTTATAAGTAACCACTCTATGAATATGATTTTTAGTTTGAGTAGTTGACTACTAAAGAGGAATGTTAGGTAAATTATTAGTAAGAAGCATTCAATCCTTAGAAATTTGACTGTTAAGGGATTTTTCAAGCCAACAATACTTAGTATTTCTCTTGCTATACTCCCAAAGGAAGAAAGTGGAGTGAGCAATAGTTCTTTCCCACTAGTTGATCAATATATCATATTAAGTTTGGCTCAACATTCCAAGTAGCATTAAGGTTATTAATTTCCAATATTTTTGTTGTAAATAAGAAATGTCCAAGTTGAAGGGGAGCTCATTTAGGGGTTGAGTGGAATATTCAAAGAAGAAGAGGGTAGTGAAGAGGGGAGATGGTCTAAAATATTGGTAGAAAGGTAAGGTGGATAAGAAGTCAAAAGAAGGAGGTGATGATTTGGTAATTAGGGGAGATGTATAATTGGTCATTTTTCTTAGAAATCATTCGCAACATTGGTTTCATATAAAGAAATTTGGAACATCTAAAGACCCATTTAGCCTAGGAGGGGGTGAAAAACTCCAGGAGAAATATGGCCCAAGGTACACATGGAAAGCTCTTCTTGGGATAGATAGGAGTGATTCTCAATTAGAGTATGTTCTACCATGTTGACATCCACCCTTACCACCTAATCCACTATATAGGGAGGTGCAAATACATCCATTCCAAATTTTAGATTTTATCTTAGGGGCATTTTAAGCATACATAGAAAAAGTCCAAATATTTCACCATAGTAGAGCATAGTGGGTCACAAATATTAGTTGGTTGGGTTAGTACCATAAACAACTATAGATCTCATAATCCACAAGGAAAGGAACATCAATAAATCACTATTTCCATCAAGGTAAAATTTTAGTGTGGGAGAAGTAGGCATCATGCCAAATGGAGGATGATTAAAATCCAAGAAAACAATATTGCTATTCAATTCTTGAAACATGAGGAAATTTGTGAGGTTGTTTAAAAAGATTTTCTCACTCGATATTTATAAGAAGGGATGCAAAGGCCCCAACCCTCCATAATTGCACATTGCACTTGGGTTTGCAATCATGTATCCCTATTTGTCTAAGCACACATAACTAACTTTATGAGGTGAATATGGGGATATCCATGATCATTTCTTTTTGAATATTCTCTTAGAAGGAAGAATGGGACTATGTCCTCATCAATATTGAGGGTTGAGAAGAAGAAGAGGTAAGAACTAAAAACAAGGAAGGTAAGATATTTTTCATTCAATAAATTCCTTATAAGAAATTATATTGGGGGAGAGTGAGGTCTGTGATAGGAACAAGTGTATGAAGGATATAGGAAAGGAGAGGGAGGTGTGTTGGGAATGGAGATAGAGGAAGGTTTAAAGAGATTGGGCGAGATAAGAGGTTCTTAGACTCGAGAAATTTTAAGGGGTGTTCATAAAAAGAAGAGTTGGAAAGGGGTAGACCATTAGAACATGGGTGCAAAGGAAATTTTTTAAGGGCACAAGATAGTTATAAAAAGGAA
The DNA here is from genome assembly GCA_007258455.2 of Sequoia sempervirens. NCBI lineage: Eukaryota > Viridiplantae > Streptophyta > Pinopsida > Cupressales > Cupressaceae > Sequoia > Sequoia sempervirens. The sequence continues at coordinate 26,774,543 of VDFB02000363.1, forward strand.
TTGTCACCTATATTAAAACTAAGAATTTGGTTTATTTAGATAGTTGATCCATTGGTTAAACTTAAAAAATAGATCGATGATCTTATGGATTTATCAAGTGGTAGGGTTAGATACATTTCAACATAGAATCATGGTTGGAGATAAAGAATTGACCATTTATTTGAATTTTTTGTATACCAAACAACTCTTCCTAATTGGGAGGAAATATCATGTCTAGAAATGGATTGGATGAAAGATTAAGGATTTAGGTTATTCCACCCACATACCTTACTATGATTTGGAAATGTGTTTTGGATGGAAGTCTATTTCCTAGGTTTGGATATAACAAGTTTGGATACATATAGTCTAGGATCCATACTACAGAGCATCTTAGAGATGATCAAGGTCAACAAAGGTTCATGATGCATACCCCCTACACAAGTTCCCCCTACAGGATTCTATTGTCCATCTCTTGTTCTCCTAATTAATGTGTGTCTATTTAATGAATTATTGTTTAATAGGGACCCCTTTGAGAAAGAAAATTCAGTAATGGATCTATATTTGTAGTCTAAAATAACATCAATAGTATCACCAAGGAGCTCAAATAAAACCACATTACCTCTAGTAGAGTATCCTAGGTGAAGGGACTATTGATAGTTGGCTAAGAGAATTTAGAGTTAAATTTATCATTTGTATGTATGCTTGGAAGTGAGTCACCTATTGTAACACCTTCTAATATTGAGGGTGCTAAACTTTAAGAAGTGTATATTTACCTTACATTTTTGGGGAGGAAAAGTAGGGATTAATATTAGAACATAAAGATGGTGAAGGCATGATTTTCAATGCTTTGGTGTCAAATCTCTTGTAGCCATAGGGTGTATGGAAGTAAACTCTTGGTGATAATAGTGCAAAAGCTCAAATGAATCTTCTATGTGATTGATAATTTCATAAGCATCCAAGTTAGCATTATCACATTTTCTTTCCTTTTTCTTCATCATTAATTCCTTGGATTGAGGTGGGAGATATCGAGTTCATTTTATTTCACCTTAGGCTATGTTGTTGGAAAAGAAGACACCACACAAAGGTTAGTGTTTTCCATTAATTGTAGAGCTCCAATGTTGTCTTCTTACACCAATGATTTAAATGATTAGGAACTCCAATTTTTTTTAGATTATATTCTAATGTTGTCATATCTAAAACCCTAGTAGTGTTTGACTACCTTCAGCTTGATTAGTAACTATCAAACCAACACAAATTTAGCTATCAAGCATGCAGTAGTAGTGTGTTCCAAAAAGATGTACATGTTATTAATTGAACCCACCAATTATATTATAAATAAATGGTGATCACAACCACCCTTAAGCCTATTTTAGCCCCAAATTGTTCAAAAGTGAAAATTGATATAATAATCAAAATCCAATTCAACTAATAAATTGCTTGGGTTCAAATAATGCAAAGACAAGTTACTCATATTCTTGTCTAGCTTCTATTTGTGAATGTTGACTACAATGCCCTAATGGATTCTTGATCCCTGTTGGTGTGCTAATATGCTAATTCTTGTGGTATCGTAGTGATGGTCCAACTTTTAAACATAAAGACAAGCATTACTTAAGATGAACTTTTTTTGTTTGATAAAAGGATAGTGCCCATAGTTTATTATATAGCTAAAATTAAAGGATTACATAAGCCAAAATTATAGTATTGGAATTTGATTTTCTGATTCATATAAACCAAAAAACCACCATTTGTAACATTGGTATGTTTGTATAAAAAAAATCTCTATTACTTGATATTCTTTACAGTCCCCAAGATAATGTAAAATAAAAAAACTATATTATACATCGCATTATATATAAGATGGGAGTAAAGTTTGAACATCATTCCTCCATTGAACCTGTATTAGCAGAGGTATCCATCCTACCACTGTTAATATTGAGAGCACTATCCCACTGTCCTTCACCAATCTCCATAGCACCAGTGTTCATTGAAGCATCAACCACTTATCCACCTTCAGAGGACCAAGCTCATGAGCATGGGTGTTGGGAACCCTATATGTAGTGTCCAAGGGTCATCATTATGGAGACCTTTTTTAATGGATCCATAAACCTCTCTGTATGCCACTTTTTTCCTAATATAATTCTTAGGAAAGAGACCTCCAATGTAAACCTTTCCTTTCTCCAATTTATATGCTTAAGTGACTTGAAGGAGCTCATCATTATCGAGGTAATTTAAAGAAACTGACTCATGTGCCACAATTGAAAAAAAATCAAAGGACTGCACTAGGTCCATCACAGTTGATATGAATATAGAAAGCACTTGAGTGGGGAATAGCAGCCTAGGGGAATCTGGGCATATTATTTCATGGCCTAGAATAGTTTTTATACTATCCAACAGACTCAGACAAGACACTTAAATCCGTTACCTCTTTTGAGAAAGGAAGTTCACCCTCCTTGATTTGCACTTCAATTCTGAAATTTTTGTGCAAATATTCCATTTTATACACCACACACCAAATATATTTGCAATTTAAACAAATACGACCTAGAATTAAATGAAACCAAACATAATTTCCACATTGAAAGCCAACAGACCCCACCAAGATGCCGAAACTAAAAACCAGATTTAATCAACGAACTAAGCAAAATGAGGACACAAAAACCAATTCTCGAGGAACACATAAAGAGATAAAGTTACCCTTTATACTCTCCAAGGTCCAACAAAATCTTAGGATGCCATTTCCAAATTCGCTGAAGACCAAGAAAACTCAAACCTTTGAAGAACCATAATACTTGTAATGGAGAGCACCACATCTTATAAAACGAGATTTTTGTATGATGGCAGCTGATCATCATAATGGGGATTACACAGGATGCTACTTAAGACATGTACTTAGAATGAACATGTACAATCTTTAGATTGAAGTTTCGAGGGTACCTCCTCTCTTGTTGATTCTCTATTTTCAGTACATCTAATTTTTTATTTTTTATTTTAATTTTCTAGAATTGATTATATCATAAATAATTTTAATAATGACATACCTACTTTATAATCTATTATTGCTTTTATAAAAATAAATAAAAATTATCTTTATTACGCCGAAGGCGTTACCTATATGAAGTTTGCAAGCCCATTTTTTCCATTGATGGTTAAAACTGCTTGAAGAAGGATGTAAGAAGATTAAATAAATCTTCATCATTCATTGCTTTTTATCATTTTCCCCATCATTGTTTTCTATGTAAAAATTCATGACACTTCCGTGAAAGGAACAATTTTTAAAATGTACATGCAATCTATCCACATTTTCTTATCGTCAAACTCAATGTGTCCACACACACTGCCATGCTCTATTGCACTAACCAATCTAATAGATGGAGTACAAAGCACAAAACACCATCTGACGTGAAATATCTTTGACAAGAAGGATATGAATATAAGTGGAAAGTGATGAATGGGACAAAGCCATCTCCACCTTGGAAGGTGACTTCAAATGTTTAATTGTAACTTGTCTAGGCCAATTCCCCTTCCCTTGCAAATCTTACTTGTCTAGCCCACCTCCAACTTGGTGGAAATTCCTTCTTCTCCTCCATACTTGTTCACTTATAGAACCTTTACATGCTGGCTTCTCTCAAGCTTAGTAGTTGTTACATCAATGGTTCCATCCCTTCTCATCCGTTCAGCCTTCCAAACCTACAAGAAGTTGAATTGTCTGTCAATCTGGACTTTGGAGGGAACCTTTCAAGCATTTTGTAGCAATACTCTGTGTTGCTTAGCAACCTTATTCTTATATAGCAACAAGTGTAACATGAGCCATTCTAGATTCAATTTCCAACATCTCCTTGTTAACTGTGTTCGATCTCTCTGATTGCTTTTTCCAAGGTTGCTTCCTCCCACCATCGTAAATCTTATAGGACTTGTAGTGTTAGATATCTTGAACAACTATTTAAAAGGAAGTATACCGTCATTTGGGGTTAAACCTCCTCCACGAACACCATTTCCTTTGGTCCATATCGTTCTTTCATACAACTAGATGGAGGGAAACATCCCCTCCATGTTGTTCGATGCATTTAGGAAGCTTGGCCACGTTGACTTGAGTCAAAACCGATTGACCAGTACTATTCCATCCCCTGCCCGAAATCTTACCTCCCTCACATGGATTGATCCAACAATGAACTGACGGGTAAAATGCCTACCTTGGCCAACTTCAAATTTGTTCACAAGTTTGGGTTTTGGCACTAGCCTCACTGTTGATCTTGCTTCAAATTTGTTCACAATTCTGGGTATTGGCTTTACAAATGTTGAAGGCTTTCTTTACTCTAGCTGAGGCTTTTGCATTGGAGTCTTTGAAGTAAGTGGTTTCTGCACACTTGTAGGACATGGAATTGTTCACCTTTGAAGCTCATCATTTCTAACTTTGCTAGAAATTATCGAAGGAGCCTTTTTCTTATTACTCTGCACACCATTTGTCATTATTGCATTGTCCACACTATGTTGTAAAGAACCATTCCCCTGAATAACAGGCTTATCAAATCCAAATCCTATCTTACTCATTTCCTTTCTAGGATCAAATAATCGTCTTGGCTTTGCACTTGGTGTTTTTGTTAATGTTCCCAACATGGAAGGAAATTGTCTAGGTGGCTTTACTGCACCTTCAACATCCATCAGAGAGTGCATTTGCTTGCTGAATATTGCAGGTTTCTTCAATAATCTGGAATGTTTCAAAATTTTCTACTTTTGTTGGTCATTATTTGTACTAGAAAAATAAAATATCCTTTCGACCATTTATACAAACTTGGAAAAACAAAAATTGGAATATTCACAAAGGATCTAAGAGGGCCTCACCCTACCTAGCCGACTTATTAGTTTTAGTTTCAGCGTAGCAAATTCCTAAGGCTATGCAATGTTGACCTGGAAACACACCATACATAAAAGACCTATATGGGAATACTCTAACTTATTCCCCTATTACTTCGCCCACAATTTTAATCTTAAACTTCAATTCTTTGCCCGGATCTCGATCTGATTCGATCTTAACGATCGATCTTTATTCCCCTTTCCGACGAGGGATCTTCTATTCTCTCGACCGAGATTCTCTTTGTCGGATCTCTTTCGATCTTCGACGACGAAAACCCTGATCTTTCGGCTGCACGGATATTTATCTTCCTTCTCCCTTTCTTTTGATTCTTCCTTTTCCTTTTGATCGATCGATCGATTCTGATTTTGTCGCAAGATTTCTTTGATCTTGATTGTCCTGTCGGATCGCGCGATCCTGCCGGATCGCCGTCGATCGGCTGATTGATGTTCTACGGATCGATTCGACGCGTTTCGATCCTGATCTCCTCTCCATATTGCAAACATACCCATAGACCCGAGCCAGGCCGCACCATCTCTTGATCTCAAAATATTACCGGCATTTCGACCTTTTGCACAAACAATATCATTTAATAAATAGCCTACCATTTGATGTATGCAAAAAATAGACCCAAATTTTCCCTTATTGACCTTCCAAACCTCTTCGACGTACCCATTGCACACCAATGTGCAATTGCTAGTATTTAAAACAAAAAACAAAAAGTTAGTAATGATATAGTATGATGGTTAAATTGTTATGTTGTGGTTCTTGCCACCAAAATTCAAACCCCTACTAAAATATTATTGATGTGTATTTATGTTGAAGCTGATCAAAAGCCTCTACTCTTAATTTAAAAAAAAATAAAAATAAAAATAAATTCCTTATTTCGACAATTGCTAATAACAAAACACACCCAAAGGTCCAAAGTGCGAATTAGTGTAAACCGTTGATCTCATTTCCTAAGGATAGACTTTATGCTTCCACGTAGCTGTGTGGGCCTCAAATACTATGTTGATTGATCGGGTTTATGCGAGCTTGTAGACAAAAATTAACATTGGGACAAAAATTAATTGATCTTATTTGAGTGGAAGTTTTTTGAGGAAATAGAGGCTCACTACACACTACAGATGCATAACATTGGAAGTTCACAAAAAATTAATTTATCTTTAAAATAATAAATATATTTTTTACAATGCTTGCACACTATAGTGAGAAGAATTAGGGTTAAAATTGTAATATTATTAATAGTTATAAAATTAAAGTTATAATTAATTATTTCAACTGAATTTCTAAAATTATTAATTATAACTCTAATATTAGTATATAATCATGAGTTTTAAAACATTTAAAAATAATTATTTAATAAGGTTAAAGTTATAATATAATTTGATTATTTCTCTTTATCTAAATTTGGGTTCAATTTTTTTTCTTATTTTATTTTTAAATGCATTTTTTTTGTTTAATGTCTTATCTTATCAATGTGTGTACATATATCTATACTTCCACATTCATTATGTTTAATTTTTCACCATATTTTTACATTTATTTTCTATATAAATATTAGATCAATTTGATAACTATAAATCTTGATCTTCAAAATATAAAAAATAGTATTCAAAATTTTCCCACTTCAATTTATCATTTATGTTAAATTTGATTTTTTTAAAATCATACTCCCTAATTCATTATTGTCGCGTCTTAAATTGTCACCCTTGGAAATTTCACACTATGTTTTTCTCCCCCTAAATCATTGAGTCCAATTGACCCCATAATTTCTTAAAACTATGCGTTTGGAAGCCAATTTGTACCACTTTTCAATAAATTGCAAGCATTGAATAAATGCATCCAATTCATATGTTTACCTTGACACTCAATGTCCTATAAATTAGGGCCAAAACCAATTTGACCTAGGGTGAATGGTTCCCCCTTCTTAGCCAAGAACCAATTTTGGACATGTCAGAGTGGCCATCTTAACATGCAAAATTAAAATTTCAAATGTCAGCTATTGGGATTTAATTTTTAAGAAATTAGAATAATAGCATATAAATACCTAGTATTTTCACCATTTGAAACTAGAAGTGAAAGAATCTAGCAAGAGGTGAACATTAAGAGAATTCAAGAACAAGTCAAGAGAAATTTTTTAGTGATATATTATAGCAATTCAAGATCCAAGCATCATGTTAAAGTGTATGTGAGTTCATGTTGTCTTATTACTATTGTTTTGTGAAAGCCAACCCCTTTTGTAGATCTCCAAAGAATTCAAGCAAATCAAGCAAGAAAGATCCAAGACCTTGAGGTGATGTGCATGACTTCAGTCCTTTAAGGGAGTTGTTGAAGGGTGGTGAGTTGCATCACTTTGTGATTTCATCATTCCATCCTTCCCATTTATCCATTTTATCATTCACATTGCCATTGTCAAAGTGGAAAAAATTACACATGGTTTGATTGAGGTAAGCCCTTAGAATAGTCCAATATTTTCTCTCTTTATGAATGTGTAGATTTTAGGTTGAAGAGGATTGAAAAAGGCTTGAAAAAAAGTTGACCATTGTTGCATTTGAGGCCCTACATATTTCCAATTCACATAAACTCACTTACATATTTATCTGATAGTGTTTCAAAAATTATGTAACTAGAAATCAGAAGCTCAAATTTGTCATCGAAGGAACCTGAAAACAAAGCATAAGTACCATAAAAAGACCCATTTTCCCTAGGGAAACCTAGTCCCACTACAACACTCAAATCCAATTTCTGGTGAAAGGTACATAGTCCTCTAGACTTCCTAGATCTTCCTACAATTGACTATTTCTGTTTATTAATTGTCATATTATTATAATTTTAGTACTAGGTCATATAGTTCAATTAGGCTAATCATAGAAAATAATTTCTAGTTCATTTTTAAGGCCTTAAGGATGCAGATCTAGGTCTGATTGACTATTTTTCATAGTTGAAAGTCAACATATTCACCTTATTGATTTGCATTCTAATGTACCTTTGAAAAAGGAAGATATTCATCCTAGGTTTAAACTTAGGGTTCCCTTTTTCACATGTTACATTTTGGTGAACCTAATGTACACAATCGCAATTGTTTCATTTTGGTGAATCATAGTTGTACACTCATGATAATCATAGTTGTTCTTCTCTCGGAGGAAAAATTTTCACACTTGTTTGGTCCCTCCTTGCTAAAATTGGGCTTCTTTATGCCTTATTTGGCTCTATTTTTCATCCACAAGCCTTATTTAATGCATCTTTCCAAGGATAATCCAAATAGATATCTAATGACCAATCATAATTTAATGATTTTGGATTGTATGGCCCATATTTAGTGATTCAGGACTCATACACCACCTTGGGCATATGGGTCCCACCTAAGTTTTGGGTCCTGGTCCTGAATTTGGCATAGAACTTAAAACATTTATTGAAATTTATGTCCCAAGCTTAGGCTATTGGGACTCATACACCCCAACTGGTGTATGAGTCTTGCTTAGCTTGGACCTATTTTAAATTCAATTTCTTGGCAGGATTTTATTCTCCTAGATTTGATGTTGGCTTGTAGTGTAGTAATTTCTAGAAATATGGCATAAACAACTATAAATACAAGGTCATTTCACTAAGCTTTCACCTAAAAAGTTTACAAGTCATCTAGAAATTTTCATGAGCAAGTGTAATCTAAGAATTCAAGTTCAAGAACATTCAAGAGCATTCAAGAGTTGATTATCAAGCATTTTGGAGCTATATTCAAGATTCAAGCATCATGTCAAAGTCATCATGCATCATGTTTGTTTTTGAGCTAACATTTGTGATGTAGGTTCTTATGATCCAAGCAATATTTCAAGTCAAGATCCGTAACATACAATCAAGAATCAAGATCTACATTCATACTAGCCATTGCATACAAGATTGTAGCCTTTATTTCAAGGGTTTGGTGAGTTGCAACATAACTTATTTGTTCATTCATCATTCCTTCATTCTATTTGATTTCATTTCAAGGTTTGATTACCAAAATGGGGTTTGACCAAGGTAAACCCCTATCCACTAACAAAACAAAAATTTCACCTCTCTTTGATGTGTGATTTGCAAATTTAGGTTGAAGATTCATTGAAGAGCAAGATTAGAGAAAGTTGTCAAAGTTGACATCTTCATGGAAAGTCATCTATAGGTCAGAATTCAATGTTTTAGACTCAAAGATTGGGCAGGAGGGAAGCTACAGAAGAACACTAGAGGATATCAGAGTTTTAGATCAACCCTGATACTAGGAATAAATCACCACTTGTGGTATATGAGTCCCAATATACCAATTTTTAGAAATTTTCTATAGATCCTATTTTACCAGTTGCAAATTTCAGTTTAAGCTCAAAACCCTAAACTGGGACTAAATCACCCCTACTAGTGTATGAGTCCCAATGTTCTTCAAAATTCATAATTTCAAAATTGAAAACCTTGTTTCAAGCATCTTCATCTTTCTAGGTGCACCTTTTTTTATCTCCAGTTTGCTATTCTGATTTGAGTTCATTTTCTAGGTTATATAGTTAGGTTTTGCATTTACTTTCATTTCTTGTCTTTCTAAGCCTTGCCAGTGGCACTTGAGAAGACATTGACACCTGACACCTCCCATTTGCCACCTCACTGGCCTCGGCCTGACACTGAGGCTCGATAGACCATTGAATTTCATTTGAAATTTGTAATTGCAATTAGTTTAGACATCATACAAACTAGAAAACCTAACATTCACTTAAAATTTGATAAAATTAGTGTCAAAACCCTCATTTGGGACTCGTTCGCACCTTTGGGTGATTTAGTCTTGGTGCAAGTTGTTTTACCTTATTTCTGGGAGTTCTGTGTTGACTGTTTCTCAACATTTGAACCCTATAAAATCCCTAACTAGGACTCATATGTCCCTCCAGTGATTTAGTCCCATGTTAGATTTGAAATTGCATTTTACAACATTAAAAACCTTGTTTCTGTGCTTCTATTTGTTGTTGTTAGATCTTTGTTTTAATTTACTGAGTTTTTGTTTCATTCATTTCATTGCATCTAGCTTAATTTCATTCAAATCAAAATTAAAGAATATCATTTATCTTGTGTTCATTGAATTTGTCTTGCATTCATTAATTGTCCCTTGCATGAGCTTTACAACTTGGTGTCCTATTGCTAATACTATAGTGAGACGTAGTTCGAGACTTATGTCATCCCACGATAGCACACTCGTCGTGGATCTTGGGTTATCTAGCTCTTTCACTCATAGTGTTGACACTAGTGCACTAGGTATGGACCATACCCCTAATAATTCTTTACCTTCATATAGCATGACAAGTGTTGAAATAATGGTTACTACTATCCCTCAAGAAAGCATAGTCCAAATCCATGAAGAATTAGCAAACCTACAACACCAAGTGAGTACTGAAAAAATTTCTAGCACTGCTATCCCTACCATAGATAACATACATTGCATGGTTGAAAGTGAAGAAGGAATATAACTTGCACATAACCTAGGTCAAATTTTTAGTAAACTTACTAGTTGTGCTCCACCTTTGAAAAATATCCAAATTCAAGGAGGAACTTGAATTCCTCCTCCCACGACATAGCCTCTATTCCTACCTATACCAACCCTCAAATTACAACAATGATGTAACCTACTAGTAATGTATTTACTACCTTAGGTATTTCTAATAGCAATCCTTGTACCTTTGTGGCATTACACATCATATCTCCTTCCACTTTACCTACTATAAGCATTCCATTCACTTGCCCCTCAAATACATATACAACTCCACCATATTCACATCCATCTCAAAATACAACCAATGACGCCATCCTTAACCAACTCTTACAAAATGTTTCATCCCTTCAAAAGCAAATTTCCACCATAAACCAAAATCAAAATGGCCAACCTACACACTATGTTAAAAGAAATCACTTGTCCTTGGAGATATTGAGAACATTGATACCACAAGGTATAAATATTCCTAGGTTTGAGAAATATGGAGGGAAAGGAGATCCTTTTAACCATGTTTCCGCTTATATCACCTTATGTAGTGATTTCATCCTTGAGGATAAGCTCTTGGCTAAGCTTTTCCCTAGGTCCTTGAAAGATACTACTTTAGAATGGTTTTCCTCATTACCGAATAACTCAATGAAATTTTTGAGGCCTTTATTAACCATTTCCAAGTGCACATGACTCCTAAGATGACCTTAGCTGATTTGATGAGATGTAAGCAAAAGGATGATGAAAAGGTTATTGACTTTATTTCATGCTACCAAATGCTTTATTCCTAAATTGACATAAAGATTCCCGATCCTCACCTTCAACAAATGTTCATTGAAAACTTGAAAACTAAGATACAAGATAAGCTTGGCATGATGAAGTTCCCTTACTTCATACACTTGTGTAATTCCCTTTGTGATTATCAAAACTCGGCTAGTAGTCGTGAAACAAAACCCACCTCTAGCCGTCCTAAGAAGTCCGAATCCGCAAACCAAAATGATTACCAAAATTTTAGGAAATAGAATAAAGGATTCCTTCAACTAAATCCCCCTCAACCAACTCAACATGTTGATACCCAAGTGGCTGCTATAAAGAAGACAACTCCTTTCACATTTGGGGATCTGGCTAGGCAATTTACTCCCTTACTTGATACCCTTCATAACACAATGTTACAACTTCTATAATAGAAAATGCCCACCTTACCTCCCATTAAAACACCTAATCCTAATAAGCCTTTACCTCTGAGCTTTAGATCAAATTCCTATTGCCATTATCACCGAAAAAATGGACACGATACAAAACATTGGAAGCGTCTTAAGCATTTTGTGCAAGACCTCATTGATTCTGGTTGACTTCAAATTGAAGGTGTTAATGATCAAGGAAATAAGTTCATTTCCCCTCCTAACCAAAACTTGCAAATATTTACCAATCCTATGCCTAATAATAATATTTCATTTGTCAAAGCTAGTGAAACTAAGAAGAATGATGTGATGAATGTTGACATAGATGATGAAAACAAGCATATTATTGAACAAGGTCCTATGGATACTAATGAGCAAAATCCTATCAATTGTTTGGTTGCATTGATCAAAACACAGCCTCGTAAGGACTTAACTAAAAATCCTCTTGACATTGCTTTCTCATCTAATGATATACTTAAACATGCACCTGATGGTCCTCTTTACATAACCAGACGAGTCAATGACAAGCCCACTAATGGGATATTAATTGATATCATATGTGGAGAGAATGTGATCACCAAGGAATTCTTACTTGTACATGAACTCTATCAAGAAACATACAATAAACCGAAAGCATGGATAAAAACACATAATGGTTTCACTTTCCCTACAAAGGGATTGATCACCCTTCCTCTAAAAATCTTACCAGAATAATTAGACTTCTCATTCTCCATCATCCTAACATCAGATCAATTTTGTGTGAAGCTTGGTTATCCATGACTACGCTCCATGGAAGTAGTCCCGTCGGTCATGCATAAATGCTTAAAGTTTCCCTTTGACAATGAGATCTTTACTGTACACCATTGTGGCTTTAATCCTATGTCTTCTCATAAGAAATTTTCATTAGATTTCTTTTGGCTTGAGTCTATGAAACCTATCAAACCTCGCTAGGAATTATTTTTCAAATCCTATCAGAAGTTTAAGGTGAAATGTATAGAAAAAATATCCCTTATAAACATACCTCAACCCATGATTGAGGCTCCTATCCTTGATGAAACTATGATTGAACCAAAAGACATTCAAAATAACCAAGACCAACCTAAGATAGATCCTTAACCTATCTCCCACAAATGACCAAGAGACAACCAAAACAATTCCATCATTCCTCATTAGACAAAACAAGTTTACAAAGCTAAAGAGAAGATAGTTGAACAACCTCCCATGGTTCCTTCCATTCCTCCCCTTAGGGAAGAAAAGAAACCTATGGTTGATAAACCCGCTCCTACATAAACACAACTTGAAAATCGCACAAAAAGAAACATAAATGCTAGAGATTGTAGGCATAGATGTCATGCTCTTTCTCGAAGGTTAAACAACAAAAACAACAAAGAAAATTAACATCCAACCTTGATTGAAGCAATACATGATGAGTCTCCCTCTTTTCTGCTGCAAAAAGATCCTATATCACAACCACAACAAGAGCTAAATCCTTCTTTAGACATTATCATTTGACCTCTCATTGTGATTAACTTGGATGATGATGATGAGATTGCTAAAATTGATGAAGTACATAATGAATTGAATACATTGTTTTCTTCTTCTATGAGCTTAAACAACAATTATCCTAAGAAGAGTGTTGAACTTGGTGATACCCCTAGTTCAGAACTTTCTATTGTCCCTTTGGCTAGTTTTTTTCCTTTTGTATATGATGAACAAGATTGGGATGTAGACGACTTGCTACAGGTTGAGTCGCATGTGCCTTACTAGTATTTTGTATTGATTTATTTTTCATATTATGTTTGTGATTGCATGTTCGTAAAGTGACCCCCCGTAATATTTTGTTTGATGTATCTCTCTCTTTGTGCATTCCTCTATATGTACCTACATTCTTATCTATGTCGTAAACCTTTATCTTTTCTTTGTGTTGTGTTTTCCTTTTGGGGATGATGCAAGGTGTCGAGACATTTAGGTCTCTTTTGTCTTGAAGGATTTTTCTTTGTTTTCGCTCTATTTGTGTCATTCTTCCTGTTCCATGAGTATTTGGGGAATGATGACAGTTCCGAGCTCTCTAAAAACATTGTAGCAAAGACATACTAACCCCGAATCCATGGATCCCTTATGTGATTTTGGGATTTCATTTTGGGGGCAACCCCTCTTTCATGATGTAGCTTTATTTGGAAACATATGACTTGGCATAGAGCTTTTCAAGTAAGCTCTCATGTCCTCTTTAATGTTAGCATTTATCATTTGCCACTTTAAAGTAATTTCTCATAGCATGGTGTTTAACAATTTATTTAAAGTGAGGAAATATTGTTACACCTCAATTGTATGGTGTAACAACCCATTCCTAATTATTATTTAATTAACATTATTGTAAATGACACACGAATATACTCCAAATTAAAAAGACATAACTAGTAGCTAAAACCCATCATAGCTCCACATGTCCATTTGTAGCGTAGAAAAATGTATCTTTGGACATTTTCACGCTCATTTGGGTCCTTCTTTTGAATGTTAGCCTAGTTTTTCCTTGATTTAATGTTGTAATGTGGTCAACATATTCACATTAGGTCTTGGACCCTTGTGAATAAATAAGAACTTTATGATGCCTTGCAAAAGTGTTGTAACACACCTTCACACTTTTCTAGGATCTTATTAATATATTTTACCTAAATAACCTCTTTTAATCACTTACCAAGCCTTATTTCAAAGTGTTGTAAAGTATTGTAACAAACTTTCATGCTTTTCTAGCCTTATCATCAATAATTTGACCCTTAAGCTTTAATTGGCCCCATTTTACACTTACAAGCCTTACTTAAGTGTAATTGTGAAAATAATCCTGATAAACATCATTTAATACACCTTAATTTCTAACACCCACTTAAAATGCCTAAGTGGGACCCATTCGTCACTAGGGGCGAATGAGTCCCCTTTAGCTCAAAAATCATAATTATAAATCAAAATTCTGGCAAGATATTATTTTCTAAGACCTAAGGTCGTCCTATGATGTGGTATTTTTGGGAAATTTTAAATAATCAAATATAAATATAGGTTTTTTCCTCTCATTTCACCCCCATTCATTCATGAAATCATTCAAGCAATTATCAATCATTTACTTAAGCATTCTAGACATTTCAAAGTCTACATCCATTGGAGCTTATACTTGAATATCTTCAAATTTCTACTTCAAGGGTTTGGTGAGTTGTAGCATTGCATGTTGTTCATTCATCATTCTCTTTTCAATTCATTTCATTTTCAAGGGTTTAATTACCAAACCGGCATTTGACCAAGGCAAACCCCTATTCTCTAATCCTCAACAAATTTTCCCCTCTTTGCATGTGTTTTGCAAGTCTAGTGTGCAGATTTGTCAAAGAGAAAGGTGTGAAAATTTGTCAACAAATCATCAAGGTCATTCAAAGTGGTCAAATCCCTAATAGAAGCTTGGAGAACACCTACAGATCAAATTCTACAGTTTTGGATCTAGAAACCTGTCAAGAGTTAAAGTGTAGACCGAGAGCTACAGATTGCACTTTTGAATTTCCCTAAATCTAGAAGTGGACTAAGTCGCCATCAGTGGCGTATGAGTCCCACTGCCAGGCCCAAAACAAATATTTTGCAGTTCTAAGTACCTAGTTGTTCGAAACCTGTTCTGGCAGAATCTTTTTGAAATTGGACTAAGTTGCCCAACTTGGCGTATGAGTCCTAGTTGGCTTCAACAATGACTTTTGCAGGATTCCAGACTCCTTTCCATCCCTTTCCAACTTCTAGGTGCACATCTTCAATTTCATTAATTTTTGTTATAGTTTGTTTGCATATTTAGTTCATTTTGCATATCGTAATGTTTTTTCAAACATCTTGCATTTCATTAGTTTTGCATTAAGAATCAATCTCTTTTATCAATCAATTGCATCTAGGACATTCCCCTTAGTTATATTTCAATCATCTTTGCATTTAAATGTCAAGGGAATATTCTTGAGTGAGCCATTAAGACTTTTGGATACCTCTCTCCTTTTAGGTGCAAAACCCTAAAAGTGTAAGAGAACATCCTATCCAAAAATATTTGGTACATTTTGGTGAACCTGCATTTTGAACATCATATTTCTAATTTAGAGTGCATTTGCATCCTAGGAATAGCTTACATTAGCATTGCATTGCATTTTGCATTGTTTAACTTGCACTCTAGGGTTTTAAAATTTGCATTAGTGAAAAGCTCATCCAACTTGCATTTTTGCATTTCATTTCATTAAAAATCAATAAAATTATGCATTTTCATATTATACCTACATTAGAAAACATAAAAAGCATAAAAATCAATTAATTTTTTTTGAAAATTTTCAAAAAAATCACTACCTGGACTCATTCTCCACCCTGGGCGACTTAGTCTAGTTGCACATTTTGCACTACATTTTTTGTCATTTCCGGTTCATTCTTTGCATTTTTGTTTGTTGTTGTTACATTTCTGTTGTTTCATTCAATTTTACTTTCATTCATTTGCATCATGGATATGTGTTTTAATAAACTTTGGATGTCATTGAAATCCTTAGTTGATATGTCAAGTTGTGCCTTTGGAACTGATCCTAATGACATTGAGCTTCCTTAGGCTCCTTTAACTCCTCATGAATGTCCTACTCATGATGTTTTTGATAAAGGAAAAAATGGGTTTTACAGGGACCCGAAACCAAAAAGTTTACAACAAAAAATAGGAAAGGACAAAAAAGTCCTTTGAATTAAATAGGTTGCAAAGAAAGAAAAACCCTGAAAAAATAGCAACCAGCCAAAAAAATCTAGAAAGGACCACCAAAAAGCTAGTTGAGGTGCAGACCAAAAAATTAGCAGCAACTAATCTAGAATCTTCAAAACTTTCTCAGTCTCAACCTCCAAATCCTGCATATCCTGGACACCCTTCTTGAAAGTTTGAATCATCTGTGGCGTAGGGGGTGCCTTCCTTTTTAGATTAGCCCTAGTTCTCTTCGAAACCCTGATATCTTCTTCTTGGTTCTCTTTGAAATCCCGATGTCCTCCTTGTGATGTTGACATCATTGGAGAATATGACAATAGTATGGATACGTTCTTAAATAATTTCCTTGACAACCTTGAAGCCAATGCATCCTTTTATCCATTCATGAAACAAAAACACCTTCCTACAATACCACCTCCTAAGATGTTTGGTTACTTACATCCTGAAACAAATGTAGAAATTAAGTTCCCTACACAAGGTGAACCTAGTTCTTCTAAACAAACAAACACTCAACCATTTTATGATAACAAAGTAACCAACACTCTGATCAACCTTGAAGAAACATATGTAAAAGGTTTCACAATCTTGAGCAAACAAAGATGTGACACAACAACTGAACATGGAATTCATCAACTCTTAGAGAAAACTCCAACAAATGAAAACACAATGGGGTTAGGATATCAAGATCCCTCTCATAACAACAAGCCTCCTAAATAATATCTGAGGCTTCGTGATGATGGCACAATGATCTTTGATTCCCATCCCGATTTGAATATCCTCCTTCCTTGAGAGCAACCCTTGAATGATAACAATGACAAGGATGAGAGAATCACTTTGGGTCCTCCTCCTTCAATTCGAGAAAAGGGTGAATCTAGCAAACAAAAAAGACCTTACACATTACAAAAACTAAAGTTTCCTCTCCATCCACCACCTGAATGTGAAAGGAAATTACAAATAATTTTAAACAAAGGACTCATACTATTACCACCTATGAACAGGTTGGTGATATATCCTAAATATGCCAACGTTCCACATTGTGCATATCATCGTGTTCTTGGACATTGTAGTGATGAGTGTTGTCAATTGAAAGAAATACCGAGCAAGTATCATTTCAATGGTGATAATTGCTATCCACTGAACCCATAAAACACTCTCCAACTCATTGTCATGTCATAGTTGTAGAACATTCCCTTCTCGCTATCACATGACCTTTCCCATCACCTGCCTTGGCTCATTCTTGCCTTGCACCTAGTGGGGGCAAGAAGTTGCTATTCTTGTCCTAGTAATGCATTTTTCCTTATCCCTTAGTTGCATTATTTGATGGGGGAAAAACATGCTATTATTTTACCTATTATTTGCTTTAACCCTTGTCATTTTTCCTAGTGTTTCCTGTCGCTCCTGTCACTCTTCATTAATGAATTGAAGGTATTCTATAAAATAGAGGGAAAAGTAAAAACTAGTGAAAATACTGATTTCTTTGACTGATTGCTAACTATCTTTGTGATTTTGGTGACAAGCAATGTTTAACATGGTTGAAAACAAAGCATGAAGGGCATTGGTGGATGGATGACTAAGCCAGTGGAAGCCATTTTGTCACTTTGGCTATACTCGTCGAGATTAGCAATTTTTTTTTGAGTTGTTATGTTGTTTCAAAATACTGTTAAAAGACCTTAAGCTATTTTTGATTATCTTTTGATGGTTGTTGGCTGTAAGCCACAAACAACCATAATGCTTATTCACCTTCATCTGCAAGACTATTATGAGTTTAGGTATATATATATGTGTGTATGCCGAAAACAAATGAAAGGAGATACATAATAAAATTTAGACTTTGGTTCAATTAAATCTGCACTTATACTCTGTTACTGCGATTGAATGAATGATAGCTAGCATTGAGTAATTCTGTGTTTGTGAGTTTCATCATTCAATAGCTGGTGAAGGTAGGGCCCACTTCCTCGGTTGTTGGTGATATTTACATTAGATATATGCTTATGGTAATGTATGTTGTGATTTCATAGTTATTTGATTAATTGCATTACTGTGTTAATTACCAGATTCTTATCAATATAATTCATTTATGTAATTGTGTTAATCTCTATTGGTTTGATACTTTCCAATGTATATAATTTACCTGTCATTTATTATCAATATTAAAAGTAGTTAGATATCAATTGATAAAGTCATTATGAGTTAAGAAGTCGAATAGTTGATTGATGCTAAAAGCATATTTCCATTCAATAGTTTAACCTCAATTCTGTTCATCTTGTTTCGAGGAAGATTTTCAATTTGTTATATAGATATTTTCAATTCTATATTGTTGTATGCCAATAATCTATTTTATGTTTCAAGACTATTTCTTCACAGGTTCCTGTCACACATGTGACTAGAAGTCTACTAATCAGAATTATGTTCAAAAGAAGATTACATTAGTGTGCATCCATCAACCCTTGGTTTATTAATTGTAACCCTTCGACATATTGCCACAACACAGTTCAAAAAGCCTACGTTCCTGGATTGACACTTTAGGATGAACTGAGGAAGCCATTTCTAAAGAATAAATTAAACCTATTTCAAGAGTACTTTAAGACCACAATTTAATCCAATCATTATTCACCTTCCACTTATACAAACTGAGCTTGGGAGGCAGATTACTGGCTTAACAGTTGACTCACATTTTCCTTACTAGTCCTTTACACTTTTATTTTTATTTTTTGTGTTTGCATGTGCGTAATGTGATCCCTCGTGCTCTTCTGTTTTATGTTCTCTCTCTTTGTGACATTCCTCTATTTGTACCTTCATTATCCTCTATGTGGTGCATTGCTTTTTCATTTTTCCTTTTGGGGATGACGCAAGGAATTGAGACATCCATGTCTCTTTCGTGTTGACCCAAAAGGCCTTTTCTTTTGTCTTTTTCTTGTGTTTCCTTTTGGGGATGACGCAAGGCATTGAGACATTCATGTCTCCTTCATGTTGACCCAAAAGCTTTTTCCTTTCACCTTTTCCTTTTGGGGATGATGCAAAGCATTGCGACACCCTATGTCTCTTCCATGTTGACCCAAAATATTTTTATTTGTTTTCACTCTCTTTGTGCCCTTCTTCCTGTTCTATGTATTTGGGGGATGATGATAGTTCTGAGCTCTCTAACAAACATTGTAGCAAAGAACATATACTGACCCCAAATCCATAGATCCCTTATGTGTTTTGGTGTTCTCATTTTGGGGGAAACCCCTTCCTTTTCTTTTTCATTTTCTTCACATGGCGTAGCCTTACTTAGAAAAGTTTGAATTGGCATAGAGATTTACACATTGGCTCTCATGTCTTTCTTCTTCTTTGCATTTTTCATTTGCTACTTTAAAGTAATTTCTCACAGTATGGTGTGTAGAAATTCCTTTAAAGTGGGGGCATAGATTGGCATTATTCTTTTGAATTTTTCTTGTTCTTGGTTCTTAGTAAAACCTTCTTACTTCATACGATGTGTTTGTTGCTTTGTGGACGACATTGGGTGTAATTTAATTCATGAGCATGATCTGTCTTAGCATATTACATTCCTCTTAGTGGCTTGATGTGATGCATTGGATCGCCTAAGTTGCAAATTTTCTATTCTTTGATTGGTCCCCTCTTGGAGACATTAGACACAATGCTCCCTAAGTTAAAGACCTCACATGAACTAAACAAGAATCCTTTGAACATACTTTGCATGTTGCACTTTGCATTTGTTATATGGCCACCTGGCATAACACAAATTGGATGTTTGTGGTGCCATCACGTTTGTTCATAAGCTCCAAGTATACAAAGTTTTGCTTTCCTCATGAAGCTCAAAAATTCATTTTCTTTTGTGGTGCATTATTAAAGTTATTAGGAGGTACAACTTTGGTATGGTTGAGTGGGAAGCCCATTCTGAGGCTTGACATTCCCCATAGCCACCTATGTGTGTGTGAGCGCATACCAACCACAAGTGTATGTTTCTCACCTTCTAGGAATTCTTACCTAGCGGATAGCCATGAGTTCTGTCACCTCAGAGTAAGTATGCATTTTTTGGACAAACAACCTAGATCTGATCCACAACGGGATGGAAAAATGATTGAAGCTTTATCTGGTTCTCTCTTTCCTTCTCTCTTTCCATTTCTCCCTTTCACTCTTTATATCATTCTCATTTGTGCTAATGTTTGATTTGCCATGGGATCTTGATCACCCCTCTTGATTGTTGTCTCATCTTGCTAGCATGGGTGCATTTGGATCTCTCTTGATGTGCATGTTTGGCTACTTTAGTGTGAGTTTGAAGCAGGTTCATCCTCTCACTAAAGTGGGGGCTAAATGTAGCATAGAAAAATGTATCTTTGGAAAATTTCACGCTCATTTGGGTCCTTCTTCTGGATGTTAGCCTAGTTTTTCCTTGATTTAATGTTGCAATGTGGTCAACACGTTCACATTAGGTCTTGGACCCTTGTGAATCAATAAGAACTTTATGATTCCTTGCAAAAGTGTTGTGAAGTGTTGTAACATACCTTCACACTTTTCTAGGATCTTATTAATATATTTTACCTAAATAACCTCTTTTAATCACTTACCAAGCTTTATTTCAAAGTGTTGTAAAGTATTGTAATAAACTTTCATGCTTTTCTAGCCTTATCATCAATAATTTGACCCTTCCTTATGCTTTAATTGGCCCCATTTTACACTTACAGGCCTTACCTAAGTGTATTTTTGAAAATAATCCTGATAAACATCATTTAATACACCTTAATTTTTGACACCCACTTAAAATTCCTAAGTGGGACCCATTCGCCACTAGGGGCGAATGAGTCCCCTTTGGCTCAAAAATCAAAATTATTTCAAAATTCTGGCGGAATATTATTTTCTAAGACGTAAGGTCAGCCTGTGATGTGGTATTTTCTGGAAATTTTGCATAATCAAATATAAATATAGGGTTTTTCCTCTCATTTCACCCCCATTCATTCATTCAATCATTCAAGCAATTATCAATCATTTACTTAAGCATTATAGACATTTCAAAGTCTACATCCATTAGAGCTTATACTTGCATATCTTCAAATTTCTACTTCAAGGGTTTGTTGAGTTATAGCATTGCATGTTGTTCATTCATCATTCTCTTTTCATTTCATTTCATTTTCAAGGGTTTAATTACCAAACTAGGGTTTGACCAAGGAAAACCCCTATTCTCTAACCCTCAACAATTTTCCCCCTCTTTGCATGTGTTTTGTAGGTCTAGTGTGCAGATTTTTCAAAGAGCAAGGTGTGAAAAGTTGTCAACAAATCATCAAAGTCATTAAAAGTGGTCAAAGCCCTAATAGAAGCTTGGAGAATACGTACACGTCAAATTCTACAGTTTTGGATTTAGAAACCTATCAGGAGCTAAATTGTAGACCAAGAGCTACAAATAGCACTTTTGAATTTCTTGAAATATAGAAGTGGACTAAGTCACCATCAGTGGTGTATGAGTCCCACTGCCAGACCCAAAACAAATATTTTGTAGTTATGAGTACCTAGTTGTCTGAAACCTGTTTTGACAAAATCTCCCCGAAACTGGACTAAGTCGCCCAGCTTGGCATATGAGTCCTAGTTGGCTTCAAAAATGACTTATGTAGGATTATAGAGATCCTTTCCATCCCTTTCTAACTTCCAGGTGAACATATTTAGTTTCATTAATTTCTGTTACAGTTTGTTTGCATATTTAGTTCATTTTGCATATCACAACGTGTTTTCAATCATCTTGCATTTCATTAGTTTTGCATTAAGAATCAATCTCTTTTATCAATAAATTGCATCTAAGACATTCCCCTTAGAAAAATTTCAATTATCTTTGCATTGGAATCTCAAGGGCATATTCTTGAGTGAGCCATTAAGACTTTTAGATACCTCTCTCCTTTTAGGTGCAAAAGCCTAGAAGTGTAAGAGAACATCTTATTCAAAAATCTTTGGTTCACCATTTAAGATGAGTCAAAAATTCTTATATTCACTTCAATAGTCAATTTACAATATTAGGTTTTGCTTGGCTCCTAAGGCCACAATGTCATTACATGATACATTTTCTATCAAGTACATAAAAGATTTTACATCAAGTTACATCATAGACTATAGCAGTTTGGTGAACAACTAAGGTTCTTCTTCAAAAATCGCCTCCACTGGTGGAAAAGAACATGGTTGAAGCACTTTACTTCCCAAGCACGAAGCTTACGCTTCCCCGTTATTCTGTCAACTTGAAGAATGCCCGACCCTGCATGAAAATTTTAGCAAGAGAACAATCTGCAAGGTGGAATCTGGTGCGTTCCTAAGCATCAACATGCAGTTTCTATCTACTCATTAGAAAAGAAAGTGCAAGATCTATGCTAGGAATGGTAGAGAGTGAAATCACATAGTTATACATACATAATGAGCCATATTGCTTGGCCAAGTATAAAAAAGTGTGTTGCAACAACAACAAACTATAGGTTATGGTAAAGCAAACCTATACTCCTTGAATTCCATTTCGGCACCCATCTCAGAAGGTAACTTTCTAATATAACAACTATCTACCTCCTAGTAGGAACTCCCCATAGATGCTCTAGTCAACTAAGGTATCACTATTCTGTTATGGTGTATAACTATTTTTCCACACAACTCTTCAAAGAAGAAACATAATATAGATTTATGTATTTATATATGTGTACTCTAAACATAATTTAGATTTCAAGTTTCACAGAGTATTTCAATGATTTGTCATATCATTCTTATGACTATGTCTACTTAACATCTTAAGAATTTCCCTTATAAAAAGTACTGTAAAAACAAAAGAAGGTATGCCACAAATATATATATGTACATAGACAAAGTCTATGTGCATACACATATATATGCCTATTAATGTTAGAGTTTGTGCATATGTTCTGAAATAAACATATTCAGATTTGCAATCTACTAATGGTATTTTTATTGCCAATTCATAGTCAAAATAAATATTCTAAGCAAGTTTATGATAACAGTTTCTCGCAATCTATTCAATCTTAACATTTGTTGTTCCCACATGATCATTCATTGTTTTATCCAAGCAAGTAAGTTATTTACATTCTATATAGTTATCAAATGAACTATTTGCACATGGTCATCCATTGTTTTAACCAAGCAAGTATTGTTTCTCACTAAACAAACTAAGCAAGTAAACTATGTACATTCTATATAGTCATCAAATGAATTATTTACATAGGAACATTCAATGTACAAAGATAACTTTCAGCAAAATAGAGTCTTTTGCAAGAATATCCACAATTTGCATTGACCTTTTTCAGTCTCAGACTTATATAGTTACATTTAAAAGATAAGGCACTGCCATTTACTTTGTTTACTTTTATGAAATTAAATGAATCAAAAACCCTATTTCACACATAAAACAAAATGTTTGTTCTTCAAATGCTATACACTTTCCTTTTTGAAAATTTAAAACTATCTGGTAGTATTAAGAAATTAACATAATCGACATGCTTGCCAATATCATACTCGAGCTTCTACTTCAATCAGAAGACTTAAAGAAACTCGGTGTTCAACCATAATTTTTCCTATTCCAGGCTACCTTATCGACTATGATGGCTCTAGATTTGACCCATTTCACAGGTTGGGTGGTCCTTCATAGATTCATAGAAAAATATTAATGAAGTTCACCCTTACGGGCTTCATAGCCTTTCCCATATCATATGCAATATAACATAAATATATCATGCAAAATCTGTTGAGACATTCAAGAAAACATTTCCCTATCAATCATGAGGATCAATTCCCCTACGTGGCTTATTACAAGGGCAGAACTTACACATTTCATAGGGTCGAGGGTAATCCTTTTCATGCAAACACGACATCACATTTACAGTATTGAATAATTCCCTTTATTCCGTTATCGGCCTTGCCAATAATGGAAAATATTGCAATTGTAAATGAAAATACAGTCAAATAAACAAGAGATATAGAGGTTGATATCCTCTAGTAGGGTTGATCTTCGATCCCTTACGGTTTTTCCATTTATCCAAGTTACACATTCTATCGAAATACATTATTTTGATAGCCACGATGTGGATTAAAATGGTATGTGACTAACACATAGTCATTGGTAGAAGAGACTCAAACATCAGTCTAGCATAGAGGCTAACTAACAAGCTTCAAAGATAAACCAAGTTAGTAGGCCGTAGACTGGTGATCCCTCTATGGGTGTCGCTACTTTGTGCCATCAGCTTAAGCCAAGCCACATACACATTCAGACAACAAAGTTTACATAGTATTGTTCGATTGATATGATAACCAAAACAATGCATTGCAATATAGATTTCTAGAAAAGTCGAGCTTACCTCCTTGGTCGAGCCTTGAATGAAAATTTTTCCTCAACTTTTTCCACTTCTTGTCAATTTCCTTCCAATTTCTCCTCTACTTTTTCCCACACTCTCCATAGAAATGACAATCACTCCCTTGCATGCAACCGGTTACTATCATTAAGGCCTTTTTGCCATGGCCATCACCGCCCTCTAATTTTGAACATTTACTTAATGATTTTGTAGGACACAACTGTCGTGGGTCTGCCTTGGAATATATTTCTTGATCTTCCATTGTCCGATTTCATTGCATATTGGTTATCACTTACATTTCAAATTCAAATTTGATTATGAATATATATATATACTTACATGTAGGGAAAACTTTAAGAAACCCCCCCCTCGGAGAAGCTGTAAAACCCTGGCAAATCTTTCATACTTCCTGAAAAAAATATTAATTTTAGAGGCAAATTTTTTCATTTTTTGTGAAAAAAAATCCCCATTGGTGAATCTTTTGTAATCGCTAGAAGTCTGTGGAAAATCCTGGCGAAATGAAATTTTTTAAAACCACTAAAATATTTTCATTGGCGATTAAAATCTATTTTCAAACCAATAAAATATTTCCATTGGTGAATTAAACCTGTTTTCAAACCAAAAAAAATAATTTTGTTGGCGATTATTTTTTTTTTCAAACTAAAAAGAAAAATTCATTGGTGAATTAAACCTATTTTCAAATGATTAAGAAAAAAACATTGGTGAATTAAACATAATAGCAAACTAATAAAAAAATTCATTAGCCAATTAAATTCAGTGGCGAATCCACTACCATTCGATGAATTTTCAATGGACGACTGTACTTGCATTCTGGAAGTATATTTGTCAGGCACTAGATTTGTGAATGGAAACCTTTGGAATAACACTAGAACCATTAGATGTGGACACGTGGTGAGATCAAGGGTCATCATCGTGGTAATTAATCCGACGGGTTGGATTTTGGCGATGAGCGATAGAACTTAAGTGGCAGAAATATGCACGTGCATTAAGTTTGTTTTAAAAGAGGAACCGCCTAGAAAGAACGTAGGACCAAGGCTTAAAAACTTAAGAACATTTTACACAAAGGATGTGGCACATCAATCTAACCATGTCCGTTCGATGAATTTTTGATGGACGACTTTAGTTGCATTTTGGAAGTATATCTCTCAAGCACTAGATTTGTGAATTGAAACCTCTAGAATAACAGTAGAACCGTTAGATGTGGACGCGTGGCGAGATCAAGGGTCATCATTGTGGTAATGAACCCAACAGGTTGGATTTTGGTGATGAGCGATAGAACTTAAGCAGCAGAAATATGCACGTGCATAAAGTTTTTTTTAAAAGAGGGATTGCCTAGGAAGAACATAGGACCAAGGCTTAAAAATTTAAGAATGTTTTTTTTATCAGTGATACTTTTTTATTTTATTAATTATAAAGCAAAAGATACAGATTCCATAAAGTTCACAACATCCAAAAACTACCAAAAAAGCTGATCAACGATACTTGTTTATTTTATTAATTATAAATAAAAAGATACAGATTCTACAAACTTCATAACATCCAAAAACTATCAAAAAAGTTGAATAACTAGCTCAAAAACCAGAGTATCAGAACTTCCCTAAATAGCTACGCCTTTGTACTACCCAAACGAGTAACAACCTATACCCAAGCTGCAGAAAGATTACAATTTCATAGCCAATCTAGGCTTAACCCCAAAATTTTGACGCAGAGGCTAAAAACAAAACATAAAACTAAACTTTACGTTAGCCATTATTACTCATTCTTCTTCGAATACTCGCCCATATCCAGCAACAGTATCTCCTTTAACGGTTTTGGCTTCTTCCGTAGACGCAATCCCTTCTTTTCGCGCATCTCCTCTCTGGAAACTTCTTTTAGATTTTATATTGTTTTCTCTAATGCCATTAGCTCAACACAGATTTTAAGTGCTTTCCACCCACGCTCGAATCCTTCCCACCACCAGTCTTTAGTGCGACCCTCTGGCCATCTAATAAAGAGGTGATTTAAATGCGCAAGCTCCGGGCCCCCACCATCCATTCCTTCTACTTTTACCAACCCTACTCCTGGTATCGCCTGTTGTAGAATGCTTTCCATGTCCACTAAAAAAATTTTATGCACCAGATTTTTCATTATTCTCCTCACCTCATTCACCGGTTCTCCTAAGTCTAAACCCCAAGCCATGACCAACGAATAGATATCCATATTCGTTCTGAATCTATGTGTAAATTTTTTGAATCCATCCCCCAACATTATTTGAACTGCTTGCACCACCTGCTCTTCCTTGTAGAGAAATAAACCTCATAGCCTCTACACAAACGCTTTACCCACAAAGGGGTCTAGCTTCCTCCGCGATGTCATGGTGAAATTGGCCTCCATTTCTTTTCTGTTTCACTTGCTTCCAACCTATCACCCATTGCTGAAAGGATACAATCCTATTATCCTTACACTCAAACTTGAAGAAGCATCAAGGGTGATAGGTGAATGTCATTATAACACCTCATTTCGCTAGCCTTCTCCATAAATGCACCGTGCTTGTCACCTTTCCTATCTTAATTCACCAAAGTCGAGGTTTTGGTACTTTTCCTAACCTTACTACCTTAGTAACTTAGTTGCAAGTCTTTCTTGGTCCATCTTTGTAGTCGGTGGGTCGGAAGTTTCAAAAAATTTGAAACTTCAGACTTTGGTTCTAAGGTTCCAAATTTTAGCGACCACGCGACATTATGGACCAAGACCGTTCAACAAATTTTTGATGGATGGTTGTAGTTGCATTCTGAAAGTATATTTCTCAAGCACTGAATTTGTGAATGGAAACCTCCAGAATAACACTATAATCGTTAGATGTGGACACGTGGCGAGATCAAGGGTCATCATTGTGGTAATGAATCTGACGGGTTGGATGTTGGCGATGAGTGATATAAGAACTTAAGTGGAATAAATATGCACGTGCATTAAGTTTGTTTTAAAAGAGGGACCGCCTAGGAAGAACATAGGACCAATGCTTAAAAACTTAAGAACGTTTTACATAAAGGATGTTGCAAATCAATCTAACCACGACCATTCGATGAATTTTTGATGGACGGTTGTAGGTGCATTCCGCAAGTAAATCTCTAAAGAAGTAGACTTACGAATTGAAACCTCTGGAATAACACTAGAATCATTAGATGCAGACACGTGGTGAGATCAAGGCTCATTTATCTCTTTTCAATGACTCGGCATATTGCATTTCATTTAATTGAAATTCTCAATCTTTTTGAAGAACGTGTGGTAGTCATACTGCTCTCGGCGATTAATGCCATATGAACATCCGAAGCGATTGATTGGACAACTCATGAGTCATAGCTTTAATGAAACAAGATTTGTAATGATTTCAAATTTTCATAATTCATATCATTCGAGTGACACTGGAGTCTGGTGATTTTGATAGCTTGTCACTTGCCAGCGTGAGGTACAGTTTGCATGCAGCCAGACGTCAATCAAATTAAACATTTTAATTATACATGTAAGGCTTAAGTTACTGTTACACAAATTGATTAAGTTAGTTTTTTGGTTTGCGTGAATCACCATTATGAATCATGATTATATGGTATATGTAACCTCATAGTGCACACGTGACACGTGTGAGGTGTACATAGGAACCAGGCTGGTAGTGGCACTATTGGTGGAACTGTTGGCCCATAAATAACTAAATAAGGATAGTGACTAGTGAGCACAACTAAAATCATTCGTTGAAGGCTAAAGGCCTTGCTATTGAGTGCAATGTTCGAATTGTCGTAAGGGTTTTCATTTTGTAGGGTTAATAAGGATTCAAGAAGAAGATCATGTGGCATTATTGGAGATACTCTAAATTCTCCCACCTACAGTTATGTAGTCACAGAGTCAACGACCAATTTCGTTCAGGCTTCAAGTTAAAAATGGGTGGAATTGGAAAGAAGTTGATTTGGTTCACCTGACTTCTCAGATAGGTTTTGAACCAGGAGAGGTGCTCTAATGGGCATAACCGCTATTCCCAGTGCATAGAAGCTGCAAGTAAAAGATGAGAGCAATTTTACAACCCCTCATCTTCTGCATGACTTTGATTTTCAAAGGGGAGAAGTAAATTTTGTATCTTCACAACTCCCATTTCCCCAGTTTGATTGGCCCCCTTTTCTCCATGCATTCATTTTCAAAGCTACTGGCTGATCCGGGAAGTCCCATGTGTTTATTTTCAAAGCCCATGGTTGACCTAGAAAGTCCCATTATTTTTAGACAAACATGTATTACATTTACATTTTCACCAGCAGTCCAGTAGAAGCTTGGTGCTTGCACTTACATTTGTATTTGTACTATGTAATAATGTGACATTGCCATTTAGTTGCAATTGTTTCAACATTTTAGATTCTTTAGAATTTGTTGTCAATACAGGACTGAAAAAAGCACTTTCATTTTATAGTGCTAAGTGATTTTATTTTTAAGTGAGAGGGTCAGCACACGGGGAGATTTCAGTCTTCAGTTTGCTCATTACAACGCACTGCGACAACACCCTGTTCTAGGTTCCATAGTTCCACTTCTGACAAATCCATTCTAGAAACCTAGTTTCCATGACTGTAGGCATTAATCTTTCCAAGAATCAAAAGTTGGGTAAGTGAAAGAATTTCCGTGGCTACGTTTCATCGTTTGACCTTTCTTAAAATATTATTTTGTCAAACTTTGAAGTTTGGGTTTAGGGCTAAGAGACTTAAGAATTAAGAAAAATTAAGGAGGACTAATAGGGAATTTAGAGTTTCACATTGTATAAGCATGTCTACTAGCAATACCACTAGAGCAATGTTAGATAAAAAAATACATTATGCAAAATTGCTTAAAACCTCAGGTTTCACTGATGAATACCATGATATTTATGATCTTGAAACCTATGGTAGGTGTACCTCAGAACTTATATTTTCATATGAGAATAAGGCCTCAAAGCAAATGCAAGTTAATAGTATCAGTGCACCGTGGGTAACTGGATTAGGGCGCATGATGTTACATGAGGTTTTCCCTTGCCCTGAACTTATCATGGTCTGTGCCCAAAATTATGATGATAACAAAAGAGAAATTGTTAATAAAGATAACAAAGAAGAATTGTTATCCATTAATGCATAAGAACTTGGAAAAGTGTTGGTGTTTATATTTACAACCGAAGAATTTGGAAATGTCCACATTGACCTAGAAAAGCTTGCTAGTGATTATGAAGCAGTGGATGAAATGGAGAAAAATTCTTTCTTAAACAAAATAGTTCAGGATAGAAATAAATTGAAAGGTGATCATAAGCCTCCTTATGATATGGAAATTTTTAAACCATGGGTTCAAGATACTATTTCCATGCTAGCATTTTGCCTCGGACTAGATAGCAATTTGGAAGTGGGTGCATGCCTCCTTGAAATGGTGTATAATATCCATTATGGTGTTCCACATGTCAAATATAATTTTATTGAGCACATTGTAGAATCCATGCATAAACAATTTTTAATGATTAAAGGAGGTTCCACCAAACATTTCAGTTCACAACCTACTTGTGCTATCTTTTTCTATTCAAATTTAGAGGAATGTTTTAGACCAACAAGCTTCAGATTCGGCCCTATAGTAATACTGAGGAAAAGAAAATGGCTCCAGTATATGAATGGACCATTGTTATAAGGATGCATGATTCTCGAAGGAACTACAATCATTTTGTAGACTACTTTTTGGCTCCATTGCATCAAGCAATTACAAATACTCTAATGGCTAGATTGCCTATGTCATGTAGAAACTACATTCAACTAGGAAAAGAAATACAATTGGCTGATTGGTACTTAATGGAAGAATATACTGTGCTAAGATTTTATGCATCAGGAGTACAACCATACAAACTTCCAATACATGTGACAGAAAGGGTTTTTTCTTTGGAATATGTAAGGAAGATGCAAAGTATTGATGAACTGCACTTTACCAGTCAGCAAAAGAAGACCTTATTTCCTTCTTTACCTTTTTCATGTGGAGGGATCACATTCGAGAGAAAAACATTTAGTGTGGCACATAATCTTTTTAATTTTTTTGATTTTGATGCTATTTGTCACTGGCAATATGATCCATGTGACACCATTAAATCAATGATTGTGCTCAATAAGAATGCTGCAAGTAGAATTCAACATGAAAGTAAACCCTTGCTCGAAAACTTGAGAAACAAGGATTCTTGGGATGAGGTCAAAATTGCAATGGAGAAAAGTGCTGCTGAGAATGGTATTTCTTTTGAGCAATTGTTAGCAGAAATTATGGCATTCCATCGAAAGACAATTAGGAGGTACAACAATTTTTATCAAAAAAGTGCTAAACCATGTAGTAGAGTAAAAATGCCAGGTTCTCTAGAGAAGGAAGTTACATAAAAAAAATTGGTCACGATAAAAAATTACTGCCTTTTGGTCTATGAGGAAGGAGCTAGGTGAACCAAGAGCTCTTGCAGAGTATGGAGATAATGAAGAAGATAGTGAGTTTAGAAAATTTTGGAATATAGAGCATCCAGATGAACAAGAAGATAAAGAAAGTGATCATGAATCTAATGATGATAGGGAGGAAGGAAACCATGTCAATTTCAAACTTGGTTTAAGTGAGGCCACAAAAGAAGCATATGCTACTGGAGCAACCATAGTTGAAAAAGTAGACCTAGGGCATACAAGTCAATTTGTTAGAGCTTCATATCCTAATCCTCATCCTCATGGTCAGACACAATCACAACTAGGACATGCCCATGGTGGAGAGCTTAGTGCAATTGGCACTGCCTCTAGTGGTGATGGTATGGGTAGTAGTACTAGTAGTGTTCAACATGTGCTACAACAAAAAACTACACACAAGAGGACAACAATACAATATACCACAGAAACACCAGGTGATCAAGGCATACAAAAGAGGCAAAGGATTTTGATAGGTCCAAGCCACACTACCAGTGGATCCACCACAAAGGAGTTATTTACAGGCACCCCCCAATTCCAGATAGTTTGGTTGTGACATCATTAGCAACTGCAAGTACTACTACTCCTATTCCTTCGCCATTCAAGCATTCCATTGTTCTTGTGTCCCTAGGTTTTGATTACATTGAAGAGTTTAAAAAGAAATCAAACATGAATAAAAAAGAAAAGAATCAACTGATGGAGAGTGCATCTTCTATAACTTCAGAGCCTGCCACAACCATGGTATTATCCACATTTGACACAAATAAAGAAATCATGGAGTACACATTTCTTGTTTCCACAGTTCAAGAAAAACCAGCAAATCAGATGGCTTGATCTGAATTCCAAGTGAACAATATTCAATTGGATTTTTTTGGACTCAGAAATACTGACAAAATTAATGTATCAAAAAACAATGAATTGGTGTACACACCATTGCTAAAGCAAGATAGAGAAAAAAAAGGTTACAAACTCAAATTGAAAAGTTACAGGAAGACCTAGCAAATGAGAAAGAAAAGAGGAAAGCATCAAATAACAAGAGCAATGAATTAGAAAAAAGAATAAAATTTTTTGCCTCTGCATCAACAAGCAAAGAGGATAAGCAGATGAGACTGTAGTGAAAGAACTGAAGAAAAGGCTAGATGAGAGCAACAAGAAATATGATGAGGAAAAATCCACTACAGAAAAACTAAGATTAAGCATTGCGAAAGGAAATGCACAGTGGGAACAAAAATTGGAGAAGGAGAGAAAAATAAATGAAAGATTGGTGGCAGAGGTGATGGAATCAAAAAATGAAATTGATACTTGTCAAAATAAGTTATTTGCATTTTGTAGAGAGACAATGAGCCATATGAAATAAAAGATCTGGGATGAAATAATGCAGAGGATTGATCATTTGTGTGACACGTTTCAATTGATTGATGCTATCAGACAACATCATAAGAAGCTCAAAAAATATTTAGTGGACAACAAAAATGTGTTGGCATTAGAGAAATCTGCAAAAGAAATTCAACAAATAGTCTAAAAAGCTAGTGACAATGTTTTGAAATCAAAAGGGATTACTAATCGGCTTGCTACATCAATGACGTTGTCATCTATCATTGAAAAGTGTTTGAGAATGCATGAAAAAAAGGAATATTTGAATTTGGTTGCAAGACAAGATGAAGGTGGATGAAAAGGTAAGGAACTTCAAAAAACTTGGTTTGCTAGAGGGTTTTGAGACAAATGAGTGATTCATTGGAAAGAATGATTTTAGAAAGAAGATGGAGGATACAATGAAGATTGATTTGGGCCAGTTTCCTCAGAACCCAAATGTGGTGAACTACTTGGATTCCATCAAACCATTGCTAACCTTGAATGCAGAATTGACTGAAGAATGCAAGACATGTTCAAATTTGAATCATGAATTGTTAACAAATCTTCAAGTCAAACAACATCAGTTAGAACAAATGACAATTCCACCACCTGAACAATGAAAGTTGCTAGAAAAGGTGTTGCAGTGATTTGATTTTTGATAATATGGGTTTCCAAGTTCTAACTCAACTCTGTGTAAAGTTGTCTTTGTTCCAACTCAGACTTCAATAATGTGTTGATGTTAAATAATAAATTATCTGTATTATTTATTTTTTCATTTGAAGAAAAAGTCTGATAGTGGTTTCAACTACTATAGACACTTTAAATGATTGTTGGTGTTCATTGTTGTATATGCTACTAAGACTATTGCTAATATGTTATTAAGCATTGAGCTGAGTGATGAATCGCTTAGTACATGTTCAAGTTTTACTTTTAACACAATTAAAATATGAACTATAAGGTGACTTTAATTCTAGACATCCATAATCTTAGTTAAATTGCATTACAATTCACACATTGATACTCAATCTCCATGACTCGTACTACTTATCAGATCCACTAAACATTTATATGAATTCATGCTTTAATCAAGGTACTTAAACTGGTTCATTAAACTAGATCCAGAATTAAAACATACATCAATGCATAATGACAAAGAAGATTAATGAAAGATCATTGATTATATTTCATTAATAATTCATGTATAATTCACTTTGTTGAGTAACTTAAGTTCATGCATACGTAACCTTTGAGTTATAGTGTATTATCTATGAGTTTACTAAGTAGTTTGCCGGTGGATTATCTATTATTGGAATTGGAATGATAGATTTTTGGTTAGTCTCTTTGTTGTGGTTACTATCACTCAAAGTTGCAGTTTTGGTGCTTTTCCTAACCTTAGTTGCTAGTCCTCAGAGATTTATAATTTATAACCTTATCGGTCGCTAGTCATCAAACTTTTATAATTTATAACCTTGTCGCGGAGTTCTAAATTTTCATAACTTCCCGATTCCCCGAGTTGGTTCACTTTGTTGAGTTGCAAACTTGCAAGTCTTCCTAGTTTATTGGTCATCTTTGTAGTCGGTGGGTTGGAGGTTTTGAAAACTTTAAAACTTCAGACTTTGGTTCTAAGGTTCCTAGTTTCAGCGACCACGAGACATTATGGACTTATGTACGGACTAAACTTGAGTTTTCTTTTGAGGAATTTCCAAAAGCATGCATATTTCAAAGCTATCTTTTCAAAAAATGAATTGAATGCCACATTCAATGCATGTCCTATAAAAAATAATGACATAAGTGTGTGGCAAAGTTTTACTCAAACATTTAGCCTACATTCTCGTTATTTGGCAAGGCCAATACTTCTCAAGTGTAAACATTATTTTTACTTAGACATTTAGCCCGCATTCTCATTCTTTGCTAAGGCCAATACTTTTGAGGTGCACACATTCTTTCTCCGCAAATTTTCATTTTTCACTCATGCAGAGTGAACGTACGGTCGACGTAAGGGATATGGAGCTCAGACCTTTTAAGTTAGAAGAATTTTGGTCATGCCTAGAGAGGGACAACAAGTCTGAGCTGGATATAAAACTCTTAGAAAGTGGGCTAGCTCAGGTTGGATGGTTTTTGAAAGCTATGTTGAGTGTGGACTTGATAAGTGCATGTGCGAGAAGGTACATTCTGTAGACATGAGAAATTAAAGCCGCGGACGAGACTGTAATTGTAGAAATTTCTCCTAAAGCTGTTTCCCGAGCACTGGGGATTCCAGAAAGGGAACCTCTAGAAGACATGTCTATCACAGTGGTAGGTGAATTTTTTGAAGCGAATAAAGACTGGTGTAAGAACTCCATGGCCAAAACCTGGCTGAAGACTGAAAGGAGAGGTAAGTCGCAACTACCAAATAAACTCAAAAGATTGCATTTTAAGGGAGAAATTGCAGATGCTATTGCTTTATTGCACCACATTGTTGGGAATGCACAAGTTGAGTTATTTGAGGATTGGATGTACTGGTTTATCTTGATAGTTTGTGATGGGGCATGTGTAGGATCATCATGGAGAAAATAGGCCCATAAGTGGCAAAAAAATTAGAAAAATCAGAGTTAGGCAACTTGACGTAAAAATTTGAATAAGTTATCTATATTATTTCAAAAATATGTAAGAAAAGAATCTGTAGAAAATTGAATGTAGTTTCTAAACTACTAGGTTTATTTAAAAAAAAAAATCTATTTGGTGAAAATTTGAAATTTCAATGCAGTAGTACTTAAATTTCAGGGAAAAAATAAGAAACAGGTGTCTATCTACCACCTTAACCACAATAAAATGATAATATTTTTTTATAAGATTTTAGATATAAGCAGAGGACTCATGTTCGAATGTGATGCATATTTTTTTGTAATTTTTTCCAAGTAAATAATTAATTATGAATTTTTTATTACAACTTTTAAAAAATATAAAAGCTCGTATGTCTGACCACCTTAACTTGGTCAAAACTTCATGAAATTCAATTCTTCTTTTTTTAATCCTATAGTGTACGAAGTATAGAATGTGACACATGTTTCAGATTCAAAAAATGTGATACTGTTTGAAAGCTATAGATGTTTTTCAATCAACCTATAGATCAGGACTTTAGTTGTAATTCAAATAGAAAACATGAATAATAATTATTTATTAAATTCATAGTAAAGCATAATTTATATTGGTGGAAATATGAGAATATCCTTTAAAAACCCTTTTCGTTTCATCAATTTTGGGTTAAAAAAAAGTCATCAGCCACATACCCATAATATCGCCACTTTTTGGCCCATCATGATCCTGCACATACCCGATGAGAACATTTTCATTGACTGGGTTGAAGTTATTTGATTCCATTTGAATGAGCAATTAATTAATTTCCATAAGAATACTACTTTCTGTATGTGTTCTTGCCTAACCTACATTGTAGGTAGTTAGAGGTCCTTTTGGCCAGGGTTGGAGTTACAAGGAACTCTAGCTTTTGATATGCTTGTGTATAAACGCTTTCCTCAGTTCACTAAAAAATTTGGAATGGGTGATTTTTGTCCTGTTAATGATGCATTTTTAATGGAGGTCATGAGGAAGCTAGATGGAAATCCAGAAATGCGCCTTTCCTCTAAATCCATTTCTCTTGTATCAAAATATGGGAGTTTTTATATCCAATTTGATAAGTATTCTTATCTGAGAATAGGGGGTTTTGAGAAAGCCCCATTGAAATTACCTCGGTATCCTAAAGATTTAATGATATTTCTGGAAGTTTTTCAACAAATGGAAATGGTTAATATTAAGTATACAAACATGGGGAAACAAGGGTATGCCTTCCCATTGGAAACCCCTTCTTTTTTGTGCAAAACAATCCAAATGGCTAGGGGAGCTAAAGGACTTCTCAAGGAATATAACCTCCAGAGTTTTTCTATGAGAGCTAATTTTGACAGTAAGGGTTTTGTGAAGCAGAATCTCTATGGAGGGAGCTCATATCGACATCACCTATGTATCAAATATTTCTAGGAAGATTGTGTCGATGAGAATGAAGTTTTGAGAAGAGATTGTATGAGGATAACACTAAAATAGATACAGGCTTTCGGTCTTCAATTTGACATTCCTAAAAATGTAGCTGAGGATTCAACAATCTTAGATCCTGGATATGAAAAATTTCCTAATAAATCCCACCCTAGGGTTGATTGGAACCAAAGTGAAATTTTAGATATGAGGGTGCGTGCTGCCCCAGTGCTTAAAAGAACCCAGGACTGGTTGGATGGGAAATGGCGGCAAGTTGTTGGTCCTGTTCAGGAGCCGAAGTCATCACAGAAGAATGAACAGGGGTCTACACAAGCATCTGGTGCAAGTGTATCATCGGGGAAACCCTTTGTTAGGTCGTCTAGTGAAAATTATCAGTTAGGAGGTGATGGTGATAGGCCACAAGAAACAATCAAGTTGAAGAGCATCTGTGAACAAGACAATGTGCTTTCTCCTACCCCTAAGAAGAATACCAATCAAGAAAAACTTGTGGCTACAGATTCTAAAGATATCTTTAAACAAATTGCTGAAGATAATATCTTTCCTCCTATGTCTGAAGACTCTGAAATGCCCTCTTCTCTGCCTGATAATCCACCTTTCACTCCTACCACTCCTAAAGAAACTATTACTGGAAAAGAAAATTCTAGTCTGGTAGTAGCCTCCCCAGGATGGCTGAAAAAAGCAGTGGAGAAGAAGAGAAAGTATATTCTTACAATGATAGTTGGAGTGGATACAGTTGCAAATTTACTTCAAAGCTCTTCAAAACCTAAGAAATCCAAGAGGATGTCAAGGATGGTGATTGATGCTACTTCTGGAAATCAAATGTTAGAAATTGCTGACCCTGTCAAGGAATTAAATGAAGATG
The DNA here is from genome assembly GCA_007258455.2 of Sequoia sempervirens. Classification (NCBI taxonomy): domain Eukaryota; kingdom Viridiplantae; phylum Streptophyta; class Pinopsida; order Cupressales; family Cupressaceae; genus Sequoia; species Sequoia sempervirens. Next base: position 26,811,795 of record VDFB02000363.1, read on the forward strand.
AAATAAAAACGACGAACTACAAAGTCACACATGTTGATATGGGGCCTCCAACATTGGAAGGTGATATGTACCATGCCAATTATTCACTCATTACCTTGATTAAAAGAGTGAAAGAACAGAGGAAAGAGAATATAAAATTGCAATCTCAAGTCCTCGCATTGAGTAACTTTATTTCTTCCATGGCCACTCCTACATCTGATGAAGCCTCAAGTTCTCAGCCTCAGGTAGAGGGCATCGATGTGCTCACCATAGAGAAAATTAAAAAGAATTTGAGCTATTCCAGAGATGCTTGTGAGGGGATTGAAACAATATCTCAAGAGGCTATCTTCTTTTTGAATAAATCTTTGCAGTTTTACACTCGAGTTCTTGACAAGAGGAAGGAGTTAGTAGGAGAACTTCAAGATGTCAGAAACGATCAAACTAGTCTCTATGTGCTCTCTCAGGAAATGAAGGAATTGAACTCTATGGATCTGAAGATATTAATTGGTGAGAAAATTTTGAATAATCCTAAGGAGCTAGACCCTTCCTGGTCCGATTCATTAGAATGAAAATTGAATATATATGATAATCTGGTGAATGAAATTAAGAACACACTTGAAAAATATTATGAAATGTTGGAGAAAATTAAAAAATATTTTCATATTCTAGGAGCATAAATTACTGATGAGTTTGATGAAAGGATTCTAGATATAAGAAAGATCTCTCTGAAGTTTAGAGAGAAATTCAATAAAGAAATATCTTATCCTACTACAGTGACATGGGAGTCCTTCTCAAAACTCTGTGCAATGGAGCTCCACCTGAAGACTTATAATTTCAGAGAAGAGAGAAGATCTCAGATGTTGTTTGATTCTGAAAAGGCTTTGGGAAAATGGAGAACCAGGTTACAGATTACTACAATGCCAGGCAACAAAAACATCACCGCAATTGTCACCAAGTATCGAGAATACATGAAAAGATTAAAGGCACAGGAGGCGTTATTGAAGGAGGAGGCAAAAAATATTGAAAGTGAAGGAGTCGGTATTGTTTAGTTTTTAGTTTTTATGTTATTTTCTTTAATTTGGCTCTCTTGATACTTCAATGACTTTTTATTTTAATTTCTAAAACGGTTGTCTTCAAGGAACCGTTATCAAGACAAAAAAAACTCTGTTATTTTTATTGCTTTTCTGTTATTTCAATATAGAAATACAATGGTGAAGTTCATGCATGCGCAATATTTGAGTTATGGTGTGTATTGTGTGGATTTATTGTGCTTTTGTTGAGTAGTTTGCTAGTGGATTGTCTATTATTGGAATGATAATTTTTTGGTTAATTTCATTGTTGTGGAATGTTTATCTATGAATAAATATTTTATGGTGATGGATGTGTAAGGATTTCTCTGAATAATTTAGGTGATTTGGTAGTTTAAGCTTTTATTTTTTAAGTTGTGTGGATGCCTTTATAAGTTATTTATGTTGAACTGTTAGCTTCTGTTAGCTTATAAGTTGTGGATGTTGAACTGTTAACTTCTATTCAAGGAATGTATTAATATTCTTTGAGTTATTTATCAAAGATTGTGTGAATGGAAATGCAATAGGAATTTATGAGTTGAGTGATAAGTGTTGTTCTTTAAAAATGATGCAAAAACACATCAAATTCAATACCATGTAATACAATATAAAATATAAAATATCACAATTTCATGTAATACAATATAAAATATCATCAACTAAAGTTTGGAATATGATTCATGAAGTGCAATATAAAATAAAATATCAGGAAGTGCAATGATTCACAATTTCAATTTTTATTCAATACAATATAAAATATCATCAACTACAGTTTGGAAAAATGGAAACTGATTCATGAATCTTGTAGTGTAGTATAAATACCTAAAAGTTGCCAATTCTCTTCCATTTCCCAAATGGAGTAAGGGTCCCAAAACTGATGTTCAACATCAGATAGAGTAAAAGAGTCATCTTGAAGCTCTTGATTTTGAGTTTTCTCTTCACTTTCTTCAGCCTGTGCCTCAAATTCAACATTCACTATGTCATTTTCGTCAATGTCATCTGTCCCAATCCCACTGCCCATGGCAGTGCCACCAGTACTAGCCTTTGGAATTGGAGTGTTGCACAGTCCGGTCCCTCTTCTTTCACATGTGGACCTCCAAATTGCGAGTGCCCTATCAAAAGGAATTTTTTTGATATTATATGCAGTTCCTTTCATCCTCAAGCAATTTTCCAAATTCTTGTCTAGTTTGTTTCTTAACTTTGATTTCAAAAACCCTAATGTACTGAAAACTCTCTCATCCTCCATCGACCCCAATATCATTGTTTGACATAAATTAGCAAGTTTGAAATATTCTGATATCTTATCACGCAATACTTCACTCTGACCTAAGTTTTTCCAAACCCTTTTTATTGATCCCGGTTCAAAGGCCTTGTCCTTTCCCATGGATTTATATTGGTCCTTAGTAGCTACTACACAATCCCTACATTGCTTTCTTATCTTATCTTCATTTAAAATTCCTTCTATTTTCTGCTCATTGATTGTTACAATTTTCAAAAATTGTTCGATCAAGATTTTTACTTGAGCATGAAAAAATATATCTCAGTTTGCCAAAAATTGAGGATACACAATACTCATGGCTTCAAGTATTTCATCTCGAGGGAATCTTTCACGAATCTCTGAGGAAAGAGGTTTTGCAATTTCCTTCAAATTATCACCAACAGATTTAACAATGTCTTTAAAATCTTCCTCGTTAACAGGTACTTCTCTGCTAGAGCGCCTGGTAGTCTTACATTGGTACATTTGTATCTCATATCCACGTACATAGATAAATAAGTGCTCACTTCCATTAAACTATAAATAATTATCAGGATCATTCAAATCAATAATTTTCTGCCACAAGTTATAATCTACACCATCTTGTGTTAGATCTAGATATAGATGATCAAGGGCCAAGCATGTATGTTTACACAGATTGGCATATTCATTAATATACATAGCTCTATCTTGGGCTTTCTTCACAAGACTGTTCATTTCATCTACCATGGGGAGAAGACTAGCTAAAGTCAAGAGTGTCTCTATATCGCTTAACCTATGTAAGAGGTCAGGAGCTTTGTCTACCGTGCTGCGATTTTCGTACATCACTCCAATTAAGGATTGATATTTTGAAAGAACTCATTATGTTGGTCCATGCAGGAAGATCCATCTAGTATCAACATCCTTGAGAAGTTTGTTTCCTGGTGTTATTCCCTCAACAAAATTCTGAAATTCTATGAAACATTTGGGACTTCGAAAGAAGTATGCGTGGATCTCGCAGACTAGATTTTCAACTTTTGATACTGTAGGAAACTTGCTTACAATTTTGAATACCAAATTTATTCTATGGGCCATGCAATGAATGCTTACACATATTTTGTAACTTTGTGAAAACATTGGTCCTTTGACCTTGCATCATTGCAGCTCCATCAACTCCTACACACACCAACTTTTTTGCAATTGTCAACTCATCCATACTTGCAATTTCATTCAAATATTTCTTCACTAGTTCAAATATATTATGTGATGTTGAACTATCCTTCATTTTATGAACACAGAGAAGATGAGCTTGGAAAACATGTTGTTGTACAGTATACAAATGCATACAGACCCAAGAAGTATTGTCTACCATAGTAACTTCATCTAAAGATAATGCAATGAAGTTTGAATCTTTTACTTTCTCCTTTAAATCTTCCTTTTCCACTGCAGCAAGACACTTTTCCCATTCCCATCTAGTGTTTACTGACCAATGTGTGTAGGGATAGTGAGGAACATTCAAAAAAGATTGTAAACCAGAATATTCTAGGTAGTCTGTCATAGGATGCCCTCTAGACAAAATATGAAAAACAACACTCATTTGAGCAGTTTTTGACATATTTTCTGCTTCCATTGCTTTTCCAAATTGAGCCTCAAGTGTACCTTTACATGTAGCAAGCTTCGACATGCTTTGGTGATGCTCTTCATAATCCGTGACATACCTAACATGAAGACATTCTTCCTTTGATTTCCATTGTAAGACTGATTGTTCCTTTCCATCTATGATTTGTTTTTCATAAACTTTACCGATATGCTTTTCTATAGTGTCAATCTTTAGCTGCAATGTCTTGGGTTTTCCCAATTTCCAAGTACAAATCATACATTTGGCATGTGTTTCTTTTTCAATATCGTCTGATTCCCCCACTACTACAATGAATGGGTACTCTGACAACCAACCAAGTTGAAAATTCCTTGTCATTTCCCACTCACGCCCCCTTTTTGGTTTGTTTTTCCTTTTCTTGCTACCAACATCATCCTCGTCCAATTCAATTATCTCATTCTGTCTAACCAGGGTATCCCTTGGAGCATCTTTTGCGGTATCACCATCCCCATTTGAATTTGATACATTTTGATTTAAATCAATGACAATCTCAACTTGACCTTCCACTGGCGCTGAGGTATTGTGAATGCTACCAATATTTGGTGAAAGAGTTGATGATGTAGCTCCATCTTGATATGATCGATCAGAAGCTTTGGAAATTTAGTCTCTTGATCTTCACCACACTGAGGGGCAGTAGGAGTATTTTCAACACCCTGAGGAGCGATAGGAGTATTTTCACCACCCTGACTCTGAGGAGCGACAAAAGTAGTTTCACCACCTTGAGGAGCGCCATGAGTATTTTCAACACCTTGAGGAGCGACATGAGTAGTTTCACCACTTTGAGGAGTGACAAGAGTATTTTCAACACCTTGAGGAGCGGAAAGAGTAGTTTCACCACCCTGAGGAGTGGCAGGAGCCTTACCATTACTGCTTGAGTCACTCGACATATTAATCTCTGATTCGATCAACATATTCATCTCTCACTTTGAATAAAAAATTGGAAAAAAATGTCTTCTTGTTTAAGAAGGACAGAGAATAATAATATAGATCCCATTCTCTACTCAATATCATCTTTAAGACTAAAGTGAGAATGGAAAAGAGATAAATAAAACTTATTATTATAACTAATAACACTATGAAGAAATGATTAGTGATCACTCACCTTTAAGTCTACGTTTTTGGCTTTCGCTGACTTCCAAATTGAGAAGTAGAATCTCAAAACCGAACAAAATGTGTAAGAATAAATGACATCTTCGATTGTATTTATATCAATCCATGATTCCATATTTGGCAAATTCCATGAGATTTTTAAATGGTATATTAAAAATTTGGCAAATACGTTGTAATTTTCAAGGTGAAATGTGTCCTCAAATTTAATTATTTTTTAGTGTTATTGGCGAAATAGGTCCTCATAAGCAACTATTTATAAATTTTAATTGGAAAAATGGGTCTTCACAAGAAACTATTTGTAAATTTTAATTGGCGAAATGGGTCTTGATACAATGTCGTTTTAATAGTATTGGAAAATATGTAGGTGTTTTTTTATTAAATGTTTTCGGGATTTAGGCGAAAATATTAGTCGGTCCATTTGAAATGCGTAGTTTGAAAATGGTGAATTTGTTGCTTAAATATGCCTCATAAAAAAAGTTAGTGGTGAATTGACATGCATTGGACCTATGTTTCATAAATTTTGGGCGATTTAGATACCCTGTGGGTGCAAGAAATTCGCCAATTTCGAGTTGACCAATTCCTAGAATTCGCCAATTGGTGAAGATTCGCCACTAAAGTTTTCCCTGCTTACATGTATGTTTCTTTATGCATTTTACATGGCTTCATTCATATCTTTCATACATTCAAGTAACAAGCATTTATATATATAGAGGTATGTATAGATATATTTATATATATATGTGTGTGTGTGTTGATGTTTTTTAAAAAAAGTAAAATCACTCATATACAAGTTGTTTTACGAGTACTTGTTAAATAAATTCATTTCAAGTAGATTAAAATGGTGATAGGTTAGCCTGTGGTGACAAAATATCCACTGAAGGACAATACCTATGCATAGCTTAAGATAGCCTTAAGTGAAATTGGACCTGAGTAGTGCATGTGATAGATGACTCTCAGTCGTTTACTAATTGTAACACTTTGGCCTAAGTAGTGTAATGTCTAAGAATCCACTATAGATTGTGTGACTACCAAGACTACACTGTCAGTTCACCGTGATCCAGTGTTACATGCTAGTTCAAGATTGTAGGATTACAAGTTCTTGTTATGTAGGACACAACACTATGCTCAGTTGGTTGTCATTATTGAATGATAAATGTGTGGGGGACCCCATTAAGAGTATGTGGTTGGAAAAAAAGAACCTGAGTGATGCTTCTCCTCCACAACAGGTGATAGGAGAACCAAGATTTGAAAGGAAGGATCCTGGACCATCTTATAGCTATTTGTTCTAAAGCTCTTCGAGCTATGAATGTAATTGTATGCTTTCTTACATTGATGTATTTATGAAATGAAAAGGAATTCATATTGTATATGGTTTACATCTTGATTGGAAATTATCAATAAAGAAAAGAAAAAAATTTATTCGCAATGGCATGTTGCTTGTTTTATTTACTGATTTGGTGTTAAATTAGAATTTTTTACTTCTTAGAAGGGTTAGTACATTACATATGGTATCAAAGCTACTAGGTTTAACTCTGGAACCTATGAGCTCGTCATTTTTCCATCCAAGATTATGTAATGCTGTGAAAATTCTTGTGTCAAGATGGTGCATCTCAGATTAATAGCTCGATAGTCAGTAATCGAAAATGAGTGCTACCTCAAGGCCAAGAAGGAAAAAGAAACCATCGTTAGAACCATAGAAGGAACCAACTATGATAATTCTATCTGGCTGAGTGACACCAAAAATTTTAGTCACGCACTTTCTCGGATTAGTGATGTGAAGAGGAAGACGAAGATGGAGGCTATGCACAATTACTTACCAACCATCTCACCAGAAAAGTTTGAGTCATTACCACTTTCCAGGGATATGCCTTTAGAAGAAAGTATTAGTCCTACATTCATCTTTAGGGATCCTAGGGTTCTACCATTGGCTGAAGTAATAGCAATTTTTTTGAGTAAAGAGTCTGAGGGATATGTACCAAGGACACTGGCAGATGAGAAATGGTCTCATGAACAAACGTCTACAAAAAAGTGTAGACTACATTGTTGATGAAAACCATATTGACATTGCTTCTCATAACTATGTATTAGATGATAAATCCAAAGGTTATTATCCTTTTTGGGATAGGTATGAATAGATGAGAGATGAATAGAAAGATAGGGAACACCAATTTTCTCATTCTGTAGGTTATAATCCTTTAATTTATGTGTCCGAGAATGAATATGAAGGATGCTCTCCACTTGACTATCTAAATAGTCATTCCATGTAATTGAAAGGATATTGAAATCCTCAAGAAAAGAATAAAATTATGTGTTAATCAAAAAGCGTGTGCTTAATATTATATGGAATTCTTGTGTGTGCATATGAATATTTTATTTTCCATAAGATAATTGATAACATAACTTAGTCTAGCATGGATAAACATTTAGGTAAAAACCAATCACATAAGCATGGTGAATACATATACGAGGACACAAACTAATCCTGGTGGAAGTCAAGAGGTTGGACAAGGAACCACTAGAGTAGAGGCTATGCTTGACCAAATCATGGAAAGGTTGGCTAACCTTGAACAAGAAAGAGTTAAGGATAGGGTAGAAAAGGAAGTACCCGTTAATGATCATGAGGGAGAAAATCACCTACACCATCTATTGAAATGAATAAGAAGATTGTGTCTTCCGAACTTTCAAGGGACATGAAGAAGAGAATTCCACCCAAGTTTGATAGAAGTGATGGAGGTGATGAGGTTGAAGTATGGCTTGTTCAAATGGAAAAGTATTTTGAAATACAAAACAACGATGAGGTTACTAAAGTTGCATTGGGTGTTTATCAATTAGCGGGAGAAGCCTCACATTAACTCATGAAAATTAACTTGGGGAGAATTTGTGTAGATTTTCCACAAAAGATGGTTACCACAACTTTTCTATGACCAGAAACTCTCAGATTTCTAGGGGTAATACAAGGTAACATTACAGTCAACGAATACTGGGAGAAGTTTACCTGACTTCTGTGCTATGTTCCCATATATCACAAGGATGAGTGTTTCCATATTAGGAAATTTATAATGGGACGAAATAGTTAGATTGGAGCGGAAGTGGATATGCATGGTCCAAAAACAATGAATCTTGTATATGAAAAATAAATTAAGCAAGAACAAAAGCTTAAAGCTAATTCCACTCGACATGAAAGAAAAGAGCAAAAGAAGGATGTGGAAGTACCTAACAAGATATTTCCAAAGGAGGAATCTACCCAAAAATTTCAAAGGAAAAAAGGGAAAATATTCCACAATAATGGAAAAGAGATCAAAACTGATAAAAAAAGGAATGATTCTAGCATGGGTAATACCAACAAGGTTAAGGAAAATACCAACAAGTCCAGAGAAACCATATGGAAAAGAGGACCAGCTTCAGGATGTTTTATATGTAGAGGGGATCACTATACAAGTGAATGTCCCAATAAAACTTCTGGATTGCAACCATATGGTAATTCATTACCCACCTAGTAGGAAATGTTTCAACAAAGGATACATGCGGTTGTGGACAATCGATAGGAAGATTACCAAGTAACTCCAGTCGAAACACCAGTTATTTTTTTTAGCTTTCCTATTTATGTTCTTATTGATATTGGTGCAACTGAGAATTTCATTTCACCTAGAATAGCTAAAAAATTATCTAGGAAGGTGGGACACATGGAAATGTCTCAAGTGGGATGTAGAGTATGTAAACAAGAAAAGAGCAAAGGTGGATCAATGTCTATTCGAGGCTAGGATAGAACTACCTAGTTTTACTACAAAAGCTAACCTTTATGTCACATCTCTAGGATCATATGATGTTATCATAGAAATGAATTGGTTGTGGAAGCAAAGACTCTAGAATGCCTAGATGATTTTGAAAATCAAGATAAATTCCAAGGAATACCTAGAGAGGTTAGGATTCAAAAAATCACGACAATGCAACTTATGAGAGCTAAGAAGAAAGGGTGTAAAATCTTTGTCGTAAAGATTGAAGAACTTGGGAAGGATAGTGGTGATTCAGAGTACCAAAGTTTGTAGGAACTAGAAGATGGAGAAATGGATGAAACTGGAAAATCAAATATGGAGAAGTACCCAATTTTGAGGAAATTGTCGGATGTGTTTCCAGATGAGTTACTAGGTTTACCTCCAAAAAGAATATTTGATTTCTCTATTGATATAGTTCTAGGGTTAGAACCTATTTCTAAGGTACCCTATAGAATTACAACCACTAAACTTATGAAACTTAAGACATAATGGGATGAATTGTTGTCGAAAGGAATGATAAGACCAAGTGTTTCACCTTAGGGAGTGCTAGTCATCTTTGCTAAGAAGGATGGTACATTGTGTTTGTACATTGACCATCGTATGCTTAACAAAGCTACGGTTAAGAACAAGTATCCGTTGCCACACATTGACAATATTTTTGATGAAATGAGAGGTGTCGCCATATTCTCTAAAATAGATCTGAGATTTGGATATAACCAATTAAGGGTTAAAGATGAAGATATCTTTAAAACTACATTCAAAACTAGATATGGACACTATGAGTTCATTGTTTTACCTTTCAATTTAACAAATGCACTTGTAACATTCATGAACCTAATGAATAGTGTGTTTAGGGATTACCTTGAAAATTTTGTACTAGTTTTTCTAGTGCAGTCAAGGATGGAGGATCCAAAAATAGGACTATCCAACCTTGTAGCAAGAGTAAACAGAACGAAAAATCAATGAACAAGAATACAATCACATATGGAAAAATAGATGATGATTAATTATTCACTGGAAACATGCCCTACCTTCCGGCTTATAGAATTTCAAAATTACAGAAAGATGTGGCATTAAGCCCGAAAATACAATGCGGGTCGAAGCCCTTAAAACCCCTAGATCTTTCTTCCTACTTAATTGAATCCTAATGCAACTACATGACCCCTATATATATCAATTCCCAACTCCAGAAAAGGTTCGCATCAGCCTCAATAGGTATTAAACCCAAAAGTTGATGAAACGTGTGAAGGTTGGCCAAAACATATGAATTTCCTTTGATCCTTGGAAAAAAATGATGTAGATCAAAATGAAGGTTCCTCGATGAATGTGCATCCTTATGGAATGGTCTCTTGAGCTTCGCAAGTCATGGAATAGGTCCGCACCCTTGAAAAGCCAAGACTGTTCGGTGAATGCTCTCTGTCCAAATACAAATGATATTTTGTTAACAATAACTTCATATTGGAATCTCCAAAACACTTGAATTCTGGATATGATGTAGATGTTGCACTAAAAATAATATATCCTACTCTGCAAGCTTTGATGTTACAATGCGGTACAATGCGGTATGAAATGCCGAGACTGGGTCCAGACTAAAATGTAAGAAAATATGAATGCAAATATTGTTGGTTGATGCAAGGTTGCTTGAAATTTGAGATGCACCTGCATCAGACACTCGAGGTTGAAGAAAAGTGAGCCTCTCACTTTCTTGGGGCTAGAGGAAAACCAATGCGGTCCACCTCAGCCTGAGAAATCCATGATGAATCTTCCTCCGGTATTCCTTTCCGTCTGACTAGATATTCTTTGTATTGCCTTCCTCTAGTACTTCGGCCAACTCTGATGTCTAAAATCTCCTCAATTTTATCCAGATGATGTGCTATCTGGTCTAACAAACCAAATTCTATATCCTTTGGTGAATCTCCTTCATGATATCGGTATAGGTCTGCAATGTTGAATATAGGCGATATGCCAAATTCCTCCGATAGTTCCACTTCATAAGAATTTCCAGAATCAAACTTCCTGATGATCTTACAAGGTCCAAACTTCTTCATCTTCAACTTATTGTATGTCCCAACTGGAAATATCTCTTTTCTCAAATATACCATTACTTCCTCTCCAATTGCAAACTCCTTGTGTCTCCTCTTCTTATCTATTGTCTCCTTGTAGGTATTGCTCATCTTCTCCAGATGCTCCTTAACTTGAGTATGCATTTTCTCCATGAATCCTGCAAATTCTTCTACCTCTGCACTCCTTTTATTCTCCATACTAATGTCTCTTAATTCTCCTACTCCTCTAGGTCATTGTCCTGTCACAATCTCAAATGGTGTCTTCCCTGTGCTACGGTTTATTGAATTGTTGTTTGCAAATTCTGCTTGTGGAAATATCAAGTCCCAATTTCCAACCTTACCTTCAGTTAAACACCTTAACAATTTCCCCAAGCTCCTATTTACCACTTTTTTCTTTCCATCTATCTGCGGGTGAAATGCTGAACTATACTTGAAGTCTATCTTCATCTTCTTCCACAATGTCTTCTAGAAATATCCAATGAATTTTGTGTCTCTATTTGATACTATACTCTTTGGTAGTCCGTGTAATCTCACAATCTCCCTGAAAATAGGTCTACAACATGTACTGCATCACTGGTCTTCTTACAAGGTATGAAATGCGCCATCTTAGAAAATCTGTCCACCACCACAAATATAGAATCAAATCCTCCCAGTTTCTTAGGTAATCCCAACACAAAATCCATGCTTATGTCCTCCCATGGTCTCTCCAATGCTATCAATGGTGTGTAATTCCCAGTGTTCTGACTGTTTCCCTTTGCAACTTGGAAAATCCTACAACTCTGAACATACTTCTTGACATCCTTATACAATTGTGGCCAAAAGTAGTTCTCACTCACCAATGCTACGGTCTTATCTATCCTAAAATGTCCTACTAATCCTCCAAAATTCTTTTCCTTGATCAAATTCTCCCTCATTGAACTTCTAGGAATACATAATTGATTTTTTTTAACACACCTTCTTGAATAAAATAATCCAACCATCTTCTTCTATCTGTCTCCACCAGTTCTTTACAAGCCTTCCATGCCTCCACAAAATCAATGTCATCCTCATACATGTGCTTTAGTTCTTAAAAAACCAATACTTCAATTCTCATCTCTGTCAACAAACTCCTTCTCCTGATCAATGCATCTGCAACCTTATTTGACTTCCTATTCTGGTGCTTCAATAAAAATGTGTAACTTTGCAAGAACTCTACCCATCTTATGTGTCTTTGGTTCAACTTCCCTTGACTATTCAAATATTGCAAAGCTTGATGATCCTTAAACAACAAAAACTCCTTAGGCAACAAGTAATGTCTCCACTTCTTCAAGGCTCGTATTATTGCATAGAACTCCTGATCATAAATTGAATATCTTCTCTTGGAATTATTCAATTTCTCATTGAAGTAAGCTATTGGTCTCCCTTTCTGACTTAACACAACTCCTATTGCACTTCCACTAGCATCACAATCCACTTGGAATACCTTATCAAATTCCAGTAGTTCCAACACAAGTTGTTCTATCACCTTTTTCTTCAACAACTCAAAACTATTTTGTGCTCCTAATGTCCACTTGAATTCCTTCTGGTCACCTCTCATTGTCTTTGTCATTGGTGTGCAAATACCACTAAAATTTCTGATAAACTTCTGGTATAAAGTTACTAGTCCATGGAATGATCTTACTTCTCCAACATTCACAGGTGTAGGCCATTCAACTATTGCTCTAACCTTCTCAGGGTCCATCTTCAATCCTTCCACACATATCACAAATACAAAATACACTAATTCTTCCTTCATGAAACTACACTTCTTGATGTTTATCAACAACTTCTCTTCCCTCAGCCTCTAAAATACTTGTTTGATGTGCTCCAAATGTTCTTCCTTAGTCTTACTGAAAATCAAAATATCATCTAGATAAACAATGAAAAACTTACCCAAGAATCTCTTCAATACTTTATTCATCAGCCTCATAAATGTACTAGGTGCGTTTGTTAGTCCAAATGGCATGACCAACCACTCATAAAATCCCTCATTTGTCTTGAAAGCAGTCTTCCATTCATCTCCCTCTTTGATCTTGAGCTGATGGTATCCACTCTTTAGCTCTATCTTGGTGAAATACTTTGCTCCACTCAAACTGTCTATGATGTCATCCATCCTAGACAATGGGAATCTATACTTCACTGTGATCTTATTGATAGCTCTTGAATCGGTACACATCCTCCATTCTCCATATTTCTTAGGTGCAAGTATAGCTGGTACTACACATGGGCTCATACTTTCTCTAATCAATCCCTTCCTCAACAGATCCTGTATCTGTCTGTTTAGCTCCGTATTTTCTCCCGGTGTCATCCAATGTGTAGCTTTGTTTGGAAAACTGGCTCTTGGAATAAGATCTATATGATGATTGATACTTCAGATTGTGGTAATCAATCAGGCACATTTTCTAATACAAGATCTTAGTACTCTGTTATCAGTTTAGTAACTTCCTTCTCTGGTGATTCTTCTTCCCTTGTGATATTCTCTGCATCTAAGTCTCTGCATTTTCTTGGAATCAAAGAAAAACACATGTTTTCATGTCTCAGTCCATCCAAAAATTTCCTTCCATCTACCAAATTGATTCTAGTTGTTCCACATACTTCACTTTCTGGTTCATCAGATTCCAAAGGTTTCAAGGTGATTCTCTTTCCATTGGATGTTATGGTATAAGTATTCTTTCTCCCATCATGTATAGCTTTCTTATCATACTGCCAAGGTCTACCCAACAACATATGACATACATCCATCACCATAATATCACACAACACTTCATCATGATATGATCCTACCTTGAATTTCACTAGACATTGTTCACTTACTAGTATCTTGTGCTAATCTTGAATCCAAGCTATCCTATAAGGTTTCAGATGTTTTCTTCTTTCCAAATTCAACTTTTTCGCCATTTCCTCAGAAACTAGATTATTTGTGCTACCACTATCAATGATAACTTTGCAACACTTACCTCTTGCTTTGCATCTAGTCTGGAACAAACTTTTCCTCTATGGTGCTTCCTTAGGTACTTCTTTCTCCTGGATCAGTGCTCTCCTCATGAATAATGATTCTCCCTCCTTAGGACTCCCTCCGAGACTTGGTGATTTCACTGGTTCTTCCTCCACATATCTATTTCTTGCATGATTTTCATTCTTCTTATTGTCTTGGCGACACTCAAATGCTCTATGTCCTTCACCTTTGCACTTGAAACAGGTTCCTCTAAAAGTTCTCTTTTCATATCCTTTCTCATCTCTCCGGTATCCATCATTGTGGTAAGAATTGTAGCATCCTTTGTTGTAGCGGTAAGAATTTCTGTCATATCTCCCCTTTTGGTATGAATTGGAATCCTTCTCCTCCTTGCGATATGAATCCTTGTCCTTGCTTTGCTCTGCATATGGTCTTTCTCCTCCAGAATGTGACCTTCCTCTCTGAAATCTACCTCCTCTTCCTCTCTACCTTTGTTCATGTCTTTTGTTTAGGTTTTCCTCCACCTTTAATGCAAATTGATATGCTTCCTCTACCGAATTCATCCGTACCAGACTCAACTCTTCCTAAATATTCATCCTTAGCCCATTGATATATCTTGCTACTTTCTCCTTGCTTGCTTCACTATGTCTAGTCCTGATAATGATGTTATGAAATTCCTTAGTGTACTCTTTCATAGTCTTCTCCTTCTATCTTAGATTTTTCAATCTCTTCAGTAGCTCAATCTCATAGTCCACAAGTATAAACTGGTTCTTCAATTTAGTCACCATTCTATCCCATTTCACAATCTTCTCTTTACCTTTTCTATTCCTCTCCAATTGAACCTCTTTCCACCATATTGCAGCATGTCCTTTCAGTTTAGTCTTCAAAAATCTCACTCTCTCTAGATCTTCAATTTCTTCATACTCAAAGTATTCTTCAATGTCATTAATCCATTCAATCAAATCCTCAGGGTTTAAATTACCATTGTAGTTCGCAATCTCCATTCTAGGTTGCTTTCCTATTTTTGAAATAGCCTTCAACATCTTCACCTGATCTAAATTTTCCTCTTCAAAGGTCTCTTCAGCTCGATCTATTTCCTGAACTTCATCATCATCACTTTCATCATTAGGTCTAGGGTTTAAGCCTTTTCTTCTATCTTCTTCAACAAAATCCAATCTCACTTTCATTTTTTGCATCATTTCCATCATCTCATCCATATTTCCAACAACATTAATAGTAGTATAAATTCTCCTCGGTGACATCTCTTCCTAGGATCCAATGCAACTGCCTCAGGTCGGTGATCTAGCTACAGGGTCAAAACTGCCTCACAATTGGTGATTTGTTGACAAACACAAGTAGGATGCCTCAAGTCGGTGATCTATCCACCATCGCTCTCCCAATTTTTTAAACTCACTCTGATCTTTCAAAGGTTCACAACTTCACTCTGATACCACTTGGCGTGGTCAATGATGGAGGGTCTAAAAATAGGACTGTCCAACCTTGCAGCAAGAGTAACCAAAATGGAAACTCAATGAACAAGAATACAATCACATATGGAAAAATAGATAATGATCAATTATTCACTGGCAACATGCCCTACCTTTCAGCTTACAAAATTAAAATATTATAGAATGATGTGGCGTTAAGCCCATAAATATATACAATGTGGGTTGAAGCCCTTAAAACCCCTAGATCTTTCTTCCTACTTGACTAACTCCTAATGCAACTACATGATGCCTATATATATCAATTCCCAGCTCCAAAAAATTTTCGCATTGGCCTTAAGAGGTATTAAATCCCAAAGTTGATGAAATGTGTGAAGGTCGACCAAAACATATGAATTTCCTTTGATCCTTGGAAAAACATGATGCAGATAGGAATGAAGGTTCCTCGATGAATATGCATCCTTATGGAATGGTCTCTTGAGCTTCACAAGTCACGAAATAGGTCCAAACCCTTGAAAATCCAAGACTGGTCGGTGAATGCTCTTTGTCCAAATACAACTGATATTCTATTAACGATAACTTCATACTGGATTCTCCAAAACACTTGAATTTTGGATATGATGTAGATGTTGCACTAAATATCATATATCCTGCTCCGCAAGCTTTGATGTTACAATGCGGTACAATGCGGTATGAAATGCCGAGACTGGATTCAGACTAAAATGCAAGAAAATATGAATGCAAATATTTTAGGTTGATGCAATATTGCTTGAAACCTGGGATGCTCTTGCATCATTTTCTAGATGATATTTTAATTTATTCTAGAAATGAGGAAGAACATTTCAAGCATTTAGAAATGGTCCTACAATGTTTGAGAGACATAGGTTGTATGGTAAACTTTCCAAGTGTACATTCTTCCAAAATAAGGTACATTATTTAGGACATGCGATTTCAGCAGACGAAATTTCTATAGATCGAACAAAGATCAAAGTAGTAATTGAGTGGCCTATACCTAAGAACATATTAGAGGTAAGAATTTTCATGGGTTTGGTAGGATATTATAGGAAGTTTGTTACAAACTTTTCTAAGATTGCTTTTCCAATTACTTCTTTACAAAAGAAAGGAAAGAGATTTGAATGGAATGAGAAGTGTCAAGAAGCTTTTGACCTACTCAAGGAGAAATTAACCACCGCACTGATCTTAAAAGTACCAAATCCTAAAGGTAACTTTACGGTTATCACAGATGCATGCAAAGAAGGATTAGGAGGCGTGTTGATGCAAGATGGGCAAGTGATTTACTATGAATCTAGAAAGGCAAAACCGTATGAGATGAATTATGGATCACATGATTTAGAGTTTGATCTGAATTAGGATCTAGGATGTTGCATGTGAATAATAAGTTTAACCATGATTAAACTAAAGATCTTGAAACCATAATTAAAATGCTGAAATAACATAACCAAATTAAAGTGAAGAGGTTGAAATAAGAGAGAAAAGAGAGAGAAGACAACACAAGCTCATAATGAAGTTCACCAAGATGGCTATGTCTCTGGGTCCTCTCCAACAGAGTGACTGATCCTTGATTATGCTCCAAAAACAATTACAAGGCTCCAACTATTACAAGTCTCCTCACAGCTCTCAGATGATAATGAATTACAAAGTCCTCCCTCACAAGTACAACAAGCTTGACTTCAAGCTCCAAATGTACAAAGAAGACAATTCACAATCAAGTCTTAGCTCTCATTTCTTAGAAACTCTCTCTCACCATTCTCCACTCCCTAGAATGATTCTCACAAACCATAAATTGAATTCCAAATGCATACACTTGCACTATTCTTCACATCACCTAATTGTAAAATCAAAGCCTGTAACCCCTCTTTTATACATAATTTTCCCATATGGGGTTAAACCACCATATTTAATAAAAAACCCCCTTACAACAAATTTCTGTTATTTTTACAAATAAAACAATAATATCAATCATTACCCCCTTAAAAAACAAATTCTTTGTCTTTAATCCCTTATTACCTTCCATTCAGGTTCCATATTGTTTATTTGCTTTTGTCTTTTCTCACAAGAAAGCCATTTAGAGGTTGATTAGTTTTAATAGTAGTTTTAACAACTATAATAAAACCAAACTATCTCCCGTATATTCATGGCCCTCATAATTTCAGGCTATAAAAATCATAAGGGATTAAATTTGTTTTAAGTTTGGAGGTTAACTTTAATTTTAGTTTTAAAATATCTTTTATGAAAATATTTTTTGATATTTTAAGCCCTTAAAAATCTCATTTAAATCCCTTAAAATCTTTTAAAATCCTCTAAAAATCTTTTAAGATCCTTAAAAATCTTTAAGAATCTTTATAAATCTTTATAAATCCCCTTAAAAATCTCGTAGTATGGGCTTTTAAAACTTAAAAGGTTTAGTAATTTAAATATAAGTGAATTCAACTTTTAAATTCTATTTTAAATAGTCATGTCATCATTTTTTCCATGTCACCATTCTTGCCACGCCATCATTCCCACCACATCATCATGGTCAACCCTCAACTTTGACCGACCATAACTTTCACATATGGACTTGGATTTGGTCCGTTCAAAATGTGTTGGAAAGCTCTTGACAAGATCTTGGACATGGTGATGAAATCTAGAGCATGTGGAACACTTCAATTTCTGACGACAAGTATCCACTTGGATAAGAGTTGGCAACTGTAGTTCATGCATTGCAAATTTGGAGGCACTATTTTCTAGGAAAACCCTTTGAGTTGAAAACTGACCATAATGGGTTAAAGTACCATTTTATTCAACCTAATTTGAATGCAAGAAAAAGAAGATGGTTAGAGTTGATAGCTGACTATGATTTTAATATCAGTTATATTAAGGGAAAGGAAAATCAAGTTGTTGATGCATTAAGTCGAAGACAACACATTGCTTCAATAGTAACAATCCAAACCGATTTCAAGGGGCAAGTACTCCAAAAGTGCAAGGACAATGAGTATTATTTGCAAGTTAAGCAAGAACTCACGGATAATCCTAAAGATTCTAGGTATGAAGGTTTTCAATTTGAACCTAATGTATTACTTAGATACAAAGGTAGAATGTATATACCTGATGTAAAGGAATTGAGAAATCTGGTATGGAAGGAAATACATGAAGCACCATATTCCAGACATCCTTTAGTGATGAAAATGATGGCTGATGTAAAAACATTATACTTTTGAAAGGGAATGAAAGGAGATGCCGCTAGTTTTGAGGCTAGGTGTCTTGAGTGTCAAAGGGTGAAATATGACCATCATCATCCTATAGGCTTGTTATACCCACACAATATACCAGAAAGGAAATGGAAAGTCATAAATATGGACTTTGTGCAAGGATTGCCTATGTCAAGGAATAAGTACAATGCCATACTAGTGGTTGTAAATAAGCTTACGAAGGTGACACATTTTATACCAGGGAGCATAAATGATGGAGCACCTATCATAGCAAGAAAATTTGTGTAGGAAGTGTTTAGATTGCATGGGATTCTTGAAAATATTGTTTCAAATAGGGATGCACAAGTTACTTCTAGGCTTTGGCAAACCTTGTTTTCTACATTAGGGACTCAGTTGAATATAAGCCCAACATATCATCTGGAAATAGATGGGAAAATGGAAAAGGTAAACCAAGTGTTGGAGGATCTACTTAGGATGTATTACATGGATCAACAATACAAGTGGGAAGATTACTGCCCTTAATTGAATTTTCTTGCAATAACTCGTATCATTCTGGAATTAAGATGGCTCCTTTCGAGGCTTTGTATGGATGAAAGTGTCAAACTTCTATAAGTTGGGATAAACTTGAGGATCGAGTGAGTCTTCGGCCAGAAATGTTGGCTGAAATGGATGAGCAAGTTAAGATTATTAAGCAAAGGTTAGCTAAAGCTAAAAATTGACAAAAAGGTTACGCTGATGCTAAGAGAGTACCCCATAATTTTGCCTTAGGTGACAAAGTATTGTTGAGAGTGAAACCTCACAAGAACTCCATTATCAATATGAATGCTTGTACCTTGTTATCAATATGAATGTTATCTCATTTGATGTTGTCTCAGTTGATGTTATTCATGGTGAAATACTGTATTTATGTGAATGAAAGGTTATTGAATTATAATTATTCTAACTTTGGAGATGTTTATGTATACTGCATATGTTATGAACAATTAACTGTCGTGTGCATTTGTTAGTGGATGCAGGTATGTGTTCCATTCCTCCAGGCAGTGGGAAAGTATCACTTGAGAGATCTTGGTAGGGTAACTGGTAAAAGTAAGCTATCTGAGCATACACACACCACAATAGAATGATTGAATTGAGTCAATTGTGGGTAATAGGTAAGTCATCCTTAGCTAGTAAGTTCACATTTGAGAGTCTAGTTACTACTGTATGCATTTTTGGGTGATGTTTATCTATTTGAGCTTTTGTGATCTTTCTTGTACTATTGTTATTATATTGACAAGTAGGATGTTCGTGGAGTATATGTATCTATATTTACATGTATGTCAATAGGATCCAACAAGTATATACACATGTATAGATGTACCACACATAAACACTTATCAATATGATAGTAATTGTGATTGGCTGTATATGAATTGGATGTGAACATATATATATGTATAGTATATACATGTATCCATATGTATATGTATATCAATACAAGTGTACGTTGGAAAAAGGACATGCTCATACACATGCATCGATATAATATACCTATATATACATGTACATAGAGGCATATACATTTATACATATATATGCATACATCTAGTATAATGTGTTTATTATATACTATATTACCTATACTCATATATATACATATATATGTGTATCGGATGTGTGCTAACACTATTGGCTTACGTTATATATCTATCTATATATATTATATGTAAATATATATTAAATGATTATGTATATATATATACATACACATAT
Organism: Sequoia sempervirens; assembly: GCA_007258455.2. NCBI lineage: Eukaryota > Viridiplantae > Streptophyta > Pinopsida > Cupressales > Cupressaceae > Sequoia > Sequoia sempervirens. The sequence continues at coordinate 26,832,058 of VDFB02000363.1, forward strand.
ATATATATAAATATGTTAAGGTATTTAAATATATATATGTATATAATATGTACTATATATATAATAATAATAATAATATATATTTAACATATTATTTTTTATGTTATTAGAATTCGAATAATTCTTATTCAATAAGAAGTCGATTTGGAAATGCTTATGGCTGTGTAAGTAAAGCCACGTTTCACTTGCCACATGTCACGTATGTGAAAACATATGAATACATTTTAACTATTAACTTTGACTTGGTTGATACAATGAAAAAGAGTAACATGGAATTTTTCCAACATCTTTAATTGGTTAAATCGAATCATCCCTTTAATTCAGTCGATAAATGCTAAGTGTTGTAGATTTATTATTGGTTGTTTCACTCTTTTTGGAAACCTTGCCAACTTGATAGTAGAAGAGAGGCTTTATCGCCACCTCTTGAAACAATTTCTTGTAGATGTCTTTGCTGGAGTATAATTCGAATTCTCCATGTGCATTTTGAATTGGTCTTTGAATTGCTGTCAAAGATGTAAGTTGATTTGTAGGAGGTTTTGTTGAGTCTAAGCTTATTTTGTTGCCACCTTATTGCTGAGTTGCTTTGCATGAAGCTTGTTGTCATTTTACATGCCTAAACTGTAGGCTTTGTGATTGGTTTGTTGCTCTATAAATAGCTGAACCATTTCACTTGAGAGGGACACATTCTTTCCCAAGAGATTATACATATTTTGCAGTTCATTACTTCTAAGTCATTACCACCCATATTTGTCTTGTTTTTATGAGTGGGAAATAGAGTGATCTATTGTAAGTAAGAGCTATCATTATTGTTTGAGAGAAGTAAGCTATCAACAAGTGAGATAAAGCTATTTGTGAGAAGTTGATTGCTGTAGGAGAAGGTTGCATTGCTGCCATTAATTTGGATAAGCGATAACAAGCATAAGGATCTCTTCTTCTTGTTATTATTATGTTTTCTATGTTTGCTTGAAATGTCTTTCAGTATTTGAAATAGAAGTAATTGAGAGTGTCTTTGAAAAATGGAATTGAAGCTTTTATGCTATTTTTATATTGTGTTTGTAAGAAATCCATAATAGGAGAATGGTGTATATCATAGTTATTATATACTAGGTTTGATTGAATGCAAGAGTCACTTGAGGTACACCCAACTAAGTTATTGATTTAACTAGGAAATATTGTGTTACTCCTAGGATAGTTAATCTAGTATTGCAGGGAGCTTGTGTACTTGTTAAATAGATTCATTTCAAGTAGATTAAAATGGTGATAGGTTAGTCTAGGGTGACAAAATATCCATTGAAGGACAATACCTATGTGTAGCTTAAGATACCCTTAAGTGAAATTGGCCCTGAGTAGTGTATGTGATAGATGAATCTCAGTCGTTTATTGAATGTAACACTTTGGCCAAAGTAGTGTAATGTCCAAGACTCCACTATAGATTGTGTGACTACCAAGATTACACTGTCAGTTCACCACGATCCAATATTACATGCTAGTTCGAGATTGTGGGATTACAAGTTCCAGTTATGTAGGACACAACACTATGCTTAGTTGGTTGTCGTTATCAGTTACTCTACCAATCTCTTTGTCAACGGGAAGGGCCATCTATTGAATGATAGATGTGCGAGGGACCACATTAAGAGTTTGTGGTTGGCAAAAAAACACTTGAGTGATGCTTCTCCTCCACAATAGGCGTTAGGAGAACCAAGATTTGAAAGGAAGGATCCTGGACCATCTTAAAACTATTTGTTCTAAAGCTCTTTGAACTATGAATGTAATTGTATGCTTTCTTACATTGATGTATTTATGAAATGAAATGGAATTCATATTGTATATGTTTTACATCTTGATTGGAAATTATCAATAAAGGAAATAATTTTTTTTATTCGCAGTGGCATGTTGCTTGTTTTATTTATTTGTTTGGTGTAAAATTATAAATTTTTACTTCTTAGAAGGGTTAGTACGTTACACATACATTGACATTATTCTTTTGCATTTCAACTCATTTTTCATTGTGTAGTCTTCTTACTTCATGCGATGCATCTTTCACTTTTTGGTGACATTGGGTCTGATGTCCTTCAAGAGTGTGATCTCTCTTAGCATATTATATTCCTCTTAGTGGCTTGATGCGACACACTGCATCCCCTAAGTTGTGAATCTTCTATTCTTTGATTGGTCCTCTCTTGGAGACATTAGGCATGATGTTCCTTGAGTTAACACATTACATGAACTAAGAAAAAATCCTTTGAACGTACCTTACACTAGTTTTAATTTACAATATCGATTATATGGCCATCTTGCATAACACACTTTGCTTGCCTGTGGAGCCATCTTGTTTGTTCATGGGTGTCAAGCATATGAAGTTATGCTTTCCTCATGAACTTTGTTGTTCATTTTGTGTGGCACCTTATCAAATTTATCAGGAGGTATAGCTTTGGTATGATTAGCTTATGGGAGCTAAACTTAGGCGTGAATTTCCCATAGCCACTTTCTTATCTGTGTGAGCGTACACTGGCCACGTGTGTATTTGTCTCGCTAGGCGCTCACCTAGTGGACGGTCTGAGGTTCCACTAGCCCTTGTGAGCATGCATTGGTTTGCATAATGGAATCATGTTCCACTTGTAAATGTTTTTGGAAAAATAACTTAGATTTGATACACATTGTGCGAGACAAATGATCGAGGCTTGATCCACCCCTTTTTTGTTGTTTTTTTTTCTTTGGCAGTGTATGCTTGTATCTTGTTTTTGCTTCATACATAATTTTCATGTGTGTTATTTTGTACCTATGTTGGTTTGCCATAGGATCTTGATCTTGGGGGCTTGATCATCCCTCTTGATCATTTTTGTCCTATCTCACTAGCATTGGTACACTTGGACCCCTCTTGATGTGATTTTGTCTACTTTAGTGTATGTTTGAAGCAAGTTCCACCTCTCACTAAAGTGGGGGCTAAATGTACAGTAGGAAAATGTATCCCTCTACATTTTCAAACTTGTTTGGGCCCTCCTTGCTAAATTTGGGCTTCTTTATACCTTATTTGGCTCTATTTTGCATCCACAAGCCTTATTTAATGCATCTTTCTGAGGATAATCTTGAAACATATCTAATGACCAATTATAATTTAATGATTTTGGATTGTATGGCCAAGATTTAGTGATTTGGGACTCATACACAACCTTAGGCATATGGGTCCCACCTAAGTTTTGGGGCTTGGTCTTGAATTTGGCATAAAACTTAACATTTCTTGAAATTTGTGTCCCAAGCTTAGGCTACTGGGACTCATACACCCCAACTGGCATATGAGTCTTGCTTAGCTTGTACCTATTTTAAATTAGAATTCTTGGTGATATTTTATTCTCCTATACTTGATGTCGGCTTGTAGTGTTGTAATTTAAAGAAATTTGGCATAAACAAGTATAAATACAAGGTTCTTTCACATATTTTCTCCTAGCAAATTTACAAGTCACCTAGCAACTTTAATGAGAACATGTGATCTAAGAATTTGAGAATTCTAGCAATTCAAGAGCATTCAAGAGTTGATTATTGTTGTCAAATAGATTGCACCCGAATGCTTGAATAATTAAATTCAGCAATCTGTTGAAACATTGGATCAAACTCAGGTTGTGGGTGACCTATAATGAGATTGAACCTCTGGATTCTAGGTCAGCTTCCTATATGATTCTTAAATTAATAACTGGTAACTTGCTAGAAAAGGGATAGAAGTATGTAAAAATGCACAAAAAACTATAAATTAAAGGTGATGCACCTGATTGGAAATCTAATTGCAACCTAACTCACAAATAATCACTCAACACTTTAATTCGCACAACCTGATTTGATAGCTCAATCACCCGAATGCTTTAAACTGAGGCTTTGATTTAATGCAATATTGAGGGAAAACGAGGTTTTCATGACTAAATTGATTAATCAATTACATGCACAATGTATAACGAGTGAACTTAAACTAAATTGCATACAGATATGTGAAAAAGATAGAAAAATTAGAGGTTTCAGAACTGAAAACACAGTAATTTTTTGATCAAATTCCTCACAATAACGATGCCTAAAATCTAGAAGGCAAACTCGAAAATACTAAAAATTAAAAAGAATCCTTTGCAAATCACAAACTAATGAACCTGTAAAACGCTGTTGTATTAATCTGAAAACTGAAAACTGAAAGATGAGTTACATGATAATTCACTTTACAGAGTGCAAAGGTTGAAAAATAAGAACTGGAGGAAAAAGATAAACTTTTTCCAATATATACAATGAGAACGCACTCCAAAGTGCATGAAAATGAAACTAAAAGTCAATTTCATTATGAAAATGATAACTCCAAGGAAAATCCACAAGCAAAAGAAAAAATCCCTGAAAAGAAGGTTCAAACTCATGCAAAAATGAGTGAACTCAGTCTCAAACTCGCAGTCATAATGTATGCAACTGAAAAGTAGCTCGAATTGAACTGGAAATCCATGAAAAGTAAGTCCAAGCATGCAAAAACTACCTCATTTGTATTAATCTACCCATGATGATTGAAACTCCATCCTTGAATGATCAATTTTCAGTTGAGGCTATAGTTACAACTCAGCTTTACATAATGTCTCTAATTTGCATTTTAAGATGCTAAATTAACTAAATGATTTATAGCACATCATTTAATTAATTAGGTTACATTAAATAATGCAAACAATATTAAGGAATAATGTCAAATTAAAAGCTTGAGTCCCATTTGATGGCTTTCATATATTACACTTGGCATATATCTCACAATAAGTATTCTCCATCAATAAACATTGGTGACCACCATGCAATATTGTAAATATTTTACAATAGTCGACCACCATGCATGCATATTATAAACATTTGATAGTTGATAATAGTCGACCACCATGCATAAGTCGACTTGACTTAAGAGTTAAAATCATGAGCAAAAATAAAACATAATGATTTTGTTTTAATTCTTCAAAGATTCCATCAAAAGTCACCATGTGTGGAAAAAGGAAAAACCATCAAACCCTAATCACTTTCATCATTTGCACTTGAATTTTGGAGAAGCTTCATGAAGAAGCTGGCCGCCATGTTGCTAGGGTTTGGAGCTCGACTTGCATATTCTTTAGATATTTTGAAAAAAAATTCCTCTGAACTTCTCCAAAAAGATACCTGGTAAGCCGTATTCCTCATTATTCTAGAAATTTCTCCATGTCTTGAGGGATTTTTTAGGCTTCAACAACAACGACTATAAATACATTTCTGGTCTATCCTCCTGTTTTTGCATACATTGCTTGATGTTTTCTTGTTTTGCAGCCGCTATTTGAAGAGTTTGAGCCTTTTGTATATATTCCTGTTGTTGTGCAAGCTCGACTTATAAATTTTAAAGCTCAAAGAGAGCTCAGTCACAGACTTGTCTCCTCTTCCTTAGGTGCATGATGGTAAGTTCTCTTTTGTTTTTGTTTTCTTCATGGCGTCTTCTGGGTTTCCTCCATTTTGATTAAAAAGAAAACCTCACTACATTTTGTATTTTTCTGAACATATAGCACCATCTCTACAGAAAAATAAGAAAAACCATCTACATTTTTGTATATATCTTACTTTCAAATGGCTTATACTCTTGATTGAAAGCCGCGGCCTCATATTTGCATTCTGGGTATTCTCCATTTACTGCATTTTTGTATGTTTTTGAACATATAGCTAAAACCCTCACATGGGTATCTCTTATTTGGAGAAAATTTGAAAAAAACCTTAGGAGCATTCTGTATTTCAATCATAAATTACATCTTTGAATAGAAACTAATGTGGATATGTTGAAGATAGTGACAAATCTGTATTTTCTCAAAAAACCCTTATGTGGGCTCGACCCAGAACTGTAGAATACAAATACAGTGTAAGAATGAAAGGGTTTTCTAAATGCTCATCACTTAAATCTTTATTTACAATATCTGAATTCTGAAAATAAAGCTACAGGTATTAGATATTCACTTTCAGTACATTGTAGCTTGTATTTAAAGAAATAATTGTATGTCTTGATAAAGTAAACATCACGATTTATGTCTCCATTTTCGCTACTATCTCACTTTGTTCCAAACTTACTGTCCTTTCTTACTGAGATTTTGTTCATCAGAAAATTCATAAATCACTATATGATGTGATTGTACCTTATGAAGCCCTCATTATGATGTTGCTATACTGTACTTTGACCAAGGTTTATAATGTTCACGTGTAGCTTCTGTGAATTGCTTTTTGTAGGGGCACATGCTCATAAGATTTTTATTGCTGCTATCATGACTGTTGTATGCTCATATGATTGTAATATCCTTGTCATTTGATAAACATTTTAATTGAAAATTGGTTGTCCTTTATAGTTATTGCACTCATCATGTTGTCCTGTAGACTTCTCACTATTCTCTGTGGTCTGATGACTTTCAATTTCTTGAGTATTAACAATAATCCTTTAATGCTCACTGTGAAACTTGATGACCTTTATGACTGTGATAATCTCCTTTTGCATGTTCACTGTTACTTTTGTTGCTATCATTTGGCACTTGAAACATGTATGCCTATTCACTTTATAGTTTTGTAGCAGCAGTATTATCCATGACTGTTCTCTGTAAAATGCTCCTTTTCTGTTGAATACAAATATGTTTCTTTGTTATGTCCTTGATTCTTTTGATAAGGAATCTTGATGATGATTTGCAATGCAATGCAAAAAATGGGAATGCTGCCCTCATTATGATGTTAAAGTTAATCTATTCCTCTTGAGTCTTCTGTAGACTGTGTATGTGCTTTGGAGTTGTAAGAAACAATTGAATTGCTTGAATGCTCTGCTTTCCCTTCAGTATAAAGGGGCTCAATGCCTCATCAAAATGTGAATATAAATGAAAGGAAGAGATGAAACAAGAGATGATAAATGCAATCAATGCTCTCTTAATATATTTCTTTAATTTTTCCTTTGAATGATGAGAAAAAGATAATTGCTCAATCTATTTTACCATGCTATTAGACTGCTTGATGGTAGTCCTAGATGATGACTATTTCTTTGATGCTTTAATAACTCTCATATATGAACGTTGAATGAGAGAATACCTTATGATATGCCGGGCTCAACCCTTGTGGGAGCCCATTTTACTCCACATATCTGATAAGATGATCAATGATGAACTTGTTCCTGCACATTGAAACAAACAAGTTAGCAAAAAGAATCGAAGCTGAAAGCTTCCATTGAGTTTCATGTTCCTTGATTATCAGCCTTTGTAACTCAATCATCTGGTGAATGCCTAATTGAATGTAAATTACATTCCTATTGGTAGCGTAGGCATAAAGTAGAATGTAATTCATCATTGCTTAGAGTACATCTCTAACATCATCTTTTTACAACTTTGCAGGCTCATGGAGAATGAAATTGAGGTTGTAGCTTGGAGACATGACAACTGAAGACATCAAGCAAAAGTGATTCATCATCACAGGCAATGGTGAATTGCTTCTCTTCTTTGTGTTTACATTATCTTCAGTAGTGTAGCTTATCATTGAATTTTGTATTCATTATTTGATTATCATAATCAAATTCAGTTACTCTCGCGGCTTCTGCGAGATTTAAGTATTTTTACAAAATGAATAAAAAACATTATTATGCAAATTTCCAATTTTCTGTTTTAAATACTTGCACAATAAAACTGTAATTCAGATGTAATATGATCTTTATGATGAACAATGAATACTTTAGCAACAAAACTTGAAACTTTCTATACCTATCAATGATGAATTCGATTCAGCTCTACCTATTTGAGCTCGTAGTGAAAAATAGGTAACAATTATCAAGCATTTTGGAGCATTATTCAACTATCAAGCATCATGTCAAAGTCACCATGCATCATGCTTTTTTTGAGCTAATATTTGTGATGTAAGGTTTTATGATTCAAGCAAGCATTCAAGTCAAGATCCATATCATTCAAGAAAGATTTAAGATCTACATTCATGCTAGCCATTACTTACAAAATTTCAGCCTTGTGTTCAAGGGTTTGGTGGGTTGCAACATTGCATATTTGTTCATTCATCACTCCATTCTATTTCATTTCATTTCAAGGTTTGATTACCAAAATGGGGTTTGACCAAGGCAAACCCCTATCCACTAACAATTTTTTTTTTTCCCTCTCCTTTATGTGTGGTTGTAGATCTAGGTGGTTTAGGTTGAAGATCCATTGAAGAGCAAGATTGGAGAAAAATTGAAAAGTTGTCACCTTACTTGCAAGATCACAAAAAGTCACCTACATGTTACAATTTAGTGATTTAAACTCGAAGATTTGATAGGAAGAAAGCTATGGGAAGTCATCAAAAGATATTAGAGTTTCAGAGCAACCTTGATACTAGGACTAAATCGCCACTTGTGGCGTATGAGTCCCAGTATATACATTTTTCAGACATTTTCTACAGATCCTCATTCAATAGTTCCAGATTCTAGTTTATGTTAGAAACCATAATCAGGGACTAAATCACCCAGCCTGGTGTATGAGTCCCAGTGAACATTAAAGTCAGCATTTTCAACATTTTAGACCTTGTTCTAGGCACATTCAGGTTTCTAGGTGCACCTCTGTACTTTCTCAGTTTACTGTTATGATTTGAACTCATTTCTAGGTCATTTATCTAAGTTTTGCATATCATTAGGTTTTATCATTAAGTCTTGCATATCATTAGGTTTTATCATTAAGTCTTGCATTTTACTATTCTTTCCAAGCTCCAACTTGGTGGTGAATCCCCCTTTAGTCTTTAATCATACCCTAGGATACCTTATTGCAGATCTCCCCCCATCCTATAATTAGATTGAGATCTCTAGGCTTTCCTTGAATGAAATGTATAGGAAATTAGTTGTTCTATCTCCCAAACAAAGAGAAAAAAATTTCAACCTTTCAAAACCCTCAACCATAAACTCCATACCTCAACCCTAAATCCTAAACCCTATACCGTCAACCCTCTAATTAAACCCTAAGCACTACACCCTCAACCCTCTCACATACCTTATACCCTCAACTATATACCCTATATACCCAATATTATACCCTAAACCTTATACCCTCAACCTTATACCCTAAATACTATACCAAAAACTATCAACCATTAATAGAAATACCATAAATCCAATACCCTTGACCCTATACCCAATATCCTCAACTCTAAGCCCTATACCATACCCTATACCCTAAACCCTACACCTTAAACCCTAGACCTTGCACCCTCAACACTAAACCCTATACCCTATACCCTATACCCTCAACCTTAAATAGATACCTTATAATCTCAATAATAAACCCAATACCCTTAACCCTCAACCACAACCCTCAACCTTATACCCTAAACCCTCTACCATATACCCTCAACCCTAAATAGATACCTTATAGCCTCAACCATAAACCCAATACCCTCAACCTTATACCAAATATCATAAACCATAATCCCTATACCTTATACACTTAACCTTATACCCTTAACCTTGAACACTATCCCAAAACTCTATAACCTCAACCTTAAACAATAAACCCTACATCCTCAACCCTCATCCTATACCTTATACCCTCAATCGTAAACCCTATTTAACTTGAACCTTCTACCTAACGTCATCAACCCTAAAGCATAAACCCTATACCCTCAACCTTATACTCTAAATCCCATGCATACATACATACATACATAAAATTTTGAATTTAGCAGAGCATAACTTGAGTGCATTATAACACACTTCTGTTATGCTTGATTTGACATAACATGAGCACATTATAACGCACTCACATTATGTAAAATCATATACCGTGAGCGTGTTATAATATTCTTGCATTATATTTTTCTTTGACATAACACGAGCATATTATAACACACTCATGTTTTATCTTTCTTTAGAAATTTGCAATCCTTTGGGTTGGATTTTCCTTGGGCTTCCAACCCAAATGCTTGGATACTTTCCAATGTCCAAAGACATGTTTTTGCCGATTGTGAAAAAAATGACATAATCTCGAGTGTGCTCCCTATTTGGTTTGCACGTGTTTAAATGCCAAGTCAAAAAACACCATGCTAATATTAATCTCTCTCTTAACTATCTAACCATGTAATTTTTTTCACATTTTGAGTATGTTAAGGTTTTCATCTTTAATTTACTTTGTTGGTGTATCCTCTATAAATTGTCAAAAACTAATGTTTGGTATTTTTCACTTTTTCTTTTAACCATTCATCAAATTTTCAAATAAATTACATTTTTAGAAACTAGACTCCATTCTACACTTTTTTAAAAAAAATTCAATTAGTTTCCAAAAAATTTAGGGGGCATGCTCAAATTTCTATTTTTCAGGATGTTTCCACTTTTAAAATTAGTAAAAAATTATATATTCATAAAAAAATAGTAGAAAAATCAAGGATAAATTGCATGGTGTTATCTAATTTCTCATTGAAGGAATTTTTGAAATACTAAAAAAGTTAACATTTTAGGGAGGCCACACTGGATGCTATGTTATTTTTTTTGAAAAATAGGACCAATTTATGTGGCCCCCCTTTTTGAACCCTTAATCTCTATCATTTAAAAAAATAGTAGTTTAGAAAGTATATTTGATGCACTACAATTCTTGTTTTCATTGCATCTTAAAATTTTGAGTGTAACTATCTTCAATTTGTCATCCAAGGTTAGTCTTTCTTGATTTCAAAAAAAAGTAGCCACTAAAGGCCCTTTTTGGTCCCCCATCTTCTTGCACTTATCCTTTAATGAATCTTGAAGATGAAGAAGAAGAGCTTGGACAATCTTACATGTTGTACCTAATAGTTAAATCTTTGTTGTTGAGTTCAACCTCTATAGCCGAAAAAATCTTGTTCTAAGTGTCAACTCTAGAAGAGTAGTTTAATGGTTTTGACCACCAATAATGAGAAACATTGTTATTCACCAATATCATCTCCAACTCATGTGTTTACAAAATACATTATTTCTATAGTCTTCAAATTTACATTTCATGTAGACACTATTTTATGTCTTCTAAAAATTCCTTATATGTTATAAATACAACTAATTATTAGTGAGGGATCCATATAGTGTGACTAACATTCCCGTTTTTAGGCATGCAAAAAATCATAGTTTCTTATAGAGACTCATCTTGTTAAGAATACTTACATAGAAGGTGAACACAAATGATAATGTTCTTGAAGGTACATTACTTTATATGCACCCAATGATGATATCATATAAATATCCAAGATATTTAGTTTGCATGCATGCTTGTGAGTGCTACATACTTTTAGATGCACGATCATTCTAGAATAACATGCACCTAAACCTCAAGTAAGAATATAATGTTGACATTCACATACCCATGTCATTTTTATTTTAGTTTTGTGTCTATATTTTAAGGGAAATGCTTTGATACATAGGCATATTGTCAAATGGAACAATTTTGTACAAAGTCCCTTGCCCTATATTATCTACCTACCATTTACACATGTTCCTATAAAAGTATGAATCATCTGTATTCACATGATTACACACCCCTATAAATTCACCCTATCTACTTGTTCATCACACTTATGATTGCATTCATTTCCATACACATGTTGTCCACAAAGATTTAAAAACTTTTTTTTTTAAATCTTGAGACTAGTTTGTGATAGCACTAACTTCCTCATGGTCATGGACGTATCTTGCCCAAATTTAAAATTTAAAATTCAATTTGTCACATTTACTCTTCCTTCCTTGATTAATCATAAATTTGTGTGATGGTTCACTATTTCCTTGTACTTAAATGCATTCAATGTACTCATTTTAATCATCAAAGATTTGTCCCATCATAAGGAGAAATAATTTGCATTACACTCTTCAATTGGTGGTCTAAAAGGAACTTAGTTTTGTACAAATATTTATAGAAGAATTTGCATGACTAGATATTTTTTTATACACATTCATTAAAGTTAATCAAACAAAACATATCTTTTAATATACCATTGGCCCACAAAGATGTTTATAAATATTGTTAAACTAAAGATATCAAAAACATAGAGGAGTCAAAATATATCATACAAAGTGAACAAAGGTAATTTGTAGGTCACATGAGGAAAAAATATAATTATAGAACTAGTCGTAGTCATGGATTCATACTTGATCCTCAGTTTATTCATACATAATTTCAAAAAAATATTTTAATTTAAGATTAACAAAATATCATACACTATTCCTCATCTTAAAAAATATTAAATTAAGAACCGCATTAATCTTACAATATTTTTTAATTATCAAACTAAATATATAAATATTTTATATACATTTTTCACATTTAAATTAATAATTAAATAATTAAATCTCCTTATAATTAAATAATCTAAATTAATTATATATATAATTTTCCTTTACGTAAAGAGAAAACTGAAGGCATATAATTTTCCTTTACATTCATTTATCATCCTATTTACGAAACGTCTAGACTAAATAATCCATTCTCATTAAAAACTTTTATCTAGATGATAAATGCTTGAAGTACCATGTTGAACCCTCTCATTACTAATTGGCATTTGTGATAAAAAGAAGCCCATTATTTGTAAATAAGCGTGATCATACTCTTCATTAAGCTGAAAAGTGAATTATGATTTTATATAGAATAAAAAATATTAATACATTTGAAATAGTTACTAAATTATATTTTATAAAAGTTTGTTAAAAAATTAATAAATTTATTTTCATTTTTGAAATTGAAGTGAAAGAAAATAATTTAGAAATGAATATTCAAATAAATAATTTTATTGGTGATTTTAAAAAATAAGATTTTATATTAGATCAATTTTCTTATAGATAGAAATAGACATTTTGGATTCTCATAATAAATAATATTTTATAGAATATTATGATTTTATTTAAAAAAAAGGGTAGTGGAACTTGTTGCAAATTTATTAATACATTAAACATTTAAATACAAAAAACTCTTTTAACTTTGTTTCTTGCTATAAAGTTTACAAATACACTCCTCTTAGATAAAGCACTCTAGCTCAATATAAAATTACTTAAAACAAAACAACATTTTATAAAAAAAAAAATCAAACAAAAAATAACTCGAAAAGGATAATACATTTATCTCCTATATAAAAATAATATATAAACTTTATAAATCTCATTCTTAATATTTTCATTCTTAATATTTTCATGCACCATTCTTGTACAACTCAAACATAAGTATCCTACTTTGGTCCATTTTCCTGATTATACAACACCAATTGTGTTTACTATATATGTATCCATATTGTGGGTGGTCTTTAATGCCCTCGGCTGGTGGGTGCGGTTTCTCTACAATCGTTAGTTTACATTTTAAAACTATATTTAATGTTTTTTTTGTCTAGTATTTTTGTTTTGTTTCTTCAATTAGATTAAAATGAAAAGAAGTCACATTACATTAGAAATAACAATGAAAACAACAATTTTTTTAATCTATTAATATGCCTATATGATATTCAATAAGAACTATTGACTTTCTAAAATGGGCTTTCAAAATAGATTAATCTATAACAATCTCAAAAAATAAATCTAAATGAATAATTTAATTGGATAAAAAAGAAATAAAGAAGGGGATATCTTGTTGCTTGAGTAAATACTCATGTTTAAAATTAGAAATTGAATAAATTAAGTTTGAGTGTAAATATTTTACTATATATCATCATAATTAGTTAACATCTTTAAACTTGGGTGTTAAATAAAGTGTTTAAATCAATTAAAGATTTTTTCATTTAATGATAAACACACTCCATAAATATCAAAATTTTATGAAATTCCATCCCTTGTTCTAAAGCTCTCATTTTGATATAGGTAGGAAAGATGTTGTCACAGGTTGTCAAGTTAGTGTTGCATGAGATTTCATTTCTTTGAGACAACTTGTTTCAATTATGCTTTGATGGATGTTGATACCTTGTTCTAAAGTTGTCATATTTTGTCAAAGGTGATAAAATTAGGCCTTACACTTTTCAATTTTATTTGCTTAAACATTTCTAAAGGATTTTTGGCAGTGAACCAACTATTGCATATCCTCCAATTATGCTAGTCCATGAGACCTCATCTCTTCGACACCTTTTGTCAAAATAAATTACATGCCTTATGTATGCTTCCACATTTTGCACACATGTCCACTGGGGCATTTATAATAACAACATGGGATAAAATTTTGTTTTTGATTATGTTTTTATGGAAGTCCATCCCTTATTCTAAAGCTCTTATCTCAACACACGTGAGAGGATATTGGAAAAAATTATGGAATTGGGGTTAACACCTTCCAATTACATTTGCCATATAGTTTTGAATGCATTTTTAATATACCCATTATAACAAGCCTGATGTTTTACCTATTGTTTTCACCTAAGTTTAACCCATATGTGAATAGTTTAAGTTTACCAACATATAGCAATACATTTTTTACATATTTCCATTTCAATAACAAAGATGCATATTCAAAATAAACCCATTTCAAATATCCATCACATTAATAACGTAACATTAGATAATCCCAAGTAATGATATCAATTACATTTTTCATAAAGATACAAGATCATTATTACATACATAGCTTTTAATACTTCAATGGAATAAAGTACAAGTGGTCCAGATGTCCCCTGTTGGGCTTACATCCTCAAATTTTGGTTGCCGACTACATGAGGGAGAGTATCACCCAAGTGCTTTTTCTCCAACCTGCATGGACTTACTGTGGTCCCCCACACATCTACCTAACTGGTAAGATGGCCCTACCCTTCAATGAAGGGATTGGTCTGATAAGCCTCATAATAATAATAGCCTACTTGAGCATGTTGTTGTGTCCTACATATCTAGAGCTTACCATGCAATGGATACCCACCTATATGCATGACATTACCAACCTAGTTATGCAATCCTGGCTCATAGTGAACTGACAAGTCTATGTAGTGGCAACTTACACTACTTTGGCCATTTGATCATTACGTATCAAAATCACTTTTTAAGGAATGGTGTACATCACTTTTATGAAGTGAAAGTCATATTTTCACCTAGCCTCTTTCTTGATTTGGTAAATAACATGATTACACTAACTCTTGACAAAATTATTCCATAACATGATTCCATCCCAAAAGGTAATGTACACTCAAGTGATCTAACTGACTATCTAGGTTACTCCCAACCTTGGTTTATCCTAATCCCAAGAACAAACCTCATTTCACATAAAGGTTTACATAACTTTACAAGTTGATATTTCCAACATAGTACTTCTCTATCCTATCATTTTACACAACATTGCAATTAATGCTATCATATATTTAACTTATGATAACCTAGATATTATAATAATATATATTCTAGTTACCTTCATTTAACATATACAATCACATGCTTCCATTTAATAGATATATAAATATTCAATCTAATAAGATTTCACCTTTCAACACAAAAGTAAGCTTTATATAAAATGTAATCACCAATTCCTCAAGCACTTTCAAACACATGAGAATCAATAAAAAAGAATAACCAAATAAGAAAGACTTACATGCTTGGAAATTTTTCTTCCAATGGGGAAATTTCTCTCAAGCTCAATCCCAAAGATTGTGCTTGCTACTCCTACTTTCAACTAATCTCCAATTCTAGCCTCTTTCCCAATACTCAAAATCTCTCACTAAATAACTCACAAGCACTCAAGAATCTCTCACTCTTCACTACTTGCACTCAACACTACTTGCACAAAGAAAAACTACAACATAATTGAAGTAAATGAATTCCAAAGACTAAGATGCTACCCTCTATTTATAATAAACATTGAGAAAATGAATGCTATATTTTAGCTCCTCAAATTGCCACCTTTTCTTTCCTATTGACACATCCAAAAAAAGATAACATAAATTCAAAACCAATTCCTCCTCTAAAAAATGTCAACTAAGCAAAATTGGTTCAAATATATGGCAGCTAAAAGAATTAGAACTCTAACACATATACAATCCAAGTTAAATCAGCTTCTTATTCATGGTTGAGTCACCACTTTCTAGCCAACTCATGGAAAATTTACTAAGTCAAAGCATCTGACATGGTTTCCTTATAGCTTTCTATCACTTAGTGTATCTCCTTTCATGCCAAGTTTCTATCTATGGTGCCTAAAATGGTGGCAGCCAAACTAAAACAAAAAAAAAAAAACTCTCTTTTCCTTCTACCACATTGTGGCTTTGACCAAGTCCAACACCTTGCAACAACTATGTGTGGCTTTTACTTTTACAATGAAACTTTAAAACATTTTAATGCATTCCTTATTTACATGGCGCAAAAATACAGTTTAGTTTTATTTCATATACTTGCAATTTTATTGACTCATTTTATGTGTTGGTTTATGATTATTCATAGCTTATACTATGTTCATAGTATTACATAACTTATGTGTACTATTTGGTTTAAACGTTGTTTATTTTGTTCATATGATATATATGTTTTGTTTAAACTTGCTTATTTACTTCACATTATATATGTGTATATTAATTGTAATGTCAGAAAATGTATACCCTTACATTTTCACATTTGCTTAGATCCTCCCTATTAAATTAAGCATAATGTTGCCTTGATTTAGTGTTGTAATGTGTTTAACACATTCACATTAGGTATTGGGCCCTTGTAAACTAAATGAATCTAATTGTGCCTTATTTAGGGTGTTGTAAAGTGTACCTTTACACTTTTACACTAATCTAGGGTTTCATTAATAAATTGGGCTTCTTTATGCCTTATTTGGTCCTATTTTGCATCCACAAGCCTTAATTAATGCATCTTTGAGAGGATAATCCCAACATAAACCAACATCTAATGATAATTCATGTATTGCCTAGATTTAGTGATTTGGGACTCATATGCCACCTTGGGTGTATGGGTCCCACCTAAGTTTTGAGGTCCCGATCCTGATTTCATATTAATCTAAGCCTTTCTTAAAAAATGTGTCCCATAGCCTAGCCTAATGGGACTCATATGCCACTTTTGGTGTATGAGTCATGTGTGGCTTAAACCTATATTAAATTTAAATTCTTGGTAGGATTTTATTCTCCTAGATCTGATGTTAGCTTGCAATTTTGTAATTTCCACAAATTTGGCATAAACAAGTATAAATATAAGGTTACTCCACTCATTTTTCACCTAACAAGTTGAAGAAGAATCCTTATAGAAAATTGGAGATTACAAGAGTATTCAAGAGAATTCAAGAGCATTCAAGAGCTTATTATCAAGTATTTTAGAGCATCATGGAAGTATCAATCATCATGTCAAAGTCATCATGCATCATGTTTGTTTTTGAGCTAATATTTGTGATGTAGGGTTTCATGATTCAAGCAAGCATTCAATTCAAAATCTACAAAATTCAAGAAAGAGTCAAGATCCACATCCTTTGGAGCCATTTCATACATGTTTGTAGCATATTATTCTAGGGTTTGGTGAGTTGCAAAATTACTTATTTTTTCATTCATCATTCCTACTTTCCATTTCATTTCATTACAAGGCTTGATTACCAAAATGGGGGTTGACCAAGGAAAATCCCTTTCTACTAACAAATCAACATTTTTCCCTCTCTTTAGTGTGTGATTTGCAGGCCTAGGTTGAAGAAACATTGAAGAGAAAGATTGGAGAAAAGTTGTCATCTTGTTTACAAGATCACTAAAAGGAATCTACAAAGTAGAATTCAACATTTTAGATCCAGAAATCAAGTTGAGAAGACATAGCAGAGATTGAAGAGCATATTCAAATCTTGATCCTCTAAAAAATCCAATAAGAACTGGTACACCACTTTTGGTGTATGAGTCCTAGTATAGTCAAATTTCCAGATTTTAGGAGTTTCAGACTTGCTACTACCAGATTTCTATTCCTATCCAGAAACCCTAATCGAGGACTAAATCACTCAACCTGGTGTATGAGTCCTAGGTGCATTAAATTCAACATTTTCAACATTTCAAGTCTTCATTCAAGCTACTACAGGTTTCCAGGTGCACCTCTGTACTTTTCTAGTTTACTGTTTTGTTTTGCATTCATTTCTAGGTCATCTACTCAAGTCTTGCATATCATTAGGTTTGTTTATTAGGTTTTTCATGTTACTTGACTTTCCAAGCCCAATTTGGTGGTGAACCCCCTTTTAGTCCTTATTCACACCCTAGGATACCTTATTGGAAGATCTCTTTCCCCCATTTCATCCTTGGATTGAGATCTCTAAGGTTTCCTTGAGTCAAAAAATAGTGAAATAAAAACCCTATCCCCATGCTCCATCTCCTCAAAGGTGGGGCACCCTATTTTTCTTGTTACATTTTGGTGAACTTGATGTGAACACATATTTTCTGATTTGGAGTGCATCATAGTCCTAGATCTAGCTTACATTAACTTTGCATTAGGATTTTGCATTAGTTGATTTGCATCCAGGGTTTCTAAACATTGCATTAGTGAAAGTGCATATAGGTTGCATTTTTGCATCTTGCATCATTGAATTTCATCTGAAATCTACATTAGCACTTAGCCTAGGCATCATACAAACTAAAAAACATAACTTTCACTTAGAATTTTCTAAAATTTGTGCAAAAACCCTAATTTGGGACTCATACGCCCCTTTGGGCGATTTAGTCCCAGTACAAGTGGTTTTTCCTGACTTTTGGGTATTCTGTAGTGGCTTTTATTTAGCATTTAAACCCCTAAAAAACCTTGATTAAGACTCATACGCCCCTCTAGATGATTTAGACCTGTTTCATATTTTAAACTGCATTTTTCAGCATTAAATTCTTTGTTTTTATGTTTTTTTTTACTGCTGTTAGTTATCCGTTTCAGTTTGTAGAGTTTTTGTTTCATTCAATTTATTTCATCTAACTTCATTTGGTTCATTTCATGCATTGCATTATTTTAAAATTTCATTCACATTTCATTCTAGGTCCTTGCATTTCCCTTTTCCCTCTTTCCATTTTGGGTTTGTCCACTAAGTTTGTGAAGTCTTGTACAAGATTTACAACTTGGTGTCCTATTAGCAATACTATTGTGAGACGTAGTTCGAGACTCATGTCATCTTGCAATACACCATTCATTATGGATCTTGGGTTGTCAAGATCTCTCCCTGATAGTGTTGATGACCAATAATATATGGATCCTAGTATGCATGCTTCACTTCCCATGAATACCATTCCTTCAACTACTGTGTTTCCCATTAACAACACTATCCATACTATCCCTAGCTCCACTCAAGCTTTGGGATGCACTAAAATCCAAGGTGGAACTTCAATCCCTACCTCTATGATACCCATTTCCATCCCTACATACACTAGTACTCAACCTACCATAACAATTCAACCTACCAATAGTGTGAACACTTCCTTAGGCATTTATGCAGGGAATTCCTCTAGCTTTGTTCCTTCGTCTACAATATCTCCTCAAACCTCCTCCATCCCAAGTTTACAATTCACTTGTCCTTCACATAAATACACTACTCCTCCTTATACCCCTCCACCTTACAACAATAATGATGTTTCCATTAACACACTTTTACAAAGCATGTCATCCCTCCAACAACAAGTCACAACCCTAAATCAAAACAACAACAATCAACCTTCACAATATATCAAAACCAATCCCTTATCCTTGGATATATTGAGAGAAAAAATTCCACAAGGTGTAGAAGTTCCTCGATTTAAGAAATATGGTGGGAAGGGAGATAATGTTGACCATGTTTCCACTTTTACCACTCTGTGTAGTGATTTCATCTTTGTAGATAAACTTTTGGCTAAATTACTCCCTAATCCTTGAAAGATACAACCTTAGAATGGTTTTCCTCATTATCAAATAGCTCAATTGGTTCATTCAATGAACTTGCTGAGGCCTTTATTAACCATTTCCAAGTTCACATGACCCCTAAGATGACCTTGGCCGATTTGATGAGATGTAAGCAAAATATGATGAAAAGGTTACTGACTTCATTTCACGTTACCAATTGCTTTATTCCCAAATTTATGTGCAAATTCCCAATCCTCACCTTCAAAGAATTTTCATTTAGAACTTTCAAACTAAAATGCAAGATGAGATTGGAATGATGAAATTCCCTTCCTTCATTCACTTGTGTATGCCCTTTGTGATTATCAAAACTCGGTTGGTAGTCGTGAAAGAAAACCCACCTCTAGCCGTCCTAAAAATTATGAATGTACAAGTCAAAATAATTACCAAACCTTTACAAAATAGAATAAATGTTTCCTCCAGCTAAACCATCCTCAACCAACTCAACATGTTGATGCCCAAGTGACTTCTATAAGGAAGACAACTCCTTTCACATTTGGGGTTCTAGCTAGGAAATTTAGTCCCTTACCTGATACCCTTCATAACACAATGTTGCAACTTTTAGAACAAAAAATGATCACCTTACCTCCCATTAGAGAACATGATTCTAATAAATCCTTACCCTTGAACTTTAGATCGAATGCTTATTGCCATTATCACCAAAAAATGGACACGATACGAAACATTGTAATTGTCTTAAACATCTTGTGCAAGACCTCATTGATTTCGGTCTACTTTCAATTGGAGGTGTTAATGATCAAGGAAATAAGTTTGTTGTCCCTCCTAACCAAAAACTTGCAAATATTTACCAATCCTATGCCAAAACATGATGTTTCATTTGTTAGAAAAACTAAAAGGAATGATGTGATGAATGTTGACACGGATGATGACATGGATATTGCTGAACAAGATCCTATGGATACTAATGAAAATTGTCCTTTGGATGATATGGTTGGATTGATCAAAATTCAACCTCATCAAGGCCAAAATAAAAAGCATCTTTACATTGCTTTCTACTCACAAGATATACTTAAACATGCACCCGATGGTCCTCTTTACCTAGCCAATCGAATCTATAATAAGCCCACTAATGAGATATTAATTGATCCCATCTGTGGAGAGAATGTGATCACCAAGGAATTTTTACTTGTCCATGAAATCTATCATGAAACATATGATAAACTGAAAGCATGGATAAATACGCATAATGGTTTTGCTTTCCCTACAATGGGATCAATCACCCTTCCTTTAACTATTGGATAAAAACTATTATATGTCTCATTTTCCATCATATTGACATTAGACCAATTTTGTGTGAAGCTTGGTTATCCATGGCTACACTCCATGGAAGTTGTCCCATTGATTGTGCATAAATTCTTAAAGTTTCCCTTTGGTAATGAAATTTTTACTGTGCATCATAGTGGATTTAATCCTCTATCTTCCTATGGGAACTTTTCCTTAGATTTATTTTGGCCTGAGCCTATGGAGCCTGTTATACCTCATGAGGAATTCTTTTCAAATCCTACAAAAAGTTTAAAGCGAAGTGCATAGCAAAATTATCCCTTAAGAACATGCCTCAACCCAAAACTAAGCCTCTTATCGTTGATGAAACTATGATTGAACCTCAAGAAATTCCAAACAACCAAGAACAACCTAAGACAAATGCTTTTCCTAACTCCTAAAAATGACCAAGAGACAATGAAAACAATCCTTCCATGCATCCTAGGATAAAGAAAGTTTACAAAGATAAAGAGAAAGTGGTTGAACAACCTCCTATGGCTCCTTCCATTCCCCCCCTTAGGGAAGAAAATAAACCTATGGTTGAAAAACCCGCTCCTACACAAATGAAACTTGATAATCATAATAAAATAAATAGAAATGCTAGAGAGCATAGGCGTAGATGTCGTGCTCTTGCTTGAAGGTTAAACGAAGAGAACAACAAAGAAAATCAACATCCAAACTTGACTGAATCAATGCATGATGAGTCTTCCTCGCCGCAACAAAAAGGTCTTATACGACAACCACAACAAGAGCTAAATCCTTCTTTGGACATTATCATTCGACCTCCCATTATGATTAACTTGGATGACGATGATGGGGATGCTAAAATTGATGAGGAAGTGCATAATGAATTGAATACATTGTTTTCTTCTTCTATGAGCTTAAATGATAATTCTCCTAAGAAAAGCGTTGAACTTGGCAATGATCCTAGTTTGACACTTGCTATTGTCCCTTTGGCTAGCTATCTTCCTTTTGTATACAATGAACATGGTTGGGATGCAGATGACTTGCTAATAAGTTGACTCACATGTGCCTTACTAGGTTTTCTTTTATTTTCTTTTTCATGTTATTTGTGTGATTGCATGTGTATAATGTGATCCCCTCGTGATATTTCATTTTATGTATTCCTCTCTCTTTGTGGCATTCCTCTATTTGTACCTACATTCTTCTCTATGTCGTAAATCTTTACCTTTTCATTTATCTTGTGTTTCCTTTTGGGGATAAAGCAAGGCGTCAAGATATTCATGTCTCTTCCATATCGACCCAAAATATTTTCCTTCATCTTTTCATTTGTCTTGTGTTTTCCTTTTTGGGATGACACAAGGCGTCGAGACATTCATGTCTCTTTCATGTTGACCCCAAAAATTTTCCTTTGTCTTTTCATTTTTCTTGTGTTTTCATTTTGGGGATGACACAAGGTGTCAAGACATTCATGTCTCTTCCATGTTGACTTGAAAGGTTTTTTTTTTTTCACTTTCTTTGTGTCATTCTTCTCGTTCCATGTGTATTTGGGGAATAATGACAGTTTTGAGCTCTATAAAAACATTGTAACAAAGACATACTGACCTCGAATCCATAGATCCCTTGTGTGATTTTGGGGGTAACTCCCTTTTTCATTTGTATTTTCAACTCATGCTTCATTGTGTAGTCTTCTTACTTCATGCAATGCATCTCTCACTTTGTGGTGATATTGGGTGATTTTCTTCAAAAGCATGATCTCTCTTAGCATATTATATTCCTCTTAGTGGCTTGATGGACACATTGCATCCCCCAAGTTGTGAATCTTCTATTCTTTGATTGGTCCTCTCTTGGAGACATTAGGTACAATGTTCCCTAAGTTAAGACCTTACATGAACTAAGAAAAACTCCTTTGAATGTTTCTTACACTATTTTGTATTTACAATAACTATTATATGGCCACCTTACATAACACACTTTGCTTGCTTGTGGTGCCATCTTGTTTGTTCGTGGGTGTCAAGCATATGAAGCTTTTCTTTCCTTATAAAGCTTAAAGTTTATTGTTGTGTGGCACCTTATCAAAGTTATCATGAGGCATAACTTTGGTACGGTTACTGTATGGGAGCCAAACTTAGGCACGACTTTCCCATAGCCACTTTCCTATTTGTGTGAGTGCATACCGTTGCATGTGTATGCATCTTGTTGGGGGCTCCCCTAGTGGATACTAGATTCCACTAGCCCTTGTGAGTGTGCATTGGTTTGCATAGTGGACATCACGTTCCACTTGTAAATGTTTCTTGGAAAAACATCCTAGATTTGATCCACATCGTGCTGGACAAATGGTCGAAGCTTGATCCATCCCTTCTTTTGTTTTTGCTTTTTTTTTCTTTGTATCTTTGGCAGTGTATGCTAGTTCCTTGATGTTGCACCTTATGTCATTTTCATGTGTTTCCTCTTGTGCCTATGTTGGTCTGCTATAGGATCTTGATCCTAGGGGCTTGGCCATGTCCTTTGATTTTTGTCATCCTATGTCACCTGCATTGGTATACTTAGACCCCTCTTGATGCAAGTTTGTCTACTTTAGTGTGAGTTTGAAGCAAGTTCATCCTCTCACTAAAGTGGGTGCTAAATGTAATGACGAGAAATGTATACCTTTACTTTTTTGTATTTTTTTAGGCCCTCCCTATTAAATTGAGCATAATGTTGCCTTGATTTACTGTTGTAATGTGTTGAGCACATTCACATTAGGTCTTGGGCCCTTGTAAACTAAATAAACCTAATTGTTCCTTATTTAAGGTGTTGTAAAGTGTACCTTTACACTTTCACACTAATCTAGGGTTTCATTAATAAACTAGGCTTCTTTATGCCTTATTTGGTCCTATTTTGCATCCACAAGCCTTAATTAATGCATCTTTGAGAGGATAATCCCGACATAAACCAACATCCAATCATAATTCATGTATGACCCAGATTTAGTGATTTGGGACTCATACACTATCTTGGGTGTATGGGTCCCACCTAAGTTTCAGGGCCCTAATCCAGATTTCACATTAATCTAAGCCTTTCTTGAAAAATGTGTCCCATAGCCTAACCTAATGGGACTCATACGACACTTCCAAAGTATGAGTCTCATGTGGCTTAAACCTAAATTAAATTAAAATTCTTAGTGGGATTTTATTCTCCTTTTGTAGTGTTGTAATTTTAGGAAATTTGGCATAAACAAGTATAAATATAAGGTTATTTCACTCATTTTTCACCTAGCAAGTTGAATAAGCATTCTTATAGAAAATTAGAGATTATAAGAGTATTGAAGAGCATTCAAGAGCTGATTATCAAGTGTTTTAGAGCATCATTCAAGTATCAAGCATCATGAGAAAGTCATCATGCATCATGTTTGTTTTTGAGCTAAGATTTGTGATGTAGGGTTTCATGATTCATGCAAGCATTCAATTCAAGATCTACATAATTCAAGAAAGAGTCAAGATCCACATCTTTTAGAGCCATTTCATGCATGTTTGTAGCATCTTATTCTAGGGTTTGGTGAGTTGCAACATTGCTTATTTGTTCATTGATCATTCCTCCTTTTCATTTCATTTCATTACAAGGTTTGATTACCAAAATGCGGTTTGACCAAGGAAAAGCCTTTTCTACTAACAAATAAACATGTTTCCCTCTCTTTAGTGTGTGATTTTTAGGCCTAGGTTGAAGACACATTGAAGAGCAATATTGGAGAAAAGTTGTCAAGTGTGCAATTTTTTTAAAGTTGTCATCTTGTTTACAAGATCACTAAATGGAATCTATAGAGTAGAATTCATCATTTTAGATCTGGAAATCAATTTGAGAAGACATAGCAGAGATTGAAGAGAAGATTCAAATATTGATCCTCTAAAAAATCCAAGTAGGACTGATACACCACTTCTAGCATATGAGTCCTAGTACAGTCAAATTTCTAGATTTTAGGAGTTCTAGACTTGCTACTACTAGATTTTTGTTCTCGACCAGAAACCCTAATCTAGGACTAAATGATCACCCAAATTGGTGTATGAGTCACTGTGTGCATTAGATGCAATATTTTTGGCATTTCGGGTCTTCATTCAAGCTGCTATAGGTTCCAGGTGCACCTCTGTACTTTTCTAGTTTATTGTTATGTTTTGCATTCATTTCTAGGTCATCTACTCAAGTCTTGCATCTCATTAGGTTTGATTATTATTTTTTGCATGTTACTTGTCTTTCCAATCCTTAGCTTGGCGGTGAACCCCCTTTTAGTCCTTAATCACACCCTAGGATACCTTATTGTAAAATCTCTTTACTTCATCCTTGGATTGAGATCTCTAAGTTTTCCTTGAATGAAACAATAGTGAAATAGGAACCCTTTCCCCGTGCTCCATCTCCTCAAAGGTGGGGCACCCTATTTCCATTGTTACATTAATATATATGTATGTATGTAAGTATATATTATCAAATACGTACATATATATCATTATTTTAACATTTTAATATAATAAATAGATATATATATCGATAAGTATATATAAAAGGTGAATATATATATGTCTAATCAATTTCCCATATAAATATGAGGTATGTGTATGAGTATACATAAGTATTTCTACTTACATATTAAAACATACATATATGCTTATATGCATGAGTTATTGCATATATACATCTACACATTTATATGTTTAATGTATATACATATCAATTAATACATATATATAATACATGAAGAAGATCATATATCCAATATAGAGATTTAGTCACTTTAATTCAAACCACATAAATAACCAAAGGAAATTAAATACCAATACACAAACATTCCAATCATCCCAAAAGCTACGACCAAGGGTTTACTTACCGAATCATGAACTGACTTGACTTGACTTAACTAAACTAGGATTTGAGTGTGTAATATCTCAAGTAGGTACATTAGTGGTTACCATACCAAACTCCTCTACTAGGTGATATTCCTCCTCTCTTACTAGGTGGCTCGATTCTTTCCTACATCCAAATTAGTGTATCAGAAAAGAAGTTAGCCAATAACATATCATTCATATAAATCATATACCATTTTCACCATCAAAGAATTTAAAGAATTCACATTACATTACACATTCATTTATCTAATTTCATCAAAATATATACAAAAACATATTCATCTATTAACATTTTAACTCATAAAAAAGTAACAATAATTAGTAATCTCACAATGGGGTGTAAAATATCCCCCCTTTGTGAATCATCATCCTCAGTGATTTTAAGTATCAAACATAAAACATAATAAAGATTATTTTTAAGAACTTTCAAAGTCTAGCAAAACATGATAAAACTTTTTCTTAATCTCATCATAGTCTTCCCAAGTGGCAGAATCTTTTGCATATTGATCCCACTAGAACTTGCATTGCGGAACCTCTCTATTACAAAGGTGAAGCCTACATGTTTTGAATACTTTGAGAGGCTCAATTGTTACCACTCTTGGGTCTTGTACCTATAAAAAATTCCAACCGATAACATGAATAGCTCATGGCATGTACTTCTTAAGGCAAGACACATCAAAAACATTGTGCATCCTAACATGAGCTAGTGGTAAAGCAATTCAATAAGCAATAGGGTTAACTTCTTTAAGAACCTTAAAAGGACCTATATAACGTGGAACTAGTTTGGATGACTTCCCAAAATTTATAGAACTCTTGTGATGCTTCACTCTAAGCAAAATTTTTTCCCCTACTACGAAATATTTGGGTACCCATTTAGAATATGCATAACTCTTTTTCCTATCATTAGCTTTTGCTAACCTTTTCTTAATAACACTAACTTTCTCTTCCATTTCTAATAGAATTTCTAGCCAAGGCTTATCCTATCTTCTAGCTTATCCTAACTTATAGGAGTTCAAAACTTCCTGCCATACAATCCCTGAATACATTATTCATCAAGTTCATGAGTGTTGTAGGTGCATTCGTAAGTGCAAAAGGTAGGACTGTTAACTCATAATGGCCATACCTAGTCTTGAAGGCTATTTTAAATATGTCTTCATACTTGATCCTTAGTTGATGATATCTTGATCATAGATCAATTTTTCAAAACATTGTCGCTCCCTGCATCTGATCAAAAATATTGTTGATACGTGGTAGTGGGTACTTGTTCTTTATCATTTCCTTATTCAAAAAATGATAATCTATGCACAAGTGCAATGGAAAATCCTTCTTCACAAAGATCACTAGCGCTCCCTAGTGTGAAACATTGGGTCTAATCAATCCTTTGGATGAAAAATCCTCTAGTTGAGATTTGAACTTTATTAATCTCATCGTGGTTATACTATACGAAAATTTGATATAGGTTCTGATCTTGAAACAACATCAATGGAGAAATCAAATACATCCAAAAAGTCCCTTAAGATATTTCCCCATATCCAATTTTCCCGATTCCACCATCTCACCATCCTTGGATTCTTGGAGATCCTAGGGTCCATAGTACACTATGAGAGATGAACTACTTGCACTCTTCCAATTTTTCCATTTTTATAGAAAAATTCAGATGGAACCCCTTCTTCTTAGCTCTATACATTTATACAACATATAAATTTTCCACAACTTAACTTCCCTAGGTGTTCCTTGCGAGAATACCCAGTTCCCAAGATCATCTAAACATTCTATAGTCTTAGCATGGCAATCTACTTTAGATCTATGCTTCCACAACCAATTGATTCATAATATGACATCATATGAATGTAGGGGGGATACATACAAATTTACTTCTGTAGAGGAACTCAAAGGTCCAACCTTTGCTTCAAATAAACATTTCTCTACCTTAGCTCTTATCTAGTTTGCATACTCAATAGACCAAGACTTTTCATATAGAAAACTTTTTAGAAATCTTACTAGCTACACTAGGAGAAATAAATTTTTCGGTAGCACCAGTATCAATTAGAATTTAAAAAGGTGTGCCAAACAAAGTACCTATGATTTCTATGGGAGTAATTTGATACTCTGCTTGTCGATTGTCTAGCGCCACATGAATTTTTTGCTAGAATGCTACGCATTGAGGAGGTAGAGGATTTCCATGTAGTTGTATCCCTGATGGATTATTGGGACACTGAATTGCATAGTGATCTCCACCACATGCAAAACATCCTCTTACTGACTGCTACCTTGATGCTTGCTTCCCAAAAATTCCTTTGTTCCTACTGTGGTTGTTGTTATTATTTTTCCTGTGGTCTCTTCTAGACTCATTCCAATTATTACAAAATCCCTTATCTCCTTTCTTTTGATAGTCTCACCCATCACCTGACTTCTTAGAATTTTGATTGGCTTGTGACCAATTAAAATTTTGTTAGCTCCTTTCACAGTAGGTAGAGATATAATTAAGCTTTCGTTCTTATTTGATAGCTTTTTTATACACTAAGTCCATAGGAGCAAGATCATGCACATATACCTCTCCTCTAATTTGGGTGTTAAGGCCCAATATGAACTTTATGATTCAAAACCACTCTTCCTTCTGGTACTGAGGTATGTACTTGGGAAGAAGAATGAATTTCTCTCAATACTCATTTATCAAGGAGTCTCCTTGCTTTAAATTCTGAAATTTCATTAGCTTCTGATCAAAGTAATGACGAGGATCCACTGCTTTCAAAAAACTTCCACAAATTTTTCCCAAGTGATACTTAAGGA
The DNA here is from genome assembly GCA_007258455.2 of Sequoia sempervirens. NCBI lineage: Eukaryota > Viridiplantae > Streptophyta > Pinopsida > Cupressales > Cupressaceae > Sequoia > Sequoia sempervirens. The sequence continues at coordinate 26,860,729 of VDFB02000363.1, forward strand.
AATGAATCCAAGCTCTATTTTCTTCTTCATCCACCAAGTGGGTGCTTCACTAGCTAGTTGAAAGGCTCCCCATATGACCTTGGTTATTTCATAGTAATTATTGATCTCAAAATATTTCTCCATTTTCGTGAGCCATGCTTTGGCTACATACCTAGTGGTGGTTCCCTCAAACTTAGGAGGGGTGACCTTCATCATATCCCATGATAATTCATTAGCAAGTCATTTCCTCTTCCCTCAAATCTTATATGGGATTCTTTATTACTACGATTGCTTGAATTTGAATGATCATTGGAGTTCTCTCCCTCCTCTTCATCCTAAAATTCTTGTTATGGCCTTCCCGCTCCTCTCACCTCTTTCTTGAGGTTTCCAATTCTATCTCTAGTTTCATTCATCATAGTCAATATTTGGTCCAGTTTGGCCTCAAAGTTTTTTGTAGGTTGACCCTCCTCAAGGCTACCCCCAGGGTTCGTTATTGTTCTATCCATTTCTACAAAGTAGTATTCCACCTAGAGGTTCCATTTCAATTAGCTCCTATGAAGGTTTACTAAACATTCTAAAAAATTTCATTAAAAAAACATTCATATGTAATAAAGCAAATAAAGAATTCTCATACAAGTTTTACCAAACCATATTCTTTATTAAGATCAAAGGATTCCAATCATCCTTGAATTACATACAGTGACTATTCAAATAGTCAAGGGGAGAATACCCCTTGTATTCACTTTCAAATACATAACTAAGCGGAACATATCCCTCATATTATTGTTTAGATACATAGTCAAAGAATACATAACCTTCATAATCACTCTAAGAAACATAATTTTGGGGGATATTTCCCTCCAATTCGCCACTAGAGGAAATTACAATGATTTTAGATAGTAAGGGCACATGAGTATCCCAATAAATCAAAGTAGGACTAATGATCCATTTTGAGGGCATATCCCTAGAAAGTGGTGTGGAATTAGACTTTGCTAGAGAGACAGGAGGTACAAAATTAATTGCTTCCCCCATCCTCTTTCTTTCTTGTTTGAAACGAGGTAAGGCATGGCTAATGGATTAAGTATCATTAAGCCATTTCACTTTGACATAGTTTGTTCCCTCAATGGTTTTGACAATGGCTTCTCTTTACTTCTTGGTCTTGAGGTAACACTCATTTTTTATCATTGACTTCCTTGCAGTTTTCTTGAGATGCACCATCCTGACACAAGAAGTCCAAACATTAGGTCCTCATAATTTTGGATGAAAGACTAGCATAGTGAGCTCATAGGCTCCAAATTTGAACCTAGTAGCTCTAATACCACATGTAACAAGCATGATATGTTACCTATTATTTTCACCTAAGTTTAACCATATGTGAATAGTTTAAGTTTACCAACACATAGCAATAATTTTTTTCCATATTTTCCATTTCAATAACAAAGATACATATTCAAAATAAAACCATTTCAAAATTCCATTGCATTAATAAAGTAACATTACATAATTGCAAGTAATGATATCAATCACATTTTTCACAAAGATACAAGATCATGATTACATACATGGCTTTTAATAGTTCAATGGAATAAAGTACAAGTGGTCCAAACGTACCTTGTTGGGATTACATCCTAAAATTTTGATTGTTGATTACATGAGGGAGAGTATCACCCAAGTTATTTTCCTCCAACCACATACTTATTGCAGTCCCCTGCACATCTACCTAATTGGTAAGATGGATCTACCCTTCAACAAAGAGATTGGACTGGTAACCCTCATAATAATAATAGCCTACCTGAGCATGTTGTTTTTTCCTACATATCTAGAGCTTACCATATAGTGGATACTGGCCTACATGCATGACATTCCTAGCCTAGTTATTCAATCCTAGCTCATAATGAACTGACAAGTGTATGCAGTGGCAACTTACACTAATTTGGCCAAAGATTTGATCATTTTGTATCAAACTTACTTTTTAAGGAGTGGTGTCTCAATTTTATGAAATGAACATCGTATGTTCACCCACCCTCTTGCTCGATTTGGTAAATAACATGACCACACTAAATCTTGATGAGATTATTCCATAACATGATTCTATCCCAAAAGGTAATTTACACTCAAGTGATCTAATAACCATCTAGATTAATCCTAACCTTGGTTCATCCTAATCCTAGGAACAAACCTCATTTCATATTCAGGTTTACATAACTTCACAAGTTGATATTTCAAACATAGTACTTCTATATCCTACCATTTTCACCAACATTATAATTAATGCTATCATATATTTGACTTATGATAGCCTAGATATTATAATAATACATTTTAGTTACCTTCATTTAACATATACAATCACATGCTTCTATTTAATAGATATATAAATATTCAATCTAATAAGATTTCACCTTTCAACACAAAAGTAAGCTTTATATAAAATGTAATCACCAATTCCTCAAGCACTTGCAAACACATGAGAATCAATAAAAAAGAATAACCAAATAAGAAAGACTCGCATGCTTGGAAATTTCTCTCAAGCTCAATCCCAAAGACTCCACTTGCTACTCCTACTTTCAGCTTATCCCCAATTCTAGCCTCTTTCCCAACACTAAAAAGTTGTCACTAAATAACTCACAAATACTCAAGAATCTCTCACTCTTCACTACTTGCACTCAACACTACTTGCACAAAGAAAAACTACAATAGAATGGAAGCAAATAAATTCCAAATGAATAAATGCTAAAGACTAAGAGTCTTCCCTCTATTTATACTCAACATTGAGAAACATAATGCTACAATTTAGCTCTTTGAATTTCCACCCTTTCCTTCCTATTGAAACCTCTAAAACTAATAACACAAATTCAAAACCAACTCCTCTAAATAGGTCAACTAAGCAGAATTGGTTGAAATATGATAGTTAAAATAGTCAGAACTCCAACACATATACAGTCCAAGTGAAATCAACTTCTTATTCATTGTTGATTTTCCACTTTCTAGCCAGCTCATGAAAAATTTACCGAGTTAAAGCATTTGCTATAGTTTCCTTATAGATGTCTATCACTCAACGTAGCTCCTTTCATGCCAAGTTTCTATCTATGGCACCTAAAATGGTAGCAGCCAAACTAAAACAAAACAAACTGTTTTTCCTTCTGCCATATCGTGGCTTTGACCAAGTCCGATGCCTTGCAACAACTATGCATGGCTTTTATTAGTTCCTGCCGACAGGCAGGATAACTTATGCATTCATTCAATTCAATTTTTTTGTCTTGACAGTGACAACCTCACCAATGAAAAACTGGAATTTAAATGTTGACCACTGAATCTATATAGTCTATATTAAATTGTTAGGTTTTCAATAAATACAATATGCTTTTATCTTTTTTCCTACTGGTTGGTGCTGTGAATAGTCAGTGATAAAAATAGAGTTTTAATTTTACAAATTACAAAAAATTTAAAGCTTATTATTAATTACATGACAATAAATCAAGCCCTTTTAATATCCATATGACAATAAATCAAGCCCTTTTCAACAAATTTTAAGACAAAGTTTTGGATTTTATTCTCATCAAATGACTCATATTATGTGCTGCACTTACACTAGTTTATGATTATTTATAACTTATACTATGTTCATAATATTGCATAACTTATGCAACTATTTGGTTCAAACGTTGCATTCCCTAATTACATGGCGCACCAATATAGTTCAACTTTATTTCATATACTTGCATTTTCATTGACTCATATTATGTGATGCATTTATGCACTAGTTTATGATTATTCATAACTTATACTATGTTCATAATATTGCATAATTATGCAGTATATATGATTTCATTCTTTGTGATATATATGTACAGTAATCATATAAATATATGGATAAGTGCACGTCACATAGTCTAATCAAAGATGACATACGTCCCACCATCTACCCCACTATGGAGTAGACAACTGTTAAGCAGTCTGTTGTGAGCACTAACATAGTGGAAGAATAAAGACAATCACTTTTAGGACACCCATTAGTGAGAAGGGCCCACTTAACACTCGTAAGTGGATATGAGGATCTTGCTTTTTATGACAAGGTTGCATCCTGTTGTTACATCTTAACGTGGGTGACATCATGACACAGACAAGCCCATGTGCTAGCCTAGAATGGTATTGGATCTAATAATTCATGAGGTAACTCATGGTAAATCAACTACCAATCTTCTGACCGAGGGTTGAAAGCATAGTTTATTTGGACCACATAATCTTCAGAGTAAGCACGATCCATTTCGATCCTTCGTGCAAGTGATGCTGGCTTTAGTTTGATCTCCATATCTTCAATCTTTACTTCAACTCTCCATTTGGCTTCAAGAGGTTATAATTCAATTCTTGGAAAATCATACCCTATCCTAGGGTAATGAGTTAGGTACTGTACCATGGAGCTGCACATCTTCCTCCAGAGTTGAGGATGTATGAAGTTTAAAAATTCTACCATATCTAGAATTTGTGAAATAATACCAAACAATTTTGTGGAATACCAAAGACTGAATGCGGATCAATGAAATTGAAGGAAATGTTATTATTAATTGCAAACTTTTAGATTACATGCAAGCATGCATAGAGATTTCTAATCATCTAGATCGCTCAAAGTGCAGGAGAGAGCATACGTCTGTTATGCAAAACTTGGGACTCTTTAACTAGACTCAAGACTCCAACCCAGACAACCCGTGCCAAGAATGAGGCGTCTCCAACAATTTATAGAAGGGGCAGAGCTTATAACCTCATGGCATATTACAATAAATTTTGGAGTTCGTCCATACAAAGATGACACGTGCCCCACCACCTACCGCACTAAGTAGACAAATATTAAGCAGTCTGTCGTGAGCACTAATATAGTGGAAGAATAAAGACAATCACTTTTAGAACACCCATTAGTGAGAAGGGCCCACCTAACACTTGTAAGTGGATACGGGGATCTTTCTTTTTATGACAGGGTTGCATCTTGTTGTCACATCTTAACGTGGGTGACATCACAACACATAAAATCCCATGTGCTAGCCTAGAATGGTACTAGATCTAATAATTCATGAGGTAACTCATGGTAAATTAGCTGCCAACCTTCTGATTGAGGATTGAAAGCATAGTCTATTTGGACCACATAATCTTCAGAGTAAGCATGATCCATTTTGATCCTTCATGCAAGTGATGCTGGCTTTAGTTTGATCTCCATATCTTCAATCTTTACTTCAGGTCTCCATCTAACTTCAAGAGGGTATAATTCAATTCTTGGAAAACTCATACCCTGTCCTAGGGCAATGAGTTAGATATTGTACCATGGAGCTGCACATCTTCCTCCAGAGTTGAGGATGTATGAAGTTTAAAAATTCTACCATATCTGGATTGAACCTTGCTCCAATCAGATTAATATATTCTTCAAAGATGTCTTGGTCAAAGATGATTCTAGCGATGAATCCAAATTTTAGATTTTTAAGTAAATTCATTTTACTCTGCTTATACCAATTCATGCCAAAGAATCCTTTGATGCGGATATGAATATTGTTATTTCCACACCAATATCTTATTGGAGCCGAATCCAATCCAAGAAGTGCCTTGAATTCTTCTTCTTCATCTGAATCTATTAGACCTTGTCCATGATAGTATCTGATTTGTTTCCTCAAATCAAGAAGCTATTTGTTGAGGAAGTAAGATTCTAATAATATATGAACAATTTCTTGAGGAAGAGATGGAAGACTCATTCTTATTCCATTACCATAGTCTACCATATACATTGGTGTTCCATCTAGTCGGTACCAATAAGGGGCACTGAATTCTAAGTCATGATAAATGGATCCTGCAAGTTCCCTTGTTAAAGTATCAGCTAGGGGATTGTTTTCACCCTTGATCCATTCTATTTCAAAATCATAACTAAGGAATTCAAAATACCATCTAGCTATCCTGCCTTGGGCTATATCTTTGTTAGGATTCTTTTTTAGCAGGCTTCTCATAGCTTTGCTATCTATGCAGACTGTAAACTTAACTGGCTTAAGGAAGATCTTAAATTTTTCAATACCTTTTTTGACAGCCATAATCTCTTTTTCATAAATATGATATCTACTTTCTGTCTTTGTGAAAGTTCCAGACCTATAACCATAGATATTCTATTTTCCATTTCCTTCTTCCTGTATTAACATAGCATACCGCGTTTTATCAGAAGCATTAGTGTATAAATAGAGGGGAAAATCAAGAAGAGTTTGTAGAGAGGGAAAATTTTGACATTTTGATTTTATTCTCTGTACTGCCTCTGTTGCCGCTAGAGACCATCCTTCTTTTCCTTCCTTTAGGTGTGATTGGATTGCTTTGCGATCCTCTGCCAGACCCTTATAGAATGGAGACACATAGTTCACGCATCCAAGAAATCTCTGGATTTGTTTTTCATCTTGAAATATATCAGGAAATTCCTAAATGCGCTAGAGGATGTGTGGTTGAAGCTATACCTTACCATTGTTTAGATGTAAACCAAGGAAATCAATTTTATTTTTCCCAATCATCATATTTTTAGCTGTTAAGCATATTCCATGCTTTTTGATGGCTGCATACAATTCTTCTAAATGCTGCAAATGGTTAGTGACAAAATCAGAAAATAGAAGGATATCATCTTTATATATAGCACAAAAATCTTTCAAATGTATTAAAGCTTGGTCCATCCTCCTCTGAAAATAGGCTGGAGTTGTGCATAAACCAAAGGGCATGCATTCCATTCATAAAGCCCTTGAGGGACCGAAAATGTTTTCTTATACCTGTCTGATTCCTTAACTTTGATTTCCAAAATCCCGATTTGCAGTCAAACTTCGAGAATACCTTTTTAGTAGCAACCCTTCTAATTAAATCAGCAATGAAGGGAATTGGATAATTGAAAGGAAGAATTATATCATTTAGAGGCTTAAATTGATGCAAAATCTCTTTTTACCTCTCTCTCTTTCTGCTCGCTTGTTGACTAGGAAAGCTGGGAAAGAAAATGGGCTCTTACTAGGGAAAATAAAATTGCCTTCAAGTAATTCATTTATATGCTCATCCATCTCCTTTGTTTCTGTAGGACTCATCAGGTAAGTAGGCTCATGAGGTATCACAGATTGGCATTTTGGTCATATCTGTATTTCACATTCTTCATGATCCTAGGACCAGAACTGTAAGGAGTTCATGCTGCAACATTCTGTTTCAAATCTTTGTCTTATTTCCTCAAACATATTAGATGTATCTTCTGTTAGCTCTTTTACTGATTCTTTCTTACACTTTTTCCCACTATTCTCAAATTTGTGATTAACTATTTTGAGAGCAGGGATTTCAATCTGTCCATCTTCATGTCTTAGTGAGATCTTATGTTTCCAAAATTGAAGAGGCTCATATTTTGTAAGAAACAAAAATCCTAACAGAACATCATCTTCTAAATCATTGTATTCAATAAAATCTATTACAGACATCTTTCCCATTATCTCAATGTGAACATCTTGAGCATACCTTCCCATATGAATTCTTTCTTTGTTGATTGCATAACTATGTGGTAGGTCAGGTCGAGGCTTCCAGAATTCAGGAGGAATAGCATTAGTTTTGGCCAAGGATCTGGAAGAACCTGTATCCACAAATGCATCCATGGGGATCTTTTTGTATCCTGGAAAACAAAAATTTAATTGATATAATTCCCATTATTAGCTAGCAATAGTGAGCAAGATTTGTCTCTGGTTTTTTGCACTATGCTATTTCCACTACTGCTTTCTTCTACTTCTTCTTCTTGGGAGGAGAGTTTCCCAGAGTCTGATTTCTACTGGTCTGCTTTAAACAATAAATCTTTAATTTATCCCATTGTGGCATAAAGATTTCTAATTTCTTTTTACTGAGTTTTTAGCAGTCTTCGAAGATCTGCTACATCATTTATTAAGAGGTCAAACTTTTTGAAAATTGTAATAACATCAGTATCAGTATTTGATGTTTTATGTTTGGAAGAAGACTTGGAGGAAGAATGTTTTTCTTTTTTCCATGGAGGGATTTTGTACCCATGGTCAACCTCTTTCCCAGAGCCTTTAACAGGCTTTCTTTGCAATTTAAGCTATTTTTTGATTTTTTCCTTATCTGACTCTAATTGGTTGAAGCGAGTCAAATGTTGATGAATAACTTTCTTTCTTCCTTTGTTCCAGCCATTTTATAAGGATCTTTAGATTTCTCAATTTGTAATTTTACTTGAATATCTTTTAGTGTGTCCTTGAGAAGGGTAGTAAGAAAATCTTCATCAGGATCAGAAGTAGAGCTATCTGATTCAAAACTAGAATGTCTTTGCATTTTCCTATTTCTGTCCTTTAGATCCTTAAACTTCATCATAAAACTTGATTCAGGAACAATCTCAACTAATTCATACAAATTTTCCAAATTATCAGAAATATTTCTACTATCAACAATATCCCATCCTAGATTTTCATACTCAAACATAGCATATATTTTAGTTCTAGGATTGAGCTTTTTGGGACAATTTGTAGCACAATGAGGTCCTTTGCAGATAAAACATTTTATTCCTTTAGGGACCTTCCTATCTCTTTTCTTTAACAAGTATGGCAATGCTTGTCTGGAGAACTTTCTTCTCTTGTAAGGGACTGCCTTGTACCTTTTCTTATTTCCATACTTTCCATGCTTGCTGTGTCAGAAGGTATATTCTCCTTCATGATATTTGGCCTTAGAAGAACACTTCTTGCACCTACATTTCCTTCCGCAACCTCCTTTTTTGAATTGCCTTAATTGCTGGAAGTTTTTAAACTGATTTATGGGAGGAAGATCACAAAATTCTTTGAGATTACAAGTGTAATTATATTCCTCCTTGTTGAGCTACAAATCTCCTAACAAACATTTCTTTTCCAACTTATACCTAATCAATCTTTTGATAGTTGGAAAAATAACATCAAGTTGTTTGTGTTCTTTCCTAATGATATAATCTTGTGCCCAAGCTACTAATCCACAAGGAAGTGAATTAAGATAGTACTATTTAGTTGTCGGGTCATGCATCTTGTTCGCTGCAACCATGTATGATTCAAACATACAATTATACTCATCAAATTTTGCCAAATTCTTCAATTTCATTGATTGCAGTATCTTATTTGCTTCAAGAGCTTGGTTAGAAATATCATCACAGAACAAATCAGTGATTAACCATTTAAATTCATCAAATCTAGCTTGAAAAATATCATCTTTACCCAAATTTCTTTGGTCTAGAACCAATAAAGGATCTGAGGATTGCTCTTGGGTTACACAACCTTTTCCTTGATCTAGAAAATTATTCCACCAATTTCTTAGTCTGCCAGACATCAATCTTACAACATACAAAACATTTGCTTGCTCTGTCCATGATCCACTTCTTTCAAACATATTTTCAAGAGTATTTATCCATGTATAGATAGCATCATAGGGATTCACTAGTTTGTCAATATTCAGAATATAACCACTAGAAGCATATGGTCTCATTTGTTCTAGTTTGAGGTTTTCTGTTACCAGTTCTTGCATTTCTATGTCCATTGTGAGCTTCTTTAGTGATTCTGAAGGTTCTTTTTCTTCAATTTTCTTATAGCCAGAAAAATCCAAATTTATCTCTTCAAAATCATTATCTACAAAAGTTTTAGATTCACTAGAACTATCAAAAAGAACTAAAGTATTTACATCAGAGGTTTCAACTTCAGATTCTCTGTTAGCAAAACTAGGCTCATCCATGTATACTGGTTCTTCCTATTCTTCTTCAACTCCCAATTCTTCAAGCCAATCTATCAAATGTTCTTCTTTATTTGATAAACTATTTTCCTTAATTTTAGGCATAGGAACATGAGGTGATGGCTTATGAGAAGGTTTCTTAGAGGATGAAGTGACTGCTTCTTCTTTCTTTTCACTTTGCCTTCTCTGAATAAGTACCTTTTTTGGCTTGGGAGGAGCTGGTTGTTCAAAAATTTTACCCTTCTTGTCTTTGTCATCTTCTTTAGAGATATCTCGACCAGTTTGTGAGACTCTTATCTTTTTTGTAAGAATTTTGACCTTTTCTAATTTCTTTGCAACAAAATCTACTAGGGTCTTATTTTCAAGGTCATTTACTTTCTTGGTAGTCTCAAAGTTTTGTTGGTCATCATAAATGTGAGTGAGATAGCTATCCTGGTGTTGCTAGCTAGAAATAACAGTTTTAACACTTTTGTGGACCTCCTTTACATCATAGCTAACACCAACTATATCATTTGATAGAGTAGAAATGTAATGTTCATAATTAAGAGCAGAAGTATATATTTTTTGTTGATCAACTAAAAAATTGTCTAATTTATTTATAGCTTCTAAACACAAATCACCAAAAAATCTAACATCAATTGTCATGTCATCAATATTTTCCTAAGTTGAGATCATCCATTGAGACATCCAATTCCTTTGGGCTTTAGAATTATTTTGTTTTCTACCCAGATCTGAATGAAATCTGGCCTCATATCTTCCCCATAACCTTTTATTAGGGTTGATAATAGTGAATGTCTCAGGAGTTGGCCATCTACCAGGCTCATAGCCAATTATGTCTTGCTCCTGATCATTCATCTCCATTTTGTAAATGGTTTTCTTTTCAGATCCAGCTCGTGGGAGCTTTCCTTTGGGAATTCTTTCCCTCATCATACATCCCTTTTCACCCATCTTTGTGAGTTTTATCCCTTTTCCTTTATGATTAGGCTTTTCATCTTCTTTGGGGGTCAAGGCAAGTCGTTGGTTGACTTTTCAAGCCAATCGATCCACAAGTTCAGGGTTACTACTTAAATTAGACAATGTGGCCAGAGCAACTCTTGATGGATAGGGATTTACATAGGGTTTCTTATACATGGGGAAATGACCGGATGATCCTAATGATTCTTCAGGATTGTAATCAATAAATGGCTTGTTGGATGTGCTGGGAAAATTGTGTGATAGGGAGTAAGATCTTGTGGATAAACTAGGTCGGACACTAGTTGAGGCTTTAGGCTGCTCGAATACAGTTTCATCAGGAAGAGCTTTTAAATCTATACTAGCTAGCCCGCGGCTTTGCGTGTGGGGTTTCTTAGAAAGTAGACTCCTAGAAGGAATCAATAGCTCTTGGAATCAAGGCTGAGATTGGTTAATGAGTTTTTCAATTACATGGAAACCAATATCAAATCCGGTTGCATCTTATGTCTTCCAAATTCATCCACATTTGAGTTGGATTCTGGATAACTTACTCCTATTGGAAATCTAGAGGGAGGAAACATAGTAATTAATAGTCTATATATACATCTACCACCAATTGTGGCATATACTGAATCAGGTTGTAGGATGACACCTTTGACTTGTAAAAGCAAACAAAAGGCTGATTGCACATATTTGTCTTCAAGGCTAATAGTAAAATTTGGTCGGACTAACATCCGAGCATCACCTCCTTTACTTTCATCAGATGCTTTGGTGAGGCGACCTCTAAACTGACCAATAACTGCTTGATCTCAGATTCTGCAACGGGTGTCTATTAGACTAGCAAAGTATTTAGCACCAATGTCATAGTTGAAGTGAGGGTGTAAGATAATCTCTACTAAAGAGAAATGTACATGAATGAAACCTTTTTCTTTCCATCTTTTGATATCATTGGGTAACATGAAAGGAAGATACATAGGGAAAATGCCTACACCAAACACTCTAAGATTTATCTTAGATTGACGCATATAGTTCATCATTTTAGCTTTGATGCCTTTTTCAGGATATAAATAAAAAATCTTTACATCACAGAATTAAAAATTTCCATTTTCATCCACATACTCTTCTTTTTCCTAGAAATGATTATGGATAACAGAAGAGAGAGAGCTACTTGCATTCATAGATCTTTGACTAGCCATGATGAAGAGATCAAAACTTACTTGGAATTACAGATCCTTTTGCTGCTACGTTTTTCGACTTATTGCTCACCCTTCAATCGCCTATCCTTCAGCTTCACCATGGGATTTACGGTCTTACTATGGGTCCATAGCTACTCACGATCACAACTTTGTTCAGATCTGGATCTTCAAGGAATGACTATAACAAGCTAGTGAAACAATAGTCTCTCTAATGCCCACATCAAGCCTAGAATAATAACAATGAATACATAGACTACTTTGACAAATATTCCAAACCCAAATGAACAATAAACACTGTTATAAGTATCATGAACTTGTTGCTCAATATCAAGCATTATCACATATCATACCAAGGCTCTGATACCAATTTGCAAAATAATACCAAACAATTTTGTGGAATACCAAAGACTGAATGTGGATCAATGAAACTGAAGGAAATATTATTATTAATTGCAAAATTTCAAATTACATGCAAACATGCATACAAATTTATGATCATCCAGATCGCTCAAAGCACAGGAGAGAGCATATACGTGCGTGTATACATAGAAAGAAATACTTACGTATACTCATATGCGGATACCTCATATACATGGGAAATTGATTAGACATATATATACAAAGTGTATATATACTTATCGATATATATATGTGTGTGTGTGTGTGTGTGTGTGTGTGTGTGTGTGTGTGTGTTTATTATAAGATGTTAAAATAATAATATATCTATATATGTGCATATTTGATAATATATATACATACATATGTATATATTAATATACGCATATGTGTTTTCAAATATATTTATATGATTGGAAATTGAATGATTTTAATATATGTTAATATATATACATATATATTGTTAAATATATTGAATGAAATGAAAAGATATCATCACATATATAGTGTGAAGTAAATAAGAAAGTTTAAACCAAACATTATGCATATGAGTATATACGTAAGTATTTCTGCCTATGTATACACATACGTATATGCTCATATGCATGAATTATCACACACACACACACACATATATATATATTTAATGTATATACATATCAATTAATACATACATACACACATACATACATATATATATATATATAATACATGAAGAAGAACATATACCCTATACATAGATTTAGTCACTTTAATTCAAACCAAAGAAATAACCAAAGGAAATTAAAGACCAATACACAAACATTCCAATCATCCCAAAAACTATGACCAAGGGTTTACATACTAAATCCCGAACCAACTTGACTTAACATGACTAAACTAGGATGTGAGTGTGTGATAGCTCAAGTAGGTACATTAGGGGTTACCATACCAAACTCCTCTCCTAGGTGATAATCCCCCATCTCTTATGTTACTCCCCATTGCGTGCTTATCTATTTAGTATAACTATGGTTGGTTAAAATACTAAATATGCGAATGTATTTGTAATTTTGATTGAAATAAATGTGTTTGTACTTTGTTTATCTGTATCATTGAGAAAATGATGAATGAATGTTAATTTCACTTGATGTTTATAATGAGATGAATATGAGGAATGAATGTTGATTGAATTTGATATTCTGACTATGAAATGTATAATGCAAATGATTATTTTGATGAATGGTTGACTATGGTTGAAAATGTGCTAAGTTGAATGCAAATATAGGATCAAGCCTCTGAAAGAGAGGGGGAGTATCACTCAAGAGAAGCACTTGGTTAGGTAACCTTTAATGAATCCTAACTAAGCTTTCACACACTCACTTATAGAATGGTTAAGTTGAGTCATAGTTTCGGGAAATGGGTAAGTCACCTTTAGTCATGTTTGTGTTTGAATTAGAAAGGATCATGATTTTTGTTGAGAAAATTCTTGGTTTGAGACAAGTGCTTGGTGCATATGAGTTCTCCCCTATATGACTATATTTAATCAATGAGATATATATTCATGAAATGTATATATATGTATACACGTACATGTCGACAATAAGACATACACATGATTAAATGCATACATGAGTATATGTAGGTAGACATACCTATGCATGCTCATAGACAAATTTCCTATTGGAATGGGTGTATCGAATGGATAAGGAGACATATATATATATATATATATATGTCTATTGATAAGTTAGCAAATATATGAGATTGATTGTATAAGTAAAAATATATATGTGATATATGCATATATACATATATATACACATATATACACATATTGATATACATGAATATGTCGACATAATGGAATGGCCATACAAGTACATCAATATATGTATATATGTGTATATGTGTATATATATACATATGATAATATTTATAAAAGATAACATGGATATATGCATTCAAATATCAAATGGTTTATTAATGAACTTGTTTGTTAATAATTATATATATATACATAAAATAATTTTATGCTATATTTAAATATGTATATAAATATATGTACATATTATATATGTATACATTGTATACTCGATATCAAGAATACATGGCACTACATATTATAACATAATTGATAACATATAACTCGCGTGTATAAACTTTATATATAACACATTGATAGTATTCATATGTGTGCAACATATGTATAATGAATAAAACATATCAGTAAAGGAAAAATGAAAAGCTAAGGCTGTTAGAAAACATTCTAATGTGTTGCATGAAGTAATGACAGTGCTATAAGTGCTTGGATAAGCTGGGCCAATTTTATGTGTTGAGTATTTAAGCAAGAAAAAGTCAAAATTAACTAAAATGTAGGAAATAAACATTGACTTAGCCTTTTAAACTATAAACCAAAAGAATAGGAAACATGGTGTTTTGGTGGCATCAAAGTATGAATGGTGAAAATCAAATAGAAGTCTTGAACCTACAACGAATTCAAGCATGTGAAGTAATATGAAATTATGAATTGGGAAATCATGCAACTAGCCAAATAAGTCAACCTAAAGGAGACCATTACCTTGCATTTCTTAAATTATTTCTTGTTGTCTTGAGGAATGAGGCAACTCATTCTCATGGTTGTGTATGTGTTTGATGGGTATCAATTTATGTTGTCACCTTCTTTGTTTAAGTTGATGAGTCGAGATAAGGAGTTGAGAAGTGTCATTTCGAGTAGCTTGTTTGTAGGAAGCAAAGGCTCATATTTTTGTATAAATAGAGGAGAGGATTTTCTCATTTGGAATACACATTCACTTGCATTTTTCTATTTTTATCAAAATATATTCTTGTTTTCTAAGCTGAGAGAAGTTGTGAGGCAAATGAAGTGAGAATTATTTTTAGGAAATTTTGTGAAGAGGAATTAAGAAGTGGAAAGAGTTGCAAAGCTAATTCTTAGAGAGGATTTAGCTAAGGAACCAGTTGGTCAATTGGATTATAGCATATATTAGGCATGTGTTATTCTACTCTTTTTATGTTTAATATATTTTTGGAAAGATTGAATGTCTTGTTTGTATTGTTTGAAGAAATGCATTATTTCACTAGAATAGAGAAAAGATAGGGAAAGGAAAATAATCTTGTTGTTGTGATTTCCTTATAAATGTTTGTACATACTCTATATTAAGGAGTGGATGTGATCAATAGTATTATGCACTAGGATATGGTGAAGCTCAAATAGCTTATAAGGTTATTTATTTTAAAGTAATTGTGTAATCTTAGAAATATCATAGGTTATTCCTAGGATTAGATTGTCCAATGAAGGGGATAGCTTATGCATGTGAACACTTAGTAGAAATACCATTATGATTGGAAAATGGAATAGGTTGTTTCTGAGGTTAAATATTACCTATTGAAGGGAATTTCCTATGCATAGTATTTATATGGTCTTAAATAAAATCAAGATAGGGTAATGCATGTGAATAGGATGGCATTCACTCAAAGTACTGAGTGAAGGATACTTTGGCAAAAGCAGTGTAATTTTCCATTGGTTGCATTGCCAATTCACTATGTTCCTTTTATACATACTAGTTTAGGATTGTAGTGGGTGTAAAAGTTCTATTTATGTAGGACACAACACTAATCTCAAGAAGTTTATAGTTATGAAGTAACCTTACCAACCCCTCCATCGAAGGGTAGGGCCATCTTACCAAATGTGGTAGATGTGTAGGGGACCGTATTAAAGTCCATGGTTGGTAGAAAAGTGCTTGAGTGATGCTTCTCCTCATTAGTTGGTGATTGAGATTTGAAAAGGAGTTTCCTAGACCATTTGTATCTATTTCCTATGAAGCTTAGATGAGAAATGTATGTATCTTTGTATACAATCTATGTAAAATTGTAAAAAGTGACATATTATATTGAGAATGAAATCAATGCTTTGGAATTATGTTATGTCAAATGTGCTCAAATATTCTCTTTTGGAAATGATTTTTTTGTATTGCAATGAGAAAGATACATAGTTTATTTACTTGAGGTTAAAACCTAGGAAATTTACTTGCATGAACAATTGGCATGTTACATCTTGCTAGAGGGCTAGATTCTTTCCTACATCCAACTTAGTGCATCACAAAAAATGTTATCTGATAACATATCATTTATATACATCATATACCAGTTTCATCATCAAATAATTTAAAGCATTCACATTACATTGCACATTCATTTATCTCATTTAATTGAAATATACACAAAAACATATTCATCTATTAAAATTTTAACTAAGAAAAAGTAACAGTAATTGGTAATCTCACAATGGGGTGTAATACCCATTTTGTGTATATATTGCAATAATTGTAGTCAATCAAGGGATGAAATTTTTTATGTGAGCATTGAAGAATATTTTTGCACAAAGAGCTAAGCCATTAGAGAAAAAAGGAGAAAAATTACTTTTATTAGCTTTACTTTGAAATTTTTTGTATCAATATGTTAATTTCTTTATGCTATATTTTGTATTCCCCGTCAATTACATTGTTTATGCCTTGATGATTACATTTTTCATGCATATATATTTTATTTTGGTCATTGAATGAGTATGGATATGATATTCTATGGTTTTTGGATATTTTTCAAAATTGTCTATAAGTCTATTAAAATGAAGAAGATTTTTTTTAAATTATGATTTTTGGATGACCATTGACCTAGGATGAAAATTAATGTAATATACCAAAAGTTTACTCAACACTTTTCACCTAAGTTTTCACTTAGAAAGTGAATAACACAAGTTTCAAAAAATAGGGAAATACAAATTTTCCTTTTCAATAACATAATTTCACTTTGTGCATAAATAATTTCCACATATCATTGCATAAATGAAATAACAATTACATAATTTCAAGTAAATGAAACTCATCTTTTCAAATACAAATTATGATTGATTCGTGATCATATTCATATACAAATTCACAACTTACAAGAGTTTAAGGTTAAGGTGTCCTCATCTAGATCATACTTTTTCTATTTCACAAGCCTTAGTTGTCGTCTGCAAGAGGGAGAGCATCACCCAAGATAGTTTACTCCAACCACAAAATTAGCGATCCCTCGTGCACATCTTCCTAACCAGAAGATGGCCCTACCCTTCAGTGAAGATTTTGGTATGGAAACCTCTAATAATGCACATATGAGTATCTAGTGTTATGTCCTACATAACTAGTATGAACATGCAACTATGGATAACCTCCAAATATGCATGACTCTACTAACTAGCTATGCAAACCTGGATCGCAGTGAATTGACAAAGTGTAAGCAATGACTTTTACACCTACTCTAGCTAGAATTTATATATATATAATAAATCCACTTTCTATGAAGCGGTGTCGTGTGTTCACCCACCCTTACTCGAATTGGAAACTCTACTGACCTATGGTGAACTCTTCTCTTGTTTTTACCCAAGGGTTAAAATCATAAAAAAAGATTGATTCCAAAGTGATGACACACGAATATTGATTTAATAGTCCAAATAGGTTTGACATAGTCTCTTGAATACCCTGTTACATACTTGTAACAATTTGGGACTGGCAATTTACTATTATTCAAGTTCTTTCTTTCTAACCATGGGAGTAACTGATCTCTTATTTTATACACAATTAGTTAATTATGATGACACCATGTCACCAACTATACACACCTAGTCTCAATCTAAAGTACTAACAATATGGTGTTATGTATAATAATCTAGTATTAAACTTGAATTGACGATTACCTCTAAAATGTCGTAGTTAATTTGGTTATCATGACATTAAATATTATTTATTTTGATTCAATATAGAGTCTTATGTTCACATTAATTTCCAATAATAAGCCAGCATAATAAGTTTTATTTAAATTCTAATAATTCAACTAATAATTATTTGATTAATCTCCAAATTCTTCACGGTTCCTTCCAAGTTATCCTTTGCATAATTTATATAAGGTTCCTATGTTTGTATGCACATAGAAATTAATATATATTTTCCTTCAATATGACACATATATTCACATGTTAAAATGTATGATAAGTTGATATGCAAATTGGAGAACATTTTCTACTTGAGAGGAGTCTATACTTCTACACCTTAAAATCTCCTCACATTATGACTTTGGTTTTTTGAGATGTAAATTCGTCTTCTTAAATAAGATTAGAATACCGTGAATAGGTATTAATAGACTCTTGGTCAAAATATAAGATAGTATCATTCAAAAGATAATGATGATGTATTTACTCTAATATGTATTCTAACCCTCTTGTTGAAAAACAATATAAACTCATTCAAACATTATAAATACAATAATATATTAATATGAATAATATCATATACCGCACTTAGATTCTCTAGCTATTTTATTCTAACGAGCTAGTGGTTTGGGTTTCACATGGCTCTAGAGAGAATTATCCTTCCCATGGGTCTACTTTCTCTCAACTATATTCATAGATAATGTTTAAAAACACATATTCCTTCATAATCTAATAATGTATTTTAGGATATCTACTTATCACACTCTTTTGATTGCCTAATCCAATTTGTCTCTTGTGTTTCTAACATAGCTATATGCATAGACAATCTAGCTACTTGGACATGCATTCTCATTCTTTCCAATAGCAGCAATAGGAACACAATGGGAATACAATCATATTAAACCAATAATAAAACTTAGAATTAGAATTTAAAATGAGAAGGAGAAAGAGATATCCTTATCATTCCTAGATTAAAATAGCTCCTGCAACTCCCTACTCCAAAACACAATAACTTAGCCTACTACCTTCTCTATGCTCAACTCTCAAACAATAAAATGAATGCACAAAATAAATTGCAAATGATTTGTAAATGGAATATGAACATACATATTCTCCACTCTCTCTTGACAATTGAAAATGCAGATTTAAATATACTTGCTCACAATACACTAACTTCTCATAATCTTACATATAACCTACGCTCAAAAAAAAAAAATGGATACACTCCAAAAATGAACAACAAAACTAAGATTAAGTTTATCCTTTCATATTGAAATGGAGAAGTGGTTGATCCCATTAAGATAGCTATGCCTTGCATAACTTGGGGCCACCTCTAAAACCTTCCTACTAGCCATGGTGCTTAGTTGGGCTAAATTAGTTAAAGAAAGACTCTCAAATCAACTAAACCTCATCACAGGCTTGCTAGCACAACCCTCTTTATTAGTTTTCAAATTTAGAAGAGTAGACTAAGTCTCCCATATGCCACATTAAGTTTCCATTTCAAATAACAATTTAAAACTAACTTATGCGCTCTCATACGTGGGAAAAAAATCTTTTTACCCAGTTAAAATTGCATATATGGTGTGGTAAACTTACATGCATAGTAATTTTGAGTCTCACCACTCATATCCGTACATTACAATAGTTATAAGTCCTCCTTTCTACATGGCTTTACTACCACTTTTTCTACCTTGCATGACATTTCACTCCTTCCTTATATGGCTAAAGTGGAGGAAAAATGTAATGGTGTGAATTTGCACCCCTTGAAAATTCCTTGTTTACACACCCCTTACCTTAGAAAATTTGATCTTGATGATGTATTTTCCAATCCACTTCCATGTTTCATCAACTTGGTAGCTCATTTGTGTTTTGGTGGGGGAATTTCTATCAGGGACGCTAGCATGACACACAAATGTCTATGCGGCGCGGTTCCATCCTAACAAGATTCCTACCTTTGGAATCCATAGAGGCGTTACACTCCTCCATTAGACATGAAGTGTAATGTTTGTTTCTCCTTGTACTGAATTCAAACGGGTTTCTTGCCTCCTTTCATTCAAATTGGCTATTCTTCCATTCAATCTAGCTTCTTCACACTTCTTCAATCTTGGACACACTTCTTGATAGCTTCTTGATCAATCCCACTCACTTTCACCTCCTTCACACTTCACCACCACCTTTTGTAGCTGCAAGATTCTCCTTTGTTAGCTCCTCCTCTTCGTTGTTGCAACAACATTGACTTTGGAGAGCTTGCAAGCTCACATCTTCCTCTATTTTCCTTGAGTGCACATGGAACTTAAGAAGGTGATATCCATCCATTTACATTTACTTTGGTATCATCTACTTGCATAATAGCATATTATTTTTTGTGTATTGTTTTGTATTTCCATACTTTATTTATCATCTTTCTACAATCATTACTATTTGGCTGTCTGTGGAGGTGGAAACACCAAAGTAGGGGACTAACTGAGGAAATCCTCTAAACACAACCCCAACATTTTCTCATTCTTGTGTGTGCAGGTTGTTCGTCAAGTGAAGATCTTGAATGCCTCAAATCATGGATTTGAAGGTCTATTTCTACCACCTTTTTCTTGTCAAATTCAAGCTTAATATTGTTAAAGTATTCTTCTTGTTATTTCTATTATCTTTTCATTTTCTCTCCCTATTGTAACATAAAACTCTATTAATTAGGCAGTTAGTAGGTTTTTTGGCATTCTACACTGTACTTTGCACTCTCTATCGTACGAACGCCAATGTGTCCTTGAGACCCCAAAAAGCCACACTAGAGTCTGTGATCCGTGTTGTAGTCCTCTGGTAGTGGGTTGCCTGAGTTATAGTCTAAACCTTGAAAACTAGCTCTCTTGATCATTTGAAACATTCAGGTTAGTAGAAGGAAAGTGATAGATCAATTGTTCTTCCTTTTTAACCCTTGAAACCTTAAACCCTTTCAATCCACTCATCTAGCTTGAGGTAGATTAGGGCAGCCTATTGTTCTAGAATCTCCTATGACCTGGAGTCCTTGAGTGGTTGGTCCCCCTCCTCTATAATACTGTAGAATACGAAGCCCTAATTTCTATAATATGTGTGGCCTTACCCTAGGTATCCAACATATTCACACATTTTGTGATTATCAATTGGTTATTAAACAAATAAATGGATCCTATCAAATGAAACATGATAAGTTATCCTAAAATAGAAACATTACAATGACATTGCTTGAATGATTTAAATCGTATACCATTGAAAATATTCTACAAAAGGATGATCAACATGTAAATGCAATAGTAAGTGTTACTTCCCTTGTGTCTCCTAAAGATCCTTCTATTGAATTCATACTTGTAGTTCACACAGTCACAAAACCATCGATAGATGAAAATATGAAAGAAGCATTAGTGACCAATATTGAAGTCTCTAGTGAATGGTACACACCAATATTCAATTATTGAAAAGAAGATACCTTTCCTAAACCAACCACTAAAAGCACTAGAGCTCATATTCAGAAACTTGCAACTAGATACCTAATCCTAATAGATGTCTTGTATAAATGATCCTTTGATGTTCTCTTGCTTAGATGCCTTAAAAAATTAGAGATCCTTATATCCCTTGAGGAAGCTCATGATGGTGTTTATGGGGGACATTTTGGGGCATGGGATATTATTTGAAACATATGGAAAAAGATTCTTTTAATCATGTTAAGAGATATCACAAATTTCAAAAACATAACAATTTGATCCATGCTCTTGCTTTTGAACTTCATGCCCAAGTTCCTATTTGGCCATTCTCAGTTTGGTGTTTGGATCTCATTGGAAAAATATCCGGGTGATCCCACAATATTAGTTTACAATTTTTGGCCAAACTGGACACTGAAATAATTTTTTCTAACTAAATCTTCACTTTCGGGCACCTATAGCAGCTAAATCGTGAGGAATTTGAAGATGATGCAAAATAGAGTTTTGTGACATTTTGTATGTAGATTCTAAATATATTTTTTTCAAAATTTTTGGAATTAGACTGCACTTCTTTTTCCATCTCCTTCGAAAACTAGTTTTTTTTCTTCAGAAAATAACATTTTTAAGGAGTGACACTCACCGTATAACACATAATTTTTTTTCCATGAAGGATAAAATTCTAATTCTTTCGAATTTAGATTTGTAACTCTGATATCTAGTGCTTCCAATTGGTTAGATAGTTTTTTATTGAATATTTTTTCCTTAATCAAGTTTCAAAGTCAAACCAATTATAATTCAGACTTAGGCAGACCATATAATGCAAAACTTTTTTTGTATGTATCAAAATTCAAAATTTTTTTGTTGGATCAAGGACTTCAATATCTAGTGCACTCATATTTTTCAATTTTTTGTTTTGATAATATGCTATTTTTCCACATGTGCATAACATAGAGCTTGATTTTCGATGAAAAACCTATGTTTAATAAAACTAAAAAAACAAATACATAATAAAATCAAAACATATTAAAATTATAGTCGTTGGATAACTTATTTCAAGGACTACCTGATTCTAGTTGGGTTTGTGAATTCTCCATTTTCATCCTCAACCCGAGCTTCGAAGGGAAAAAATTCTGATTTTTTTGTGCTAGAGAGCAAGAAGGTGGGAAAAGGAGGGAAACCAGGGGGGGTTTGAGTGAACCAGGGTTCATTTGAACCCTAGTTTGAGTGAACCCCCTTTCAAAATGGGTGTTCCTTGTCTTTTTTGGCGAGAATGGTGGGGCATTTCATTAAATGGGTTCGCTTGAACCTAGGTTCTAGAGAACCATCTTTTGGTTCATTTGAACCAAATAGTTCTCTCGAACCCCAAAAATGATTTTTTTCCATGGGGTCAATTTTTTCAACTTTTCCTTCCTCACTCCAATTATAAACCACTTTTGTGGGTTTACCCATCCCTACCTTCTTCCTCTAGACATACGTCTATAATTACCATGATAGATTACTTCATGAAATGGGTAGAAGCAATTCCTCTTTGATCCATGACCCCTGAGGCAATCTATCATTTCATCTTGGAAAACATTATTTCTCAATTTGGTCTTCCTTCTACACTAGTTTTAGACAATGGTACACCATTTTAGAACAATGACATAAAGAAATTTTTGGAAGCATTTCACATTCAACATCATTTTTCAACACCTTATTACCCACAATCTAATGGTTAAGCAAAAAAACTAATAAAACACTAAAGAAAATATTATGAAAAACAATAAGCAAACATAACAAGGATTGACACACTCAATTATCTTAAGCATTGTGGGCCTATCACACAAGTATTTGAACATTCATAGGAAATACACCTTATAACCTTATTTATGGTGTTGATGCAATGATGCCCTTGGAGTTAAAATTCCTTCATTATGAATTGCTCTTAGAGGACTTATTGACAATACCACTTATAAAGAGAAATGGATACAACAACTTAAAATGCTTGATGAACAATGTATCAATGCTTTCAAGCATCTTCAAGCTTATTCCAAAAGAATGCATCGAAGTTACAATGATAATGTCATTCCTCACTCATTTAACAAATTTTATTTGGTCTTATATGAAAATCAATGCAATGTTAATGCCACTCTAAGTGAAAAAGAAAAATTTAGTCTGAATTGGTTAGGCCCTTATATCATTGATGAAACCTATGGTCTGGAGCATATACATTGAACAAAAATAGATGGTATAACTCTTAAAGAACCTATAAACACTACAAATTTGCATAGATATTACACTTAACATTTATTTTGAATAGTATTCTATTATTTAAGCATTAGATTAAGTAGACAATTTTCTATTTTGTCTCACATTGCTTCATTCTTGACAAACATTCATGGTGTGTCTTGAATTATTTTTAGTAATTATTCATTAGTTTGAATTATTACTTTCTTTTGTACATGCTATTGAAACAATCATATGTGTGTGGTATTAAATTAGATCTATATTGTCGAAAAAGATATCCCTTTTTCACACTTAATTCAAGAATAATTGTCATGGAATTAACCTAATTTTGCCTAGGTTTAGTGTTTTAATGTGTTGTACACATTCACATTAATCTTGGGCCCCTTTTTAATAAAATGTACTTAATTTGTACCCTATTTAAGGCATTATAAAGTGTTGTAACACACTTTCACACTTATATAGGGTATCCTTAATTAATTTTGGTTAATTGAGCTTAATTAGTACCTTTAATTCAATTTTAAGCCTTATTTATGACACCTTTTGAGGATCCATCCTGACACCTAGTATTAAAATTTCATAACATTAAATGTGGAAAAATTAAGGTCTTGGAAAATGGTGTCAAGACCCATTCACCTTTAGTTGCGAATGGGTCCTCTCCGCATAGGACCCCCCTTTATATGCATATTTGACATGGGTTTTTGATGTTCTTTCACCCTCTCAAAGCAAGGTCCTAGAAACTTGTGCTAGGACCCATTCACCTTTAATGGTGAATGGGTCCTCCTTGAGTAGGACACCCATTTTCTAATTTTCTTTTGGTAGGATTCTAATGATTTTCTATCCTAGATCTAGTGTCGACTTGAATTATTTGAATTTCAGGGTTAATTCTCAAGTTATGTATAAATACAAGGGTATTTTGCATAATTTCACCTAGAAGAATATTTCAACCAAGCTAAGAGACTAAGCACTTCAAGAGATCAAGCATTCATATTCAAGGAGCAAGCAATAGTGAAGCTTTGGAGTAGCATTACAAGTTTTCAATCTCATCTTGTGTCAAAGATCAAGCATTAGTAAAGGTTGATGATAGATGTCTATAGAGAATCATGAGGGATTCTAGGTGTTGGGAGATGCACAAGACATAAAACCAAGCCTAAGGACTTGTTTCCTAAGTGACTACATCTTCTATGACCATCCTACTTGCCGCCTAAAGAGAGGCATATTCAGATTTGTGGCTTATAAAGGGGACTTAAGATCCTATTTGGTAAGTCACTTACATTATTCATATTACATTTTAGGGTTCTATTCTAACACAATTGGTAGAATTTCCTTTGCATTCTGGGTATGTGCAGGATCATGATGGGCCAAAAAGTGGCGATATGATGGGTATGTGTAGGGTATGTGGCTGATGACTTTTTTTTTACCCAAAATTGATGAAACGAAAAGGGTTTTTAAAGGAGATTCTCAAATTTCCACCAATATAAATTATGATTTACTTTTAATTTAATAAATAATTATTATTCATTTTCTATTTGAATTATGACTAAAGTCTGATTGATAGGTTGATTGAAAAACATTAATAGATTTCAAACAATATCACATTTTTAAATCAAACATGCATCACATTCTATGCTTTGCATACTATAGGATTAAAAATAAAAAATGAATTTCATGAAGTTTTGACCAAGTTAAGGTGGTCAAACATATGAGTTTTTATATTGTTTAAAAGTTGTAATAAAAAATCATAATTAATTATTTACTAGGAAAAAATTACAAAAAAATATGCATCACATCGGACATGAGTCCTCTACTTATATCTAAAATATTATAAAAAATATTATCATTTTATTGTGGTTAGGTGGTCGACAAACACCTACTTATTTTTTCCCGAAATTTAAATACTATTGCATTGAAATTTCAAATTTTCACCAAATAATTTTTTAAAAAATAAACCTAGTAGTTTAGAAACTACATTCAATTTGCTACAAATTCTATTCTTACATGAAATAATATAGATAACTTATTCAAATTTTTACGTCAAGTTTCCTAACTCTGATTTTTCTGAATTTTCACCACTTAAGGGCCTGTTTTTTCCATGATGATCTTGCACATACTCTTCTCATAAATATTAATCTTAGAAACACTTAAGGTTAGGATTGCACACACAATTACATATTTTAGATTTTCATTCTTCATCAAAGGTTTAATTACCAACAAGGGGTTTGACTTAGGCAAACCCCTACCCCCAATAAGCTACAAAAGTTATTGGTAGATCTGAATCCAAAAATAGGAATTTCAAGGTGAAAAGGAGTGCAGACCTCGAAGTTGAAGATCAGATTTAGAGATTTATGGAAGGACCTAACATGACCCATTCACCTTTAGTGGCGAATGAGTCCCCGTTAGGGAGTGAAGGGCAATAGATTTTACATTGTGCAAGATTTTGTTTCAGATTCAAAGCTCCTCGAACAAGCCTACCAGGACCCATTCAACTTTGGTGGCGAATAAGTCCCTATTAGCAATTCAAAAAAGCAAGATTTGATCAGGTGCACAACATTATCTCCTTCATGTTTTGTCAGAAAAGTTACAACTTCTATCTCTTTTATGTTAGATTCATGCATTATATATGTTAGACCTATAATTAGGGTTTATTTGTTAGCTCAATTCCTTCTCCTCAAATTGTGATTTAGCTCACCACCCCATCCTTGCATAAGGATAGATTGCAAGATCCCTAAATCTTGACTTAATTCACCTATTGGGTTGATAGATTTTTTCAAGGTTTGTGGATCTTATCTTTTGAATGAAACCCTAACTAGGAAAAGGGGGTTAGAGATCTCCTCTCTCTCATTTTCTATGTTTTATTTTGGTGAACCCGACCCTTTTGAACATTCTAATTTTTGATTTGGAGTGCATTCAAACCCTACATCCTAGTTTACATTGTATTTTGCATTGCATTTAGAGTGTCTTCATTGTGCATTAGTGAGCATTGCATTTAGGATAAAATTGCATGTTTGCATTACTTATATTCATTAAAAACCAAAAAAAGTGCTTTAGATATTATTTAGTTTTCCATATTTTTCTCATTGAGATCATCATTCAAGCATTTAGATTCAAAATGCATCCTAGATTTAGTCACCTTAGTCATCATTTAATCTTAGTAAAAGTTGCATTTAGAGATTTCATAGCTAGAAAATCTATTACAGACTTAACTATTACAGATCTAAGACAACATTTGAAATCAAACTCAGAAAACCCTAAAACTAGGACCCATTCACTTTTAGTGGCGAATAAGTCCTTGTATAGCTTGATCAACAAGTCTTTTGGGTGTTTTCTGGTGTTTTATGTGCCTTTCTATTCTTTGCAAATACCTAAATTGGGACCCATTCACCTTTAGTGGTGAATGAGTCCTTGTGCACTTTGTAACAACAAAAAATTTGAGTTGTTTTTGATAAGCTTTTTTTCCTCTGTTCCGAAATCTGAGAAGTATTTTTCTGAAACATATTGTATTTGCATTCAATTTCTTGTTTTCTTAGATAGATTTGGTAACATTGGGAAAATAATTTCTTGCATATTTTAGTTGAAAGTAGCATTAAATTTTTGCATTTTTAGTATTATTGCATCAATAGATAAGTTAATTTACATTCCACATTCATTGGAAAACAAAAACATAAGACAAAAACAACAAAAATATCAAACAAGACACTTAGGGAAATCATATTTATGTCAAGGTTTTTGTTCAAAGTTAACTTATCCGTCAAGCCTTTTAGTAGTGATGATTTTAATATGTTAGATGAAGCCCTTAAGGACTCCATCTCACAAAGTCCTTCCATTAAGGATTTTCATGGTAAACAAAGACATAAATACGTTAACACAATCACACCAAAACTTATAATTTACCCTCCTTCACAAAAACTTCAAGTTCAAAACAAGCCTATGATCATCCTTGAACCACCAAAAAACAAGGCTTCATCTAAAAATGGTGATTCTTTACAAAAAATGAGTTATAACACCATTGCACATACCTACAACACAAGGAACAATAAGCAACAACAAACAACATGTATCTCATTACCTTTACCTAATACGGCCTTCCCTAGTGCTCCTCATTTTCCTGCGAACAATGGAAAGGAATATAATCTTGTTGAACAACTTAAGAATACTCCTGCTAAGATATCTCTATGGGAACTTCTTTAAACATCACCTAGTCATCATAGCATGCTTCAAACATCCTTGCAACAAGTCAAGGTTCCTCCTAAAACTAGTTCAAATGATGTGGCAACACTAGTCCAAGGAATGAATGATATGAATTTGGATATTATTTTTCACCAAAGTGAGCTACCTTCCTTAGAAATTTAGAAGAAACATGAAGCCTTCAACATAATAGTTTACGTTAATCAAATCAGGATAAAACAAACCCTTGTTGACAATGGTTGGGCTCTTAATGTGTGTAGTGTGAGACTTTTGGAAAATATTGGCATGGATAAAAGAGACATTAAACCTGATTCCTTATCTATCCATGAATTTGATAATATAGGCAAAGAATCGCTTGGAGTTATCATATTACCTATTAAAGTTGGAAAAGTCACATTACAAACTCTAGTGCATGTCATGCCTAAGGATAGTTCTTATAATATCCTCCTAGGAAGGCCTTAGATTCATGAAATTAATGGAGTTCCTTCTACTTTGCATCGTGCAATGAAGTAAATGTATAACAACAAGGTTTACACACTAAAAGTTGATCCTGAACCTAAAAGTTGTTTGATTGCTAAGAAAAAAAGACAAGATCCTTTAGAAAAAATGGAATCAAATCAAAAAAAGAAGTTGCAAAGGAGGAAGAACATGAGATAGATGTTGATGAACTAACTAAGTTGTTGGAAGATGATTGGGGTTCCTTAGATTTCACACCAACATTCATGGGAGAATATAAGACTACAACAAAAGAAACTGAAAAGAAAAAGCAAGCAATGGTAATGTCAACACAAAATTCAAGGGAAATTTCACAAGTATCTACCTCATCTACTTTAGATGAAGACACAAGTTATACAACAAAATTTGATGAGATAGATTACCAACAACCACCAAACCTTAAAGACATGGAAAGACTTTACGAAAAGGATATGAGTTCATGAAACAACCTGGTTATAGTGGAAAAGGATGTGGGAATAATGAACAAGGTATTTGTGTTCATATAGAGCCTAACATACAAGAAACAAAAAGTGGTTTGGGGTATTTCTCTTCTAAAATTATGCAAGAAATGTAAAAATACCTTCACTCAGCATCAACACTATCATGTGTAACCCTAAAAAACCAACTCTCACCTTGAAGCATCCTGAGTTGATTGATACAACTTGTGATGAATCTTTGGAATACTTTGAGGATGATGAAGCTTTGAAAGAAATGCTAGCAGTTTACGACAAGTCATGTACTCCCCCTAAAACAAAATGAGTTACATGTACTATGGTTAGTACTAAACAAACAGATGAAGAAAAAGAAAGCAATGGATATGACAAGGACAAAGAAGAGTATAATCCCAAAATTCCAAAACAAAACACACTTCCTTTGGGAGATACAATCAACATACCGATGGACATAAATAATGAGGAAAAAGTAATTCAAATAGGGAAGTTCCCTGATGAAGATGAACAAGAAGATCGTGTAGCCTTCATGACTTTCTTGAACTCTTCACTTGGACTTATTCAGACATGCCAAGAATTGATGCTAAGATGTAATGCATAACATAGTCCTTGTGGATGATGCTAAACTAGTACGACAAAAATTATGAAAGATGAATCCTAAGATAGCCTTATTGGTTAAAACTGAAATTGAGAAACTTCTTGAAGCAGGATTTATCCGACTTATTGATTATTCTCCATGGATCTCAAACATTGTTGCCATTGCAAAACATGATAATCGTATTAGGATGTGTATAGACTTTTGTGATTTGAATAAAGCATCTCTAAAAGATGATTTCCCCCTTCCTAATATTGACATGATAGTGGAATCGATTGCAGGACATGCTTTGTTGTCATTCATGGACGAATTTTCTTGATATAATCAAATATTTATCAACCCTCAAGATTAATACAAGACAACTTTTACTATAGCTAGGGGAACATTTTGTTGGGTAGTTATGCCTTTTGGACTAAAGAACGTAGGCGCAACATATCAACGAGAAATGACATTAATATTTCATGATTACATACATAAGATTTTGGAAGATTATGTTGATGATATTTTAGCTAAATCCTTAACACAACAAGAACATGTAAATGTTATTTGAAAGATCTTCAAGCAAATGCAAAAATACATGAGATTGAATTTGAAAAAGTGTGTCTTTTGCGTAGATAGTGGAAAATTGTTAGGTTTCATTGTATCTCATAGAGGCATTGAGGTGGACATGAAGAAAATTGATGCTATAGTTAACATGCAACCTTGTAGAAAAATTTCTCAACTACGTACTTTAAAAGGAAGGATTCAAGGCATCCATCGTTTCGTAGCATCCTTAGTAGATCAAACATTACCTTTTACACATCTTCTTAAGTAAGAGGTTCATTTTAATTGGAATGAAGATTGTAAGTAGGCCTTTGAGAGTTTGAAATATTATCTTGCTACTCCACCTATTTTACATCCTACTATGTGTTTTGCAATTTTCACACACACATGCCCCACTAGAGGCAGGGACCCTCTTTTCTTGCTTTGTTTTCCTATTTGGATAGGTTTTTTGGTCTTTCTTTTGTCTCACCCATGTACTTAACGATCAATCAACATTTGAGATACCTTATTGCATCACCATGATGTCAGTCTAACTCTTGAAGCATTGACCTTTGGTTTGAAATTCTTATTTGGGGGAAAAATTGGCTAAGTATGGGGACAGTTTGGGAATTTTGAGGTAGCTTGGATTACTCGAGCCTTATTCTGGCTGGAAAATCTGAGCTCCCTTAGATTTTTCAAGTCTGAGCCTCCTTCGCATACCTAGGATTTTGAGATATCTTTTCATGCATTAAATAGCAGGCATTTATGGCATGAACATGGATATATTTCCAATATGCTATTCATTGTAGTCATTCTTCTTGATGAAGAGTTGAAGTTTGAGTGTTTGCTTTGTCCTCCATTTGCTGAGGCTAAGGGATGGGATTGTTGAAGGTCTCTATCATTGGGTACATCATGTGTCCATCTCTTCTTGTGCGGCCTTCAAAGGTCAGTTTTTTCTACTTCCTTTTAATGATTTCGTTGGATCTTCTCCATGATTGATGATTTCTTGCAAGCGGATGTTTTGATGATCAATTTGGGGGATTTTATATCGTTTGGCTTATCATTTCTCCTTCTAGGGTTTTGTTCTTTAAAGATGTAATTCAGAGGGGCATGCTATTGAGTATGGTCGAGATGGATTGGGTGATTGAGTGTGTTAAAGTATTTAATATGTATCCCCCTGCATTGTATTGGCATGAATGGTGATGGATTTTGAAGTATCACCTTGTCCCAAGTCAGCTTACAACCCTAAAACTTCCCCAAACCCTAGTTTCAGGATGTGCATTTGATAAAGGGGGGTTAAGTGATGTTGAGTGATCATTGTATAATTCATTCATCTAGACTCAAGGGAGTAAATGTTGAATCATTTCAATATTGAGCAATTCATCCACTTAATGAAGTTTTGCATCTGAATGAAATGTTCAGAAATTCCAAGGTAGCTTTAATTTTCTGAGCTCTAATCCGCTTGCAGAATTTGAGCCCTCTCAAATTTTCTAAATCCACCGTGCATCCAAAATCCTGAACTTAAAATAACAAACACTTGGCGAATTTCAAACCTTCCCTTCGTTCGGTAATTTTGAGATAGCTTGGATTACCAAAAAATTAGTTCACCCAGGTAATCTGAGACCCCTTGAAGTATCTAAGCTTTATGAAATCTCATCTTTCGGATGTGTGTGATGAATTGACCCTCAATGAGAATGATTGGAATGTGATCAAAAGAGATTAAGGCTTACATGTATTTCATTGTGTTGAGAATCCCCATCTTGTGAAGTTGTTTTATGATTGCAAGTTAAACAATGCACAATGTGAAGAGTTTGGGGAATCTAAGCTTGCTTAGATTACCTGACCTCTTTCATCTCGTTTCAAAACTTCAATGCTAATGTCAAATAGGTTTTCACAATGAGATGATATGATCATTTCATGGGAAATTGTTTGACTTGAGTGATTTTTTCTTGTATGTTTTTGCACATTTCAACAATGGGATTAGGAGGAATGAATTTATTGTCTTACAAATTCAGTCTTGATTTTAAGTGATGTGCTCAATGATTTTAAGGTGTTTATGCTTGCATGTGTTGGATTATCTCAAAGGACTCTATTTATTGAAAGTTTTAAATGATTGTAAACTAAAATGAACTCAATGGGTTGAGTTCGAGGAATCCGAGCCTGCTCAGATTACCCAAGCTCTAGTCCGACCGGGGAATCTGAGCTAGCTCGGATTACCCAAACTTTTCTATCTTGTTTCAAAACTCAAATAATAGTGGTAAATGAGTTTGCATAAGGGGATTATAGGGTCATTTTATGTATCTTGTCAGGTTTAAATGGGTTTCACTTGCATATTTTGCATAATTTAATAGTGAGATCTTGAGAGATGAATTAATTGCCTTGCATTGCCATTAAGGTTTACATTGTGTTTTTCATTTAAATGGCATTATCATTGCATACATTGGTGCTTCATAGAATTAATATAGTGTATTATATTGTTACTTTTCATTTTGATGATTTTGGTCCTTTCTAACAGATGCAGGAAGAATTGAGTTCCAACAAGGCATCTCAGTCAAAAGCTACCTTAGTACAAGAGGAGGTCAAAAGAAGAGCAGAAAGGATGAAGTATGACTTCTAGGGCATATGGCTAGAGACCAAGATTGCTTCTAATTGGTCAAATATTGTAGATACAAACATGGGACATGTGGATTATGATGACTTTTAGTAGAGAATGTTTGGAAATGCACCAACTCAATTGGCGCAGATCATTACTCACACTGGATTGGCTCAAGCAACAAGATTCCCACCAACACAACTTTTTCTGGAGCTGGTTTTAGAATGTGCAAAACAATATGACTTAAAAACAAGAATTATAATTGGGCCACAAGGAAGATTCATGGTAAATCTTACTATAGAGTCCATTGTAGAGGTTTTCAATATTGCCTCACATCATAAGCTTATTGAGGAGATTACTATTGGGGAAGCAATAAATTTTTATGATGAAGACCCCAATAGAGCTTTGGAAATCATGAACAACTCCTAGATATTGAATCCTAAACCACACTACTCTAAGCTGCCCAAACAACTACATAGGAGTGATTTCAAGCTGCAGTATCATGATATTATAACTCTTTTGGGAAGGGTCATGGGAGTAGAAGAAGCTCACATCTTTCAGAATTGGATGTTCTACTCCATCACACAAATTGTGGCTAACAAGCATTATCATTGGGCTAGAATCATAAGTAACAATTTGGATGCTCAACTGAGAAGTGTACAAGAGACCAATAGATTCACCATGAATTCGTATCTTGTCTACATGTTGGAACATAAGACTAAGTACAAATGTATCAGTTGCAAAGGGACTATAGGAAAAGACAAGATATGGGATATTTACCCACATCTACAACATAAGACATCTAACTATAGAAGAGCCAATGATGCCTTTTTCATGTATATTCCCAGGTTGTTGCAAGATACTCTTCATATCAGGGTTTCTTCTAATGCCCTGGACTTGATCAAACAATATGGTTAATGGTTTATTCAATTTCAAAGGTTCACATACATCTAGATACAAGGATCTCCTACTGTTCCACTTAGAATGCCAATGTATCCAACCAATAAGCTCCTAATGCTAGAGTTGACAAGGTAAATGGTTGGCTTCGAGGAGATTTTGCAACAATAATTGCACAAAAAAGGATTGGGAGAAAAATTCCCTTTGAGAATAGGAACTCTAGAGGCATGTCCTTCCATTCAAAGTGCCCAACATTCTAAGAAAGAGATGGCCCAGTTTTAGTTATACTCTCACACCAATAGAAATAAATTTGATCATTATGGTAAGGCATTGAAACAAGCTAATAGAACATTCAGGCATAAGGACCATATTGAAGACTATTGGGCTAATTGTCGAGATGAATTTGAGGCCATCAGAAGAAGGTTCTATAGGTTTCCCTTAAAATCAATCAGATTGTATAGAGTTGTGGAGGTTCCTGACCAGGTGCAAGATGATGATGCAAACCTACTTCAACACCATGGTTTTGAGCCATACAGGAACAAACCGTTGCCTCCAATCAACTAGTCGAAGGAAGATATAATAGATTTGGACCAAGTCACTAGGCCGGTGAAGAAGTATTCTAGGTTATGGGTAAAGCACAAGGTATTGGAGCTGGAGGCTAATGGTACAAAATTCAACTATGATTTGATGGGATACTTGGAGTCTCAATCTGAAGAAGAGGCTGAAGAAGATAAAGGTGATGATACTGTTGAGCCTCATGAAGAGGATGTTCAAGAGGAAGAAAGACCTATGTTAATAAAGAGGAAAACTAAGAGCCAAACATAGGCCAAAAAAGGTGATAAACCATCTCCCAAGGTGAAGAAGGTTCCCAAATCTAATGTTAAAATTGAAGTAGGAGAGGCTTCACAACCTGTAAGGAAGAAGAGAATAATCATAGAAAGACAAAAGGCAACAAATGCTAGAAAAGGTAATGCTTGTATTGATGCTCCTTCCTCAAAAATAGTTGTTGATGTGGAAAGTTTTGGGGAAAAGCCCCAAGTATATGTCTGAAGGAATTCTCCTAGGGAAAGAGATGAAAACTGTAGAGAAATAAGTGCAAAATGGAGATGCACCTACCAATGATATGGAGAAGAGAGCAACTACAGGAAATAATTCTCCCATTCCTTCTCCTCATCATAATGTACAAGTCTCAGAAGAAGCAGTTCACGAGGAAGGTAATATATCTAACAATCCTGAACAATTGGGGGAAGAGGATGATGAAGTCTCCACTCCTCAAAGTGGAGAATGGAGAAAGTTTGTATAGGAAATGAAGCAATCTACCTCTGGTGGAAAGAGTAAGACTATGGAATCTGAGGTGGTTCAAGAGAAACCATCGAAGTCCCCAAAGAAAGTGATAATTGATGAATCAAAGGATCATCTTGAGGCAGGGAAGAATATGGAGGAGGTTGGTGACAGTCCTCACTAGGACAAAGATGAGCAACAGGATCAACCAGAAACATAAAAGAATGTTGAGGAAAATATGGTTGATAGTCCAAATAAGGAGGTAACAACTAAATAATCTATTGTTCCCGAATGGCTAGAGAAAAGGCTTAGTAAGAAGCCAATAATTTTCCAAGAGGAAACTCCCAATTGGGATAAGTTGCTTGAACAGTGGGGACAACCCAAGCAGAGGAAGAGGGATAAAACTATTTCCAAGTTTTCAAGGGATGAATTTAATAATAGGGTCATTCATGTAGCTGTTCCTACAACTGATAAATTTAAAGATGAGGTAAGACCCATTGATTACAAAGTACAAACTATTAATCTGGGTCTAACAACCAAAGAGCAGGAAAAAGAAGAGTTTTAGGAGTCTTCACATTCCATTCTCAAAAGGCTTGACAAGGAAACAAAGGAGAAGGAAAAGCTATAGAAACAATTGAATGATGTTTATAAATATGTTCAACACCTAATGAAGCCTCTGTAGGCTTGTATTGCTGGTAGTTCATCCATTCTAGAGGGATTGTTTCCTAAAGAGGTTGTTTCAGAGATAGAGAAATTAAAATCCTCTATGCACAATACACATAACTACCTTCAAGAAGTTAGTAAGAGAGGGGAAGAATCAATTGAATAGATTCTCGCCATCCATACTGAGGCAACTAAATTTCTTGAGGACACCTCTTAGTTTGCAACAGACTATAATAAGATTGATGAGTTTACTGCTGAAGAGTTGAAGAAGATCCTGCAAGTAGCTCAAGAAGAATTAACTTCAGATGATATTGGAAAGATAAAGGAGTGGATACAAGTCTGGAATTATAGAAACAAACTCCTTACTAAGGCCTTAAAGAAAATAATGAAGTCACAAGGAAACATGAAGGAAATATATAATGATTGTATTAGTTTTCTAGAGATAATGACTGGGAGAAGGAAATTTGGCCAAAATAATATGAATATTAATAAATTACAATCATGGTGGCATGAAATCTATGCCCCTTCTGATAGTGCTCCAATCACCAAAGAAAATTTGGAGGATGAAACTATATATATATCAAAACTGGATAACTATCATGAGTTACAAGTTGAGTGGAATAAAATGATGCCCCAGTATTTAGAAGAATATAAGACTCACAAGACAATAATTAAATTTATTCTAGTTCCAGATCCAGAGGATGTGAAGGAAATATTGGAGAAATTCAAAGAATTGACCAATAAATCAGAAGCCAATCAGGAAAAGGAAGATAGCCAGCCTCTAGCCGCCTAGGTATTTGTGCCAGTCATGTGACTTCTAGCCAAGAAGGACAACTTTGAATTTTGTGCCATCAAGGGGAATGTTTCTAGAAGATTCCAGACCGACCTGGAATACTTAGTTTGCAAATATTTAATGTAATTTTATTTTATTTAAAAAAACTCTCTAGGTCGACCTGCTGGGCTGACCTAAGCATGTAAACCCTAATTTTAGGCTGACCTATTGTTATTTTCTATAAATTAAGGCTCAAGCTTCATTTCTAAGGGTTAGACATAGTTGTAATAATGAGAATTGAGCTAGGAGTTAGTATTTTTTGAGAGAAAGTGCTGAAATACTGTGGATACTTGAATTGTTGCAAACTTGATTGATTCAATATAAGTAAAGACATTGTTCTTTGGTGTTCTTTCTTATGTTATTCATCTTGCATGGTTCTTTTTTTTCCAAATCTTTGAGTAATTGCTTTAAAGTTGTGGTTGCATGTTAGATTTTATATTTAGATGTGATGCAATTGTGTTAGTGATTTGAGATCTGAGATGTTTGAGCAATTCTTTGTCCATACTTTTAGCAGCCTGTTGATTGTAAGTTATGTAAAG
The DNA here is from genome assembly GCA_007258455.2 of Sequoia sempervirens. NCBI lineage: Eukaryota > Viridiplantae > Streptophyta > Pinopsida > Cupressales > Cupressaceae > Sequoia > Sequoia sempervirens. Next base: position 26,897,431 of record VDFB02000363.1, read on the forward strand.
TTAGCTTGGGCCTTGAATTTATGTGCTAAGTTCAATTGTGGGTATTTATTCATTCAATTGCAAAATAAGGTTGATTTGTGTGAATGCTCCATGATCTGAAAAATTGTTATTTCCTTAGAAGATTGCACTATTTCTATGAGATTGTAGGTTCGATCTAGGTTAAGTAGGAATTGGTTTTGAGGGATTGGTGCACTTTGGATATTAGATTGTTTGCACAATTGGTCTTAGGAATTAGTTTAGAATAAAATCTCTTTAAACCCTTATCTTCTACTATTTATTTGGAAATCTAAGTTGGTTTTAGAATTAAAAGTATCATCATATTGCAAGATTTGATAAGTATGAAGTTTCCAGTATTTGTTTTGTAAGGTCCCTTGTGATTACCAACATTTTCACATCATCACTGAGTTTTTTTTGCATTGTCAAGACCTGAGATTAGAGACCTCGGGTTTATCTCTTGAGGCTTGCTGATAGAGATTTACCTTTCAAGAGAGATAGAATATCATATTCTGTCTGAGTTGTTGTTGTGCAAAAAACACCATCAAAACTATGTAGGACAAGTCGTTTATCCTCTACATCAGCCCATTCTCTTCCAACATTGTTGGCTCAATAAGATGACAATGGTAAAGAAAATCCTATTTATTACATTAACCACACTCTGATCGATTATGAGATGATACACAATGATGGAAAAATAATGTCTAGCTCTTGTATTCACTACTAGTAAATTGAGACATTATTTATTAAATGCTGAAATCCATGTCATGAAAAAATTCAATCCTTTGAAACACATTTGTACTAAAACTGATCTATCAAGATGCTTAGCTAAGTGGGTTATTTTAACAAAATTTGACCTTAAGTTCGTTTCACAAAAAGAAATTAAAGGACAAGCCTTGATTGACAAATTAATTGATGCTCCTCCCCTAGCGATACCTAATATGGACTCATTCCCTGATGAGAATGTGTTGATTGTTCAAAATGATAGAGAAACATGAGAATTGTACTTCGATGAATCTAAGGTTTGAACTGGCTCTGGGGCAGGAGTTATATTAATTCCTCCTTTATATAATCTTATTCCCTTATCATTCCATTTAAAATTCCTATGTACATATACTACTACAGAATATGAGGATCTAATAGTTGGTATACATGCAATGTTAGCATTAAAAGTCAAACACATTTCTATATTTGGTGATTCACTCTTAATTATTAAACAAATCAATGGTACATATCAAGAAAAGCATGATAATCTTGTTCGATATAGAGACATCATGATGAGATTATTAAACAAATTTGAATCCTATGTGATAGATAATATACCATTAAAGGAAAATCATCACACTAGTAGAATTTAGAAAATAAATGACTATGTGACTAAAAGTTTTAGTCACAACAACTAAAAAAGACTGAATTCTACTATTTTTTTGCAACTCAACTATAAATGAGTAGATAAATGACTAATTTGGTCGTTGACTAAAAAATTATTTAGCTACGCAAATAAAAATGACTAAATAGTTAGTCATTAATTTAGTCACAATCCATTTGAATAAATCATTGAAGGAATCAAGAATCAATAGCCCACCAAAATACTCAAACTTTAATAAACACTCTAAAAATTTCGTCGAAATTTTATTTTTAGGCATAGCCCACCAAAATGGAGTTTTCATTTTAATAAACATACTCTAAAACCTTCATTGAAATCTTATTTTTAGCTGTAGCCTGCCAAAATGGAGAAGTGTTTTAGTAAAGAATGACAGAGAATGGTAAAGATATGTGTGTGATAGGAGGCATAGGATTCATTGTTGCTTATCCCATTCCTGTTGTGCTCAACAAAGATTACATTGTTCATGCTACTATTTGTAATCCAGGTATTTATTTGACATATATTTGCATAATTTCAAATTCCTTTAGATGCTTTTGAAGTATCAATGTCTCCCATATAGGGTTTAGAATGTTTTATTTTAATTTAAAATAAATAAATAAATGATGTATTTTCCCATGATTAGATAATGTGGAGAAGATAGGGTATCTATGGGATCTGCCTAGTGCAATAAATGGAGTGGATGGGGTGTTTCATATTGCTTGCCCTATCACAATACCAAATGATCACAACATCATAGTAGGTTGTCCTCCACTAGATTTTTTTGTTTTGTTTTGATGACATAAATTGGTTTAGTTATATTCTCTATGAAATGTATTGCCAAGTAGGAGGCCTTTATTGATCCTAGTGTGAATGTGACTCTCAATGTTCTCAAGTCTTGTTCAAGATAACCCTCTATAAATAAAGTCATGCTTACATCCTCCTTCTCAACTATCAGATATAACTACAATACTCAAGAGATTTCTCTTTTAGACGAGTCCCATTGGAGCAATCCAAAATATTGCAAACAATATAATGTAAGTATAAATGCCCCCCTTTGAAGATTATATTTCACTGGTTAGAAGCATTGATTTGCTTGTACAAGAGTAGTTAATAGGAATTGCTTGCTATGAGTATAAGAGTAAAATTGATCATCTTGGTATAAACAACAAAAAGCCCCAAAATGTCTCCATAAAATTATCCATGAAAGCTTTTACTTCTTAGGTTCAATTCACATCTACATAATTGTAAATTTAGGGTATGTTTTGCCTACAACTTTGGTATGCATATGCAAAAACTCTTGTTGAGAAAGAGGCCTGGAAGTATGCAGAGGGGTAGGGCCTAAATCTAGTTGTGGTAAACCCATCATTTGTTGTTGGGCCACTTCTTGTACCTGAACCTACCAACACTCTTGCGTCAGTCTAGAACATAATGAAAGGTTGAGGCTATGGTTAAAAAATTTGAGAGTTGTGAGTATTTAAATGATTATTAAGTCACAAAATTTTTAAAAATGCACATTTTATAAAAGGGTTGTAGGTTCTCTCATGAGCATGTTCATAATGGAACCTAAATATCTTCTTGATTCAAAGGTTTTGTTTCAGACATGTTTCAAATCCTATAAGTGGATCGTAGTTGATTTGAAGCTATCACTATTATAACTTATAAGCCATAAATGTTAATGAATTGCTAATGGTGTAGTGGATCACTAGTGAATCACTAACAAATGATCAAAATGAATGTAGTGTAACCTGGATGAATAAAATGTATCATGCATTGGTATGGAACTTGAATTGGCCATTTTCAAAATGAAAAAATGTAAATATATTGTGCAATATATGTTTGTGAAGGTAGAATTTGAAATGAGTTTGGAAGTAGTTAGCTTCTAAACAACAACTACAAGCATGAATTTCATTCAGTCTTATTGCTTTTTTTGTATGCAGGATGCTACATTGTTGTATGTGGGTAGATTACTGGTAGGCTTTGGTGTGAGAGTGATATCATTCACAGTCAGCTTATCAACTTTTATGTATTCCTATACTTTTATGAAATGTTTGTCAAGGTGGGTAGTTTATTTATGTTTTCATGAATATGATTCTCTCCATCTGCTATGGTAAATTTAGGTACCTGTATACATTGCTGAAATAGCTCTGAAGCAATTGTGGGGTTCTCTTGGCACTATAAATTAGGTAAGCTTCTTCCATCAATTGATTCCCCCTTAAAATTACTATCTTCCTATGTTGCCTTGGGTGAAGTTGTGGATGGCCAACTTAAATAATATGCAAGTAAATGAAGAATACTATGAAATATTTTTTTCCATTGGTGGGTTGCTATTTGCGTAAAACACACCCCATTATAATTTTGAGGCTCACAATTATTAGTGTTGCTAGAATGATTTATGGAAATGACACCCGTTTAGTGGGTTGATAGAGCACAATATCCATTAGGCCACCATAGAAGATCAATTATGATGGTTGGCATCATTTTAACATTAACTACCATTTGCAAATTAGGAGTCAGGCTCTGTAATTTGGCTCATGTTTTTCTACACTAAAATTTGCACATCCACTCCTATTAAATATAAGATATAGTATAAAATAGTGCCTCCACACCACAAACATTATTTATAAATCTTTCAAAGCCACACTATGCAACTTGCTTATAAATAAACAATAATTGAAATACCGTTTTGAAAAAAATATGAAGAAAGTGACAATATAACTCAAATATCATCATGACATCAATTTTACAAGGCTTATGAGATACACATTAAAAGCTACTAATTTAAGTACCAAAGGAGATAAAATCCCAAAGCTCCAATTTTCTTCATTCATGCAGATCTATTCTTATCATTGCAATAGCTATTTGTTTTGTTTGTCATGAGTGAGCTTTATCATATCAGAATATAAAATTAAATATAGAATAAAACCAAGATAAAACAAGTAGGGAATGGTGTTATCAGTCTCTTAAAGATGTAGCATTTGTATAGATAGAAAAAATTCCATTGTGACATTCAATATTTGAATTCATTTTTCTAGCATAATAATAGAGATCACTATCATATAAGGGATAAAATGAGAATCTTACATTAAGTTATTTTAATCAAAACCATTCTTATGAGTCACAACCATAGTTCATTACTGTTGCTATAGATACTTGAGTTGGATTGGTGGGGAAATGAGAGTCAACAATGGAATATTTAGACATGCTATTGTTTAGTGGGTGGAAACTTAAGTCACTCTGCATAGCTTTAATTCAATTCCTACCATGGATTATTAGAGAGATTGTTGAGGTTGTTTTACATACCCCAATTCCAACACCAATCTTGACCATTATGGGATTGTATCAACACACAGAACATTAGGTTACAATTAAGTCAATGAGCATAGTTTCAGCTTCATGTAGGTGTTCTAGAATGAGTTCAAAATCCAACATGTGTTATGTTCCTATATGAGTCAGTTTGTAATTATCTCCTCCCATCTCCCCCACTTTGGCTGCACTGGTCCATGGTGAGTACTATTGTTTTGAGGGTTAAATTTCTCATCAATACATTGTTAGCAATAGTGCAAGAATACATGAATACATAGAGAGAAAGGCATTGAATAAGAAATAATTTACCTTGAGATCTGCAAATTTCAAAAGCTAGTGGTAAAAGTGATTTTTTTGCGTTCTAGTGGTAAAAGAAATTGTTTTGTGCTTATTGATTAATCAGAAAGGATATTCTACTCAATCAATATTATTATGTCCAAGGTTCAATTTATATGTACTATGAATGCATGCTATAATCTCCGATGTGGAAACTAATGTACTTGTCATTAATTTGGGATTGTGTAACCTCAAGTGAATTTCTATAACACAATGCTTGGATTTTCATACAAGTGCAAAACCATTCTCTAGTATCTATTTTCAATGGGTGTTGAAATAACTTTGTTGCTTCTCTACCCACACCTCACTTTATATTCAGTTCTTGTTTATTTTTATTTCAAGTTAATAATGGTAGAATTTGTGGGGAGATCTCTGTCTCACATGCATCTGGGGATATGTGATTCAAGACAAAGAAGAAAGAGTTGGTTTTACTTGATATTGTATTTTATTAATAATTATGCTTGACATTTTTCTTTTGTTTAGAAAATAAAGTTTGGATCCTTACAGCAATATTTTGTGTGCATCAGAATGTATCAGAATGATGGAGGAAGGTATTCAAGTGGGAAGATGGTCAACAAAATTTGTTTCCAAGTAATTCTTTTTTTGAATTATACTTTGTTTGATTTGAAAACAATTTTTTTTGTTTCATAATTGTTGGAGGGAAAATTTTCACATACCACCTTGTCAAGGAAAAAATTAGGAAAAATCTATATTTCTTTATATTGCCTATAGAGGTCAATGCGAATGTAATGAATGTTAAACCAATATGGTTTCACTTCCTATAGCCTAATACAAAAATTTTCTTTTTTAAGTTTTTAAGAAAAAGGCTCTAGTTCAATACTTTGCATCTTTTATTAATCCAAAATAACAGGAAAGTCACATTCAGATGCTACCTTTGTGTGATTATTTATGCAAATGCAATGAATTGATCTTGCTTGATTTTGTGCCTTCTAGCAAAGAGTCTAGCATCTTTTCCAAAAGCCTCAACTTTGTACATAATATGAATTGCCTATTTTATTCTAAACCTGAGTCAAGTTTCTCAACCACAAATGAAAGTGATCTTTCTAGAAAGTCAATTTATGCCTTAGGAAGAAATTGCAATAAGCCGCACAGCTATTTTCTATAGAGAAGCAGTGAAGTCAAGCTCTAGAAGCCCATGCAGCCGTATTTGCATGATTTAAGGTAAAAATATCTTTCACTCTTTGAGATTATGTTGTCTACCATATCAGATGCTTCTTTCTTGTTGTACAGGAAATGAAAATCCTTCTATCCTTATTTCCTTTGCTTCAGAACCAATCACTAGAGGGAAACTCACTTCAAAGTTACGCATGATTGAGCTAGGTGCACAGCCAGGTATGGTATTTTGTTGCTTCTTGATTTGCAATTTGAGCTAGCTTAAAGTTTGTAGAGTTTTTGGTTTTTCTGTAAAACCAACAAAGGAAATCCTATTTCTTTCACCATACCTTACAATCTAGGAAAGATGGCCTCAACCTTCATATTCTGTTGTACAATCTAGCCCCTATTCGATTCTTCTATTGTAAAGCCAAAGAGTAACACATTTTTTGATGTACAATTTTTTACTAAACAATTTTTGCTCTACGACATTTTGTTGTACCTTTTTCTAGTTGCATAATTTTCTACTAAACAATTTTATGCTATACATTTTTCTACTGCAAATTAGATTTTTCTTGCATGTTTTATTTGTTGTACAGATTTATGTTGCCACCATACCTCCTCTACACATCATATGGTTAGGTGATTCTTCCATTATAGTTGTCCAATCTTCTAAAGTATGGCCTTCTGAATTTGGCCAAGACAATGAATCATTCCAACAATATGGTAAATTGAGAGAAGGCATATTCCTAGCCTCTAAGAATCCTAAACAAGATTTTCATTATGGAAATAATTCTCAAGTGCCAGACATATGATCAAGATGTAATAATCAACCAATTGAAGCCTTTCCATAGTCATGTGAACATTTAGACTTGGCTAATTGTTTGTATAGCCCTTCCAAGAAGTTTATTAAATTGTATGGCCACAAGCAAGTAAATTCTCTATACGGTGTATTTCCTTCTCAATGTGAGTTGAACAATGCACACCTCTTAAGTTTTCCTTTCTACTTACAACTGTCAAAATCAATGCAAATTAGCAATTTTAAAGGCTTGGCATTCCAAATATTTTCATCCATATTTCATTGTAGAATGTCTAGGAAATGATCAAGCTATTCTAGCTATACAAGGGGATCATCAACCCAAAGGCCCTTATTCCTCTACAATGTCGTCACAAGTTTGGAAAACTTTACCTAATATTACTTGTCTATTGGCTAAGAATCTGACTTTTCTTCTTGGATAGGGGGAAAATGATGTAGTTATTGTAAAATGACTTTGTAATTTTTTATTAAGGTGCTTCTACCCAACTATGTATTTTTTACTTGTCAGCTTGTGGGTAGTTTTTAGGAGGTAGCTATTAGTAGTTATGGATGGTTGTGTTCTGCTTGGAAACTGTTAGGTTCTTTAAATAGATTTCTCGTAGTCAAGGAAAATAGTATGATCATTGGTTAATCATCCCTACTCTATTTTTGTGTAAGAGCTTCATATGAATAAAGATATACTTATGTTACTCTATCTAGTATTCTTATTATTTATACTCATTAGGCATGTACTAGTCTTATTAGATAAAGGGGTAAACATGGATAATTTCTCTTGTGCATCTACCATGAAAAATAAGCAAGACAAATTCTTGTAGATCACATTTTTGAAGGCACGATGCTTGCAACTCTTTTTCTCTATCCTGATCTGTCATATTGTCACTTGAAATCTTAGGGTTTCTTTGTTTTTAGTTTATATATTAGATTGATCTAGAATAGATTTAGCATTAGAAGTACTTTACTTTATTTACTCTTCATATCAGCTCTCTTTTCTAGTACCATATTATCACTCGAGTTAGGGATTGCAAGATTTCTATGTTGCTTGTTCATAGCTTCAACCTCATCCTTATCTACAATCCTTATACTTCCATGAGATTGCACTTTTAAATCATTTAGAGTCATTTATTTTTTGTATTTCTTGTTGTTTTCATCATTACATTGCCTCGAAAAAAGGATTTAAGTGGTTTAGAAAATTGCTCTGGAATATCAATTGTCTCAAAATCCCTTGATGTCCTAATATCAGTCTTGTTTACATTGGCAAGTGTAATTCCATTGCTGATTTGTGCTTTTCTTCATTTGGAATGATTGCATGCCAAGCATTTAATATAATTCCTTGACATTTAATTTTTTTGTTCTGCACATTCACAGGTGAATTTGTTGCCTCTTCCTTCTCTTCCTCACATTCTAGACTCGCTGCACCATTACTCTCATATAAAATTGGTTCTCTTTGATTCTATTTTTCTACACCCTCTTTTGTGCCACATTATGCATACTTGTCAAATTTGTATCTCCTCTAGCTTGTCCAAGTGGCTATTAGCTACTTCATTTGCATATTTATTTGTTGTCCTGATATTATTATCTCTTCATCACTATTCCACATTTATTTGAATCCTCATTTGTTTATTGATCACTATCCTCTCTTCATACCTATTTATTTGAGTCCATTATTCTCTACTTCGTCCAATATCACTATTTTTCATCATATCCACCTTTCTCACCTGTTTATTTGTTGTTACCACTAATATTGTATTTTGTATCACTTCTATACTAGTTGCTTTCATAGCTTACATACTTGCGACAATCTGGAAACCTTGTGATAGCATTTACAGTTTTCACAACATTTACAAATTCTTCTTTTCTTCTTCCATTTACTATCATCCTTCATTCACTTCTGTTCCTCTTGGATTCATAGCACATGATGTCTCAATTCTTGCCCATCTTAGTCATTCTTGAAGTATTTAAATTTTAGTTAGTCAGTATTCATTGTTGCACATTTTGAAAACATTAATTTGTACAGTTTACAAATTCCAGTACTTCTTTCACCATTCCAACCTTTCTTCTCACATTTTTTGGGCATATCAACACCATTTGATCCCTATTGAAATTTCTTCTGCCTCATTACACTAGCTCTTTATACTGAAACATATCCATTGCACTCTTTCTCTATTTTGTGGAATTCTTAAGTGTGTCTCTTTGCATCCTTCACACATCTAGGTTGCATTGTTGCATATTTTGAGCATCTTGTGGTTCCTACATTTACAACGGATTTGCATTATAATTGTGCCATTCTTGGTGCAGGTGACTGTTGACACTCCATATATTTACTTCATTGCATCTCATTTTTAGCTTGTATCTTCACTTTGAAGTACTTACAGTCTAGCTATTCTTAATTTGCAACAATACTATATCTAGCATCCTATCTTTCAATTATCATATTGCTTCTAGAGATTACTTTGAAGATTTTAGAGCATTTTGAGCTAAGTTGCAGTGCTTTATATTTACTTCGATTTTCCATAAGAACATACAAATAAATAAATAAATAAATAAACCAAGTACATTTCTCCCTTGTTGCAATCACTGGAATCCTATTTCTCCTCCTCCAGGAGGTTTTTGATAGATTTTCTCCTTGGAAAATTATATTTGGGACATGATGTGACTTGCATCTGATTGATATTTAGGATACATTGTATTATATTTTATTGTAATATCTCAACGATTCTTAGGTTTTTGATTTTGGTTTTGCGGGGATGCGGGAGAAATACCGTAATACCGCACTTTACTTGCTTGGTCTCTGTGAGAGTGCGAGGAATGTCACCGCAGTATTGCATGATCTTCAGGATTTCTTTGCGGGGATACGAGAGTCACCCACCTTCCTGCACACTTCTTAGGGTATGCTCACGGTAAAGCGATAGACACTGCATCTCGTCGTCCTGAACTCTATCCATTGCAATTCTCTATCGAATTCCACTCAAGCAATCATGCCTTACCCTGTTCCCATTTGATCTTCCCACCAGTCAGATCAATCTCTATCGCTTTGACACAATCATTTTATTATTGAAGCTAGGTCAATACATATGACAAGAATTCACTTCATATAAAGGTAGTGATGGTACACCCTCTTTTGTGCCACATTATGCATACTTGTCAAATTTGTATCTCCTCTAGCTTGTCCAAGTGGCTATTAGCTACTTCATTTGCATATTTATTTGTTGTCCTGATATTATTATCTCTTCATCACTATTCCACATTTATTTGAATCCTCATTTGTTTATTGATCACTATCCTCTCTTCATACCTATTTATTTGAGTCCATTATTCTCTACTTCGTCCAATATCACTATTTTTCATCATATCCACCTTTCTCACCTGTTTATTTGTTGTTACCACTAATATTGTATTTTGTATCACTTCTATACTAGTTGCTTTCATAGCTTACATACTTGCGACAATCTGGAAACCTTGTGATAGCATTTACAGTTTTCACAACATTTACAAATTCTTCTTTTCTTCTTCCATTTACTATCATCCTTCATTCACTTCTGTTCCTCTTGGATTCATAGCACATGATGTCTCAATTCTTGCCCATCTTAGTCATTCTTGAAGTATTTAAATTTTAGTTAGTCAGTATTCATTGTTGCACATTTTGAAAACATTAATTTGTACAGTTTACAAATTCCAGTACTTCTTTCACCATTCCAACCTTTCTTCTCACATTTTTTGGGCATATCAACACCATTTGATCCCTATTGAAATTTCTTCTGCCTCATTACACTAGCTCTTTATACTGAAACATATCCATTGCACTCTTTCTCTATTTTGTGGAATTCTTAAGTGTGTCTCTTTGCATCCTTCACACATCTAGGTTGCATTGTTGCATATTTTGAGCATCTTGTGGTTCCTACATTTACAACGGATTTGCATTATAATTGTGCCATTCTTGGTGCAGGTGACTGTTGACACTCCATATATTTACTTCATTGCATCTCATTTTTAGCTTGTATCTTCACTTTGAAGTACTTACAGTCTAGCTATTCTTAATTTGCAACAATACTATATCTAGCATCCTATCTTTCAATTATCATATTGCTTCTAGAGATTACTTTGAAGATTTTAGAGCATTTTGAGCTAAGTTGCAGTGCTTTATATTTACTTCGATTTTCCATAAGAACATACAAATAAATAAATAAATAAATAAACCAAGTACATTTCTCCCTTGTTGCAATCACTGGAATCCTATTTCTCCTCCTCCAGGAGGTTTTTGATAGATTTTCTCCTTGGAAAATTATATTTGGGACATGATGTGACTTGCATCTGATTGATATTTAGGATACATTGTATTATATTTTATTGTAATATCTCAACGATTCTTAGGTTTTTGATTTTGGTTTTGCGGGGATGCGGGAGAAATACCGTAATACCGCACTTTACTTGCTTGGTCTCTGTGAGAGTGCGAGGAATGTCACCGCAGTATTGCATGATCTTCAGGATTTCTTTGCGGGGATACGAGAGTCACCCACCTTCCTGCACACTTCTTAGGGTATGCTCACGGTAAAGCGATAGACACTGCATCTCGTCGTCCTGAACTCTATCCATTGCAATTCTCTATCGAATTCCACTCAAGCAATCATGCCTTACCCTGTTCCCATTTGATCTTCCCACCAGTCAGATCAATCTCTATCGCTTTGACACAATCATTTTATTATTGAAGCTAGGTCAATACATATGACAAGAATTCACTTCATATAAAGGTAGTGATGGTACAAAGAATAAGACCATTCATGAGCTATACTTGTATATAGATAATGATTGCACACCTCTATATAGGTATAGTCCACCTCCAAGAAGACAAGGATTTAGTAGATTTCAATAGACTGTGGTGAAACTAAGTGTAAGTTGCCTGAGCCATGTCATGTGTATTAGATTACGTCTTCATGTATTTTTTGTATTGAGAAAATTTGTATTGATTAATGGTAAAAAACGGGTTTTGATAGGGCCCAAAACCCAAAACAATGGTAACTTTGTATTAGATTATGGCTTCATGTATTTTTTGTGTTGAGAAACTTTGTTGTTTCCATGATGACAACAATTAGTATAAGATGCTTATCTCAACATCATAACTGGCAATGAACTAGAAAAGAGAGAAATATAGTTAGTATAGGATGTACTACATTTTTTCTTTTCAATTGATCATGTTTTTAAATAGAGCCATAATATTAGTAAATTAGATAATGGAATGTTGGTTAATGCAATAAGATTGCATTTTCTTCCTATTGCTAATTGGTCACTAAGTATATGTGTGGCATGGTGAGTCTATGTGTCTTAAGACTATGTGGTTACCCTTGTATTATTTGAGATTGACATTATAAAGTTAATTTGGCTGGGGTGGGTAAGAATTCCTTATGCATTTTTTTAAACCCTTTGACATATACATGTTGGTGTAGGATACTTTTCATATATTATTTTACCATTTCATATATAAGGTTTTCTCTCCTTTTGTAGTTGTTTTTCTTGTCATAGATTGTTGTTAAATTGTGCCCTTTAATGCTTCCTAATTTGTAATTTCCCTAGATGATCATTATGTTGAAATTAAATAATATCTATGCTTGCATTATCTTGTAGTATGGCCTTTAGTTGCTATTGGAATTGAACCAAAATTTAGTATTCCTAAATCTTCCAAATTGGATGAAGTTATGATTACAAATGGATTCATTGGAAGTGTCCTATTCGATTAATTTTGGTATGCAGCTTATAAAGTAATGCTTGTTTGGATACATTAAGTTTTTCCTTTGATTATAGAACTAAGTTAGAATCATATTTTCACTAATAATTGTAGGGCACTATCTATGGTATGGACAACACCTCTTGTTGCAACTCTTGGCATGTCCCTCACCATTCCTCTTGCAATGACAACTGACATGGTGATTCATAGGCGACACTATTTGGAAATCTATATGCTTGGTTCAACTCAGGTATATCACCATATCATTTTTTCTTAATGGATGTTGTGAGTATAGACTTTGTGCTTGAACATGTATTTACTTGATAAGTTCTAATCTTGTTTGAAATTTGCTTGGCATCATTTATAGGTATATCTGCAAGATTTGTGATTGTAAATATTTCAGATAAATGTTCACGGAAAATGGGTTTGCGATATTATAATGCATTGAGGATTATTTGTATTCTTATTCAAGATACAAAATATTCTTTCTGTCCTATATCAAAGTTTGTAAAATATCAAATTGGACAAATTGCAACTGAGACAACACATGAACCAGGGTTGAAAATTTTGTTGTCTAAGTTTGATGGCATTCTTGGGCTTGGTTTCTAGGAAATTTCTATTGATAATGTTGTTCTAGTTTGGTTAGTTTTGATAGCCTTCATTTTATAATGCCAGCTTCATACTATAATCTAAACGTATCACCTTTCGTAAACTTTGAACAAGGTTCTGAAATCAAGAGTTAAATATGCATATTTCAGGCCTATGTTGAACACTCTATTTAAGGCATTTGTTGACAAAGCTACAATTTTTTAATTGATTTATCTTTCTACTATGTTTGGACTTACTTTTGTAAAATTACAATATACAATGCACTTTTATTTTTTTGAATTGAGACTAATAGTAATTTTGTTGGTTGTATTGAAGCACAACTTCATTCATGGTAGAAAAGGTAACACCTTGATGCTCATATCATATGGCATGTTGCATATAAAGGAGGAAATATTCTAGGGTTATTGTTGACTGTATTAAAGGAGAGAGCTTCATATATGGGACACGATCAACACTCTCCTTGGATTCTACATGTTACAACTTGCTCCAAGAATATTTCTCGCATTGTAGAAGTTTTAAGAGATGAAAAGGGCACGTGCTCACATTGAAGGGCTCCAAGTATGTGTTTCCATCATTGCAAAAAAAATTTGGAGAAGTTTCTTTCTTGTCATTTCTGTGCAAATTGTAACTCATATTTTTTAGTCTTGTGATTGAAAATAAAAATTGTAATACTCTATTTCTAAGCATTTTTCAAGCAAGATAGATATTTCAAACTTGTGCAACTTGTAAGAACACCTTTCTTTTAATAAAGCTCAATGATTTTTCCTTCTCAATGACTATCTTATTGTGTCCAATTGATGATTGATATGTATTTTTGTGTTTTATGTTTAAATCCTCAAATATCAATCAATTAAAATGACTAAATATACTACTAATTGATGTCAATTAATAATTAAATTGACTAAATATACTACCAATTGACAAAAATCAATGAACAATAAATAAATATGACTAAATATATGACTAGTGAAATCAGTGAATAAAACTAACTAAATATACTATCAAATTGATTAAAATGATGATTAAAATTAATGACTAAACACGCTACCAATGGATAGAAATCAGTGAATAGAAATGACTAAATAAGTGACCATATTACAACATTCAGTGACTAAATATACTACCAAATCGATCAATCAAAACAACAAATAAATGACTAAAAATGGTTTAGTCATCAATTTGGTAATGTTATAAATAACTGGAAATAAACTACTAATGGTCACATGACCATGTTTAGTCATTTATAAATAGTTTTTTAAGTCATATATTGTTGTTTCTATACTAGTGGCATGCAGATGCAATAGCAACCACTACTTCTCTTATATCTCTTGATGATCTTCTCATAGACTTCACATTTAAAATGAAAATGATTCATAAACCATTGATAAATGAAACAAGCAAAGAAGTGTTATCAACAGATAATAACAACTCTAGTGAATGGTATACAACTATTCAACCTTTCCTGAGTACAACTAAAAACACTCAAGATTGCTTTGAAAACTTGCTTCTTACATAATCTTGGTAGACATTCCATTTAATGTCCTTTTACTTAGATGCCTTAAGCAATTTGAAATCTCACTTGAAGAAGCTCACACAGGAAAGGAGGAAGATCATTAGTTCAAAAATTGACTCACATAGGATATTATTGGAGACATGTAACAAGATTGTTTTGAGTAAATGAAGAAATTTCATAAATTTCAAGAAAACAATAATTTGATTCATCCCCCTTCCTTTGAACTTTGTGCTCAAGTTCCTATTTGGTCATTTTTAGTTTGGGGCTTGGACCTTATTGGGAATATAACACCACCTTCCTAACTTCTACCGGGCAAAAAAAAGTCCAGCTAATACACCCACCCTCGGATGGAAATGCATTGATTTCTGGAACAAAAATGGATGAGGGCAATGCATCAATAGCACCAGTTGGAGCCCAAGCCTCTTCCGGTTGAGTTAACACCTTCCTTCCGGCATCTTTCTCTGAACTAGAATTCAACTATAATAGAACTCGTTACGCTAGTTGGTCTCACTCTTTCTCTACCTTCCGAACAATACCCTTACGGGAGGAAACACCATTCTTTATACTACTGTTACTATTTATCATTACCACAACTGATTACTCCACGAAATGGGTAGAAGCTATCTCCCGTCGTTCCATGACAACTGATGCGATATGTCATTTCATATTAGAAAATATTATTGCTCACTTTGGGCTCCCTTCTGCATTAGTTACAAATAATAGAACTCCATTTAAAAATAATGAAGTAAAGAAATTTTTAGAAACAATCAACATTGTTTTTCAACACCATACTATTCACAATCAAATGAAAAATTAGAAGTGACTAACAATACCATTGAACAAATCCTATGAAAGATGGTAAGAAAACATAGTAAAGATTGGCATACATAATTAACTTATGCATTATGGGCTTACTGCACAGGCATTAGAACTTCTATTGGAAATACTCTGTATAACCTAGTCTATGGTGCTGAAGCAATAATGCCTTTAGAGTTAGAAATTCCTTCCTTGTGAATTGCTCTTAAGGGGCTCATTGATGCCACTACTTAAAAAGAGCAACAATTGCATCAAATTGAAATGCTTGATGAAGAGTGTATCAATGCTCTCAAACATCTCCAAGCTTACTCTAAAATGATGCAACATGGTTACAATGATAATGTCATTCCTCGTGAATTCCATAAAAGCAACCTAGTGTTGTACGAAAATCAATGTAATGCCAATGCTCCTCTGAATGAAAAAGGGAAATTCAGCCCTAATTTGTTAGGACCTTACATTATCAATGAAAACTATGGGTCTGGAGCGTACACATTAATAGAAATGGTTGGTACACCTTTGAAAGAACCTATTAACGTCTTGCATTTGCATCGATATTACGTTTAGTGCTTCCTCTTTTGAATAGTGTGTTAGAGAAATGTTGTTAAATTAAGTAGATAATTTCTATTTATCTCACATTGCTTCATTCTTTGATACATGATAACATGTGTGTATCTTAGATTCTAGGGTAATTATTCAAATTCTTTGATTAATTACTTAAGTTTCCATACTATTTAAAATATTGTGTGTTATGTTAAATTAAATCCTTATAAGTGCATTTAATGTTATTAGATCATAAGTGCATTTAAGTTAACATAGCATACTAAATCATAATGTAGCATCTAATATAACAAAAAATGGGTTAATTAGATCACATAAAACATTAAATCATGGAGACATTTATTAAGATATTCTTACAAAGGATGTGATTGCCAAATCCCTTAGGGGTTGGTGACCTTTGTGGTTGTTCATGATATAGTAGTATGTGACCTGCTCAAGTTTAGTCATAGCCCCTCCAACAATCCAAATGCTCTAGCCTCCCATACGAGTGCCTCGATGCACTGTCAATCTATATTCAATCCTTGTTTTCCTATACCATCACAAGCTCCTCCCAAAGCATTGATACCTCTGCTTGTAGGTTACTCTATGTCTTGTTGTCAGTAAAAATTTGAGAGGCTAGGACTATTGTAAGCTTTTCCTGAAGCTAGTTAGCGTAGCTCATGGATCTCTCATATATTGCACCCAATATCACCACTGACTCAAAGAGGTTTGCATGTGGTCCCACTTAAGGTGGGGGCATGTACTCTCAAAGTATATCATCCTCGACCTGCAACGGGGGAATCAATGTTGTGATTTATCACTGATAGAGCTCACACCACTCTTGCCTGGATCATGCAAAGTAGAAATCATAAGAATATTAGTAACCATCATAATCATATATAAATAAAGATATATAAAGCATATATGTGTAAAGAAATAAAGTAAACACCAAATCATCACCTGGATCCCTAGTCCTCCAGTTGGGATCTAATCGTAGAACGATAGCCCCTCTCTGTGCTAGAGGTGTGGGTGGCCTACTGCTATTGGCTTCCCCTTTCCCATACATGTGGATCTATAGCCTGACTATGACACACAATCTGGTAAATTTGATAGGAGGTATCTCTCCCCTATCGAAGGAAATTAGATCCTCCTCGGTCTCGATGGTATCCTCACTCATAGACTGAGTCTCCTCATCATCATCCTCATAATCCTCATCTGAATCTAGAAAGATGTTAGGCATGATGTCATCCTCATCTATATCTGCATCTATCTGATCATCATCTTTGTCCTCTTTGTGACTTGGAAGAGGTCTGAAAAAAATCACAAGGTGTTGCAGAGGGAAGATTGGAGATGATCTGGCTATGATGTACCACTCCTTGTAGGCTTGAGTGGTACCTACATTATTGGCCTCAAAGAATGGGGGTAGGTCATGGTCCTCGACATCTGAATCACTGAAATGTACATCATCACTAGTAATATACAAACTGTCCCCACGTCTAGTGACACTCCATGTTGATCGTCAGTACATCAGTTTGGATCGCAATGGCACCTAGACATGCCTAAATTGCCTCATAACGTGGTCATAGTAGAAAGGTCAGACTATATACCTATGTCTACCCAAAATAAATTGGTCCACCTGTAGCCTACACAACTAATGTCTATCATCTTCCCACTCAGGAATCTATTGATATGGTCTCCAACAGATGCCATCCTCATCCAACCAATCGAATCTAATCCACCAATATAACAAGTCTCCCTCCTACCATAGCTATCTAAGTGAATAGCTTAAGAATCTCAACTCACCTAGGGCTACTGTGAGGGGAAATTTTGTGGGCCTCGTACATGCGATGTGCTCGAAGCATGAAATTTGTAAGATTGTACAATGTACAATACTATGGAGTTCTCTGAATAAAAATTGGTTGAGATCATAATATAGATGGGAAAGTATGTTGTGGCCCTATGCATAAACAGTCTGCTACTCCTCCATGCTCCTAATTGTATCAACAAGGCTGCCATCTAGATGTGCCCCACAAATTTCTAGTACCAGTGTAAGTGCTACAGTCATAATCACAATACACCATCAAAGTAGTAATTGCGTGCTTAGGATCCATTTCATCTCCATGTGTTGTTCGATTCTCGAGTGATTAATGGGCTTCTCTAGATAATAAAGGATATCATCTCGGGTGATCCCACAAAGCTAGTTTACAATTTCTAGGAGATTCTGATTTTTGTTGAAATCAAATATTTTTAAAAAATATAATGATTTAAGCCTTAAAAATTTCCATTTAAAGCATTCCAATTGAAGAGGGTTTGATCAAAATACCTTAGATCAAACACCCTTGGATCTAGAACCCTGATAGTTTTAAACTATACCTATAACAAAGTCTCCTTTAAACCTATCAAAATGATGATAAAAAACCACTTTAGATTTACCTTTTGGGGGATCAAATGAATTCATTTAAAACTTATTTTTTGTAAGTATGTAGTCCTTATTTTAAGCTTTCCAAAAAGTATAATTTTAATTAAATTAAATTTTATTATTATATTTATTTTTTATTTCTTGTGAATGTAGGTTTTTCATCGAAAATCAAACTATTTGTTCTGCACATGTGGAAAATTAGAAGATTTTCAATTTTTTTTTTGAAAAATATGATTGTACTAGATATTGAAGTCCTTGATCCAACAAAAAAAATAAAATTGAATTTTGATACATACAAAAAAAGTTGTGTATACAGTCCGCCTATTTCTGAATTGTAATTGGTTTGACTTCAAAACTTGATTAAGGAAGAAATATTCAATAAAAAAATATGAAACCAATTGGAAGCACTAGATATCATAGTTACAAATCTAAATTTGAAAAAAATAGAATTTTATCCTTTATGGAAAAAAAGTTGTGTTATACAGTGAGTGTCACTCCTTAAAAATGGTGTTTATTGAAAAAACTAGTTTTCGAAGGAGATGGAAAAATAAGTACAATATGATTCCAAAATTTTTGAAAAAAATATATTTAGAATCTATAGAAAAAATTTCACAAATCACTAGTTTGCATCATCTTCAAATTCCTCATGGTTTAGCTGCTATAGGTGCCTGAAAGTGAAGATTTAGTTAGAAAAAATCAGTTCAACGTCCAGTTTGGCCAAAAATTGTAAACCAGTATTGTGGGATCACCCTCTCTCATCTATGCAAAAGACTTGTCACTAACCAACTGTACATGCTCACCTCATATAGGAATCTACAAGATATGATGTATGTCCTCAAGGGTGACTATCATCTCCCTAGTGGGAAGATGGAAGGCACATGAATCTGAGTCCCATTTCTCCACTAGGGCCAGTAGCATATTGTCACGGTACCTCATCAGTGGCATGAGGTACACCCAAAATAAATCCAACCTCCTAGAGTAACTCAACATCCTCCTCTAATAACTGTGTAATTGACTCATAGAGGAAGTGAAACTATCTCCCTCCTAAGTGATGTCGAGCTTGGGGAGGAATCTAAAACAAAATGCAAGAAATAAGTCCTAAATCAAGCAATCAATATCACTAAAGTTGTTCTAAGAATTTTTTTGGATAATATAGACACCTAGAATATTTATGGACCGAGGGTCTTGGACACTTTAGCTATATATTTTGGGACACTTTGCGTCAAAGTGGAACACTTTGTGCCAAAGTAGGACACTTTGCGCCAAAGTGGGACACTTTCTACCAAAGTCAAACGCTTTACGCCAATATTTTCTAGGTTCCTAAAATTACTATAATTACATAAAAAAGTACTGTAAATACATGAAAATGATGAAAAATAGAACATAATTCACTCGTTGTGTGTCAAAGAATACCTTGTGTTGCATCGATGTGAACCTCGTCCAATCTCGGGGGCCTATAGACTCTTCAGCTCAGCATGATCACTCACTGCACCAAGTTAATTTGCAACAAGGTAAATGTCAAATGAATAGTGAAAAGAGTTATTTTCATTCATATATAGTAAAACCATAGTAAATAAAGCTCATTCATTTAAAGAGTAGCTCATTAAAATCAACATATTAGGGAATAGAGGACTCTATTTTTGATGTCGTTTATTGTGTTGGACTCATAATTCCACTCTCAATCTCATCAAATGTCTATCATTATGTGGTATGCTATTTGGAAATACCCTATG
Source organism: Sequoia sempervirens (assembly GCA_007258455.2). Taxonomy (NCBI): domain Eukaryota; kingdom Viridiplantae; phylum Streptophyta; class Pinopsida; order Cupressales; family Cupressaceae; genus Sequoia; species Sequoia sempervirens. The sequence goes on from VDFB02000363.1 coordinate 26,917,703, forward strand.
ATATGAATTGAGTGATTTAATGTGGTTTTGTGTTCACCCTGATTCCACCTCCATAAAGCAAGAGGAATCAAGGGGGCATACATTGATCTATATACAGATCTAGACTAGATTGCAGTTTTTAAATGCTTAATTTCAACAACTTTGTGGAATTACAAATTCATGCATATCAACGTAATTATGCGTTAAAAGAACTGAAACTTAAAGTGACAAATCAGAACATAAGAGAGAGGAGAGAAGTGCAAACAAATTGGTAACGAAGTTTGTCACAAACGTGACTACGTCTCCGGGTCCACTCCAATAGAGAGACCAATCCGATTAACTCCAAAATCAATTACAAATGTTGCACCAAGACCATCAGTTCGGCAGCATAACAAGGCTCTGACGTACAAAGATGGCTTGAAAAGTCTCCAACACCTCTCTTCGTTTCAATACTTCATCACCTAAAAAAAAAAACTTAACCCACTCTCACTTCACACCCCCTTAAATACATAAAATTAGCCAAATAAGGCTTAACAAAGACAATAAATGATTAACTCCCCTTTTACAACTCGTACAAGAGTTTGTTTGTTTTTTCTTAACCCCCTTTGTTACTTTGCTAGGTGGGTTTTTGCTTGTTTTAGCTTTCTAGGCCATTTGTCATGGCTCGGCCAACAGTCATACAACAAAAAAAAACTAACACAATATATATTAAACCAATGTTCAGTGGCCTATTGGCCGTAAACCATTTTGGGAGCCCCGGGGTTCAAAACCCCCGCCGAGCTCGTTTTGTCTCCATCCGCGGACAAAGCAACAACAAAACAAACCGCTTCTGTAAATAAATTGAACTGCTCACGGCGGTGCATCGGGGTAACGCAGTGGCTAGTATGGAGGTGGTTACGGGTTCGAAACCCTCTAAACCTTTTGTTCAACGAACCAACAGACTGACCGAAGCCGACAGAGAATCCGGGACACGCGTCGCATAGGACGACTGACACGCGGCACAATATTACTCGCCAATAGATACACATCACTGCTGACTGGACTTGCTGACTGTGCATCCCTGTCACTTGTACGTCACCTGCCACCTGTGTTGACACATCGACGCTGGCTGGATTACGGAGATGCCACGCAGGACGTACGGATGCCACGTCATTGTACGGACATGACACGTGTCAACACCTGGTTGGCCCACATTGGATTCCGTACCATGTGCTGACGTCAGTTGTACGGATGATGACGTCATCAGTGTACCCTCTATCCACCAAGTCAATCTAAAACTTTGACCGCTGATAACTCTCGCATACGATGTCCGATTTCGACGAAACAAACGTCGTCGGAATCGTCTCGACAGGCTCTTCAACTTGACACTGCTTTCGTCGATTTCTGAAACAATAATTTTTTTCTCTTCTTGGACGCCCCTGATCCCAGTTTGACCGAAGGTTTGACTGGCCATAACTTGCACAAACAGACTCATTTTCGCTCCGTTCGAGTTGCATTGGAACCAGGACATCGAGCTCTTTCTGATGGTGCAGATTCTGGAGAGAAATGAGACACTTCAATTTTCACTGAAAATATCCACCAGATCATACATCTACCCTTGAATTCAATTCTCTATAGAAGTTTAAAATAGTGTATTTTTGAGCAACTAATGAATTTGTGTTGCAAGATGCGGTTCCTAACATTGTAGTTGTGTAGGTAGCTACAATAGGGGCTTCATTCTCCCTAATGAATCCATATGAGTATCCATTTTTTAGTAGTTATTTCCTTTAGCTTACATATTCATGTAGTATCATATGACAACTAAAGTGGGGGATAAATATAGTGTCAAAAAAGGTATCCATTTTTCACACTTAGTTCAGGAATAATTGTCATGGAATTAACCTAATTTTCCTAGGTTGTGTTGTAATGTGTTGTACACAGTCACATTAATCTTGGGCCCCTTTTCAATAAAATTTACTTAATTTGTACCCTATTTAAGGTGTTGTAAAGTGTTGTAACACTCTTTCACACTTATCTATGATCTCCTTAATTAATTGTGGTTAATTGAGCTTAATTAGCCCCTTTAATTCCAATTTAAGCCTTATTTATGACACCTTTCGAGGATCCATCCCGACACCCAATATTCAAATTGCATAACGTTAAATTTGGAAAAATCAAGGTCTTGGAAAATGGTGTCTAGACCCTCTCTCCTTTAGTGGCTAATGGGTCCTCTCCACATAGGACCCCCCTTTAGCATATTCGACATGGGTTTTTGATGTTCTTTCCCCCTCCTGAAGCAAGGTCTTGGAAACTTGTGTTAGGACCCATTTGCCTTTAGTGGCGAATGGGTCCTCCTTGAATAGGAAACCAATTTTTAATTTGATTTTAGCAAGATTCTAATGATTTTCTATCCCAAATCTGGTGTCAACTTGAATTATTTGAATTTTGGGGTTAATTCTCAAGTTATGTATAAATACAAGGTTATTTTGCATAATTTCACCTAGAAGAAGATTTCAAGCAAGCTAAGAGACTAAGCACTTCAAGGTATTGAGAATTCATATTCAAGGAGGAAGAAAGAGTGAAGCTTTGGAGCAACATTACAAGTTTTCAAGCTCATCTTGTGTCAAAGATCAAGCATTAGTAAAGGTTGATGATAGATGTCTATAGAGACTCATGAGGGATTCTAGGTGTTGGGAGATACATAAGACATACAACCAAGCCTAAGGAATTGTTTCCTAAGTGATTCCAACTTATACAATCATCCTACTTGCAACCTAAAGAGAGGCATATTCAGATTTGTGGCTTATAAAGGGGATTTAAGATCTCCTTTGGCGAGTCACTTGCATTTTCCATATTACATTTTATGGTTCTATTCTAACACAATTGGTAGAATTTCCTTTGCATTCTTACAGATCTTAATCTTAGACATGCTTAAGGTTAGGATTGCACACACAATTACATGTTTCATATTTTCATTCATCATCAAAGGTTTAATTACTGATGAGAATAAAAATGGACACATAAAGATATCACTCATTTTCCACCAATCATTCACTATTGTTCTAGGAGTCCCAATTGGATTGACTAATAACCTCACACGATGAGTTAATTCTCAATTAGGAAGGACCTAGGAGGGGGGTTCTTTGAGTTCTAAGGGGTTCACCACCAAGAAAATGCTTGGAAAAGAGAATGTTAGAAATCACAATGTGATATGCAAAATGACCTAAAGCTAGAAATAAAAACTAAATGAGAGATGCAAATGATGAAATTATGAAAGAACAAGATAGTATGTGTGTACCTGGGAATTTTGGAGATGTTGTGAGGATTCTGGAAATGTATTTAGATGCTGCGAAAAAGTGTTGTGGAGGACTCAGATGCCTAGGATGGCATATTAGTCCCATTTCTATTTTTTAGGGAAGATACGAAGTCTTCATATGTCAGAACCGGATATGAAGGAATCTCTAAAAAAATTTCCCGAGAGGACTAAGACACCCAAGATGGCATATTAGTCTCATTTTGAATTTTTGCAAACTCTGAATAGGATCCTGAGCTCCAAGGTCTGCACTTGCTTCCCTTCCAATCTTAGGTTCTGAAACTTTTAGATTAAGCCTATAGGTGAGTTTCTATGAAGATGACAACTTTGTAATGCAACTTTGCAACTTTTGTACCTTTGCACTCCAAGTGATCTTTAAGTCTTCAACCTAAATCTACAATCACAAATATGTAAGATGGAAAAACTTGTTTGTTAGCTAATGGGGGTTTTCCCTTTTCAAACCCCTTGTTGGTAATTAAACCTTGAAATGAAATAGCAATAATGAAGGAAATGGTGATTGAACAACATGCAATGCTACAACTCGCCAAACCCTCATAAAATATGCAAACTTGTGTATAATGGCTGCAATGGAGATGGATCTTGAACCAAAGATATGGACTTGAACTACTTTGCTTGAATCAAAATCCTACATCACAAATATTAGCACAACAACACACATGATGCAAGAAGCTCTATGATATGATGCTTGAATCTTGAAATGGCTCCAAATGCTTGATAAATATGCTCTTGAATGTTCTCACAAAAGACTTGGATGCTTGAATGCTTGATAGATTGCTTAGGATAAAAAATGAGATAAGGAACCTTGTATTTATACTTATCTATGCCTAATATCCCAAAATTACATCACACCAAGCAAACATATGAATTCATTCAATAAAGGAGGCTAAATCTTGCCAGAATTTGAAATTAAATCTCAAAAATGACTCAAGGAGGACTAAGGTTCCCTAGATGGTGTCTTAGTCCTAAGTCCTAAAAAATTGGGGCACAGACACCAAAAAGGGGCCCAATAAGGATATCTCAAAATCAAGGTCCTGAGAGCCTTGGGGGACAAAGATGCATGCCCTAGGTGGCATTTTAGTCCCAACCCAAAAATCAGGGCCACACTAATGGAGTCACTAAATTATCAGTTATGCATTGGAGAATGTTGGGATTAACCAAAAAAAGATGTAATTCATAAGGCTTGTGAACAATAAATAGGACCAATTAAGCCATAAATAAGTATAAATAAAGCAAGGTGAGCCCAAACAAGTGTGAAAATGCAAGGGTATGCATTTTACTACACTACATTTAGCCCCCACTTTAGTGAGAGGATGAACTTGCTTCAAGCTCACACTAAATTAGCCAACCACACAATCAAGAGGGGTTCAAATGTACCAATGTTAGCAAGATAGGATGACAATAATCAAGAGGTTGTCCAAGCCTCCAGGATCAAGATCCTATGGAAAAAGCAACATAAGCACAAAGGAACATACTTGTGGATGATAGATGAAGCCATAACTAGATCACAAACATACACCATCAAAGACAGGAAAAAGGAAAAAGAAAAAAGGAATAACTACAATGGATCAAAATTCAACTGCTGTCCAACGTGGTGGATCGGGTCTAGGCTGTTTGTCCAAAAAAATTACAAGTGGAATGCATTGTGCACTATGCAAACAAAAAGAATTCTCACGAGGGATAGTGGGAGCTAGTTGTCCACTAGGTGAGCCCCAAGGGACCATATTAAAACCATACCTCCATGACTTTAATAAGGTACAAAAATGCATGATCACATGGGCTAGTGAAGCTAGGTGTTCACTAGGTGAGCCCTAGGGGACCATATCAAAGCCATACCTCCATGACTTTAATAAGGTACAAAAATGCAATCAAGAAAGAGGGATGGTCAAAGGGATTTTTCTTAGTTCATGTGAGGTCTTACTCTTAGGGGACATCCTTCCTAATTTCTCCAAGAGACGACCAATCAAAGGATCAAAGATTCACCACTTAAGGGATACAATGTGTTGCATCACCAGTAAGGGGAACATAATATGCTAAGATGGGTCACACTCTTGAAAGACATTACTCCCAATGTCACCAAAAAGAGGAAAACATGTCGCTTGAAATAAGAAAATCACCTCAAAGAACATGAAAAGGAAAAAAATGAAAGTGAAATCATGCTAAAATAATGCCAATGTATCCCCCCACTTTAAAGAAATTGCTAACACCATGTTGTGAGGAATTAATTTAAAGTAGCAAATGAAAATGCAAACAAGAAGGAAGGCATGTGAGCCAACTTGGAAAGCCCTATGCCAAGTCATATGTTTCTAAGTAAGACTACGTCATGCAAGAGAAAAGAAAAAGAAAGGGGTTTCCCTCAAAATGAAAACACCAAATACATAAGGGATCTATGGATTTTGGGTCAGTATGTTCTTTGCTACAATGTTTTTAGAAAACTCAGAACTATCATCATTCCCCAAATACACATACAACTAGAAGAATGACACAAAGAGAGTGAAAATAAAGAAAAAGAAAGCCTTTTGGGTCAACATGGAAGAGACATCTAGGGTGTCTCAATGCCTTGTGACATCCCAAAAAGGAAAAAACAAAACAAATGAAAAGGAAAATGAAAGGAAAAGAAAAGATAATGAAAAAGCTTTTGGGTCAACATGAAGGAGACATGAATGTCTCAATTCCTTGCATCATCCCCAAAAGGAAAACACAAGAAATGAAAATGAAAGTAAAGAGAAAATATCATTCAAAAGGAAAAAGTATGACATATAGAAGAATGAAGGTAACAATAGAGGAAAGCACATAGAGAGAGAGAGAGAGAAACATCAAACACAATATCATAGAGGATCACGTTATGCACATGCAAGCAAACAAAAATAAAATGAAAAGGAAAGAAAAAGAAAAAGAAAAGAAATAACAAACTAGTAAAGCACATGCGATTCAACTATCTAGTAGGTCATCTGCATCCCAGTATTGTTCAATATATGAAGAATGTAGATCACTAGTGAGAGGGACAACATTAAGTGTTGTACTAGGAGAATCACTAGGTTCGACACATGGTGAATCGCTCAGTTAGGAGGATTGCCATGGTTGTTGTCATTTAAGCTCAGAGAAGAGGAAAATAACAAATTCAATTCAATATGCACTCCTTCATCAATTTTAGTTGTTTCCTCATCATCATCCAAGTTAGCCACAATAGGACGATGAATGATAATATCCATAGAAGTTGTTGGTCCTTGTTGTGGTGGAGATATAGCTTCTATTTGTTCTCATAAAAGAGGAGGGTCATCGTTTATTGCTTCTGTCAAGTTTGGATTTTTATTTTCAATGTTGTTAGATTAGTATTCATCTTTCGAGCAATAGCACGACATCTACGCCTACTCTCTCTAGCATTACAATTTCTTTTATTAGATTTTCAAGTTTTGTTTGTGTAGGAATGAGTTTGTCAACCATAGGTTCATTTTCTTCTTGTGAGGTAAGAACGAAAGAAACAATAGAAGATTGGTCAACCACTTTCTCTTTGGCTTTATAAATTTGCTTAGGAGGTGGATTAGGACTTGTTTGGTTTTCTCTAGGTCTCTTGTAGGAAATAGGCAATGGATTGTTCATGGATGGGTCTTGGTTTGTTGGAAGGGTTTTACATTCAGCATTGTTTCCCTTAGGCGGAAGAGGTTCAAGAATGGGTGGATTTTTTATCATGGGTGGAGGAAAGATTTCAAGAGACAGTTTGGCTATGCATTTTTCTTTGAAGTTTTGATAGGATAGGAAAAGGAAGTCTTCACGGGGTCTTATAGGTTCCATAGGTTCAAGCCAAAAATAATTGAAGGATAAATTTCCACGGAAAGATGGGGGCCTAAATCCACTATGGTTCACTGTGAATAGTTCATTTCCAACTAGAAACTTTAAGCACTTATGGACATCAGATGTGACTGCATTCATGGAGAAAAGCCATTTATAGCCTAGCTTCACATGAAATTGGTCCAAATTAGATATTATAGAGAATGATACATTTGATTTCTTCGGTCCTACTTGTAAAGGGAGTGTGATCAAGCCCATTGTAGCACGAGCATAACCATCATGCATTTTAATCCATGCTTTTAGTTTATCATATCTATCTTGAGTAAGTTCATGCACATATAATAGTTCTTCTGTGATCACATTCTCTCCACAAACATGATCAATTAAAATCCCAGGAGTGGGATTGTTGTTAATTTTTCTGGCTATGGAAAGAGGACCATCAGGGGCATGTTTGATTATTTCTCTTCAAGAGAAAGTATGTCAATGGTTTTTTTTTATGAGGCTTGATGTCAACCACTCCTATCATTGTATCAATAGGAATTTGTTCATTAGTATCCAAAGGACTTTGTTGATCACCATCCATTGAACTTTGTTCATGATTGCTTAGATTCTCATCATCCGTGTCAATATTCATCACATCAGGCTTAGTTTCACTAGCCTTAACAAATGAAATATTATGGTTGGGCATGGGATTGGTAAAGATTTGCAATTTTTTGTTGGGAGGAACCACAGACTTATTGCCTTTGTCATTTACACCTCTAATTTGGATATTATTGGAATCAATGGGGTCTTGCACAAGATGTTTAAGATGCTTGCAATGTTCTGTATCATGCACTTTTTGTTGGTGATAAGCACAATAGGCATTGTGTCTAAAGCTCAGAGGTAATGGCTTGCCAGGGTCAAGGGGTCAAACAAGAGGTAAGGTAAGCATTTTTTTTTTAAGAGTTGGGTCATAATGTTGTGAAGTGTGTTAGGTAAGGCAGTAAATTTTATTTGTGGATCCCCAAATATATAAGGATTACTCTTCTTTATGGTAGCTAATTGGGTATCAACTGGTTCTAGGTAGGTTGAGAGGTGGAATTTAGTTGAAGGAAACTTTTATTTTTTCTTTTGAACTTGGTTGGTTAGTGTTTTGGTTTGAGGCTTCGGTCTTTTCAAGATGGGTAGGGGTGGTTTTTGTTTCACTACTAGTTAGGGAATTATGATAGACTCGAAGGGTAGTGCACAAATGCATGAAGGAGGTGAATTTCATCATGGTGAGCTTATCCATTATCTTGCTTTGTAAGTTTTCTATGAACATATTTTGAAGGTGGGAATCAAGAATTTTCACACTGATTTGGGAATATTAAAGTGATTGGTAGCGTGAAATAAAGTCAGTGAATTTTTCACCCTCAGTTTGCTTGCATCTCATCAAATCAACCATTGTCATTTTAGGGACCATGTGCACTTGGAAATGGTTAATAAAGACCTCAAAAAGTTCATTGAATGAACAAAGTGAGTTATTCGGTAATGTAGAAAACCAATCCAAGGAAATATCTTTCACGAATCGGAGAAAAACTTTAGCCAAAAGTTTTCTTCAAGGATAAAGTCACTACAAAAAGCAGTAAAGGCATTAACATGATTAGTAGGATCTCCCTTTCCTCCATATATCTCAAATCTAGGGATCTCTATACCTTGTGGCATCAGAGTTCTCCAACGACAATGGATTGCTCTTGACATAGTATGAAGGTGGATAGTTTTGATTTTGATTTATGGTGGAAACTTGACGTTGGATGGATGAAAGGCTTTGTAAGAGGTGGTTAATGATAAATTCATTGCTTCTAGTGTGTGTTGGAGATGAATATGGTGGTGGTATGTATGTGTTGGAAGGACAAATGAATGGATTGCTTACTGGAGGAGATATAAGATTACATGCCACATAGGTATAAGGAGCACTAGTGGAAATGTTCGAGGTAGGAAGGATGCTACTAGTTGGTTGCATTGTTGTGGTCATTTGAGGATTGGTATAGCTGGAAATTGAGGTTATGGTTGAAGAGGGAGGAGTTTGACTTCCTCCTTGGTTTTGCATATTGTTTAAGCTTGAGCACCATTAGTGGCAGAAGGAAGATGTTTTCCAAAGATTTGAGCTATGTTACACACAGCTTCCAGTCCCTCATCACTTTCCATCATGCGGTGAAGGTTGTCTATGGAAGGTATAACAGTGTTTGAAATGTTTTCAATACTTACGCTATCTTGCAAATGAGCTAAATATTGATGCATTTTCATTATGTTTTCTTGAGGAATATGATCAACCATTGTTTGGATACTCGACGTATATCACTTGTAGGTAAGGTAGGCATAGAAAAAGAGGAATCAAAGGTATGGTCCATACCTAGTGAACTAGTTCCAACACTAGAAGTAAGAGAGCTTGATAACCGAAGATCCGCAATGAGTGCCTTATTACAAGATTCCATGAGTCTCGCACTTCTTCTAACCATAATATTAGTAGTAGGACACCAAGTACTATAGCTCATACAAGAGATAAACCATAGAAAGTGTAATGAACAAAATATCCTATGCTTGCAATTACACTTGAAATGAAAGAAATTGGAATAATAGAAAATATGGAAACTAAAATAGAAAACATAAGGAAACCCATAGAAACGCAGAAAAACAATTTCAGATCTTGAAAACTGGAGAGTCAAATTCAATAGGGACTAAGATGCCAGGAAGGGCATCTTGGTCCTCCTGGTGAGATTTTGAAGTTCTAGAGGCTGAAACAAACAACAAACAACAAAGAGAGATTTCTGAAGCAGAAATCCTAAGAGGGACTAAGATGCTAGGAAGGGAATTTTAGTCCTAGCAGAGTGTTTTTGCAGAAAAATAGTGAATTCTAAAATTTCAATAGTGTTTACAGATTGCTTATGCAAGATACTAATGCCTAGAAACCGAAAAATGTGCAAATAAGTGCAAGAAAATGTAACTAGGAACAAGCAATTGAATGCAATTTTTTTCAATGTTGAATGCAATAAGAATGTTTCTAAATGTAATGAAGATGAAGAACAATGCACTTTTCTAGTTTTTTTAATGAAATGAAATGATGCAAGAAAGTAAAAATGCAACCTATATGCACTTTCACTAATGCAAATATAGGAAACCCTAAATGCAATTTCACTAATGAAAAATGCAAGATACCTTAGATGAACTTTCACTAATGCAAGATGCAATGCAAGAATGAATGCAATCTAGATCTAAGGACTTTAATGGACTCCAAATCATAAATGAATACTTAAAATTAAGGTTCACCAAAATAATGAGAAGAAAAATGGATACCTAAAGATATCACTCTTTTTCCACCAATCATTCACTAATGTCCTAGGAGTCCCAATTGGATTGAATAACAACCTCACATGGTGAGTCAATTCTCAATTACGAAGGACCTAGGAGGGGTGTTCTTTGAGTTCTAAGGGGTTCACCACCAAGCAAATTTTCTTGGAAAAGAGAATATTGTAGAACATAATGTGATATGCAAAATGACCTAAAACAAGAAATGTAAACTAAATGACAGATGCAAATGATAAAATTATGCAACAGTAAGATAGTATGTGTGTACTTGGGAAGTTTGGAGATGTTGTGAGGGTTCTAGAAATGTAAATATGCTTCTAAAAAGTGTTGTGGAGGACTAAGACACCCAGGATGGCATATTAGTCCTGTTGCTATTTTTTGGGGCAGATTTAGAGTCTTCAGGTGTCAAAACCAGATCTGAAGGAATCTTTGAAAAATGTGCCTGGGAGGACTAAGACGCCCAAGATGGTGTATTAGTCCCACTATGAATTTATGCAAACGTTGAACAGGATCCTGAGCTCCAAGGTCTACACTTGCTTCCCTTCCGATCTCAGGTTATGAAACTTCTAGATTTAGCCTGTAGATGAGTTTCTGTGAAGATGACAACTTTGTAATGCAACTTTGCACTCCAAGTGACCTTCAATTCTTCAACCTAAATCTACAATCACAAATATACAAGATGGAAAAACTTGTTGTTTGTTAGTGAATGGGGGTTTGCCTTGGTCAAACCCCTTGTTGGTAATTAAACCTTGAAATGAAATAGCAATAATGAAGGAAATGGTGAATGAACAACATGCAATGCTACAACTCACCAAACCCTTATAAAATCTACAAACTTGTGTATAATGGCCACAATGGATATGGATCTTGAACCAAGGATATGGACTTGAATTTCTTTGTTTGAATCAAAACCCTACATCACAAATTTTAGCACAACAACACACATGATGCAAGAAGCTCCATGATATGATGCTTGAATCTTGAAATGGCTCCAAATGCTTGATAAATTTTCTCTTGAATGTTCTCACAAAAGACTTGGATGCTTGAATGCTTTATAGATTGCTTAGGATGAAAAATGAGAGAAGGAACCTTGCATTTATATTGATCTATGCTTACTATCCCAAAATTACATCACACCAAGTTGACATATGAATTCATTAAATAAGGGAGGCTAAATCTCGCCATAATTTGAAATTAAATCCCGAAAATGACTCAAAGAGGACTAAGATTCCCTAGGTGGTGTCTTAGTCCCAAGTCCTACAGACTTGGGGCATAGACACCAAAAAGGGGCCCAATTATGATATCTCAAAATCAGGGTCTTGAGAGCCTTAGGGGAAAAAGATGCCCTAGTGGTGCATTATTCCCAACCCAAAAATTAGGGACACAGTGATGGATTCATTAAATTATCATTTATGCATTGGAGAATGTCAAGATTAACTAGAAAAAAATGTAATTCATAGGGCTTGTGGACACAAAATAGGATGAATTAAGCCATAAATAAAGCATAAATAAAGCAAGGCTGGTGCAAACAAGTGCAAAAATGCAAAGGTATGCTTTTTCCTACACTACAATTATGAACAAGGGGTTTTACTTAGGAAAAACCCTATCCACCAAAAAGCTACAAAATTTGTCTTGCAGGTTATTAGGAGATCTGAATCCGAAAATAGTAATTTCAAGGTGCAAAGGAGTGCAAACCTAGAAGTTGATGATCAAATTGAAATATTTCTAAAAGGGCCTAGTAGGACCCATTTGGCTTTAGTGGTGAATGAGTCCCTATTAGGGAGTGAAGGGTAGTAGATTTTACACTGTACAAGCTTCTGTTTTAGGTTCAGAGCTCCCCGAACAAGCCTACAAGGACCCATTCACCTTTGGTGGAAAATGAGTCCCTGTTAGCAATTTAGAAAAGAAAGTTTTCATCAAGTGCACATAATTATCTCCTTCCTATTTTGTTAGAAAATTTATAGCTTCTCTCTGTTTTATGTTAGATTCATGCATTATATGTGTTAGACCTAGAATTAGGGTTTATTTTTTAGCTCAATTCCTTCTCCTCAAATTATTATTTAGCTCACCACCCTGTCCTTGCATAAAGGATATATCGCAAGATCCCTAAATCTTGAATTAATTCACCTATTAGGTTGATAGATTATTTCAAGGTTTGTGGATCTCATCTTTTGAATGAAACCTTAACTAGGAAAAGGGGGTTAGAGATCTCCTGTCTTTCTTTTTCTATGTTTCAAGATCATTAGATGCATTTAATTTCTAGAATTAGATCATAAGGGCATTTAGTTTCACACAATTACACTTAATCAAAATGTAGTACATCTAAATAAACATAAATGTTTAGCTTAGATCGCATAAAATTAGATCATGGAGACATTTATTAAATAATCTCACTAGGATTGTTTAATAGATCACATTGACATCTAATCCAAATAACAACTCATAAAAATAAATGATCATATCTATATAAATAAATAAATTCTATGTCCATGGTCACCACAGTAACAAAATGTGGTGTACTACAACATAACACATCTAGTGTAGCCTATGGCTACCACACTCCTCAAGGCTTAGTGGTGGTTCTCATCAAGAGATAATATATTGTTAGTTGCTCATAGAGCTCATCTGAGCCCATAGACCCTATACCTCACCTCTATCCATTCACTCACATATGAGTGTTGTGACATGCTCTTGATCTATTCGCTCTCTATTAGCCTATACCCTAGCAAGATCCACCTAACCTATAGTGAGCTCCCCCTGCAACCTGTTGAGTTTCAACCAAATGAAAGTCTATGAATCACTCTCAGCTCGAACCTCGGTAGATTTAAGCTCCTCATATGTAGCCTAAATCTATGCAAGTATAGCTCTCGACTGTTCATCTCTAGCTCTAGATAGATCAATAATCCTTGTAGCTTCCTTGTACACTGCCCTCCGTCTAGCTGAAGGTTCAAATAGGTCATCATGGAACCCCACGCTAGGTGGTGGCCTATGCTCTACTCATGTGGGATGATGTAGGGGCATGGAGGAAGTTATCTTAGTAGTCACTCAATGAAAGAATTCTAGCTACTCTCAAATACACACTGCAAGATGAAAAACATAAATAATATTAGAACAAGATATGATAAGTAAATACAATAACTAGAAACACAAGAAAACTATAATAACACATCACCACCTAGATCTCCATCCTGGCAATTGAGATCTTGATATGATATAATAGGTCCCTCTTGAGTAGGAAGCGTAGAAGGTGCAACATCACTACCCTCTCCACACTCATTGGAAATCATGCCTGTTAGATCTACTGTCTATGCTTAGGTGACTTGAGGGCAAGATGAAGATATCTCCTTGAGGGAATCTATGGCCTCCTCTAGCTCATCAGGTTCATCTCTCATAGGTTGTGGATCCTCATCCTCCTCCTCCATGTCCTCTTCCCTATCTTCATCATTTGTGTCTCTCATCCCCGCAAACTAGAAGAGGTCCAACATCATCTATAGGGTGATGGATAGGGAAGATATGTGTAGGCCATGCTCTCATCCACCAATGCTCATAGGCTATCGTGGCACCTACATCATCCAAATTTGATGTTGGTGGCATATCTTAGTCCTCGTCATCTAAATCACTAGAAATGGCATCATCAATTGTAGGGCAACAAATGTCTCTTGGCCTAGAGCCACTCCATGTTGCTCTCAAATATGTAGGTTGTGGCCTAGGAGGTACCTGAACCTTCTTGAATTACCACACGACATAGTCATAATAAAAGTGCATAACTATATAGTCATTTTGTCTATGTAACAATCTATCATGATGCACCTTGGTAAGATGTTGTTTGTGATCTAGCCACTGGTGTATGGTCTAGTAAGGTCGCCATGCTATCTCCATGCCCTCAAGATGATCAAACTGGATTATCTAATATAATAGATCCCTGAACTACTAGAATCATCTCAAAGTGTAGTTGAAATCTTGTGGATAGCCCATGGCTACTACAGTAGTATAACCGGTAGGCCTAGTACAGGTGATATGCTCAAAGGCCCAAAACTACAGTAGTGTACAATGCACTATGCTATGTAACTCTCGATATAAAAATTGCCTGAGGTCATAATAAATGTAATCTATCATGTTGTGACCCCATGCATACATGGTCCAATGTCACTTCATCTGATGAATGGTATGAATGAGGCCCCCCTCTAGGTGTGAACCTCATCCATTTGGAACAACTGCCAGGAAAATGGTCACAACCATGATCCACTGTAACAATGGTGAGTGAGCATATAAAAGCTAGTGAAGCTCAATGTAAGCTCCAACATTCTTTGATGGAATAGGATGACCAAAAAAATATAGAATGTCTTGTCTCATCTTTGTATGTGTGTGATCCTCCTCCAAGTGGATGGTCTCACCTTGGATGGGTAATCTTAAAATAAAATGAACATCCTTTAAAGTCACCATCATCTCTCTTATCACAAGCTAGAATGTGCATGTGTTTGCATTGTACCTCTTGACCAAGGCCATCAACATAATATCATGGCACCTCATGGATGGCATGAGGTAAATCTAAAATAGGTTGGTCTCACATAAAGTCTTAACCTCCTCCTTGGTTAGCCAGGTGAGGTCTTCTACTGGAGAAAGGTGAACAATCAACCTCCTAGACACTGTCGATTACATGGTGGAACCTGAAAGAGAAAAAATAAATCATCAATAACATCATTAAAAATGTTAACCAAATAATTACAAGAAAATCAAGATTACCTTGGGACACTTGGGCCAAAACTAGAAACTTGGACCATTTTTGGATAGGGGTCTTAGACACTTTGGCCATTTTGGGACACATGCGCAAAAATGGGATAGGTGCACCATTTTTTGGTGAGGTCCTAGAGCCTTTAAAAATGCATTAAAAAATGGTATAAAATTAAAAAAAATCACAAAAGAGGGTATGTACAATGGACTCACCATGTGTCAGAGCTTGCCATGTGCCCCCTTAGCTTGCAAGACATCCAATCTCAGAGGCTGGTATGGTTGACTTCTTGACATCTCCACTCCTCTAGAATAAGGTAATCTCTAAATGGTAAATATCAAAATGATGGTCAAAAAAAAATTTAGCACTAACATATAGTAAAGATTCTTAATAGTACACTTCATTTAAATGACCACAATGGGGGCTAGAGAACTCCATTTTCAATGTCATCTTTTGTGTTGGATTCATTGTTCTGTGTCTGATCTTATTTAATGTTTATCAATATGTGGTGTCATAACTTAAATACCCTATTGTAAGTATTCACATCACAAAGTAAAGATTTGATGAGGTTAGATTGCTACCCTAATTCCACCTCCATAAAGCAAGCAAAATCAGGAGGCATACATCTACCCTTGAATTTGATTCTCCAAAGAAGTTTGACATGTTTATAAGATGATTTTGAATATCTAACAAATTAATTTTGTAGGATGTAGTTCCTAACATTATTTTTTGCATATGACTACATTAGGGGGTGAAGCCACAATAGTGGTTTACAATTTGATGGAGGAAGGAAAACTAAGGAAAAAATGACCCCCTGGAAAAATAAAGTGATTTTGGGGGTTCGTACTAACCTAGAAGTATGACCGAACCAAAAAGGGGTTCTACCGAACCTAGGTTCAAGCCAACCCCTTAAACTTTTTTCTGCCAAAAACAAAAAAAAATGCATATGAAAGGGGTTCGAGCGAACCCCCTTGAAGAGGTTTGCTCGAACCAGGGTTCAAGTGAACCCCTAGGGGTTCGTACGAACCCCCCTAAATCCTCATCCCCTCCCTGAGACACAAAAAACCTAAATTTTGGCACTTCAAAGCTCGGGTTGAGGATGAAAATGGAGGAATCCTCACAAACCAAACTGGAATTAGGTAGTCCTCGGAACGAGCTATCCAACAAATATAATTTTAATATTTTTTGGTTTTATTATGTATTTTTTTTTTAGTTTTATTAAACATAGGTTTTTCATAAAAAATGGTCTTTGTTCTGCACATGTGGAAAAATAGAAGATTATCAAAAAAAATTTGAAAAATATGAGTGCACTAGATATTAAGTCCTTGATCCAACAAAAAAAAAAGAATTTTGATATATACAAAAAAAGTTATGCGTTATACAGTCATGCTATGGTTGAATTGTGATTGGTTTGATTTTGAAACTTGATTAAAGAAAAAATATTCAATAAAAAATTGTCTAACCAAGTGGAAGCACTAGATATCGAAGTTATAAATCTAAATTCGAAAGAATTAGAATTTTATCCTTCATGGAAAAAAAGTTATGCGTTATACGATGTGTGTCACTTTTTAAAAATATTGTTTTCTGAAAAAAAACTAGTTTTCGTGGGAGATAGTAAAAGAAGTGCAATCTACTTCCAAAAATTTTGAAAAAAATATTTTTAGAATTTACAGACAAAATGTGATGAGACTCTAGTTTGTATCATCTTCAAATCCTTCACAGTTTAGCTGCTATAGGTGCCCAAATGTGAAGATTTAGTTAATAATAATAATTTAAATGTCCAGTTTGGCCAAAAATTGTAAACCACTATTATGGGATCACCCTAGAGGCTTCATTCTCTCCATTTTATGAATGAAATATAATATCCATATGAATATCCTTTATGAAGAATAATTTATTTTCAATACTTTAGCTTGCACATGCATATAGTGTCATATGGCCGCTAAAGTGGGAGCTAAATATAGTGTAGAAAATTGTAATCCCTTTTAGGTGATAATACAAATTCACACTTAGTTTGGAACTATTTTAGTGATCTTGCATTTATGCACTTTTACCCTTCCTAAATAGGCCCCTAATTCCCTTTATTATGCATCCCAAGGCCTATTTTTATCATTTTTGACATTAAAACGTGCATTGAACAAATGTATTTAATTAATTAATGACCTCGAGACAAATTGGTCCTAGACTTATAGGCCAAGACCCATTCACCCATGACCTTTAAGTCCTAAACCCAAATTTTAAATATGTTTTTGGTAGTATTTTAAAGTCTCAAATTCAAATTTCAAGTGTTGGCTATGAGGATCTAATATTCGAGAGATTAGAGAAGAAGCCTATAAAACCTAGTCCTTTCATCTTTTCAAACTAGAGTGAGAGATTTTTGAGAAGCAAGGAAAGGGAACTTTTGAAGAGTAAGGAGAAGACATTCAAGCATTCAAAGTTGAAGTCTTGGAGCAACATTTTATTTGCATTTGCAGGTCTTCAAGCTCATTTTGTCAAATATTTGATCAAGCATTGTTCATGATTGAAGGTTGATTCCAATGGTGGATCATGATGGATTCTAGGTTTGGGAGATGAATTTGGCCATTTCCCTTAACCTAATGACTTGTTTCCTAGTGTTCCCATCTTCAAGCTTCATTCTATTAAAAACCTACAATAAGGTATTATCATACTTTAGATTTATTGGGGTGTTTTGACTCCTCCCTAATTGAATCTTTATCATTTATCATTGTCATATAGGAATTATGCTCTAATGCACTTGAGTAGTATTTCTTTGCATATTAGCTCATAACAACCTTAGATAAACTTAAGGTTAGGGCTTACACACACTATCATTTATCAAGGTTTAATTACCAAACGTGGGGTTTGACTTTGACAAACCCCCGTAGAAATAAACAAACATTTTATTTTATAGATTTGCTAAAATCTATATCCAAAAGTGAAGATTTGTAGGTACAGGAGCAAAGTGCAGATAAAAAGGCTACATTTCAATTTTTGAATTTTTAGAAGATGAAACAAAGACCCATTTTTCCTTGGGTGAATGAGTCCTTGATCAGAGCTCAAAACCCACTTTTTATGACAAGTGTACACCATCATTCCCTTTTCAGATTTGTTAGCAAATTATTGTTTCTATTTTTGTTATCATAAAATTTTGCTTTTCAAGTGTTAGTGCATACTATTCACTTAGTTTATGCACTCTAAATAATTCCAAAACATTGTAAATCAATCATTTCTATCATTAGAAAGTAGAGATCTAAGGTCCAAAATAGGGTTGGCTCACCCTAAGGTTGAAAGTCAATCCTATCCCTTTGTGATCTTCTCTCTTTCTAATGAAATTGAGAAAAAAGTATGTTTGAATCCTAGGCCATTTCATCATTCTACATTGATTAAACTCATATCCCCTTTCCTTTCATTTCAAGACTTATATTTCCTTTATTTTTTAGTTCATTGCTATTTTATAAAGAAGAAAATAAATATCTTTTAAGTATTGAAAATGATCACAATAAAATCAACAATTTTATTTGTGCAACTTAAATGAATATCTTTCTTTATTAATATACAACTCAAATAAACATATCTCTTCCTTTAGATACCATATCAAATGAAAAACTCTCTTTATTTTGAGAATGGCAAAGTTACAAATAAAATTATCTAACTTGCATGCCTACATGAAGTACTTTTCTCACAAAGAACTTGTGTAGCTAATATATTTGTCAATAAAAATGTTGAAATCAAATATAAAAGAATAAAAAAAAGCAAATTGCCATAACCTTATTTAAAAACTTTCAAACCTTTTCATCTATGTCTTCAATCATTTTAAATGATTTTTATTTATTTGGAAGATTGAAAACCTTTTTTTATCTTATTGTTCTTTATTTTTTAATTATTTTATATTTATTTTTACAATTAATATATTTGAATAAGCAAATTAGAAAAATAACCAATATTTATTTTATTTTCAAATAAAATTAAAAAAATACATTTTTGATAATTAAAAAATTGCATCATTTTCGAGAGACAAGCCTACACAAGAAAGAAAACATATACAAAACTAGAAGCAATTCTCAAAATCTCTTTCAAGAATTTTAAAGTAAAAACCCAAAAGAATTCAGCAACGATCCTTTCAACAATTCTCTATACTTTTATTTCCTGTAAAGTGATTTCCTGTTTTCCCCAAATCACATGATACCTTCTGAGAGAATCCTCAACAAGAAGCAATTAATTTTAACTACCACACATGTCGAGAAGAAACATATCTTCTAACCACCTCCCCGATGATTCTTTTTTTCTTCCTTATCAATAATTCATGCATTTAAAGAATGAAAATGAAAACACAAGAAATGAAAATGAAGGTAAAGATAAAAGATCATTCAAAAGGAAAAAGCATATGACATATATAAGAATGAAGGTACAAATAGAGAAATGCACATAGAGAGAGAAAAATCAAATAGAACATCACAGAGGATCACGTTATGCACATGCAAGAAAACAAAAAGAAAATGAAAAGGAAAGAAAAAGAAAAAGAAAAGAAATAATAGACTAGTAAAGCACATGCAAGTCAACCATCTAGCAAGTCATCCACATCCCATTCTTGTTCAATATATTTAGAATGTAGATCACTAGCGAGAGAGACAACATTAAGTGTTGTACTAGGAGAATCACCAAGTTCGACACATGGTGAATCACTCGGTTTAAGAGGACTACCATGGTTGTTGTCATTTAAGCTCGGAGAAGAGGAAAATAACAAATTCAACTCAATATGCACTCCCTCATTGATTTTAGTTGTTTCCTCATCATCATCCAAGTTAGCCACAATAGGAGGACGAATGATAATATCCATATAAGTTGTTGGTCCTTGTTGGGGTGGAGATATAGCTTCTGTTTGTTCTGGTAAAAGAGGAGGGTCATCGTTTAATGCTTATGTCAAGTTCGGATTTTGATTTTCAATGTTGTTAGATCAGTATTCATCTTTTGAGAAATAACACGACATCTACGCCTATGCTCTCTAGCATTATAGTTTCTTTTATTATATTTCAAGTTTTGTTTGTGTAGGAATGGGTTTTTCAACCATAGGTTCTTTTCTTCTTGTGAGGTAAGAACGAAAGAACCCATAGAAGATTGGTCAACCACTTTCTCTTTGGCTTTATAAATTTTCTTAGGAGGTGGATTAGGACTTGTTTAGTTTTCTCTAGGTCTCTTGTAGGAAATAGGAAAGGGATTGTTCATGGATGGGTCTTGGTTTGTTGGAAGGGTTTTACACTCAGCATTGTTTCCCTTAGGTGGCATAGCTTCAAGAATGGGTGGAGGTTCATGGGTGGAGGAAAGTTTTCAAGAGATAGTTTGGCTATGCATTTTGCTTTGAAGTTTTGGTAGGATAGGAAAAGTAAGTCGTCACGAGGTCTTATAGGTTCCATAGGTTCAGACCAAAAATAATATAAGGAGAAATTTCCACAAAAAGATATGGACCTAAAGACACTATGGTTCACTGTGAATAGTTCATTTCCAATTGGAGACTTTAAGCACTTATGGACAACATATGAGACTACATTCATGGCTCAGTGAAGCCATTTATAGCCTAACTTCACATGAAATTGATCTGAAATAGATATGATAGAGAATGATACATTTGATTTCTTCAGTCCTACTTTTAAAGGGAGTGTGATCGAGCCCATCATAGCATGAGCAAAACCATCATGCATTTTATTCCATGCTTTTAGTTTATCATACCTATCTTGAGTAAATTCATACACATATAATAGTTCTTTTGTGATCACATTCTCTCCACAAACATGATCAATTAAAATCCCAGGAGTGGGCTTCTTGTTATTTTTTCAGCTATGTAAAGAGGACCATCAGATGCATGTTTGATTGTTTCTTCTGAAGAGAAAGTGATGTCAATGTTTTTTTTTTACGAGGCTTGATGTCAACCACTCCTATCATTGTATCAATAGGAATTTGTTCATTAGTATCCAGAGGACTTTGTTCATCATCATCCATCGTACTTTGTTCACGATTGCTTAGATTCTCATCATCTGTGTCAATATTCATCACATCGGGCTTAGTTTCACTAGCCTTAACAAAAGAAATATTATGGTTGGGCATGGGGTTGGTAAAGATTTGCAAGTTTTGGTTGGGAGGAGCCACAGACTTTTTTCCTTTGTCATTTACAACTCTAATTTGGATATGATTGGAATCAATGGGGTCTTGCAGAAGATGTTTAAGATGCTTGCAATGTTTCATATCATGTCCTTTTTGTTGGTGATAAGCACAATAGGAATTGTTTCTAAAGCTCAAAGGTAATGGCTTGCTAGGGTCAAGGGGTTAAATGAGAGGTAAGGTAAGCATGTTTTTTTTAAGAGTTGGGTCATAATGTTGTGAAGTGTGTTAGGCAAGGGAGTAAATTTTATTTGTGGATCCCCAAATATATAAGGATTACACTTCTTTATAACAACTACTTGGGTATCAACTGGTTGGGTAGGTTGAGAGGTGGAATTTAGTTGAAGGAAACTTTTATTTCACCGGGGTGGGGCCACAATAGTGGTTTACAATTTGATGGAGGAAGGGAAATTGAGAAAAAATGACCCCATGGCAAAAAAATTGATTTTAGGGGTTCACATGAACCTACAAGTTCAACCGAACCATAAAGGGGTTCGACCGAACTAGGGTTCAAGCGAACCCATTAATTATTGGGCCCACATTTCCCACCCAAAAAATAAAGGAAAATGCATATTAAAGAGGGTTTGAATGAACCAGGGTTCGAATGAACCCTGGTTCGCTAGAACCCCCTGGTTCACTAGAACCCCCTGGTTCTAGCAAACCCCCCTTTTCCCTAATTTTTTAATTTGTTCACACAAAAACCTAAATTTTTACGCTTTGAAGCTTCGGTTGAGGATGAAAATGGGGGAATATTTAGAAACCAAACTTGGAATCAGGTAGTCTTCAGAACGATCTATCCAATGAATATAATTTTAATATGTTTTAGTTTTATTATGTATTTGTTTTTTTAGTTTTATTAAACATAGGTTTCTCATCGAAAATGAAGGTCTTTGTTATGCACATGTGGAAAAATAGCAGATTATCAAAAAAAAAATTGAAAAATATGAGTGCACCAGATATTGAAGTCCTTGATCAGACAAAAAAATAAAATTGAATTTCGATATATACAAAAAAAGTTATGCATTATACGGTCACACTATGTTTGAATTGTCATTGGTTTGACTTTGAAACTTGATTAAAGAAAACATATTCAATAAAAAACTATCTAACCAAGTGGAAGCGCTAGATATGAGAGTCAAAAATGTAAATTCAATAGAATTGGAATTTTATCCTTCATCAAAAAAAAGTTATGCGTTATACAGTGTGCCTCACTTTTTAAAAATGTTGTTTTATGAAAAAAACCAGTTTTTGTGGGAGATGGAAAAAGAAGTGCAATCTAATTCTAAAAAACTTGAAAAAAATATTTTTAGAATCTATAGACAAAATTTGACGAGACTCTAGTTTGCATCATCTTCAAATTCCTCACGGTTTAGCCGCTATAGGTGCTCGAATGTGAAGATTTAGTTAAAAATAAAAAATCCAGTGTCCAGTTTGGCCAAAAATTGTAAACCACTATTGTGGGATCACCCTTTGTCTTTTGAACTTGGTTGGTAAGTGTTTTGGTTTGAGGCTTCAGTCTTTTCAGGATGGGTAGGGGTGCTTTTTGGTTCACTAGTGGTTAGGGAATTCTGATAGACTCAAAGGGTAGTGCATAAATGCATGAAGGAGGGGAATTTCATCATGGTGAGCTTATCCATTATCTTGCTTTGTAAGTTTTCTATGAACATATTTTGAAGGTGGGAATTAGGAATTTTCACATTGATTTGGGAATATTAAAGTGATTGGTAGCGTGAAATAAAGTCAGTGACTTTTTCACCCTCATTTTGCTTGCATCTCTTCAAATCAATCAATGTCATTTCAGGGACCATGTGTACTTGGAAATGGTTAATAAAGGCCTCAACAAGTTCATTAAATGAATGAATTGAGTTATTTGGTAATGTAGAAAATTAATCCAAGGCAATGTCTTTCAAGGATCGAGGAAAAACTTTAGCCAAAATTTTGTCTTCAAGGATAAAGTCACTACACAAAGCAGTAAAGGAATTAACATGATTAGTAGGATCTCCCTTTCCTCCATATTTCTCAAATCTAGGGATCTTTATACCTTGTGGCATTGGAGTTCTCCAATGACAATGGATTGCTCTTGACATAGTATGAAGGTGGACCATTTTGATTTTGATTTATGGTGGAAACTTGAAGTAGGATGGATGAAAGGCTTTGTAAGAGGTGGTTAATGATAGAGTGATTGCTTCTAGTGTGTGATTGAGTCAAGAATATGGTGGTGGTATGTATGTGTTGCAAGGACTAATGAATGGATTGCTTATCAAAGGAGATATAAGATTAGATACCACATAGGTATAAGGAGCACTAGTGGAAATTTTTTAGGTAGGAAGGATGCTACTAGTTGGTTGCATTGTTGTGGTCATTTAAAGATTGGTATAGCTGGGAATTGAGGTTATGGTTAAAGAGGGAGGAGTTTGACTTCCTCCTTGGTTTTGCATATTGTTTAAGCTTGAGCACCATTAGTGGTGGAAGGAAGATATTTTCTAAAGATTTGAGCTATGTTACACACAACTTCCAGTCCCTCATCACTTTCCATCATGTAGTGAAGGTTGTCTATGGAAGGTATAACAGTGTTTGAAATGTTTTCAATACTTACGCTATCTTGTAAATGAGCTAAATCTTCATGCATTTTTTGTTATGTTTTCTTGAGGAATATGATCAACCATTGTTTGGACACTTGAAACATCACTTGTAGGTAAGGTAGGCATAGAAAAAGAGGAATCAAAGGTATGGTCCATACCTAGTGAACTAGTTCCAACACCAGAAGTAAGAGAGCTTGATAACCCAAGATCCACAATGAGTGCCTTATTACAGGATTCCATGAGTCTCACACTTCATCTAACCATAATATTAGTAGTAGGACACCAAGTACTACAACTCATACAAGGGATAAACCATAGAAAGTGTAATGAACACAATATCCTATGCTTGCAATTACACTTGAAATGAAAGAAATTGGAATAATAGCAAATCTGGAAACTAAAATAGAAAACATAAGGAAACCCACAGAAACACAGAAAAGAAATTTCAAATCTTAAAAATCAGAGAATCAAATTCAATAGGGACTAAGATGCCAGGAAGGGTGTCTTGGTCCTCCTAGTGAGATTCTAAAGTTTTAGAGGTTGAAACAGACAACAAATAACAGAGAGAGATTTTTGAAGAAAAAATACTAAGAGGGACTAAGATGCTAGGAAGGGAATTTTAGTCCTAGCAGAGTTTTTTTTGCAGAAAAATAGTGAATTCTAGAATGTCAACAGTGTTTACAGATTTCTTATGCAAGATACTAATGCTCAGAAACAAAAAAATGTGCAAATAAGTGCAAGAAAATGTAACTAGGAACAAGCAATTGAATGCAATATGGAATGCAATTTATTTCACTATTGAATGCAATAAGAATGTTTCTAAATGCAATTAAGATGAAGAGCAATGCACTTTTTCAGGTTTTTTAATGAAATGAAATGATGCAAGAAATTAAAAATGAAACCTATATGCACTTTCACTAATGCAAATATAGGAAACCCTAAATGCAATTTCACTAATGAAAAATGCAAGATACCTTAGATGAACTTTCACTAATTTGCAAGATGCAATGCAAGAATGAATGCAATCTAGATCCAAGGACTTTAATGGAATCCAAATCAGAAATGATTGCTTAAAATTCAGGTTCACCAAAATAATGAGAAGAAAAATGGATACATAAAGATATCACTATTTTTCCACCAATCTTTCACTAATGTCCTAGGAGTCCCAATTGGATTGAATAACAACCTCCCATGATGATTCAATTCTCAATTAGAAGGACCTAGGAGGGGTGTTCTTTGAGTTCTAAGGGGTTCACCACCAAGCATATTTTCTTGTAAAAGAGAATGTTGTAGAACACAATGTGATATGCAAAATAACCTAAAACAAGAAATGTAAACTAAATGAGAGATGCAAATGATAAAATTATGCAACAGTAAGATAGTATGTGTGTACTTGGTAAGTTTGGAGATGTTGTGAGGATTCTAGAAATGTAAAGATGCTTCTAAAATGTGTTTTGGAGGATTAAGACACCCAGGATGGCATATTAGTCCTACTGCTATTTTTTGGGGCAAATGCAAAGTCTTCGGATGTCAGAACCAGATCTGAAGGAATCTTTGAAAAATGTGCCTAGGAGGACTAAGATGCCCAAGATGGTGTATTAATCCCACTTTGAATTTCTGTAAACTTTGAATAGGATCCTGAGTTCCAAGGTTTGCACTTGCTTCCCTTCCGATCTCAGGTTTTGAAACTTCCAGATTTAGCCTGTAAATGAGTTTCTGTGAAGATCACAACTTTGTAATGCAACTTTGCACTCCAAGTGACCTTCAAGTCTTCAACCTAAATCTACAATCACAAATATGCAAGATGGAATTTTATTTTTTTGTTAGTGAATGGGGGTTTGCCTTGGTTAAAACCCTTGTTGGTAATTAAACCTGGAAACAAGATAGAAATAATGAAGGAAATGGTGAATGAACAACATGCAATGCTACAACTCACCAAACCCTTATAAAATCTGCAAAATTATGTATAATGGCTACAATGGATATGGATCTTGAATCAAGGATATGGACTTGAATTGCTTTGCTTGAATCAAAACCCTACACCACAAATGTTAGCATGTAACAACACATATGATGCAAGAAGCTCTATGATATGATGCTTGAATCTTGAAATGGCTCCAAATGCTTGATAAATTTTCTCTTGAATGTTCTCACAAAAGGCTTGGATGCTTGAATTCTTCATAGATTTCTTAGGATGAAAAATGAGAGAAGGAACCTTGTATTTATATTGATCTATGCTTAATATAACAAAATTACATCACACCAAGCTGACATATGAATTCATTAAATAAGGGAGGCTAAATCTTG
Source organism: Sequoia sempervirens (assembly GCA_007258455.2). Classification (NCBI taxonomy): domain Eukaryota; kingdom Viridiplantae; phylum Streptophyta; class Pinopsida; order Cupressales; family Cupressaceae; genus Sequoia; species Sequoia sempervirens. The sequence continues at coordinate 26,943,876 of VDFB02000363.1, forward strand.
CCAAAATTTGAAATTAAATCCCAAAAATGACTCAAAGAGGACTAAGATTCCCTAGGTGGCATCTTAGTCCCAAGTCCTACAAACTTGGGGCACAAACACTAAAAAGGGGCCTAATTAGGATATCTCAAAATCAAGGTTTTGAGAGCCTTAGGGGAAAAAGATGCCCTAGGTGGCGTTTTAGTCCCGACCCAAAAATCAGGGACACACTGATGGATTCATTAAATTATCATTTATGCATTGGAGAATGTCATGATTAACCATGAAAAAATGTAATTCATAGGGCTTGTGGATGCAAAATAGGATGAATTAAGCCATAAAGAAGCATAAATAAAGCAAGGCAGGCACAAACAAGAGTGAAAATGCAAAGATATGCATTTTCATACACTACAATTATGAACAAGGGGTTTGACTTAGGAAAAACCCTATCCACCAAAAAGCTACAAAATTTGTCTTGCAAATTATTAACAGATCTGAATCCAAAAATAGTAATTTCAAGGTGCAAAGGAGTGCAAACCTAGAAGTTGATGACCAAATTAAGATATTTTTGAAAGGACCTAGTAGGACCCATTTGGATTTAGTGGTGAATGAGTCCCTATTAGGGAGTGAAGAGTAGTAGATTTTACATTGTACAAGCTTCTATTTTAGGTATAGAGCTCCCCAAACAAGCCTACAAGGACCCATTCACCTTTGGTGAAAAATGAGTCCCTATTAGCAATTTAGAAAAGAAATAAATTTGATCAAGTGCATGTAATTATCTCCTTCTTGTTTTGTTAGAAAATTTATATCTTCTCTTTTTTTTATGTTAGATTCATGCATTATATGTGTTAGACCTAGAATTAGGGTTTATTTTTTAGCTCAATTCCTTCTCCTCAAATTATGATTTAGCTCACCACCCTGTCCTTGCATAAAGGAGAGATTGCAAGATCCCTAAATCTTGAATTAATTCACCTATTAGGTTGATAGATTATTTCAAGGTTTGTGGATCTCATATTTTGAATGAAACCTTAACTAGGAAAAGGGGGTTAGAGATCGTCTCCTCTCTTTCTTTTTCTATGTTTCAAGATCATTAGATTCATTTAATTTCTAGAATTAGATCATAAGGGAATTTAGTTTCAGATAATTACACTTAATCAAAATGTAGTACATCTAAATAAACATAAATGCTTAGCTTAGATAGCATAAAATTAGATCATGGAGACATTTATTAAATAATATCACTAGGATTGTTTAATAGATCACATTGATATCTAATCCAAATAACAACTCATAAAAATAAATGCTCATATATATATATAAATAAATAAAGTCTATGTACATGGTCACCACAATAACAAAATGTGGTGTACTACAACATAACACATCTAGTGTAGTCTATGGCTACCACACTCCTCATGGCTTAGTGGTGGTGCTCATCAAGAGATAGTATATTGTTAGTGGCTCATAGAGATCATTCGAGCCCATAGACCCTATACCTTGCCTCTAGTCATTCACTCACATATGAGTGTTGTGACATGCTCTTGATCTATCTGCTCTCTATTAGCCTATACCCTAGCAAGATCCACCTAAACTCTAGTGAGCTCCCCCTGCAACCTGTTGAGTTTCAACCACATGAAATTCTATGACTCACTCTCAGTTGGAACCTGGGAAGCTTAAAGCTCCTCATATGTAGCCTAAAGCTATGAAAGTATAGCTCTTGACTACTCATCTCTAGCTCTAGATAGATCAACAATCCTTGTACCTTCCTTGTACACTACCCTCCATCTAGCTGAAGGTTCAAATAGGTCAGCATGGCACCCCACACTAGGCGGTGGCCTATGCTCTACTCATGTGGGATGATGTGGGGGAATGGAGGAAGTTATCTCAGTAGTGACTTAATGAAAGAATTCTAGCTACTCTCACATACACACTGCAAGATGAAAAACATAAATAATATTAGAACAAGATATGATAAGTAAATACAATAACTAGAAACACAAGAAAACTATAATAACACATCACCACCTAGATCTCCATCCTGGCAATTGAGATCTTGATATGATAAAATAGGTCCCTCTTGAGTAGGAAGCGTAGAAGGTGCAACATCACTACCCTCTCCACACTCATTGGAAATCATGCCTGTTAGATCTAGTATCTATGCTCAGGTGACTTGAGGGCAAGATGAAGATATCTCCTTGAGGGCATCTATGGCCTCCTCTAGCTCATTAGGTTCATCTCTCATAGGTTGTGGACCCCCATCCTCCTCCTCCATGTCCTCTTCCCTATCTTCATCATCTGTGTCTCCATCCACTGCTCTATCCTTTCTCATCCCCGCAAACTAGAAGAGGTCCAACATCACCTACAAGGTGATGGATAGGGAAGACATGTGCATGCCATGCTCTCATCCACCAATGCTCATAGGCTTATGTGGCACCCACATCATCCAAATTTGATGTTGGTGGCATATCTTAGTCCTCGTCATCTAAATCACTATAAATGACATCATCAATTGTAGGGTGCCAAATGTCTCCTTGCCTAGAGCCACTCCATGTTGCTCTCAAATATGTAGGTTGTGGCCTAGGAGGTACTTAAACCTTCTTGACTTACCACATGACATAGTCATAATAAAAGGGCATAACTATATAGTCATTTTGACTATGTAACAATATTCCATGATGCACCTTGGTAAGATGTTGATTGTGATCTAGCCACTGGTGTATGGTCCAGTAATGTCCCATACTATCTCCACCCCTTCAAGATGATCAAATTGGATTCTCTAATATAATAGATCCCTAAACTACTAGAATCATCTCAAAGTGTAGTTGAAATCTTGTGGATAGCCCATGGCTACTATAGTAGTATAACTGGTAGACCTAGTACACGTGATATGCTCAAAGGCCCAAAACTATAGTAGTGTACAATGTACTTGCTATGTAACTCTCGATATACAAATCGCTCGAGGTCATAATAATGTAATCTAGCATGTTGTGACCCCATGCATACATGGTCCAATGTCACTTCATCTGATAAATGGTGTGAACAAGGCCCCCCTCTAGGTGTGAACCTCATCCATCTAGAACAACTACCAGGGAAATGGTCACAACCATGATCCATTGTAACAATTGTGAGTGAGCATATAGAAGCTAATGAAGCTCGATGTAAGCTCCAACGTTCTATGATGGAATAGGATGACCCAAAAAATATTGAATGTCTCATCTCATCTTCCTATGTGTGTGATCCTCCTCCAAGTGGACGGTCTCACCTTGGATGGGTACAATCTTAAAATACAATGAACATCCTCTAAAGTCACCATCATCTCTCTTGTCATAAGCTAGAATGTGCATGTGTTTGCATTGCACCTCTCGACCAAGGCCATCAACATAATATCATGGTACCTCATGGATGGCATGAGGTAAATCTAAAATAGGTTGGTCTCACATAAAGTCTCAACCTCCTCCTCGGTTAGCTAGGTGAGGTCTTCTACTGGAGAAAGGTGAACAATCAACCTCCTAGACACTGTCGATCACATGGTGGAACCTAAAAGAGAAAAAATAAATCATCAATAACATGATTAAAAATGTTAACCAAATAATTACAAGCAAATCAAGATTTCCTTGGGACACTTGGGCCAAAACTAGACACTTGGACCATTTTTGGATGGGGGTCTTAGACACTTTGGCCATTTTGGGACACATGTGCCAAAATGGGATAGGTGCACCATTTTTTGGCAAGGTCCCAGAGCCTTTAAAAATGCATTAAAAAATGGTATAAAATTAAAAAAAATCACAAAGGAGGGTACACCGGACTCACCATGTGTTAGAGCTTGCCATGTGCCACCTTCGCTCGCAAGACATCCAATCTCAGAGTCTAGTATGGTTGAATTCTTGACATCTTCACTTCTCTGTAATAAGGTAATCTCTAAATGGTAATTATCAAAATGATGGTCAAAAACATAATTTAGCACTAACATATAGTAAATATTCTTAATAGTACACTTCATTTAAATGACCACAATGAAGGCTAGAGAACTCCATTTTCAATGTCATCTATTGTGTTGGATTCATTGTTTCGTGTTTGATCTTATTTGATGTTTATCAATATGTGGTGTTGTAACTTAAATACACTATTGTAAGTATTCACATCACAAAGTAAAGATTTGATAAGGTTAGATTGCTACCTAGATTCCACCTCCATAAAGCAAGTAGAATTAGGAGGCATACATCTACCCTTGAATTTGATTCTCCAAAGAAGTTTGACATGTTTATAAGATGATTTTAAACAGCTAACAAAATTAGTTTTGTAGGATGTAGTTTCTAACATTGTTTTTTGCATATGACTACATTAGGGACTTCATTCTCTCCATTTTATGAATGAAATATAATATCCATATGAGTATCCTTTTATGAAGCATAATTTATTTTCAATACTTTAGCTTGCACATGCATGTAGTGTCATGGCCACTAAAGTGGGGGCTAAATATAGTGTAGAAAATTGTAATCCCTTTTAAGTGATAATACAAATTCACACTTAGTTTGGAACTATTTTAGTGACCTTGCGTTTATGCACTTTTACTCTTCCTAAATAGGCCCCTAATTCCCTTTATTATGCATCCCAAGGCCTATTTTAATCATTTTTGACATTAAAACATGCATTGAACAAATGTATTTAATTAATTAATGACCTCAAGACAAATTGGCCCTAGACTTATAGGCCAAGACCCATTCACCCATGACCTTTAAGTCCTAAACCCAAATTTTAAATATGTTTTTGGCATTATTTTAAAGTCTTAAATTCAAATTTCAAGTGTTGGCTATAAGGATCTAATATTCAAGAGATTAGAGAAGAAGCCTATAAAACCTAGTCCTTTCATCTTTTCAAACTAGAGTGAGAGATTTTTGAGAAGCAAGGAAAGGGAACTTTTGAAGAGTAAGGAGAAGACATTCAAGCATTCAAAGTTGAAGTCTTGGAGCAACATTTTATTTGCATTTGTAGGTCTTCAAGCTCATTTTTTCAAATATTTGATCAAGCATTGTTCATGATTGAAGGTTGATGCCAATGGTGGATCTTGATGGATTCTAGGTTTGGGAGATGCATTTGGCCATTTCCCTTAACCTAATGACTTGTTTCCTAAAGTTCCCATCTTCAAGCTTCATTCTATTAGAAACCTACAATAAGGCATTATCATACTTTATATTTATTGGGGTGTTTTGACTCCTCCCTAATTGAATCTTTATCATTTATCATTGTCATAAAGGAATTATTCTCTAATGCACTTGAGTAGTATTTCTTTGCATATTAGCTCATAACAACCTTAGATACACTTAAGGTTAGGGCTTACACACACTATCATTTATCAAGGTTTAATTACCAAACTTGGGGTTTGACTTCGACAAACCCTTGTAGAAATTAAAAATATATATATTTTATAGATTTGCTACAGATTTATATCCAAAAGTGAAGATTTGTAGGTATAGGAGCAGAGTGCAAATAAAAAGGCTACATTTCAATTTTTGAAGTTTTAGAATATGACACAAAGATCCATTTGTCCTTGGGCGAATGAGTCCTTGATCAGAGCTCAAAACCCACTTTTTATGATGAGTGCACACCATCTTTCCCTTCTCAGATTTGTCAGCAAATTGTCATTTATATTTTTGTTATCATATAATTATGCATTTCAAGTGTTAATTCCTATTATTCACTTAGTTTATGCACTCTAAATAATTCCAAAACATTGTAAATCAATCATTTCTATCATTAGAAAGCAGAGATCCAAGGTCCAAAATAGGGTTGGCTCACCCCAAGGTTGAAAGTCAATCCTATCCCTTTGTGATCTTCTCTCTTTCTAATGAAATTGATAAAAAGTATGTTTGAATCCTAGTCCATTTCATCATTCTACATTAATTAAACTCATACCCCTTTTCCTTTCATTTCAAGGCTTATATTTCCTTTATTTTTTAGTTCATTGCTATTTTATAAAGAAGAAAATAAATATCTTTTAAGTATTGAAAATGATCACAATAAAATCAACAATTTTATTTGTGCAACTTAAATGGATATCTTTCTTTTATAATATACAACTCAAATAAACATATCTCTTCCTTTAGATACCATATCAAATGAAAAATTCTCTTTATTTTGAGAATGGGAAAGTTACAAATAAAATTATCTAACTTGCATGCCTACATGAAGTACTTTTCTCACAAAGGACTTGTGTAGCTAATATATTTGTCAGTAAAAATGTTGAAATCAAATATAAAAGAATAAAAAAAAGCAAATTGCCATAACCTTATTTAAAAACTTTCAAACCTTTTCATCTATGTCTTCAATCATTTTAAATGATTTTTATTTATTTGGAAGATTAAAAACCTTTTTTTATCTTATTGTTCTTTATTTTTTAATTATTTTATATTTATTTTTACAATTAATATATTTGAATAAGCAAATTAGAAAAATAACCAATATTTATTTTATTTTCAAATAAAATTAAAAAAATACATTTTTGATAATAAAAAAATTGCATCATTTTCTTAAAAATATTTTAATATTTTCTTTTGAGAGAATAATTAAAATATTGCATAATATTCAAAATGATATATTATATAAATTACTTGATTTTTTTAAAATATTTTCAATCATTTAAAATAAATAAATTCTTTATTCATTTACTCTTGATTCTTTGTCATTTGAAATTTCTTTTTCCTAACAAACATTTTAATAGGAAAATAAAGAAAATAATAAACATTTATCTTTTTATTTTAATTATTCAAGTAAATTTGAATATTTTTAGTCAAAAATTATATGATAAGTTTTGTGTGAAGTTTTATTATAAATATTTTGAAAAGATTACAACAAAAGTATTCTATAATATTTGAGATCCCATTTATTCTTATATTTTCAAATTTCAATATTTAAAAAAAAAGAAAAATAGAAAACTTTCCTTATTCTTTGATAAAATTTCTTTTGACTTTTGTTTTATTTGAAAATATAACAACAAAAATTTTCTATAATATCTAATACTTAATGTTTTCTAAAACTGTTTGACATTTTACCTAATTTTCAAATTTTGAATCTTGTAGTGTTCGATATTCTTTGCCTAATTTGCAAATTTTGATTCTTGTACCTTTAATGCTGTACTGTTCGATATTCTTTGCCGAATTTGCAAATTTTGATTCTTCTACCTTTAATGCTGTTTAACATTTCTTCACCCCATTTATAAATTTTGTATCTTGTACCTTTGGCATTTCTTCACCCCATTTATAAATTTTGTATCTTGTACCTTCGGCATTTCTTTACCCTATTTGGAAATTTTGCATCCTGTACCTATGTAAGGCTTGTCATTCACGTAATGCATTAAATACGTCAGCATTTATCCATTTTCTTTTTCGAGAGACAAGGCTGAACAAGAAGAAAACTGTTGTTTAACAGGGACAAAGAAACCAATTGTCTGATATTAGTCTTGGCTTTTCTTACATTGCTGGTAAATTGGCTTACCTTTGAATAGGCTTACCTTCAGTGAGAGAATGGAAACAATGACCACAAAGCTGTACAAAGCAGCTGCGTCGGGCGACGTTGCAGCACTGGAGGAGATGCACGAGCAGAATGTTGACATTCTCGCACAGGTTTTCCCTGGAGGAAACACTGCTTTACATTTATCTGCCTTTCATGGTCGTAGGGACTTCGTGGAAAAGCTTCTTCAACTCATTGAAAAACCAGATGAAGAAGCAACGAATGAAGAGCAACGGCATAGTTTCTTGAGAACTCAGAATGAAGAGGAGAACAGCGCTTTGCACGAGGCGGTGAAAGGAGGAGATCATGCCTGAATCGTGGAGGACTTAATCAAAGCTGATGCTGCGCTCGCAGGCATGCGCAACAGCAAAGGCAAGTCAGCCCTCTTCACAGCAGCTGCCAATGGCCGTCTCGATGCACTCAAAAAGTTATTGGAAACCACAGATACTCTATGCTACGCAAGATTCGACGGCCAGACATGTTTGCACCACGCCTTGTTCTATAAAAAATATGGTATTACTAAATGCAACTAGAAAGGATTTTTGTGCTTTTTGTTTAAAATTTGAAGGCCTCTCTCTCATCCATCTTATTTTCTGCAGAGGTAGCTAAGACACTAATAGAAAAAGCCCCTGAGCTCTGCAAACGAGCGGATTACTTTTTGGGGAACAAACCTTTGCATATTGCTGCGTTTCGTGGGTGTCCGGAGAGTATTGTTGAGAAGCTGTTGAAGTGTGATCCTTGTTCCCCTTTCAATCAGAATAAGATCAAACAACAGACTGCACTTCACTTAGCAGCACAACATGGACATGCAGATGTCATGAATTGCATACTCAGGTTTGCAGAAGACTGTGTTGAAATAAGAGATGAAAACGGTAAAACTGCTCTCCACTACGCCGTTGAAAATGCTCAAGTGGGTGTCGTGAGACATTTGGTGCTTTTCGCAAGGATAATTAATATAGCTGACAAGAATGGATACACTGCGCTCGACATAGCAAATCAGAAGTACTATGAAGAACCATTGTCTCCCTACTTTGCAGTCCGTAAACCTTTTCTTAACTTCACTTGCCAATTACTTTGCTTTCAGTATTGTTTTTATATCAATTACATGAAACTCGCATAATCCTTTAAAGCATTAATATTAAACCTCATTAACGTTGCTGCAGATTCGATGGTTTCTGCGCATCAAGAATGCAATCGCAGGTGTGGAGGCGGAAAACCAGACAAGAGAAACATCAAAGCCATTTCCAAGAGAGGAAAAATATTCGACAACGATAAACAGCCTTTCCGTATGCGCCATATTGATTGCAACCGTCACATTTCAGGCAGCCTTCACCCTGCCACCCCATGAGAAGGATAAAATGGCCCTCTCCAGCCGATCTCGCGATGTTTTCCAAAGTTTTGTATTCCTCGATTGGCTAGCATTTTGCTTTTCTATGGGAGCAGCAATTCTTCGACCAGGCGTAAAGATCACACACTAAGGTTTGACCTCTTAGGTGGCTCGTGGGCCCGTCCTTATTATGTTCCGTTGGAAGTTTTTTGTCTTATTGTCCTCCCGTTCATCGTTTCGTTTTCTGTTGCACTCGCCTTTACTCTCCAGTCACTGTCACCGTAGCAGTTAAGTTTGAATTTGCACCTCCCGCCCAATCCATTTCTTTAAACGAAGTGTGGAGAGTGAACAAAAAATAGGTATTTGTGCCCTTGCAATGCTGCAATATTGCTTGTGAAGCAATACAAAAATAGCTTATTTTCTACATTTGTGGCTGGGCGGAAGCTTACCAAATTATTCATTGCGGACATGTCTCATCCATGTTAAAAAATCTCAAAGGGGTTGTCCATTTTATAGGCTCGGTCTTAGCATTTAAATCTATTTTCTGCAGTTCCCGTGACATACATTTTTCTCTGATGCCCAATTGTATTTTTTGCACCATAATGTTTTTGTGACATGCATTTTTTTCTGATTCCCAATTGTATTTTTTGCACCGTAATGTTTTTGTTTATTGCATTTTTCAAGTGACAGTTAAGTAGGCAACGAACTGCAGGGATTGGGCAAGTGATCTCGAGGAAGATAAAATATGGGAGGCAATTTACACGGTAGGGAATGTGAAGTGAAGCCCAACTAGATCGACCTTCAGATTGAGGATCAACCTTGTGACCAACTTAAAGAATATTCAAAATGTTGTGTTTTTCCTTTAGTTTTTATTTTGAGTGTGCCATTGCTGAAAAATGTAGACAAGTATAGGCTAGCCTACTTAGATGTGTGCTTATTTTGTACATTGTATAGTTCTAACAAATAGATGCTAGGTGCTCATCATTTTATTTTTTCTTTTTCTTGTAAATGGTAAAATGTTTGTTTGCTTGAGTCACTACAGTGTATTACAGAAGGTTATGATTAGCGTTACAATTACAACCTATGACATTGATAAAGAAATTATGATTTAAGAAGAATGTATATGGTGTGAAGAGATGCTTGTGAATTTTATAACATATGAAATGCAAATCCTTGAATACTTTTGATTTTAAAAAGTCTAACAATAATTAGTCCTTATCTTAATGGTTTTTAATCATTTTAGATTTAAGAATAAATATTTTTCTTTTTATTAATCTCTCAATCTATTAATAAATTTATATAGTCTATTATTTAAATAATTGGATGTTTTAAAATCATTATAATGTTTCATGTGTTTTAATTTATAATATTATATTTAAATTACACTATTTAAACAATTTTGCATGTTTCAATTTATATATTTTGTTATTTAAATAATTAAATATTGTTAAATATTTTATTTTAAAATTATTTTATTTATTATATAGATATATATATTTTTATTTATTAATATATTTTTCAATTTATTTTAATTTGAAAAATCATTTTATTTTTGTATTCAAATTTATTTGAAGTCATTTTTATTTTTTACTTTGAAAGGCGCAATAAATATTATATGCTTATATATTAGTTTTCAAAAGTTTGAAAAATATAACCAAAATTTGAAAAACCATTGTTTGTCATAGGAAGATAACATGAATCACACAACACATATTCAAAGTCATTTGTATTGACATGAAGCATTGCACTATCTACATGTTAATTAAGACCACAAAAACATGAAGTCAAAGAAAATAAAAAATAAAGAGAAATAAATTATTTCAATCAATTATGTGTGAATCATCTCCTACAAGAAAATCCTAATAATGAATCTTAATGAGCTTATACTCAACCTTTGAATTCCTTTGTAGTGTAATCACATGCTCATGTTGTTACTCAAGTGTGGTAGTAGAGTAAACATGTGGAAACACCTAATAGGAATAGTTTCTTTATGATGAAATATTAATTTCACCTTGTAAACAATCATTATGGATAAAAGTGAAATAATCTATGAAAGTGTATATAAGATGATGAAGGATTAGTGCCGCCTTGCAAACAATCATTATGGATAAAAGTGAAATGATCTATGAAAGTGTGTATAAGAGTCATGAACGAATTATAAGAATCATGACACAAATCAAAGCATTATAGAGCTTCATTAATTAAAGTATCCCTAAATGTGCATGGGTTGATTCAATATTTCATCATCACCATGTGCATAATATATGAAGAAAATAATTTAAATGTAAGCATGTGCCTTTATAATGTCAATTTTTATAACCAGTAAATGCATCAATTAATGGATCTTTAGTAATACGAGCAATATAAAACATAGAATTAAAAAATCATGAGATATAAAAATATTTTCAAAATGTGTGTCAATAGTTCATTTATTAGTTGAGATAAATTATCACAATTTGCAATATCATGTAATAAAGAAAATAAATCAACAACATCAAATGAACAAGAATCATGTGAAGATTCTACTTCAATAAACCATCAATAGACATGGATGAACCATCTAAATATCATCATTGTTGAGTGTGAATGATAAGGTCCCATATGTGTGTTGCATGCTTATATGTGCACACACACACACACACACACACACACACACACACACACACACACACACACACACACACACACACACACACACACACACACACACACAAACATATACATATATATACATACATGCATGCATACAAACATGTACATATACATACATACATACATACATACATACATACATACATATGTATGTATGTATGTATGTATGTATGTATGTATGTATGTATGTATGTATGTATGTATGTATGTATATGTATATGTATATGTATATGTATATATATGCATGTATATAAATGTATGCATGTGTATATGTATACCTATACATATATACATATATATACATTCATATATAAGTCAAAGATAACATACTAGATGTATGTAGCATATAGGTTCACAAATATTTAATACTTTAGCTAGAATAACATCATAAAAAAAGGCATGATTAAATCAACAAGTTTATAATGAAGCATTTTTCAATCATGTGAGGGAGAAAAATATGTCACATTTAATTATGACATATCTCATCATTAGGTTATGATGAACTAGAGAAAAAGTGATTTAAAAAGAAAAAAACATCATTATATCATGAAAATCACTATCACATGTCATAAGAGAAGCACAATAAAGGTGAAGCCAATAAAAAAGTAAAGTTAGAGTACATAAGAGGGAAGGAGATTTAATGAACAAATCTATGAATTCTTGGTGTGAATGAGGTACATTACCTACTTGGTTCCCATCTAAGTTCCATTCACAATTTTAGGTTTAATTAGTATAGTTATTTAAGTTTACTTAGGGCACTTTTAGATCATTTCTATTTTATGTCTCATGCCATACGATTGTGACACCTGTCATAATTGTCTATTGTCCTATCTTTCACCTTTCCTATACAATCAAGACCCCTCTTATACATTATATATATACTATCCTATTCTATCCTATTATATCTTATTACATTATAGTATCTATCATTTATTCTTTGCTACTCTCTTATAGAAGGTTGTATTTTTTAAAGGTGATTCTATCTGCTTGAATCTATTATGTGACTCTTACACTATATCAAAGCTAGAGATACACAAGTTACTTCTCAATTTAGAAGTGTTAACAATAGAAATTTTGATAAATAATTTTTAAGAAATAGACCTAGATCCATTGAGTCCACAAGGTTGAAAAAATTATATTTTGGTATATAAAAATTGATAGGGTTTGGATTTTTAAAAAATTGGCCATTTTTAGAGAGTTTGCAAAACAATATTAGAAAATTCCACACACTTTAATGGACCCCTATGGATTGTATTGTATGTTATGTGTAGTCCATAATATATGATTTTTTAGGTCATATGTGTAAGATTTGATGAAAAACAAATCTATTAAGCCCAAGAAACCTGCATGCAAAAACCTGTCACAAGGAAGAAATCTATAGGAAACAAGCAAGGGTTTTGCTCTGACAATGTGCAAAATGTATTATCAGAGAAAAAAATGAATCAAGAAGTGAATTACAATAGAAGAGATCAATCCTTATAAAAGGAGATCAAAACCAAAAGGAAAACCTAACCCTAAGGTGAGTGCATTTAATAATTAATATTAATTATTAAATGACTAATATATGTGCATAAAGTGAAGTCTTAAGAGGAGAATAAAGTTAATTAATTACTTTACTCTAACACCCCCCCTTAAGATGAGCTACAATGCAACTGTGGGTCCTGGCAACATGGCCTGATCAGGTACCCGAATACAACAAAATCTCTATATAGTGGAGTAAAGGAGAAAACCCAGTGGGAAAAAACTCCTCTCCAAAAAGAGATAAAGAAACATGCTGAAAAAAAAACATGAAGGAAGGAAGGCCTCACTGAGACCCCCCAAGGACAACTTCCTTCACCCCAAGCATGAAGCGCAACTGAAGATAGCGGGGAGATGCCAAAGGTTTAGTGAAGATGTCTGCAACCTACTCCTCTGTAGGAATGTACTCCAAGATGAGAGAACCATCCTGAATCAACTGCTTGATGAAGTGCATGTGGATTTCAATGTGCTTTGTCCATTGATGCTCCATTGGGTTGCGAGAAATGTGAATGGCACTCTGATTGTCACACCAAAGAATAGTGGGACTATCTGGAGGAAACTCAAACTCTGTCATCAACTACCGAAGCCATAAAACCTCCTAACTAGCTAACACTGCTTCTCGGTACTCAGCCTCTATAGATGATAATGCAATAGCAAACTGCTTCTTGCAAGAACATGTGATAGGACCAGAACCAAGGCAAAAAATAAAGCCAAAAGTAGACTTCCAATCATTGACATCACTAGCCCAATCTGAGTCAGCGAAGCCAATGATGTGAGGGGATCCTAAAGTGTAGTGAATGCCATAATGGGTAGTGCCCTGAATGTACCTCAAAATACGTTTGGCCACTTGCCAATGGCTCTCATGAGGATCATGGGAGAACCTAGAGATAAAGCCAACTGTAAAGGAAAGATCAGGACGAGAATGTGTCAAGTACAACAAACTGCCAACCAACTGCTTGTATAAAGTGGGATCCACTGAAGGAGTAGAACAAGTGGAAGACAAAACAACACCTGACTGAAATGGAGTGGGGGAAAACTTGCAATCAAGCATTCCAAATCATTGAAGCATATCAAGAGAATACTTCTCCTGAAATATGGAAATCCCATCTGAAGACTGAATAACCTGTAGACCCAGAAAGAAGCGCAGAAGACCAAGATCTGTCATCTCAAACCGCTCCATCAAATCTCTCTGAACACTCTGAATCATGGAGGAGGAGCTACCTGTAAGAATGAGATCATCTACATATAGCACAAGAATCAAAAGATCACCCTCTTGACGTTGAATATACACTGTGTGATCAGAATGACAGTGTGTGAAGAGAGAGGAAAGCAAGAAAGAGTCCATCTTCTCATACCAAGCCCAAGGGGCTTGTTTGAGACCATACAATGAACGCCGAAGTCTGCAAACCAAAGAAGTGTCTTGCACAAATCCCTGAGGTTGCTCCATATAGATCTCCTCATGTAGGTCTCCATGCAAGAAAGCACTCTTCACATCCATCTGAAACACTTTCCATCCCTGTGAAGCTGTAAGTGAAAGTACAAGGCATATAGAGTTCATCTTGGTGACAAGAGCAAAGGTCTCAGAGTAGTCAATACCCTCTACCTAAGAAAACCCCTTCGCAACAAGACATGCCTTATACTTATCGATAGAACCATTTGCAACATACTTGGTATGGTACACCCACTTGCACCGAACCAACTTTCTTCCCTTAGGAAGAGAACAAAGATCCCAAGTATGATTCTTCATCAAAGAAGAATACTCCTCATCCATGGCCCTATCCCACTCAAGGTGACCTTTCACCTCTGAAATTTTTTGAGGATCATCCGAAATGGCATGACTCAAAAGACTAGAACCAGATGTTTGAGCATGAGTACGACGAGTATCTGAAGGATCGCCTGCCAAAGAACCAGCTACCTCAATAGTAACACGGGCCCACCTAAGAAAATGTGGAGCAACTAGTGGTGGTGGAGAGGGTGGATCATCATCTACATCATCCTCAAGAGATAAGTAATCCTCAAGAGATGAAGAGGGAGGAGTAGGCAATGAGGGAGAAGCTGGTGATGGAGAATCCATCTGAGGATAGCGCTCATCAAAGACTCCCACCAAAACAAGACTTCTCTGGAATTAGGATCGAATAACCATGCCTTAACATCCTCACAATAGCCAACAAATATGAGTGGTCGACTCTTCCTCTCCATGGCTTTCCGCTGAGTATCAAGAATAAATGCCCAAGCCTCACTACCAAAAACTTAGAATGTAGAAACATCAGGCTTGACATGGGTCCAAGCCTCCTCAGGAGTCATATGTCGCAATGCCTTATGAGGCATCCGATTTTGAATATAATTGGCACAATTGACTGCCTCAACCCAAAATGAAGAACTCATAGCTCGAGACTGTATCATACAATTTTCCATCTCCCGTAAGGTTCTGTTCTTTCTCTCAGTGACACCATTCTGCTGAGGGGTGTAAGGGACTGTAAATTGATGTTGTAAACCATGCTCAGTGCAAAAATCTCTGAAAGCCTGATTAACATACTCCCCCCCATTATCTATGTGTATCCTCCTGATAGAAAGTCCAGATTGCTTCTCCACAAATGTCTTAAAAGTCCTAAATGAGTCAAAGACATTAGAATTGTACTTAAAGTACACCCATGTACATTTGGAGAAGTCATCAATAAAAGTGAGCACACAGCGGGCCCCTAAAAAGGAAGGAGTCAGAAAGGACATAAGATCACTATGTACCAACTCTAGGGGTGCCCTAGCACGAGTGGCTCGACCCTTAGGAAAAGGATCTCAATGATGTTTGCCAAGGACACAACCTTGACATACACCATCAGTACAAGAAATATGTGGGAGCCCAATCACAAGTGCCTAAGTACTCATCTGCTATAGATATCTATAATTGACATGACCAAAATGCTCATGCCAAAGCCTGCTCATTGAATCTGCATGTGCTATAAGAGAGGAACCAACAGTGTTTGAACTCTCAAAGCCATCAAATCTATATAAGCGTGATGCAGAATCCACACTCCCAATAGCCACAACCAAGTCAGGATCATGAATGTCTCGAATAACCACATCATGTGGTGAGAACTCAACTGTCTTACCAAAGCTAGAGTGGCAAATCTGATAAACAGATAGAAGGTTTGTCGAAATGTCAGGAACCAGAAGCACATCCTGAAGACAACCACCATCCAATGAAATAGTACCTGAACCCTAAACTGAAAGTTGTGCTGAGTCACCAACTGCAATATGTCTAGTGCCTGTAGGGGCAAGAGCAGTGACCAAATCCTCTGTGTGTGTCATATGGTGAGAGGCACCAAAATCTAGAATCCAAGTGGATTCTGAGGACAATGCTCGTGCAAAAAGAGCATGACCTTTCCCTGTGGGCTATGAAGGAGGCTGAGGTGAACTTATATTATGTTGTTGCATGGCTTCCTCTAAAGCCTCTAAATATTTCCAACACCTGGAAATTGGATGTCCTTCCTTGCCACAAAAACTGCAAGGATCACCAGACTGTGAAGATTTCTATTTGGGTTGTGGTTTTGAATCAAACTTAGGTGGTGGCTTGGAGGGATTCTCACTAGCCCCTGAATCTTTCTTAGGCTTCAGTTTCTGCTTATGTTTTCCCTTGGAGGACTGGGCTACCAATGCTTGGTTCTGTGAACCTGAAAGTGAATCCATCTACTTGAGCTTAGCTTGCTCACGAGTCAGACGATCACAAAAGACCTCAAAAGAAGGCATGACATGTCGAGCACCCAAGGAATCCATGGTCGAATAGAAGGTCGAAGAGAAGATCTGAAATGGACCCCGAAGCTTGGAGAGGATTAGGAAGATGCACTCTGTATCAGTCTTAACCTTTCTACAACCTTGCAAGATAGATCTTTGTTGTTTGAACTTCGTAAGGAAGTCCTTAATGGAGGGAAACGAATTAGGTACCAAGGAAGTTAACTCGGCCTCAAGCTGCAAAGCTCTGAACTCATTGACATTACCAAAAAGTCCATCAAACTTGGTCCAAATGGCTCGAGGAGTGAGACAACCATCAAGATGAAACAGAAGACTGTCGAAAATGTGCAAAGCCATCAATCCCATAGCCTGATCCATATTGTTCTTGTGTTGCATAACCTCAAAGGCGCGAGTCAACTGAGGCTGAACCTCATCCAAATAGGACCATAACCCTCGAGACTGGAGAAGAGTCATCATGCGACCCTTCCAAGTGTGATAATTATGCGGTGTGAGAGATTCAATAGATCTATCGGCCATCCTGTGAACTGTGCCTCAACTGCTCTGAATTTTTTTATTATTAGTTAGTGGTCTTTCAGAACTAGACAAAAGATGCAGAAGGGGTTTGTTTGTATTGTTTTGGTGTTTATAGATTCTGGTTTTCTAATGTAAATGACAGAAAGCAAGAAAAAACACCCCCCCCACAATGCAAAAATCCAATCCCTAGTACAAACTGAAATCCAGAAAATAATAGAAAGCAGTAGATGATTGAGACAAATATTTGTGTACCTGAAGAATTTACTGATGAAATAGACTGTAGATCTGGATAGCAATCGCAGGTAAAAAAAAACTTTCAAGTCAAAGTACGGTGCCCACTAGGGTTCGAAGTTCTGCCTTTTCAAATCTGCTAATGCAGACGTCGGCTCATGTACGGCGTTCAGAGGAATAAGGTGTAAGTCTGGTAAACGATATCGGGAAGGACACCATTGTGAACAGCACAGAGGACACCCAAAAAAAATGCCAGATCTAATGCATGTGCTTGTAAAAAATGCTATTTTTTACAAAAAACGTTGGGCAAGGAATACCAGATCTGAAAACTACAACTAGAACCTCTCAAATTAGCTGAAGAATCCCAAATTTCTTCTGTCAAACCCTTGCTCCCTTTTTTCTTCAAACATGAACAAGCTACAATAGATCCAGCTTTGATACCATGTAAGATTTGATGAAAAATAAATCTATTAAGCCCAAGAAACCTGCATGCAAAAACCTATCACAAGGAAGAAATCTGTAGGAAACAAGCAAGGGTTTTGCTCTGACAATGTGCAAAATGTATTATCAGAGAAAAAAATGAATCAAGAAGTGAATTACAATAGAAGAGATCAATCCTTATAAAAGGAGATCAAAACCAAAAGGAAAACCTAACCCTAAGGTGAGTGCATTTAATAATTAATATTAATTATTAAATGACTAATATATATGCATAAAGTGAAGTCTTAAGAGGAGAATAAAGTTAATTAATTACTTTACTCTAACAATATGCATTATAGGCCTCATAAGCTCCAATGGTATATTTAGTGAAATATTATGTGCCATCTTATATGGATTGCATCAGTTGGTGGCATGGGTATGACTATCATTTTAAATACAAAATGTTTTTTAAAATTAATATAGGATTTTCTTCTTCCCCTAGTTTTGTAGGAAAGAGACCATGGTCATGCTTAGCTATAGGGGGCTTATCTCCAAGTGAGTGGCACATGGGAGACACATCCAACTAATTTATAATCCTAAGTGGGACAACCTTTTCTCAGCACAACATATCCACCACTCTACCTACATTCACCACCTTGATAACATAGCCAAAATTTTCTACCCCATCACCATCTAGACCAACAATGTTGAGACAATAGTGGAGAGGTGGGCCCTTTTGGATTTCCTAAGGAAGTATAAATTTTCACCAAGGTATCATTATTTTACATTCCTCTATGCATCAAGAAGTCAGTTTTGAGCACTTTGCAAGTGGCAAAGGATTTTTTTAATAGGTGTTTGATATTTAATTTGAAGCTCAATTTTTATATATTTTTTGACAAGCCATATCTTGGGCCTATGATATCTAATTCTTGAGTTCATATAGGCACTAGAAATGAATTTATGAGCACTATCCATCTATCAATATCTTTTTTTATTTTACCTTGAATATCATAATTTTAATTTGGAGCGATTTTAATACTTTAGCTCAATGTTGAAAAAAATATTAAAATTGATAGTTATTTTTTTGGGGGCCTCCATTTTTAGTATTGATTGATATTTGAGAGGTTCTAAGATATATTATTAAATCACATTATCTATTTTTCTCTATTTTGTTTTTTACTCTAATGGCATAATTTGATTCATTTGAGATCCTCACTCATAATTAGCATACATCGAAAATGAATATACGATTATTAAACCCACATAAGGGTTTATAGCCTACCTTGGGTGATACTCAACATGATTTTAGTAGTTAGTATGAGAGATATTCATATAGGAATAAACTTGATGAGGCTATGGGTTTGATTGTTTTACAGGTTTTTGACAACTTATTTTATATAGTGAGGATTGTACAATGCCTAAGAAATTATGAGATGACTTCAAAGATTTATTTGGTACAATTAGTAAATTTCATGCTTTGGAAATAGAGGTAAAATTGGATTCTATTTTTTAATACATTTCCTTCCATTAAAAATTATTTGATTAAGTTCAAATCTTTGAGATCTCAATTGGCTAGTTGTGGGAAAGATAATTTTGAATCTTAAGAATTGATAAAATTGACTTTGTCTAAAATTAAAATGACTATTGGTAATATTTTCTTCTACCTTTTTCTCCACATAGATTCCCTAGGAAATACATTTACTAAGAATTATTTTGAGACATTTTATGACTATTTGACTAGAGATCTAAATTTAAGCCTATTCACTTAGATGCACTTCCCAAGAGTTAGGCATTGGTTGTCTAATCATCCAAAGAAAAAGGTAAGAAAAAATTGAAATGTAAGGTAGAATCTAATGAGTTTCCCACATCTTATAACTTGAGGATACACTCAAGAAAAATAAATCCATATATTCGTATTAAAAATTAATTAGGCATGATGAACATAGTTGTTAGAAAAAATAGATTGATGAATTGAAGCACATTCTTTAGAATAACAATATGAAAAAATAGGTGACTAATGGTCTTATGCATCATGCAATGGTGGGAGCAATTATTGGTCAAACTAAAATTAAGAGGAAGCTGAAGAAGATTGGGAAACAGGATGAAGAAAAGGACCTGGCAAATGAAGAAGTCCCAGATTATAGGGAATTTGTTTCCCAAATTGGTGAAAATTGGGCACTGATTGCAAAATCCAATTAATGGCTCTTTTGTTTTGTTTTGATCACCCTTTTGTCCTTTGTTATGTCTACTCTTAAACTATCAATTCTCCAGTTGATCGTCGGGCAGACTATTATTTCATATTGGCAATGTTATGGTTTCAGATCTGCTAGTCTTTCTTTACCCTGTATTTTTGTCGGTGCACCAAGTTTTGGGTTAGTATGTAGTATACTCTTTTTTTCTTATTATAATTACACTGATCTTATGGATGCTTTCACTGCTTATTTGGCTTGCATGCCTCTTTTGAAGACTTAATAGTAATTGTCTGTTGTTTTTTTGTCGAGTTTGGCTAGTGATGTTTCCCCAACCTTTTTGTTGCCTACGGTTTTGGCTACTTTATACCACAGGATCAGTGCCCTTCCCTACTCATATAATAAAAAAGAATATGAAATTTTCTTCAACAATTTATTTTGGTTCTTCTTGTTCTACACCATAATCATCTATATCGTTAGCAACAACTAGAGTTGTGAATGGGATATAAGAAATGAAAGGAAAGGTACATTTTGTATCTATACCTGTACTAAGTCGAAGAGATAGCTTCTTGATTATATACATTCACCTCATATGTCTTCATCATAGGGTATGTTCTTTCATTTAAATCTTGTAATTTACCACACATGTTGATGGACAAGAAAACATATATGCATATTTTTTGGAAATGATCTATTTAGATAGGAGAAGGACCTTTCAATGATTCTTAATGCTTCATCCAGGTTGTCAAAAAATCTATTTTCGTTTATCATATTGCATATATTGTCCAATATGGAATACCATTGTGTTTACACTTGATTCTATGATTATTAGAAACTTGGAGAGTAGATAGATAATTATTGTTGGGATGGTTGATCATGCATATCACTTATACATATATTTTCACATTTTATCCTAATGATACTATAATATATTTGAAAGGTACTCAAACTCATCCAGATCATTTTTATTGGGATGGTTGATCATGCAACTCAGTTATACATATTTTCACATTGTATCCTAGTGATATTGTAAAAGATTTGAAAGATACTCACACTCATTCATCTAGTGTGAATTATATTTTTGAGAATTATTTTAGTTAAAGGCATGAATCATGAGACTTATCTCATTTCTCTTATTGGAGTTAGAGTTTCTTTTTCGTACAACATTGAAGTTTTTCTTCCCAGGGAGAAATGGTTTTTTTCCAATTTTGGACTTTCTTTAGCATTAATCTTGATGCATTCACCATTGATATAGGAGCTACTTATTTTTGAGGGATTTTTAATCTCGCTCTTTCTCTCTTATGGGGGAATATTGATTATATATTTGTGATAGATTTAGTCATTAGAAATTTATATTGGGTCCTTCTTTCATCAATTGTACATTTTTTTATGTTTTATCTCTTTTGGAGATGGTTTTTCTCTCTTACTCTGTTTGTGAGAGATATTTTGTACATGGATAACTAACTAGAATTAATGTGAATCTTTGTTACTTTTTGTAAGATATAGTCTAGATGAAAATTCCCCTACATCTAAATCTAAACCTTCAACTTTCAAGAAATAAATTTTGAAAACCCTTCCTTTTAAGGTTATATATATATATATATATATATATATATATATATATATATATATATATATATATTGCAAGAATAACTCTATCTGGCCCTTTTGGCTACAACGAGTTTAAGGGACTCCACTACTGAAGCTTCATGGTATTGTACATTTTGTGACTTCACTCTAATGCTCTCAAATCCTTCTTCTCTTAGTTGGTAATATTGTGAAACAATTTTTCTTCGTTTTAACACAATTGTATCTTTTTATATTGCTCCATTATATTTTATAATAATTTTTTATTTTTCATTTCCAAGTTTTTAAAGACAAGCCCCTTGGATACTAGTGCTCATGGATAATCATAGAAAAGACTCCCTCAAACTTATTACCAAGTGGATTCATTAAGCGTGTATTTGCATCAACAAGTACTAGGTCATCATAGGTGTTTTGTGTCATTGTTGCACGTATGTCTTTGATCTTTTACACATTTAAAAATTCCTACAATATCACAAAAGTTCCATAATTCAATCTTCTAACAACAAATCCACACAAAGTGTTTGTAACACTCATTTTTCTTAGATACAAGTACACCCACACTAAATATAAGGGATCAACAATAATAGTGTATAATACCACATACAACAGATGGAACCTTACCAAATAGATTGGATTATAGACATGAGTTAATCTAAAACAACATAAATAATAGTAGATTGTTTTATAAATATCATTCTAATATCATATATAGACATATATTGCATAATAACAACACATAAATCATTTTAAAAGAAAAATCAACAAATCATTATGAATCTTTAAAAATCTATTCATTTTTATTTGAAATTAAATATTTCAATCTCAACTTTAATTAATTTAGAGTGATTATTATTGATTATTTATATTTAAGTTATACTTAAATTGTTAGGGTGTTTTACTCCTTGAATTGTATTTTGTATTGCATTTTAAAGGTAAAGTGCATCAAAATTATGTCAAGTATTTGATTTAACGAATCATAAACTTGCGAAACTACTTGTTTGGAATAATCAATCCATTAGATATGATAGAATTGACGGACTCGATCTTGTCAATTATACAGGACATTTAATACATTTGAACTACAGCCATTCAGCACTGTAAAGTTGTGAGGAGACAATTTGGAAAAGAAATAATGAGATTAGGATAAATCAAAGGACAGCGATTCCAGGTTGTGAGGAAATATTGTGAGCAAGGAAGCCAAGAGATTGCACCCACTCAATGGTATTCCCCGCCGCTTCAACAAAACTCCATTTCCTACTTTCTTCAGCTACATCTGCACCATAACTGTAGGGTGGCATTAACTGAAACTATCCTCTCTCTGTTGGTTGCCGGAAATCCCACAAGAACTTTATATCAGCATTATCATGACTTATCTCGAATAAAGCCCTTCTTTCATCTACTTCTGCACACATTTTTACTCCTTGGCGTAGCACAACATGGCAAGAGAATATATCCACAAAACCTCCTATTATATATACAATTAAATGTCATGAGATATTATACTAAAAATTGCCCAAAATTGGCATTGCTCATCACAGGTAAGTACAAGAATATTGAATCGCTATGTTTGCATGATTGATGCATTTGATGGATTCTAAGAAATCATATACGATACAAAAAATACAATTGGGCATCAGAGAAAAATGTATGTCACGGGAACTGCAGAAAATAGATTTAAATGCTAAGACTGAGCCTATAAAATGGACAACCCCTTTGAGATTTTTTAAATGGATGATGCACGTCCTCAATGAATAATTTGGTAAGCTTCCGCCCAGCCACAAATCATGTAGAGCTATTTTCGTATTGCTTCGCAAGCAATATTGCAGCATTGTAAGGGCACAAATATTTTTTGTTCACTCTCCACACCTCGTTTAAAGAAATGGATTGGGCGGGAGGTGCAAATTCAAACTTAACTGCTACGGTGAAGTGACTGTGGAGAGTAAAGGCGAGTGCAACAGAAAACGGAACAATGAACGGGAGGATAATAAGACAAAAAACTTCCGACGGAACAGAGTAAGGACAGGCCCACGAGCCACCTAAGAAGTCAAACCTTAGTGTGTGATCTTTAAGCCAGGCCCAATTCTTCTAGCATACGCAACCTTTTTCCGTCGCCATCGGAGCTTGGTTGTTGGTGTGAGCGCATTTATTTTATCATCGGCCTTCTACATGATGACATTTTCATTTTTCGTTGGCCTTATATCTACAGCTAAGGGAAGACTACTATAATTTAGCAGCTTTCTTCTATTATTCAATGTATTTATTGGCCCCTACCACCTTTACAGTGGTATCGCTGGTGTTGTATAACGCGTTCGGTTTTCGAATCATCGACTACATCCGGGAAGGGTCTTTCCTCGTAACACCGGCTTGCGTGTTTATCCAATGCCGAGGAATAGTCGGTCTTTTTGGGGCCAGATAGAAGAGATGTTTAGAGTGATTTGTACATAAATTGATCGTGGAAGTGTTTGTGTAGTGAGTTTAGATAAAATAGTGCAATTCATATTTGATATATACTTTGGTGTTTAAGGATATATTTTTTAAAAAATATTTATATTTGAAAATTATTAAAAAAATAAAATAATTATTTTAAGAATATTGTATTTTGGAGTATTTAAAAGGAATTTAGTTATTTTATAACATTTGTATAATTGAAAAGTGTTTTTTTCAATAATTTCAATGACTATAAAGTTTGTTTAGTTAATTGAGAACATAATTTTTATGGATTAGCAATTTGTCTAAAGTATTTTTTAATATCATCAATCTATAATAAATCAGATAACAAAATAACATAATGTATTATATGAGAATTGTGCATCAAAGAATATATTTGTGTATCATAGAATTGATAGAGTTGACCCATAGAGAAGATCAAACCTCCACTTCCAAACAATGAGCACAATGAGAACAACTATTTTTCTATGCCTAGACAAGTGGAATCCAATGTCGTATCTAATTTATTCTTCTCTATTGTTCCAAATGTTAAGTACCCTATCCATCTCATTTCAATATTAAATTTAGAATTATAGTTATTCAATTTATATCATTCCAAGTTGTTATTACTATAATCTATGATTATTTATGTTGTATGTATTTATTTAAATAGCATAGAATAATATTAGGGAAATGCTATTTTGTTTTTACATTTTTGATGAGACCATCCATTTGTACATTCCCTAGGATTTGACCTTAAGGCTATACCTTTTATTTTCTTAAAATATTTAAATTTAAGTTACTTCTAACATTAAATTTTCTTTTTAGATTTCTTAGGATTTAAATGTTTTTGTGAGCATATGATTATTATAACTTGTGTAGGGTTTGGGTATACACATCAAAGTTCTTTTATCCCATAAGATTCTACCCTAGGATAATGTTATCTTATGTTTCCTTTTAGGTCTTGTTCCTTAATTAGGCTACATGCACATATCTTAAAATTTGATAATTTTCTTTCATCACATATAATCTTATGATCTTTGATATTTTCTTGAGTTTTATTCTATGGATGAGGATGTTCTCTGAACATATATGTGTGTATATGTATATGGATCTTTCATTGATTTAGTCAATTCTCATCCTTACTTTTAAAGAAACTTCACTTGTTCAAGAGTCTCATATTGATCATACTTCATACATATAATATTATATTGATGAACATATATCTAGTGAGGAGTTTGATAATTTTAAACCTACTATATGTTAGAAAAAAAATGTATAATCCAATTATTTTTTAAGATATATTCAAGCTAAAAAACTATAAATACATAAACAAAAGGAAAATAGTGATTCTGAGAGATATGCAAATATTAGGATGAAAAATGCATTAGAAATTTTCTAAAAGAAATCTACAAAAACAGTGTATAAATGTACAATAACAACCTTGCATATATAGGTAAGGTAGAGGAGGAAGGAAGGTAGAACCGAACAACTGACTAACCCTCCTGATGTGCAACACATCTACACTCAAAGACAAGTATTTGAACATGTGTCAAGTGTGCATGAACTAGGTGTCTAAAGAAGTGAATATATGTGTCTCAACCACATGAAGTGAGACAAAAAGTAAAAATATGTCCCCTTGCGACATTGGTAGCCCCTCAAAGGTGTTTATAAATAGTATTACTAGTCAATAGATATTAAGAAGCACAAACAAAGTTAAGATATATCAAGAGAAGTGAAGAAAAGTAGTATGCAAATCACACAAGACAAGTTCCTAGGTGTAGGACTAATTTGTGGCCACAATTTTTTATTTGATCCTCAAACTTGTCCCTACAATGTTAAAATAATACATTATTTTAAGGTGATTAATAAAATATCATATACTATTCTTGATCTTAAAATACATTAAATAAATCTACATCGACCCTATCATTTTTTTATTATCTAACTAATTATGCTTATTTTTCATTTACACTTCCTACATTTACGTAAATAAAAAAATATTAAATTTCAACTCATAATTAGTTATGCACATGCACATTTTATAAGGAGCACTATTTTTATTTAGATAAAGATAAAAATAAAAACACATAGATTTGATTTGTTATATAATTGTGTATTTATTTATCAATAGAAAGGTTGAAATCCACAAATCAAAATATAAACAATAAAAATAAGTAAATGACAACAATCTTATTTACAAAATCTTTTATATAAAATAATCTACTTTGATTTTAAACTCATAAAGGTGATAAATATGTTAATTGCCAATATTTTTTATAAATTACATAATCTTTTTCATCTATGTTTTCAATCATTTTAAAGAAATCTCTTGTTTATTTAGAAGATTGAGAACCTTTTTTTATCTTATTGTTCTTAATTTTTTAGTCATTTTATATTTATCTTCTAATTAATATATTTGAATAAGTAAATATAGAAAAGTGATTAGTATTCTTTAAATAAATATAAATATACATATTTGATAAGAAAATATATCAATTTTTTTTTTAAATATTTATAATATTCTTTTGAGATAATAATTAAAATATTTTATAATATTTAATATCATATATATTACATGGTAGAGGACCTAGTTCGATTGGCTAAAGCATCTAGTTTATAGGAGGCTACTGATTCGTCTAAATTTTTTATAAAAAAATCATATATATTATAAATTACTTGATATTTTAAAAAATATTGTCAATCATTTTAAAATAATTTTCTCATTATCTAGAAAACAAAAAAATCTTTATTCCTTTACTTTTTATTATTTGTCATTTGATATTTATTTTTCCTAATTAATATTTTAATAAGGAAACTAAGAAAATAATGAAAATTTGTCATTTTTAATTATTAAAGATTTAAGTAAATTTGAATATTTTTAGTAAAATATTGTATAAAATCTTTTGTGTCAAAATTTATAATAGATTTTTTAAAAGCTAATAGCAAAAATATTCTCTCATATTTAATACCCCATACTTTCTCATATTTTAAATTATTTTTAAAGAATTTAAAAATAGATTTTGCCAATTTTCTTCATCTTCTAGATTTTTTTTTTCAAAAATAAAACAAAAATATTCTATGATGTATATTATAAATCACCTCATACTTTCCTCATCATTTCAAAAGAATCTTCTTTACCCTTTGGCCAATTTACTGTCATTTGGCATCTCTTTTCCCAATTGACAAATTCAGTGTCTTGTACCTGTAAGCCTTGTCATTCACGTAAGGCATTAAATACGGCAGCACTTTGGCCATTTTCTTTTTCCACAGACGAGCTTGAACAAGAAGGGAAACTTTTTGTTAATAGCTATGTAACGAAGAAACCAATGTCTGATATCAGTCTTGTGGCTTGACCATACTTTTGAATAGGCTTAGATTCACTGAGAGAATGGAAACAATGACCACAAAGCTGTACAAAGCAGCTGCTTCGGGGGACGTTGCAGCACTGAAGGACATGCAAAACCAGAAAATTGACATTCTCGCACAGGTTTTCCACGGAGGAAGCACTGCTTTACACATATCTGCATTTCATGGTCGTAGAGACTTCGTGGAAAAGCTTCTTTTACTCATCAGAGCGCAATCAGATGAAGAATCGACAAATGAAGACCGACGGCGTAGTTTCTTGAGAGCTCAGAATGAAGAGGGGAACAGCGCTTTGCACGAGGCGGTGAAAGGAGGAGATCATGCCCAAATCGTAGAATTGTTAATTGAAGCTGATGCAGACCTCGCAGGCATTTGCAACGACAAAGGCGAGTCTCCGCTCTTCACAGCAGCCGCCAATGGCAGTCTCAAAGAACTAAAAAAGTTATTGGAAAACAAGGATTATCTCTACTACGTAAGATCCGACGGCCAGACATGTTTGCACCACGCCTTGTTCTATCAAAAAGATGGTACAATCGAATGCAACTTCGGAGGGATTACTGTCCATCTGTTAGTAGTATGCCTAACTAGTTTCAAGTCTTCTATCTCATCCATCGTTGTCTGTATTCTTTTTCTGCAGAAGTAGCTGCGGAACTTATAGAAAAGGCCCCTGAGCTCTGCAAAGTAGCGGATTCCATTTTGGGGAACACACCACTGCATGTTGCTAAGTTACGTGGGTGTAGGAGGAGTATTGTTGAGAAGCTGTTGCAGTGTGATACTTCTTCTTTGTTTAAACAGGATAAAATCAAACAACAGACTCCCCTTCACTTCGCAGCACAACATGGGCACGCGGATGTTGTGAATTGTATACTCAGTTTTGCAGAAGACTGTGTTGAAATAAGAGATAAAAACGGTAAAACTGCTCTCCACTGCGCCGTTGAAAATGCTCAAGTGGGTGTTGTGAAACATTTGGTGTATTTCTCCAGAGTAATTAATATAGCTGACAACAATGGACAAACTGCGCTCGACATAGCAAATCAAAAGTACTCTGAAGAACCATTATCTCCCTTCTTTGCAGTGCGTAAGCCTTTTCTTAACTTCACTTGCCACTTACTTTGCTTTCAGTAAAGTTTTATATCAATTACATGGATCTCACACAAGCCTTATGATTAAACCGCATTGACGTTGTTGCAGATTCAAAGGTTCCTCCGCAGGAAGAAAGCTATCGAGGGAGTGGAGGGGGCAAACCAGACAAGAGAAACATCAAAGCCATTCCCAAGTGAGGAAAGATATTCGACAACAATCAATAGTCTTTCCGTATGCGCCATTTTGATTGCATCGGTCACATTTCAGGCAGCTTTCACCCTTCCACCCAATGATAATGATAACAAGGCCCTGTCCACCGCGTTATCTAGCCATGCTTTCGAAGGTTTTGTATTATTGGATTGGCTGGCATTTTGCATTTCTATTGTAGCAGCAATTCTTTTAGCATACGGAACCTTTTTCCGTCGCCATCGGAGCTTTGTAGTTGGTGTAACTGCTTTTATTTTACCATTGGCCCTCTACATGATGATGTTTTCATTTTCCTTGGGCATATTTCTACAGCTAAGGCAAGATTATTATAAGTTGGCCGCTTGCTTCTTTTATGCAATGTTTATCTTGGCCCCCACTACCATTACTGTCATATTTGTGGTGTTGTATAATGCTCTTGGATATCGAATCGCCGAGTTAATCCCCGAGTTCACCGGGACAGAGCTTTTTCCAATAACAACGTTCGGCGTATTGAAGTGCCGACGAATAATCTGCTTTTCACGGGCCAGCTAAAAGAGATGTTTAAAGTGATTTGAACTGAAATTGATGGTGTGAAGTGTTTGTGCAGTGAGTTTATATATTATAATTCAATTGATATTTTATATCTTTACAGATTCCTCCTTACTCTATTATCTATTTGAGCAATTTGTTATTATATATATATTTTTTTGGTAGTTAAAAGATATTTAGTTAAGTATTAATTTATAGTGGAAAGCTAAGAAATTTTATTCATTAAATAAAATAATTATTTTAGAAGTATTAAACAAAATTTTATTTTATATCAATTATTTTATAACATTCGTATAATTGAAGAGTCTTGTCTTTAATTATTTTTATGACTATAAATTTTGTTAAGTCATTGAAGCTAATGTAGGCGAACATAACGTATGAACTGATGATTTTCCTAAAGTATTTTTAAATATCATCAATTCTTAACAATCAACAAAAAGTAGATAATATAATAAATCATATAACAAAAGAACATAGTGCACTAGATGAGGGTTGTGTGTCAAGGATTATAGTTTTACATCATAGAATTGATCCATAGTCATAGAATCAACCCATGGAGAATTGAATGTGGACTATCTATATCCACAAATATTTTCAATGTTGTAGATTTAGTTAGTTGGCTTTGTCTATGGTCATTTTTGCATTTATGTGTTGCATCAAAATGAGAGGATGGGTGATTAGAGCACCTAGATAGTCAATCATAGGGACATGCAGCATATTATTTGTCACAATATCACATATAGCTTGGTTATAATATTTAGTTGGAGTTTCTAACAGGGTCATCCCACAATAATGGGTTACACTTTTTGGCCAAACTTGACATTGATATCAACATTTTCAGAGAAAACTTCACTTTCTGACACTTATAGTAGGTAAACTATTAGGAATTTGAAAATGATGTAAACTAGTGATTTGTGAGATTTTGTCTGTAGATTTTAAATATATTTTTTTAAAAAAAATTGGAATTAATTTTTATTTTTTTGCGTCTCCTTTGATAACTAGTTTTTAATAGTAAACAACATTTTTTAAAAGTGATGTGTACTTCGACACGCATAACTTTTTTTCTACAAAGGATAAAATTTTGATTCTTTTTAATTTAGGTTGCTAACACTGGTATCTATTGGTTTCATTTTGTTTCATAATGTTTTGTTGAATATTTTTTTTTAATTAAGTTTTGAAGTCAAAACATTTACAATTTAGACATAGGTGCACTTCGGCACGCATAAATTTTTTGGTATGTATTGAAATTCAATTTTATTTATTTTTGTTAGAACGAGGACATCAATACCTAGAGGATATATATTTTTCAATTTTTTTTCTTCAAATTTACTATTTTTCCATCAAATTTACTATTTTTCCACAATGATTTTTCATCGAACTTGAGGTTCGGTGAAAAACCTATGTACAGTAAAACTAAAAAATAAAATATAAAATAAAAACAAAATATATTAAATTTATAGTTGTTGGAAAGCACATTTCGATCACTACAATCATCCAACTTGGTTTATCAATTTGACTCCATTTGCACCTCCTTTTGAAGCTTCGATAGTCAAAAAAATGCATAAATTTTGAAATGGTGGAGGGGAAGGTGAAAAAAGGGGGTTCATTAGAACCCCCCTTCTAATGAAGGGGGTTCATTCGAACCCCCCTTATATGGTGCAAAAGAGGGTTCATTAGAAGGGAGGGTGGTTCATTAGAAGGGGGGAGGGTTCATTAGAAGGGGGGGTTCATTAGAAGGGGGGTGGTTCATTCGAACCCCCTTCATTAGAAGGGGTAAACCATTTTAAATTTTTTTATGAGAATTTCTAATTTTTCTTCGTTCGAAAAATTGTAACCCACTATTGTGGGTTTACCCAACAATGATGCCTTAATGTTGGTTTATTTTCTTAGCTTGGAGTTCTTGGTTCTACTTTATTCTCTAGAGCTATTTGTATTGCAATTGAGTGTGAGTGGACAATGGGTGATCTTTATCTAGGAGATGGTTATCGTAATATCATGGAGAGCTTAGTATCATGGTTTAGTGGGACATTTGGTGGTGATGTTGATTTATCACTTCCTAATGGATGATCTTCTATAATAGTTGTTGGTGTCATGGAGGAGCCCTTGGATCTTGTATGTTGTAGTGAGAACTCTTTAACATTTTTAGTTCATTGTCAGGGGATGATTATCTTCATGTGATTAGAGATGTTGACATCTTCGTTAGCCATGGAGGACTTTTAGATTCTTTCATTGAGGTGTCATTTTTTACAAGTGGTATTTGGTTGGGAGGATATTTGGTATTATTTCTTGGTTCTCGTTGGATAATAATTGAAGTATTGGCTTGATATAGATAGATCATGATCTCATTATATGTTCTTTATTCTACAATTGGAGTTTTAACAATGATCTCTAAATAGTTCTCTTGGTATTGAGTTCATTGGTCAAGTTCTTAGGAGCTTCACGAGAGTTTGGTGTTACATTTGGAGCTTAGCATGGATTGATCAGTTCCAAATGCTCATGGATACTTGAAGACCTAGACGAGGCTAGTGTTCTCTTGAGTTTATATATATTTTTTGAGATAGTTACTCTTTAGAGGTTTTAGTAGGAATTCTAAGGTTCCTTCACTTACATATAGACCTATAGAGGAAATTGTTATTAGAGAGTCATTGTGACTTGGTGTATCCTGGAGGGTAAGTATCATTCCCCACTCTTAGTCTACTTAGTAGATGATCATCTAAGAGGTATTATCCATCTTATTTTGATATGAATTATTTTTTATGCTTTACTTTCTTATGGGTATATGGGTCTTGATCTATGCTTGCTAGTTCTAGAGGGTTAATTAGAGGAATGTTTAGAATATTTATCTCCTTGTGCATATGAGTTTATTTATGATGTCTATTATGAGGAGTTTAGGAGATGTTATTGGGCTTATTCTTGGTTTGGAAATGGATTTGATTTTGATCTTCCTTGTTTAGATATGATTAAATCCATGTTAGTTATATGAGATACATATGTTTTGTATAATCTTGGAGACTGAACAATTGGGTGTTGAAAATTTTATTCAATGACAGTTGTGAAGGAGATATTACTTGACATAGCTTAGCACTTTGAGGTGTTGGTGTAAGGAAATTCTATGAGATATAACTTAAAAGTTTTATGTCTTTCTTCTATGGCTACTTCCCAGAGGTTCATGTTCACATGGTTTGGTGTGATGGACATGGGAGAGTTATATCGACTTGTTGTGAGATAGTATGTAATAATTTTTGTTACATGTGTGGATCATTACAAGTGTTCTTTGTTAAGTTACAATATTTTATTATTAGCCATGCCTTGGTATGAGTGTTGATAGGTAGACTTTGTATGCTTTTATCTATTTTTAGATTTGACATTACCCATGTAGTGGGAGTTCTTGGTTGTGTATGTTTTTCATGGAGAGGTTTTATACATGGAGCTTATGATTGCAGTTTATGGGTTGGATATATTTTTGGCATGAGTTCTAATGATGGTTTTGGATACCTTTGTTGGTATGGATGATATGGATTAACATAGTTATGTGAGTTTCTTGATTTGATGAATCTAGCTTGGATTATTTGTTATCACTTGGATTTGATGCTTGTGTTCTTTGGATTGGTGCATGTTCATCTTGGATTGTTCATTTTCTTCCATTTGTTGCATGCAAGTTAGAGGATAAGAGGAGTTATTGCTTGAGATGGTGGTAATCATTGGATGTTATTATAGGTATCTTGATGGAGGACAAGAGTATGTTAGAGATTAATGTGGTTTCATGGGTGACTATGATGATGTATTTCATCAATTGACCCTTATAAAATGTATAGAAGTGGGAGAATGTTAAGAAAAATGTATTGTACACATTGCACAAGAAAGTATTATTTAAATTATATAAAGTATATGATTATTTGTGGTACATATTAAGGAGGTATGTTTAGCCACATTAACTATTTATTTGGGTCCACTTGTAATATATTTTATATGACATTGACCTTAGATATTTTATGTGTAGGTTGCACATGTGAAAACATTCAACATTGGGAAAATTAGTACCAATAAAATAAATGTTGGGGTCAATGGTTCTATGTACTCATGGTTTTGAGGCACATGGTCTTACCTTGCCATATGGTTGTTTTGTGTGAGCTTGATTCTATTAAATAAAATGTATGTCTAGTGGTTGAGTTGGTTAGTTTGCTTGTTGGTTGGTTTGAGTGGAAATCATTTGTATTGTGCTCTCTTATTAAGTGCATACGTGAGGCATGTCATGGGATGTGCAGATAAATGCTTAGACACATGGAGGATATATTAGAGGAGATTGATATTTTAAAAGTATTCATGGATAATCTATATGTGTATTATAATATTTTCATTGTTGAATAATAAATTGAGTTTGGATGCTTTTGAAGGTTGGGTTTTTCCATTTTGAGGGTTTTCCCAAAGAATATAAATTATGTAATCTTATGGTATATATTCGATGTTTTCTTATGGTTATTTTGTAAGCTTGTACATATGCTTTTCTCTCATGGGGTTATCTAGGAAATGGTATTATCAACTTAGTAAATTTTCATCACATGTGAATAACATTAAGATGCGAGCATAAAACTTAGGGTGGAATCCCAACCCCTATAGTATGTTAAGAATTAAAGTACACCTAATATATTCATAAGCCTTATTAAAACATAGCTTGATAATTTATAGATCTCATGTAAATTATTAAGCTCATTCAATTATTTTCTAAGCCTAAAATAAGTTATCCAAAATGAACTAACAAACCAAGAAAAAAGTATATTCTAGACATAAAATTTCCAAAGTAATGTCCATAAATTTATTGGTTATCACTTCAAGTATAATTTTGTAGGAGGTATTTAGTAAGGTGATTAGTTGCTAATTTATAGTGGCTCCTAGAGAGTTGATTTCAATTCCTTCAAAATATACATAGTAACAAAATTCCTAGATGTGTTGCTAAATATCTCAATATAACTCAACTAGAAACCCATCCATGCTAAGGCTCTTTTCTTTAGTCAAGTTGTACATAGCCTTATCAATATGTTTGATGGTGAGGATATGACCTCTAGATTAGATGTACATTTATGGTCTATTTTATGGGAATGAAACTTACAATATTGTCATCAATAATTATAATAAAAAATTTGGTCATTTACTAATTCATAAATGGAAAGAAGTTTATAATGATTGTATAAGTTTTTCATAATAACAAATTGGTTGGATTAGAGGATATTGGTTGTCGCTTGAATGACCAAGTTATTTTTTGGGTGTTTTATAACATAATTAAATGAAGAATTTATATATTATATTTATTTCAATATATTGCATATGGGCATAGATTTGGGTACCTTTTCCTTTATAAGTAATCACTCTATTAATATTATTTTTAGTGTGAGTAGTTGACTACTAAAGAGGAATTTTATGTAAATTATTAGTAAGAAGTATTCAATCCTTAGAAATTTGACCATTAAGGGATTTTTAACTTGTCAACAATGCTTACGAGTAGCTCTCTTACTCTACTTATAGAGGAAGAAAGTAGAGTGAGAAATAGATCTTTCCCACTAGTTGATCAATCTATTATATTAAGGTTTGGATCATTCCAAGTAGCATTGAGGTTATGAATGTGAATATTTTTTTTGTAAATAAGAAATGTCCAACTTGAAGGTGAGCTCATTTGGAGGGTGAGTGGAAGAATCAAGAAGGAGAGGGTAGTGAAGAGGGGAGGCAGTCCAAAAGAGTGGTAGAAAGGTTGAGGTGGAAAAGAATTCCAAAGGACTAGGGGATGATTTGGTGATTAAGGGATCTATGCATAATTGATCATTTTTCTTAAAAATAATTCAAAAAATTGGTTTCGTATAAACCAATGTGAAAATTTTGAAGATGCATTTAGCCTTGTAGGGGGTCAAACACTCCAAAAGAATTATGAGCCAAGGTACACATGCCAAGATCTTCTTGGGATATATTGGAGTGATTCTCAATCAAAGTATGTTCTACCATGTTGTCCACCCTTACCACCAAATCCACTATAGGGAGGTGAAAATACATACATTCCCAAAGTTGGATTGTATCTTAGGGGTATTTGAATCATACATAGAAAAAATCCAAGTAGCTCACCATAGTAGAGCATAGTGGGTCACACATAGTAGTTGATTAGGTTAGTACCATACAAAACTATAGATCTTATAATTCAAGGGTTAAGGCACATAAAAAATCCACTATTTCCATCAAGTTAATTAGAGTGGGAGAATTGGGCATCATTTCAAATGGAGGATAAACTAAAATCCAAGAAAATAATGTTGTTTTTCACTTCTTGAAACATGAGAACTTTTGAGATTGTTAAAAATACATTTTCTCACTTAGTACTTACAAGAAGGGATGAAAATGCCTCGACATTTCATGATTTCATATTGCAATTTTTTGGGGAAGGGTTTGCAAGGAATTTCTATTTGTCTAAGCATGCATAATTAAATTTTTGAGGTGAATATGGAGATATCCATGATAATTTATTTGGGAAGATGCTCTTAGAAGGAAGAATGGAACTATGTTCTCATAAAGCTTGAGGGTTGAGAAGAAGAGGTAATGTTATGCATACTAAAAATAAGGGAGGTAAGATACTTTTCATTTAAGAATAAATTCATTATACAAAATTATGTTGGTGGGAGAGTGAGGTTGGTGAGAGGAATAAGGGTAGGAAGGATATAGGAAAGGAAAGGGAGGTGTGTTGTGAATGGAGGTAGAGGGAGGTTTAATGATATTAGGCTATAAGAGGTTCTTAATTTATCAAGGATTTTTAAGGGGTTTTCATCAAAATTAGAGTTGGAAATGTAACACCCCACCACGAAACCCTAGAGGACAACACACTAAACACCTAAAACGGGACAAATTTTTTTTTAAAGTGCCATACTCCCAAGATAGAAAATGAGCAATAGTTTTTTCTCTAATATAAGTCCTCTAAGGTCCATGACTGTGCTACTCGATTCCCATAAGAACTGAAAATCATTACATTAACCAAATTCTATCGTCAATATGAAATTACATTGATTCATCACATTTAAGAGATCAACTAATCAAAATTATCCAAATTGTATCAACAATATAACAACATCCCATAACAATCCAATTAATTATCATAATCAATAACATCAATTTCATTATACATTACATAAGATAGTTTCAACATTATTTAGAACATTCCATTGTTACATTTGAACAATGTCTCCTCGTATACATGTGAGGAGGTTACTTTAGAAGTATAATACATGATACAATAGATTTATAGTACAATAAAAGTACATGAAATATAATCCACATGAACTAGAACAATTGTAGAAGTCTTCAAATCTAGGAGTAGTCTCACAAACACGAGCAAAGTGAAGGAACCCAATGGAGTACAAGGAACATTCCACCCGACCATGTAGAACCCTAAGGTCCACTCCTCGTGCTAGGAGATAACACTTGGTCCCACAACAACAATAAAACAACCACAACTGACATAATAGGGCTAAACAAAGAACCATTGACATTACAACATCACAAAAGATCATACATTGTTGAACTATAGGACGTCACATGCCAAGGGGACAGAACAAGGGAATACTAGTCTGTAGAGGGAAGAGTGTCATCGCATGGTCCTGACATGGGTTACCCTAACAACCTCTCACTAGGCACTGATCCCTATTTATGGTTACCCTGGCAGCCTCTCTCTAGGTGTCGGCGCCATAGGGTGACACATGCAGAACCAATCTTCCTTTAATGAGGACAAGGAAGTTGATCTTGCCAACCAAGCCTTCTCAACCTATCCTAAGCCTAAACAAGCACTACAGGCATGTGTGAGGCATCTACTTATCTTGATTAATGTGTACTACCCAACCCCTAATTCATTTTAAGTTATCACTAAGTTAAGAAACTCCCACATGGGTTACCCTAGCGCCATTTTGTGTGTCAGCCCCCTTGAGAGCCACTCCCCCTACTAGCAGCTTGGAGGCCCAATAGAATCAATAGGGTAAAACCATCACACACATAGAACGAAAAACCATAAAAGTATATAACCCAAGCAAGGCACGGACCATCTCGCTCTCAAACACAACTATAACACAAATAACGAGTGCATGGAAAAAGACCCAAAAAAACTCATACCAATATGATATCAACCAACACAAGAGTTCATCACAACAACTTAACCCATAGCATGTTTATCCAAGCCTCTGGAAGACCTCATAACCATTTACATAAATATTCCCCCAATGAGCAATAACCAAAATAACACTCCAATACCAACATCAACACAAGGTCCCATACAAAAAATCAAACTTACAATATACTAAGAAAATGTAACTTCTACATCACACAGTGTTCATTATTTAACTAATATTTGTTTACTTATCCGTTTGCCACCAAAATCAATTTCAAGGAAAGAATTTACAATCCAACCATTTGACATATATAAAAGAACTCCACAACCAAAGATGATCCAATTTGTTTCCTTGATCAAACCGTGCCCTTAATATAAATAAATCAATATTGGCTCATATACTTATTTCCTATTTACAATTTT
This sequence comes from Sequoia sempervirens, assembly GCA_007258455.2. Taxonomy (NCBI): domain Eukaryota; kingdom Viridiplantae; phylum Streptophyta; class Pinopsida; order Cupressales; family Cupressaceae; genus Sequoia; species Sequoia sempervirens. The sequence goes on from VDFB02000363.1 coordinate 26,981,701, forward strand.
TACCTAAACTTTAAATTATAAAGAAAAATTGAAATAATCTTTTACTCCAACATAATACATGTATACATATATACATATATATATATATATATATATATATATATATATATATATATATATATATATATATATATATATATATATAAACAGATGAATCTATATTTATATATGTATATATATATATATATATACATATACACGCATATTTATATATCTATGAAAATAAATGTATCTATGTTAACAACAAAAATTGGATTATTATAAAAAAACTTACACTCATAAATGTGTATATATATACACTATTGAAGACAACACATGCTGCAAGGCACGCACAACAACGAAAGGTTCACTTAAGCGCTATTAGAAACACAGAGTTATCTAATAGATGAAGCAATATCGATACATGCATACCAACGTACACATATATATACACATACATATATATGTATATATATATATATATATATATATATATATATATATATATATATATATATATATATATATATATATATATATCTATAATCGAAAGAAGTAAGACTTACTCCTATTGGCCGCATGGGAAGGAATACACATGGGTAGCGAAGCTACCAATCTAGGTATCATTCACACAGAAGCATGTATAACATGTGGTATATATCATACTTATCCACCACCCATACAAATCTATATCCAATGACTTATTTAAAATCAAATGTCCACTGAACAAAGAGAGTTCTATATATTGTATACCCACAGAGATTTATCAATAACATTCAAATTTTCCAATATATGAGTCGATAGAATGAGACACGTCCAATGGAATCGTAGTTTTCAATAAGGAATGAAGTCACAATATTTAGTCTAATCCTAGCAATCAAATTTTTTTTCAGCTAACAGGTTAATCACCAAATCCCAAACAATTCGCTAATATATGCAAATTGAATTAAATACAATAACAATTACTACACAAAGAAATGACTACTACTCTAGTTGTCAATTTCCTTCAAAGAGTTCATCAAATCCTTATTTACTGGTTGAAGTAAGTTGTGAAGAATTTTGACATAGCCCCTTGCAAATCACAGGCCACCCTCTTAGTTTTATGGGGCGACGATTTCTTCAGCATATCACTTTCTATCAATTTTCTAAGGGTAGGTTCAAAGATTGAAACATAGGATCCAAGTAAATGCTGGAAGTGAGATTTATATATTATATATCAAAGCCAACATAGCGGCAACTTAGCATTGAATGAGTAACAAAAATTATAATGTTATATGCCTGGTGATTACCAATGCTGCAAGGGCTCGAAACACAGGGCCAGGCATAAATTTTTCAACAGCATGAGCTCTCAAAGAAGTGTTTGTGACCATGCAACAAAAAACTACCCACATGGGCAAGACTAGCAATCCTCTTCTATAACATAAAATTCAAAATTCAAACTTATGATTACCATCGAAGTCTTCAGCTAAAAAGAATTTGTAAGGCCAAGAAAAGAGATGAGAGCTTCCGATTGAAGCACAATAATTACCTATAAAATAATAAAGGAGGGTGAATGGCTTTTAGCCGTCATGCACAAAATGGATTGATTGAAACTTTCAAGCATATGCAATCTTCAAGACAAAATTATGGCAATTAAATTATAGGGAAGCTCTCAAGATCTTTGAATAAATGATGCTCCAAATCAAACACAAACACACACATAGGCATATTTTGTTTCCATTAACATACAACTTTAAGTACTTATTCTAAACAGAGAGAAAGATTACAGAAGAAAGAGAAACCTGGAATAATTCGTTTAGTTGGTTGAAAGCTGATGCAGAGCTCTCCACCTCCACTGGGTAGTTTCAACACACTTCCAATCTCCTCAACCATTGTAGAGCCACCAATTCCAAAAAAGCATCAAGCCAGAAGAAAAGTTTTTCTAGAATCAGAAAATTGATTCACGACCGAGAAGAAAGATTTGTTTTCTGAGAATAACAAAAGCCCCTTTCTTTTTGCAATATAACTAATTTATTAACCACTTCACCTTAATTGTTGCTACATGCAACCCCTATCTTTAATTTCATTTATTTTTATCTCCCGACAAACGCTTACTACCACTCTTCAATATATATTAATAAAATATCTTTATTTAATTACTCACAATAAATCCACTTTTAAATATTTAATTTATTAATTTAACTTTAACTTTTAATTTTATTTATCAATACTACAATTATATGAAAGATTTTATTTTAATTATCACAATGCCATTTAATTCCAATTTAATCTTTATTTTAATATAATAATCAGTCAAGGCACTAATCAAACAAACAACTCGATTGAACATAATATCAAACAGTACTTGACCACACCACGAAACGAAAGACAGTACAACAACAACATTGACAAGCAACTTGAACTAACCTCATAGACATGGTTTGACAAACAGATACTCATCATCATCAAGGATGATGGTTCAACATAGGGGACCAGATGCTATCTCTATTTCAACAATATCCATTGGGTTTAAGGAACACTCAAACCTGACAATTCAGGTGGAGTCGATGTCCGGTACTTGCAACCTACAACAAAACACACGATCGAGCATGTACATAGGCAAATAGTCAAACACATCGTGAGAGGAAGTCGCAGTGTCGTAGGGCACTCACTAGTGAGTGATGCGACACTGTTCCTCTTCACCAAAATACATCAATGCACAATAATCAAATACTAATCAACATCATATGAACAATCATTGAATAATCATAAACTACTTATAGCAATAATAACCCACACAATCAGTTAAATCATAACTAGTCATGACATAAGAATAACATTAGTGATAAAGGCAGTATCAACTGTCATCATAGCAATGAATCCATCATCAAGAAAAATATCATAATGTTCCAATCTAATACAAACAATAGTCAATCAATCGAGAACAAACTGAGGGGCACTACAGGCAAGGGGTGGACCATTGGAATATGGGTGTCGAGGACATTATTTAAGGGTGGGATAGTTTTAAAAAAGGTATCTTCACCTATAGTAAAATCAATCATTTATTTTGTTTAGATAGTTGACACATTGGTTTTAAACTGAAAACATGGATCAACATATCTTATGGATTTATCAAGTGATAGTGTTAGATACATTTCAACATAGAACTAGGGATGGTAGATAAAGACTTGACCATTTATTTAATTTTTTATACAACAAATAACTCTTCCTAGTTGGGAGGTAATATCATGTAGAAATGGATTGGATACAAGATTAAGGATTTAGTTAATTCCAACTAATTACGTTACTATGATTTGGAAATACCTTTTGGATGGAAGTATATGTCATCTAGTCTTGGACATAACAAGTTTGCATGTAGATAGTCTAGGATTCATACTATAGAGCATCTTAGACATGATTTAAAACACATGTATCATAAAGAAATTCATTGTAATCATTTTAATAATCAATCAATCACATCATCATAGGGAAAAATTATACGATTTGCAACTTTCAATTAGTGGTCTAATAGTAATTAAGTTCTACATGAACATTTGTTGAGCTATGTTCATGATTCACTATTGTTTTTTAATTATTTATACACATTAGTGAGGTTTGACAGAGGAAAATATGTCCTCATGTGACATATTGGGAGCCCCTCAAAGGTGTTTATAAGTATTGCTAGTCAAAAGATATAATGAAGCACAAAGGAAGTCAAGATATATCAAGAGAAGTGAAAACAAGTAGTATGCAAATTACACAAGACAAGTTACTAGGTGTAGGAGTAGTTTGTGGCCACAAATTTGAAGTTAATCCTCAAATTTGTCCCTACAATGTCAAAAGAATACATTGATTCTAAGACGATTAATAAACTATCATACATTATTCTTGATCTTAAAATACATTAAATAAATCTGTATCTGTCCTAGACCACATTTGTTTTTTTGTCAAACTAAATATGCTTATTTTTCATTTACACTTCCTACATTTACATTAAATATCAAATTACTAAATTTCAAATAATAAGTAATTGTGCACATATATATGTGCATTTTAGAGGAAGGGTTATTTTCCTTTAAATAAAGATAAAAATAAAAGCACATAGATTTGATTTGTTGTATAATTATATATTTATTTGTCAATAAAGTGGTTGAAATCCACAAATCAAAATATAAAGAAAGAAAATAAATAGATGTCCACAATCTTATTTACAAAAACTTTCATACTAAATAATCTATTTGGATTTTAAAATTATAGAGGTGATAAATGTGTTTATTGTCAATATTTGTTATAAATTACATAATCCTTTTCACCTATTTTCAATGATTTTAAAGATTTTTTTGTATATTTAGAAAATTAACTTTTTTTCATCTTATTGTTCTTTATTTTTTGTTATTTTGTATTTATTTTTAAATTAATATATTTAAATAAGTAAATATAAAAAAATATCAACATTTATTTTATTTCTAAATAAAATAAAATTTAAATAATTTAAATTTAAATTTTATAATTTTGTTATATAAGTATTTATAAAAAATTATTTTAAGATAATACTCAAAATATTATGAATATTTAATAGCATATAAATTATAAAATACTTATACAAAGAATCTCATCATTATTTAGAAAAAGAAAACCTTATTTATTTCTTTACTCTTTATTTTTTAGCTTGTGGACCATTGCGAGGACTAAAGTAACACACAGAATTTTCTTTTGAAAACTATGACAACAAAAATATTCTATAATATTTAGTACTTTCCTCGTATAAGAACCTTCTTCACCCTTTTCCCAAATTTCTGGTCGTTTGGCATATTGTATATTGTACCTGTCTAAGGCATTAAATACGTCAGCACTCAAAACCATTTTCTTTCTCGAGACGAGATTGAACAACATCATCCGGCGTGCTTACCTTGATTGCCGATGAAGAATTGGCTTTTAATGTCGGCTGGAAGAAATATTTAAAGTGGTTTGAACTCGAATGGATGATCAATGTGGGATATTGTAAGTGTTTGTGTAACAAGTTTATATAAAATAGGGCTATTGAGATTTTATGTTATTGTCGATTCCCCCCTATTCTACTATTTGGTATCTGTTTTTAGCTATTTTGGCATTTAAAGATATATTTTTTTTTAGTAATAATTAACATATGGAAGATATTAAAATTAACATTTTATTTTGGAGAATTAAAAAATAATAGTTGTATATCAAATTATTTTATGACATTTGTAAAATTAAAGAGGTGGTTTTCAATCATTTTTATGATTATAAAGTTACTTTAGTTAATGGAGTCAATGATGGAGAATATAACTCTTATGATCCAACGGTTTGTCTAAAGCATTTTTAAATATAATCAATATTTTATATATGGAAGATACTAAAATAAACATTTTATTTTGAAGTATTAATCCTTTTTAATTGTATATCAAATTATTTTATAACATTTGTATAATTAAAGAGGTTGTTTTCAATCATTTTTATGATTATAAAGTTAGTTCAGTTAATGGAGTCAACGATGGAGAATATAATTCTTATGATCCAATGGTTTGCCTAAAGCATTTTTAAATAAAATCAATCCTTAATAGTCAACACCAAGTAGATAATATAAAAAAAATGGATAACAAAAGAACATAGTGTAGTAGATGAGCATTGTGTGTTGAGGACTATATTTGTGTATTCATAATAAAATTGGTCCATAGTCATGGGTGATCCCACAATAGAAGATATATTTGTGTATTCAATATCTGGTGCACTCATATTTTTCAAAAAAAAAATTTGATAATCTACTATTTTTCCACATGTGCAAAACATAGACCTTCTTTTTTGATGAAAAACCTATGTTTAATAAAACTAAAAAAACAAATACATAATAAAACCAAAACATATTAAGATTATATTCGTTGGATAGCTTGTTCTAAGGACTACCTGATTCTAGTTGGGTTTGTGAAGATTCATCCATTTTCATCATCAACCCGAGCTCCGAAGTGCCAAAATTCAGGGTTTCTTTGTGTCTCAGAGGAGGGATGAGGAATAAGGGGGGTTCGAGTGAACCCCCCTTTTATAAGGGTTTTTGTTGGCATTTTTGGCGGGAAAGCATTAAAAGGGTTCACCCGAACCCAGGTTCTAGCGAACCCCTAATGGGTTTGGTCGAACCAACATGTTCGTACAAACCCCTAAAATCAATATTTTTTCCATGCATTCATTTTCTGTGAGTTTTCCTTCCTCACTTCAATTGTAAACCACTATTGTAGCTTCACCCTCATAGAAGCAACCCATAGAAAAGATCAAGCCTCCAAGTGCTTCTAGACAACAAGTACAATGGGAATATCTATTTTTTTATACCTAGATAAATGGAATCTAATGGTGCATCAAAATTATTCTTCTATATTGTTCTCAATACTAAGTACCCTATCCATCTCATTTTAATATTAAATTTAGCATTAGAATTACTCAATTTATATCATTCCAAGTTTTTATTACGTTAATCTAAGATCATTTATGCTAAGTTATGAAACCATCCATTATGACATCTCCTAGGTTTTGAGATTAAGGCTATACCCTTTCTTTTCTTAAAGTTTTTAAATTTGAGTTACTTCTAATATTCTTTTATTTTTAGATTTCTTAGAGTTTAATTCATTTTGTATGCATATGATTATTATAACTTGTGTAGGGATTGGATATACATATTATCACATTTTTATCCCATAATATTCTACCCTAGGATAATCTTATCTTATGTTTCATTTTAGGTTTTGTTCTTTAACTAAGCTACATGCACATATCTTAAATTTTGATAATTTTCTCTTTCATCATGTATAATCTTTTGATTCTTGATATTTTCATGAGTTTTATGATATATATAGGAGATTCATTGCTATGCCTAATAAAGCGTCTAGAATACAAACACATGCTCTTATTTTGCACCTTGAGCAATTTGAATAATCATATATCTATAATAAGAAATGCTAAGTGTACCGTAGAAAAATGGATCTTTGGACATTTTCATGGTCATTTAGGTCTTTTTCCTGTGATGCTTGGCCTATTTTGCTTAGATTTAATGATTGAATCTTTAAATTATTAAGACTTTATGATGTCTTGTAAAGGTGTTGTGAAGTGTTGTAACATAATTCTACACTTTTTTAGACTCTTCTTATTATACTTCATCTAAATATTCCCTTTTTATCCCTTACCGAGTGAAGCCACAATAGTGGTTTACAATTCAAGTGAGGAAGGAAAACTCACAAAAAATGACCCCAAAGCAAAAAAAAAGTGATTTTGGGGGTTTGTACAAACCTACTGGTTCAACCAAACGCATTAGGGGTTCACTCAAACCAATGTTCAAGTGAACCCCTTTAAATTTTGGCTGCCAAAAAATAAAACAAATGCATAGCAAAGGGGGTTCAATTGAACCCCCTTGAAGAGGTTCACTCGAACAATGGTTTGGTCAAACCCTAGTTTGAGCGAACCTCTTCAATTTCGTTCGAACCCCTAGGGGTTATTCAAACCCCCCTTGCTCCTCATACCCCTCCTGAGACACAAAAAAAGTCTATTTTTTTATGCTTCGGAGCTCGGGTTGAGGATGAAAATGGAGAATTCTTCATACACCCTTCTAGAATCAGATAGTCCTCGGAACGAGCTATCCAACGAATATAATTTTTATATGTTTTGATTTTATTATTTATTTGTTTTTTTAGTTTGATTAAACATAGGTTCTTCATCGAAAAGAAGGTCTTTGTTCTGCACATGTGGAAAAATAGTAGATTATCAAAAAATTTTGAAAAATATGAGTGCACCAGATATTGAAGTCCTTGATCCAACAAAAATAAAATTGAATTTCGATATATATAAAAATTTATCGTTATTCTTTATATCAATTGTAGTTAGTTTGACTTCAAAACTTGATTAAAGAAAAATATTCAATAAAAACTATCTAACCAAGTGGAAGCACTAGATATCAGAGTTACAAATCTAAATTTGAAAGAATTAGAATTTTATCCTTCATGGAAAAAAGTTATCGTTATATAGCGGTGTCGTCACTTTTTAAAAATGTTGTTTTGAAAAAAAACCAGTTTTCATGGGAGATGGAAAAAGAAGTGTAATCTGATTCCAAAAATTTTTAAAAATATATTTTTAGAATCTACAAACAAAATGTGACGAGACTCTAGTTTGCATCATCTTCAAATTCCTCACGGGTTAGCCGCTATAAGTGCCCGAATGTGAAGATTTAGTTAAAAATAATAATTTCAGTGTCCAGTTTGGCCAAAAATTGTAAACCAATATTGTGGGATCACCCTATCAAGTCTTATTTTAAAGTGTTGAAAAGTCTAGTAACAAACTTTCACACTTTTCTAGGCTTGTCACCACCTAATACACCTTTCTTATGCTTTATTTGGTCCTTTATGCACTTATAGGCCTTAATTAGGTGTGTTTTTTAATACAAACCCGACAAACAACATTAAAGATGACTTAATTCCCAACACCCACTTGCAAGCCTTGAGTGGGACCCATTTTCCATGGGTGGCAAATGAGTCCCTCTTGGAAAAAAATTCAAAATAATTTCAAATTTCCTTTTGGTTTTTATTCATTAAGACCTTATGTCGGCTTGTCATGTTGTATTTTCGGGTAATTAGGGCATAAGTTTGTATAAATAAGTGTTTTCCATCCATTTTAATCCCCCAATCATCATATTTACTTAATCATCTCATACATTCATTCAAGCATTCAAGCATTATAGGCGCATCATTGAATCAAGCATCTTGGAGTAGCCATTGACATATCTTCAGGCTTCAACAACAAGGATTTGGTGAGTTTAGGAAACTTGCATGTTGTTTATTCATCATTCCTTTCTTATTGCATTTTATTTCTTTATCAAGAGTTTGATTACCATTTAAGTGGGATTTGACCAAGGAAAATCCTTATACTCTAAACCTTAACCATTTCCCCCTCTTTGCATGTGTGTTTGCAGGTCTTGTAGGTAGATTTGTCAAAGAAATAGGTGTTAAAAAGTGGTCAACAAGTCATTAAAGCTATTCAAGTCAACCAAACCCTAATTCAAGCTTGGAGAAAACATTCAACCCGTTTTCTGCAGATTTGGTTCTGTCAACCTAACAAGACTTGATAAGTGTAGATCTGGACCCATAGAGTTGACCCCTAAATTTGCAAAATTTTGGAGGAATGATTCACCATTAGTGGTGAATGAGTCACACTGCCAGGCTAGAAAAGGTGATTTCATCAGTTTTCAGTTCCCAACACTCATAAACCAATTTTAGCAAAGTTTACCAGAAGGACTAATTCACCATTAGTGGCAAATGAGTCCCACTAGTCATCAATAGTGATTTCTATAGCATTCCATAATCTTCCAACATCAACATTCCATTTACAGGTGCACTCTATTCAATTTCATTAAGTTATGTTTGCATTTGTTTATGTTTATAGTTCTATAGACACATAAAATATACAGATTGATCCTATACACCTAATCCTAGCTTACTAGTTAACACCAGTTCTTCCTTAATCATCTCCTTTACTAACTATTTAATTGAATAATCTTTATTTGATTAAATTAATCATATTTCGTCTTTTAATTAAATAAATCAATTTTATCTAATTAAATCAACATCTCCTATTAATTAAATAAATCATTTTGTTTACTTAATCCTCTAGTCCCTCTTTTAATTAAATAATTTATTTTATTTAATTAAGCTCTAAAGTCATCTCCTTTAAATTAAGTAAATTAATCTTTATTTGATTTAAATCTAACACCATCACCTTTAATTAAATAAATACAACTTTATTTATTTAAGTCTAAAGTCATTATTCCTCTCATTTTGATTTATTTAAATCCTAAAATCTAAATCACAATGTCAAATCAACTAACTTACATTAAAATTAATTAAATCATGATTAATGCTAACACTAATCACTCAAATCCTCTAGATTTTGCAACTTGCACATGAAAATCCATTTAATTGATTTATTAAATCTCTATTTTCATTCAAAAGGCATCAAAGATGGAATATTCCTCAAATTTGAAAATCTCCCCCCAAAAGGACTTGTCCATCCAACAAGGCATTAAAGGCCTCTTACATGTCTTTTTCTTGAGCCAAGTGGCATTTAATTCATCTTTCAACTGCCTCCAACATGTCACTTCTCCAATTTTGAATTTCCACCTAATAGCATTAATGTGCACATTCGTCCAAATGTGCTCCACCTTTGTCCACTCACATGTTGACAAGTGGCATTGTGCTATTGGTTGGTGTTTGATCCCACATTCATCCATTTTGCTTATTCTTCCATCATTTTCTTCTATAAATAGAAGACTCTTTTACTAATTTGGGCTCCACAATCTTAGGAATTTTCATCCACAACTTCATGCAACATCATTATCTTCATGCTTTGAGCAAAGTTCATCCATTTGTCATCTATTTTCATAGTTTTTCATCATTTCACAGGTAGGTTATGGAGAAATTTCATCAAGGAGCATCAATCTTCAAAGTTCATCATCAAGCTTGACTAGGAATTGGGAAAGGGCTATTTTCCACATCAAAATAGCACCAATTCCCCCATGGGATTGAGAGCTTGTTTGTTTTGAGCAAGATTAGATAGCTTTTATTTGTGTTCTTCATGTTATTTCTTGTTCTTGATATTTCAAATGAATCTTATGGGGGATGATGGTTTTATTTTCATAATGGACTAATATTGTGTTTTTTGTTTGTGTTTGTGCAAGTCTAGGATCACCATTCACAAGTTCATTTCTGCATATCACACTGCATTTTCAAACACTTCATATTTCTTAGGTTTTGCATAAATAATCAATCAATTTTATCAGTTTGTTCCATCTAGATCATTGCATTTAGGCATACTTTCATTGTATTTGCATTATTTTGAGTGAACCACCTAGATTTTGGGTGTGGGATCTATCTCTTTCCTTTAGGTGAAAAACCCTAATTGAGCAAAAGAGGGTCATAGCATTTCACAATGTTGAAAGCTCCTCTTCTATAACCTCTCCTACCTTGGAAAATATTATGGCACAAGAGAATGAAATCATAAAAAAATCTCTTCATGTCCCTCTCCCTAGTCTACATTCATCTTCTAACTCCTCTATTTGTGAGAATGATTTTGTGAGCAATCTTGACAATCACATTATTTGTGAGGATATGTTGGAATTAGATGATCAAACCTTTAAGACCCATGAAAATTCCTATTATTTTTCTTCCCCTACGGAATACATTATTGGACAAAGGGATACATGTAATCAAAGATAATCATGATAATCATACTTGTTCTTCTCCTAATGTCTCTTCTACTAGTGAATAAGATATTTTGGGATTAGACAAACTATTCATTGAATGTCATGAGAATATTCTAGCTCCCTTTCCTAATGTTTCCCTCATCCAAGAATGCATACTTGAGCAAAAGGATCCAATCATTGAAAAACATTAATGTGATGCTTTTTCTTCTCTTGATGCCTCCTCTACTTATGATGAAGACTATACAAAACCTGTTAATGGAATGTGATCAACATCTTGTTTGCTTTTCTCCTAAAAACTCTCATAATAGGGAAGGTATTATGGTACAAGAAAATACCAACAATATCACATGCAAACCAAAAATCAACCTCACTCTGAAGCATCATGAATTGCTTGATATAGATTTATACCACCATCATGGGAATGCTTTGACAATCATGAAAAGCAAAAGGATATAGAAAGACAAAATCAAATTGAAGAAGCCACAAATTTATTGGAAGAGGCTTCAAACACCTTTGATTTCACACCTATATCCATGGGGGAATACATGATCATAACAAAATAATCTCAAAAGGAAAGAGAAAAATCGGTAATATCAAAAGCATCCCCTTCAACCACCCTAAAAGCAAAGACAACATCCAAGAAAAACTTTGTGACACCTGAACAATCATCAAATCTAAACCAAGCAACAAAATTTTTTGGATGATGTGATGCTATAGAACAAGGTATCCATGTCCCTATGCAGCCTACTAATCTTGGTTATTGTCCCTAAAAACAAAAACCTTCCTCCCATTTCAACACTATCACAAACAATTCTTCCACGAAAACTCTAACCTTGGTACATTCTAAACTGATAGACATCTCATTAAATATGTATCAATCAGAAACTTTGTTTACTTATCACAATAAATAACATTAGTTGTTGTTCCTTGCCATATTTGCATGTTTTACATTCTTTGCAAGGAGCAGCATATAATCATCTATTCCTAGCTCGCCCTTGTGTTGCACTCAGTGGGGCCAAGGGGTTAAGAAGCCTTATCCCTGTATGTCACTTGTCATGTTGTCTCTCTTGGCTACTCGTTAACCTTTCATGAGCATATAAGAGAAATCTTGGGTTGTGGATGACATGTCTTAAGATTGACTCGCATGTGACATACTCCCTTTCTTCATGACACAGCTTATCGAAAACAAATGACTTGACATAGGGATTTTTGAATAAGCTCGCATACTCTCTTCTACTTTAAAACAATTGCTCACAGTAATGGTGTAGCAACCACTTTAAAGTGGGGGCATACATAGACAACATCTTTGTGCAAATTTCATGGTGTGATTTTCCTTTTTCTTGTGATGTGTCTTCTTCTCAAGGTGGTGTCATTGGGTTTGATGCCTTCCAAGAGTGTACGATCAACTGAAGTGGCCTGATGCTAATGAGGCATCCCATGGATAACAATATGACACCCTGAATTGTCCTCTCTTAGAGACATTAGGCACAATGCTCCCTAAGAAGAAGACCTTACATGAACAAAGCAAAATCCCCTTTAACAAAAATTTTACATGACAGTCAAAAACATTTACAAAAAGCATTACGTTGTGGTGCCTTATCAATGTTATCAGGAGCATAACTTTGGTGTGGTTAGTATAATGGGAAGTTGACACACTGGCATGAATTTCTCATTATATAGTGGGAAGCTGACACACTGGCATGACTTTCTCACTAAACCACTTTTTTGGGACTTCTCACCCAACGGATAGCCAAGAGTTTTGTCGCCTCAGAGTGAGTGTGGATTTTTGGACAAACAACCTATATTTAATCCACACCGTGTTGGGAAAACGATTGAAGCTTGATCCACCTTTTCATTTTCACTTTTCTATTTCCTTTAGTTCTTGACATTGTATGATTGTGTATCTTGTTCTGCTGCAAATCATTCACCTTGTGTGTGTCCTCTTGTGCTTATGTTGGTTTGACTTAGGATCTTTGATCCTGGGGGCTTGACCGATGCCTTGATCTTTGTCATCCACATTGTTATGATTGGACCCCTCTTGAATGTCTACTTTAGTGTGAGTTTGAAGCAATTCCATCCTCTCACTAAAGTGGGGGCTAAATTTACCATAGAAAAAAGTATCTCTTGCTTGATATGGGAAAAATAATGATAAATTGGACTTAATAAGGCCTTTATTTAGTGTTTTGAGGTGTTTTACAAGCCCACATTAGGTCTTGGGCCCTTGCAAATTGAATAAAATGTATGTCTTGTAAAGGTGTTGTAAATGACTTTCACACTTTTCTAGATTTTATTAAGCATCTAATTATAATGGTCCTTTCCTCCCTACTTTTGAATTAAATATTATTTTAATTCAAAAGTTATCTTTTTTCTCTTCTTCTATAATTAAATAATTATTTCAATTATTTAATTATTCATTAGCCTTTTCTCTCTATAATTAAATAAATGTTATATTTATTTAATTGTTTATCCTTTCTTTATCTCCCCAATTAAATAATTATTTTAATTATTTAATTATCCCTTCTCTCTCCATTAAATAATTGTTTTTAATTATTTAATGTTTAACACTCCACCTTTCCTCTATAATTAAATAATTATTTTTAATTATTTAATTATCTCATTATTTGTTCTCACCTTTCTTTTTAAATAAATAAAATCAATATTTTATTTATTTCTCCTATATTGGCCACCTAAATTAAATATTTTTTATTATTTAATTCTCTCCAAACAACCTCTTTGTCTATGTCAATCTTATCTTCCACCTCAAGTCTTTATCTATCCATCATGTCTTTCTTCTCTCAATTAACCTCCACCCTTGATTAAGTTATTTTCTAATTTAATCTTGGCCCTTGATCATGACCCTTATTCTTAACTCTTTTCTATAAGAGGATACCTTTAAACCCTAATTCATTCATTAATTCATTCATAATTCAATCACTATTCATCATATTGTCAAATCAAGCATTCAAGATAACATTCAAGCTCACTTCTAAGGCATTCAAGAGCAAGAATCTTCATCTATTGTTGCAGCAATTCAAGATCCTTCATCATGGCAAGTTTCTAATTGCATTATTTCATATTTCATGTTTCATTATCTTATTTCATCATTTTGGTTAAGGCAAACCCCCAATACCTAACAATCAACATTTTATCTCTCTTCCTTTGTGTGATTGCAGAGTTAGGTGCTTGGATGGCTTGGACATGATTGAAGATTAGGTTACAAACTTTTTGAAGTCATCTCCACTTTTTCAAGGCCAAAATCCACACAAAAAGTCACCAACAATGCTAAAAATCAAGGTTTCAAATCCGGACACCTAGAGGTGTAGATTGAGTAGACCAAAAGCTTCAGATTCCATTTTTGAGTTTTCAAAAAAGTTAGAATGGACTAATTCATCTAGAGTGGAAAATGAGTCCCACTATACCTATTTTCTGGAGATTTTTGCAGATTGGACACCCATTTGGCTAAAACAGTCCCTGGTGCAGTTTTCTGGAACTGGGACTGATTCGCCCAGAGTGGCGAATGAGACCCACTAGGCCTAAAAATCAGCATCTTCAAAATGTTAGTCATTTCTAGTCTCTAGCAAGTTTCCAGGTACATGTCTTCAGTTTCATCATTTTTTGTTATAGTTTACTTGCATTTCTACTCATCTTTCTAGGTCTTTTTGCTTATCACAATGTGTTTTCAAACACTTTGCATTTCTTAGATTTTCATTCAATTAGTGATCTATTTTATCAATCTTCTACATTTAGATCATTGTATTTAGACATATTTCCATCATACTTTCATTAGTTTGAGTGGACCACTTAGATTTTGTGTAGGATCTATCTCTCCTTTAGGTGAAAAACCCTAATTGAGCAAGAGAGTCATAGCATCCTAAACCATACAAATCTATGGTTCAATAATGTTTTGAGTTTAAAGTTTTACATTGAACACATTAAAACATTATTCTTTAATTTGAGGTGTATTTTTTTTATTTATTTAAGAAAAAAGCCAAATAATTAACCTATATAACATCTTTTGAGAATATATTTGATCATTCAAATAAAATGTCTTAAAAATTACATAATAATTTTTTTTGATGTATGTCACACTAATTAATAAGAGATGGATTACCTCTAGTTCCTAAAATTAGATAGTTTTCATATATAATGTAAATACAAACTTTAGAATTAAGGGGATTTTGTAGTAGTTATGATAAATTAATTCATAGCATCGTTTAATTAAAATTGGAAACACAAAGATTATTTAAAATTGTATTATATAACCAAGTCTTAAAAACTACATATAAGAAGTTGAATATCTAAAATTAAGAAAAATGATTGATGGATTCCATACTCATCAACACAAATTCTTTAGAAAAATATTGTTGTATCTCGCTTATTATCTTTCTTTTTTATCAAATGTGTTGTATATATTAATTTTTTATTAAGGTAAACATTTTTGGCTAGAGCTATGAACTAGAAACGTAAATATTTGATTGTGGTTAATCAACAAAAAAATGTATAACATCCAACTACTACCATTAGATAGGTTTTGTGTTAAATGTATATGAAATTTGGAATTAAGAGAATTTTTATAATGGTTATGTTAAAAGCCAATTCTTAGCATTGTTTAATCAAACTTTGGGAATGGAAACACCTTATAATATAACTTAAAATTAATTCTATTAATAATTATACATGAGATGCACTAAATTATATCAAGCCTATCAATTGCACTTTGTACAATCCAAATATTAAATTGAAATTCAATCAAAATTACAATCATATAAAGATAAAAATTTATGTTGAATAGTTTTACCAAAGTCTTAAGCAATTCTATATATAATCTATAAAATTGAATGTCTAAATTGTTCTAATTTAAAATTATTTTTCCTACTTTATTTTATCTATAGACTCTAGTTCTTATAATTATTTTTCCTTTTCCTTCACAACTCAACTAAGTAGTTAGTATTGATATAGATACTAATTTATACTTGTGATGCAATACCTTTCACATATACCTATAATTAAAGCAAAGTTGAGTTACACGCAATTGTTATATATAGTAATAGTCATTAGAATGATATATATGTATATATATATATGTATGTATGTGTGTATGTATGTATGCATATGTATATACATGTATATGTATATATTTATGTATGTATGTATGCATATGCATATATGTATGTATATATTTATGTATGTGTGTATGAGTGAATGTGTTTATATGTGTGTATATAGATGTATATATGTATGTATATGTATATGTATGTGTTAGTGTATTCTACTCTAGTTAGGCTAACTTAAGCCTAGTTAGGTGTTGGATTTGACCATTGACTCATTCCCCATGAGGTGTCAAGGTTGTTGAGGTGTCTTGAGAGGTGTCCAATCCCTCTTGACACCTCTCCCTTGCATAGAGGAGAGCAACTCCCCACCACTGTAGGATGAGGAGTCCTCTCCTCAATCCATGACATGTGTACCTATTCTTATGGCATGTGTGCCTATTCTTATGCTATGTGGTTGATCATCCTCATGCTTTATATTGAGGGTTTGAGCTCATCATTCTTGGGTTAGCTAATACAATGTTATGCTTTGTTCGTTTGCTTGTTCCTTATTTCCTAGATCCTCCTAGTTTCTTATAGTATGTATAGATATGTATGTGTATATATGTATGTATATATATGTATGTATATGTATGCATATATGTATGTGCATATATACATATATACATATATGATTTTTTATGGTTTTGATTTGTGATGAATCAATGATTTTTATGTCATGTAGATTATTATAAAGTGTAAAGCTAAGAGGTTCATATTTTAGGTTATTATCTAATCAATACATCAACCTAGTCAAGTATACCCATTCATGAATGTTTGTAGTCTATATATAGGTTTACACTTATTTTGTCATAGAGTCTTTCTTATGATTTTTTAGATAAATATTTGGTTCTTAATTAGACTTACAAATGTGTTTATGTTGAGGTTCATGTGTAGGTTTACTGTCCAAATTTACAAATTTGTTTATGTTGAGGGTTGTGTTTAGGTTTATTGTCCAAATTTACAAATGTGTTTATGCTGAGGGTTGTGTTTGGATTTATTGTCCATGTGATTAAGGAAACAATTTTTGGAAATTTATCATCCCACTACATAACTCAAAATCATCAAAATGCACTTTTTATTTTAATTCAATTTTAGTTTTAGATTTTGTTTTGCATAATTGCATGATTTATTTTTACAAATCTTGTTGAATATTAAGAGAATTAAAAACTAATCTATTTTTTAGGAATCGTTCTTGTACAACCTATAAGTTGTACAAGCACATGCAAAATTAAGGGGACCCATATGAAACTTAATACAAATCTATTTTCATTTTTAGTTGCATATGCAAGCTTGTCTATATCTAATTAATCAAAGGTCTTATAGGCCTACTTGTGGCTACAATTGTGCATGAAGGCTTAAGTTGTGTTCCATTATTTCTCTTTAATTTTCTTTTCTTGAGACCTTAGAGAATTACCCTCCTAGATTTAGAAAATCCTCAAGAAAAGAAGAACCTACTGAATCTTAAAACTTAGTACTTAATGGTCCATTCTTTGTTGATAAGTCCAACCTGTTTATGTAGAATAATATTGTTCCCCATATCTTATTTTTGTGTGTTAGCTCTAGAAGAGTGGATCAATGCTTTTCATCACCAATAGGAGACAACATTATTATTCAACATTGTCATCTCCAACCCATGTGCTTACACAACACATTCTTTATAATCAACATTATGCGTTTATATGCTCGCATGATTAAATGTTTAAATTCTTAGATCAAATTTGCATTTCATTTACTATTTTTCCCTTTTTAGATAATTCATTATATGTAATGGATTCAATTAATTATTGATGTCCAGGGGATCAATATATGTTGGGTAAGTGATGCCAAGATGATAGTTTAATAGCTATGCATGAAATATAGACTAGTTGCATATTTAGAATTCTATTTTAAGTGTCAAGATTTGTTCATGCTAAATGCATGAAAAATATAGGTCTAGTTTATTGTCTATTTTTTAGGGGTTGTTATCTATATAAAGAGTTCCCCTTGTTGCTTAGTCTACAAGTCTAAAGAAGACATCTATATTGAGGTGGGTTATAATGTAATTTGTTTATTTGTACACTATGTATTCAACTAATTATTGATGGAGGGGATCAAAATCTTGTCACTAACATGAATCCCATGTTTAGATACGCAAACAACTATAAGTGCTAATAGATACTCATCTTTCTGAGAATACCTATACAAGAGGCAAACATATTTGATCATATTCTCATAAGGTACATTATTCTATATGGGCCCATTAATAAACCTTTTATGTGGTATCATTATCTTTACAATTATATATTTACTTAGATTATTTATATATTTATTAATCGATAAGCTACATATAGTTTGATATTTGAGCCTGAAACAAGTCTCACACTTGCAAACCATTATTGAGTCATTGGAAAACAAGTTTCAGCTACCACTTAATAGTAAACCAACTATCGTTTAATGGTAAAAGCCTCCAAAATCTCACTTATCACATAAAAGCCAAATAAATATTGATTTGACAAGTGGATGGGAACATTCTATTTCCATTTGTAGTATTTTTTGTCAATTTGATGGCAACTTTCTTTTTTCATTTGCATTGCTTTATGTTTTAAATCTATATGCAAATATTTCATAATCAAATAATACTTAATTTCTCTAAGGAAAAAAATATATATTTGTTAAGTTTATTTCATTCCGTTGTTTAACACTTGTTATTAATTGTTTAATCCAACCACATGTAACTAGAATTTGCAACATCTATGCACAAACACATACTCTCTAGCATATTAACATACATATCATTTTTGGCCCATGTGTCGATGAGGGTATATTGTCTATGCCAGGATGGCTAAATGTGGCTCATGGGCCTCGACACTTGGCAAGTGAGAAAGCAAACTCTCTTAAATACTCTCGTGCAACAGACGAAGGACGCTCAAATGGATTTGATGGGCTCATCATTCAGAGCGGTCCGTAGATATTATGGAAAAAATTGGTGTATAAGCAAGAAGGATAGTGGGCTATGTTGAGAGAAGAAAGGCCTATAGGACGCATCCAAAGAACACCATAAGTACATTCATTTAAATCTCCTCAGGAATTTAGCAATTGGGATGTCAGAATTTTGTGTGTATTAATTGAACACTTGAAACGAAACACTTTGGTTTTAGTTGAAAGGACAATGAGGAGTGGAATTGGCGGCTGATGATTAATGCAGAGTTTGGTCTCCCTATTTATTAAGCATTCCAATCAAGCAATGGTCACCAAAATGAATACACCAATGAAGCTGAAGAGCATGAAGAAGGAGTTCACCTTTCTTGGCGTCATCTCGGACAAGCGAATGAAAAACATATGTCGCAATAAGGACATACTGTGTATGGAGGTGGTGAGAATGGTTCTTGGGAGAACTTATTGTTTCTCCAAGAATCGTACGAGGGCCAATTATGATATCTCATCCCGATTCTTCATGTCGTTGTTGGATTTAAATTTTCCAAAGGAAAGGTGTTTGCTTCTGCTTCGCTCGGTCTTTAAGAGCTCAATTCTGGTGGGAGATATTGATACCGCTGCAGTGGTCAGATGATGTGGAGCGAATGTTTGATCATGGCGTCGAAGTGGATTGGCATCCCTTCATTCTGGACCTGCAAGGAGAGGAGTTGCAACGCCATAGGCGGTGGGCATCAATTGGTCACAAGTTCCTGAGCAGGCGGCTAGGTTTGGACGTAGTGATTGGGATGGAATGGTGCCATGCCTTCGCCAATCTGGTGGGCCCTGGGTGTTTTTATTAAGACTTCTAGGTGTTTGTGGGGGTAGGATCTTGAAATAAGTTTTGAGCGAATGTATTTTGCTTTTTTGCCTTCTCCGTAACTAGCTAATTTCGATAGCAAGATGCCATTTTGATTGTAAAGGATCCCACAGGGAATGAATTGTAATGATCTATCATTATGCAAAAATCAATATAATTTCGCAGCTCTGCTGCTATTATGAATCAAAAAAAAAAACATACATATAATTTTCTATCGACATAAACCTTGAACCTTTTTTAGATGCAAGTGCTAGTTTATAGTTGACTCCCTCAATTTTAAAATATAAAATAAAAATAAGTAAATTGCATCGATCCTATTTAAAAAGACTTTTTTGTTTCACTCATAGAGATGCTAAACGCGTTTAGTGCCACGTCCTATATATATTACATCATGCTTTTCGACGATATTTTCGAAGGAATTGTCTCGAAAATAGATTACCCACCTTCTTTTACTTTTCTCTTTATTCTTTGCTTCAATTTTGTATCTCGTCCGTGTAACTGTTAAGGCAGGCTTATCATCCACGTACGACAATGGCCAGCATTTACCCATTTTCTTTTTTCCAGAGACGAGTTTGAACAAGGAGGGAACCTTTTCTTTAAATAGCTAACATCTGTGATACAAAGAAACCCATCGTCTTATGGTATTCTTAGTTTGTTTTCATTGACCATCCTCCTCACTAAGGTTAACTTTAGTGACAGAGTTGCGAGCGAATGGAAACAACGATGACCGCAGAGCTGTACAACGCAGCCGCCTTGGGTGATGTTACAGCACTGAAGAAGATGCACAAACAGAAAATTGACGTTGTCGCTCAGGTTTCCCCCGGAGGAAACACTGCTTTACATATATCTGCTTATCATGGTCATCTCGCCTTCGTGAAAGAGCTTCTTGAACTCATAAATGAAAAATCAGATGAAGAATCAACGAATGAAGAACGAAGGCGTACATTATTGACAGCTCAGAACGAAGAGGAGAACAGCGCTTTGCACGAGGCGTTGAAAGGAGGAGATCATGCCCAAATAGTGGAAGTGTTAATTAAAGCTGATGAAGAGCTCGCAGGCATTCGCAACAACAAAGGTGAGTCGGCCCTCTTCACAGCATCCGCCAGTGGCCGTCTCAATGCACTCAAAATGTTATTGGGAATCAGGGATTCTCTCTACTACGCAAGATTCGACGGCCAGACATGTTTGCACCACGCCTTGTTCTACAAAAAATATGGTATTATTAAATGCAACTTAGAAAGGATTTTTGTGCTTTTTGTTTGCAGTTTGCCTATATCTTTTCAAGACTTTTCTCTCATCCACCGTTGTATGTATTCTTCTGTGCAGGGGTAGTCGAGGAACTAATAAAAGAAGCCCCGGAGCTATGCAAACGAGCGGATAATATTTTGGGGAACACACCATTGCATATTGCCGCGCTTCGTGGGTGTCCGCATAGTATTGTTGAGAAGCTGTTGAAGTGTGATCCTTGGTCCCCTTTCAATCAGAATAAAATCAAACAACAGACTGCACTTCACGTGGCAGCACAGTATGGGCATGATGATGTTGTGAAATGCATACTTCAGTTTACAAAAAGTTGTATTGAAATAAGAGATATGAACGGTAGAACTGCTCTCCACTACGCTGTAGAAAATGCTCAAGCACTTGTTGTGAGATCTCTAGTGTTAGCAATGGAGATGGTAATTAATACAGCTGATAATAATGGACACACTGCGCTTGATATAGCAACTCAACACCACAGCGAGGAACCATTGTCTCCCTACTTTGGAGTAGGCAAACTTTTTCTCTTCTTAACTTTAAAAATCTCATTCTTAGTATAAAAATATCTTAAAAGAAGAAAAATGATATCAATACCAATTTCTTCAAAAATCCATACCAATAGTTCTTTTTTGTATGATTAAAAAAATGTATAAATATCCATTATATCCCTTTTCACTACATGAAACCCAC
Organism: Sequoia sempervirens; assembly: GCA_007258455.2. Taxonomy (NCBI): domain Eukaryota; kingdom Viridiplantae; phylum Streptophyta; class Pinopsida; order Cupressales; family Cupressaceae; genus Sequoia; species Sequoia sempervirens. Next base: position 27,003,713 of record VDFB02000363.1, read on the forward strand.
ATAAGTTCTTGAAGCATTATTATTAAATTGTATTGACGTTCCTGCAGATTCGATGGTTCCTCCGTAGCAAGAATGCCATCGCGGGACTGGAGGCGGAAAACCAGAGAAGAGAAATATCAAAGCCATTTCCAAGTGAGGAAAGATATTCTACAACAATCAACAGTCTTTCCGTGTGCGCCATATTGATTGCAACCGTCACATTTCAAGCAGCCTTCACTTTGCCACATGAATTTGAGGGCAATGGTCATGGTAAGAAGGGTAGCACGTCTCTGTCCGCCCTTGCAAACCGAGCATCTGCTGATTTCGAAGGTTTCGTAATCTTTGATACGTTGGCATTTTGCCTTTCTATAGTAGCAGCAATTCTCCTTGCCTACGCAAACTTTTTGCGTCGCAATCGGAGTTGGGCTGTTACTGTAAGCGCGATTATTTTACCATTCGTCCTTTACTTGACGATGGTTTCTCTTTCGTTAACCATTCTTCTACAGCTCAGGGAAGAGCATTATGCATTGGCATATTCCCCGTATTGGGCAATGGCCATTATGGGGAGCATTGTATTTGTAGTCACACCACTGGTGGTGTGTTATGCGCTGGGCTGTCCGCTTGCAGTGTCGGTCTACCATCGTTGCACGAAAATCATCTATCTCAAATCATTCGGTCGGTGCCTTTTCTCATAATGCCGGCCGGCGTGCTTAGTTTTAGTGCTTTGCCAGGCCACCTGGAAGAGATGTTCAAAGTTATCTGAAGTTAAAATTGACGGCAATATGGTATTTCAGTAGCGTATTTGTGTAGTAGGTTTATGTAAGAACAGTATTTAAAGGTATCAATAGAATTGTAAATATTTTTGTTTACAGTTGTGATCATTTTAAAGATTTTAAGGATAATTTTAAAAAATATTTAAAGATAAATCATATAACTTTTTAATAATATTATTATTTTTTAAATATATTATTTAATAAATTATATTAAAATTTATGATTTTTAAAAATTAAAAGAAATAATAGATTTGTTTATTTTTTGTGTTATACATATTATTAAATGCATTTAAATGTTTAATGTTTGTTTATTATTAAAATTTATTTTTTAAACAATTGCAATGTATTGTGTTTAATATAAATGAAAATGAAGAACTTGAGTTAAGTGTGATCTAAAATGGTGATGTTGAAAACAAATACACAAGTAAATGTAGAAGTATTTTCTTTCACTATCATGGATTAAGGAAATTATATTTTAACAACTTAGAAATATGTGAATGTGATGAATTATAGGAATCATCTAAGAAATTATATTCTTGTTAGTTGCGTGAACATAGAATCATACTAATAATATTTTTTTGAACATGCAATTGATCACTCAAATAAAAAATCTTAAATTTGCATAGAAGAGGTTAATTGTTTATAATAAATAAAGAATTGATAGATGCCACATTCATCAAAACCAATTCTTTGAGGAAATCTTTTCATTTATCTCTTATCATATTATTCCACATTAAACATGTTGTGTATCTTCGTTATTCCAAATAAAATAAAACTATTATTTTATAAAGCAAGTAGAAAAAAAGTATTATAAAGAATGACTTAGGCAATCAAATATATAGTTCTAAACATTGTTAGTAATATTGCATTAGATCTAGATACATAAAATTTGATTGGAATTAATCAACAAGAGATTCATTGCATCCAATTCTCATCATTAGATAGTTTTTGTGTTGAATGTAGATACTAATTTATGAATTTAGAAAAAAAAATTATAGTTATATTAAACTAGTTCATAACATTATTTAATCAAATTTGAGAGTACAAATAATATATAATATTGCATAATATAATTAAGAGTTGTTTCTATTTAATAATGTGTGCATAATACTCCTTGAAATATGTCAAACTATCAATTATTATAATTGAGATCTATTGGAAAAATAGTGGAACCAATTGGACCATGAGTGATGAACAATCACACACCTTACAAGTTATCAAAAATGAAAATATGCAAAATGAAGAGTGAGAAGATAGAGAGATGAACATAATAATCTATAATGTTTAAACTCGTAAGAAGATGTACATATATATAGTACAAAGAAAAGTAATTACCACCTTGAAAAGTAGCATGAAAACTCCATGCAAGAAACATATTAAAATACACACCTAAGAAAGCTTATCTCCATGAAAGGAAAAATCTATTGAAAAAGAAATATCCATGTGAGTATACTATAGAATATTCTACACTAACACCTCCCCCTAAGAATAGCTTAGGTGGGTACAAATAAATTAGGTCTCTACAACTAGGTCTAATAAGGTATCCAAGTACATTGCAATCTCTCATAAAGTGGAGAAAATGAGAAAAAACTAGTGGTAAAATACTCCTCCCCAAAAGAGAGAAAATACAATAAATGCTCTCTAGAAAATGAGAAGAAAAAACTTCATATGAGGAAAAAAGTCCCCTTAATAAGAGAGAAGAAGAAGAGAGACTATGTAGCTCCCCCTCAAAGTAGAGTATCCTACAATGATGGTAGATTCTTGAAACTGGGTTAGTGTAGGATCATGGGGCTCCAAACTAGGCCCTTAAGTGGCAATTAAAATTCAAAAAAATAGAGTTAGGAAACTTGACATAAAAATTTGAATAACTTATTAACATAATTTGAAAAATATGTAATAAAATAATTTGTAGAAAATTGAATTTAGTTTCTACGATACTATTCTTTTTTTTGGAAAAAAGTAAAATCTATTTGGTGAAAATTTGAAATTTTAATGCATAGTACTAAATTTTTCAGAAAAAAATAAAAAACAGGTGTATGTTCTAACAACCTAAGTACAAATATATATATATATTTTGAAATTTTCAATATAAGTAGAGGACACATGCCCAAATGTGTCATATTTTTTTTAATTTTTTTGCAAGTAAATAATTAGTTACGAATTTTTATTAATTGTTTTTAAAATTATTAAAACGTGTTTGTCTAACCACCATAACTCGGTCAAAATTTTATGAAATTTATTTTTTTATTTTTTTATCCTATAGTATGGGAAGCATAGAATGTGACGCACCTTTCGGATTCAAAAAATGTGAAATCGTTTAAGAATTATAGATGTTTTTCAATCAGCCTATCAATTACGACTTTAGTCAAAATGTATATAGAAAATTAATAATAATTATCTATTTAATTCCAAATAAAGCATATCTTATATTTTTTGGAAAGCTAACAATTTTCTCAATAAACCCTTTTCATTTCATCAAATTTGGATAAAAATAAGTCATCAGCCACTTTTTTGTCATATCATCACTTTTTGGGTCCCTATGATCTTGCACTCACCCAACTGAATAATGAAAATGTTCCAATCTCATCAAAAAACATTCATTCCCTTAGGAAGAAATAATATTTTAAAAGTACAAGTTTTCTTCTCATTCTTAAAAGGAAGATGAAGGAAGAAAAATGAATATGTGTGATGTATCTGAAATGTCAATCAAGAGTTTAAGAATAATTCACATATCTAAAGTTTGAAAATAATTGCACGGAATTTGGGATTGAAAGGCATACAACCATAATTTACAATCCTTAAAATTTTAGCTTTTTGTTCCCTACTACTTTTACCAACTTACTTTTTCCCTTTCAACACCCTCCTCGATACAAACACATCTTACTATTGTGGCTTCATAGCTACTTTGAAATCCTACCCTCAAAATTTCAAATATTTCTAAACATATATAGGTAAATGGTTTATTCACATAAAATAAAACAAGCTTTGATACCATTTTTGTGGAAACAATTCATAAATACAAATTTTCATTGAAGTATTGAAACTCTTGAAACTTGACAAGAATTAGATGCATAGACAAAAAAAAGAACTTAGTGAACCATAGATTTTTAGGGGTGTGAAATGCTATGACTCTCTTTTGTTCAATTAGGGTTTTTCACCTAAAAGAAAGAGATAGATCCCACACCCAAAATCTAGGTGGTTCACTCAAACTAATGTAAATACAATGAAAGTATGCCTAAATGAAATGATCTAGATGCAAAAAACTAATAAAATTGATTGATTATTTATGTAAAACCTAAGAAATATGAAGTGTTTGAAAACACAGTGATATGCAAAAATGAACTATAAACATAAAAAAATGGAAACAAAACTTAATGAAACTAAACATAGTGCACTTGGAGATGGAATGTTGATGTTGGAAGATTCTGGAATGCTATAGAAATCATTGTTGATGACCAGTGGGACTCATTCACCACTGATGGCAAATCGGTCCTTCTAGTAAACTTTGCTGAAACTGGTTTCTGAGTGTCGAGAACTGAAAAATGATGAAATCACCTTTTCTAGCCTGGCAATGGGATTCATTCACCACTAATGGAAAATAATTCCTCCTCCAAAATTTTGTAAATTCAGGGGTCAACTCTATGGGTCCAAATCTGTACTTGTCTTCTTGTCGGGTTGACGGACCAAATCTACAAAAAACAAGTTGAATGTTGTCTCCAGTCTTGAATTAGGGTTTGGTTGACTTCAATATATTTGATGACTTGTTGACCACTTTTCAACACCTATTTCTTTGAAAAATCTGCCTACAAGACCTGCAAACACACATGCAAAGAGGGGGGAAATGGTTAAGGGTTAGAGTATAGGGATTTTCCTTGGTCAAATCCCACTTTAGAAATAAAACCCTTGATAAAGAAATGAAATGCAATAAGAAAGGAAAGATGAATAAACAACATGCAAGTGTCCTAAACTCACCAAATCCTTGTTGAAGTCTAAAGATATGTCAATGGTTGCTCCAAGATGCTTGACTCAATGATGCTATAATGCTCAAGTGCTTAGATGAATGCAAAGATGATTGGATGGATGAATGAATACATGAATGAATGGGGGGGTAAAATGGATAGAAAAACACTTATTTATACACACTTATGCCCTAATTTCCTAAAAATACAACATCACAAGCTGACCTAAGGTCTTAATGAATAAAAACCCGAAGGCATCACAAGAAAAAGACCTAAATGACCATGAAAATGTCCAAAGATCCATTTTTCTATGATACATTTAGCCCCCACTTCAGTGAGAGGATGAACTTGCTTCAAGCTCACACTAAAGTAGCCATGCATATCGAGAGGGATCCAAATGCACTTATGTTAGAAAGATGAGATAACAACGATCAATCCCCCAGGATGAAGATCCCATGGTAGACTAAACATAAGAACAAAGGAACACACATGTGAAGGAGAGAAAGAGAAGGGAGAGGAAAAAGAAAAGTCGGATCAAGCTTTGATCATTTTTCCAACTAGTTGTGGATCAAATCTAGGTTGTTTGTCCAAAAAAGAAAATGCATACTCACTCTAGGGCGATGGAACTCATGGCTGTCTGCCAGGTGAGAAGGCCCAGAACTTGAGAAACATACACTCGACTGGTATGTACTCACAAACACACAAGTGGCTATGGGGAAAGTCGTGCCTCATAATGGGCTTCCCTTTCAACCATATCAGTGTTATACCTCCTGATAACTTAAATAAAGTGCCACAAAGGAAAATGTCAATTCATGCTTCATGAGACAAGTAGAGCTTTGTATGCTTAGAACTCATGAACAAACATGATGGTACCATAGGCATGCAAGCTGCATTATGCAAGGTGGTCATTCAAAATGCAGAACGCAAAAGATGTTCAAAGGAGTCTTGTTTAGTTCATGCAAGGTCTATAACTTACAAAACATTGTGTCTAATATCTCCAAGAGAAGACCAATCAAATCATATAAAATTCACAACTTAGGGGATGCAATGCATCGCATCAGGCCACCAAGAGGAATGTAATATGCTAAGATAGATCATACTTATGAAGGACATCACAACCAATGTCATCCACAAAGTGACAAATACATTGTATGGAACAAGAAGGCTGCACTAAGAACTAAAAAAAAAAAGAAAAATGCAAATGAATAATGCCAATGTATGCCCCCACTTTAAAGGAATTGCTACACACCGTTCTATGAGCAATTACTTTAAAGTAGCAAATGAAAAATGCAAAAAGATAACAAGACATGAGAGCCAACTTGGAAAACCCCTATGCCAAGTCATATGTTTCCGAGTAAGGTTGCGTCATGCAAATGAAAAAGGAACAAAAGAAAGAGGGGTTACCCCCAAAAAGAAACACACCAAACACATAAGGGATCTATGGATTTGGGGTCAATATGTTCATTGCTGCAATGTTTTTGTGAAAGAGCTCAGAACTGTCATCATTCCCCAAATACACAGAACTAGAAGAATGACACAAAGAGAACGGAAACAAAAGAAAGAGAAAGTCTATTTTGGTTCAACATGGAAGGGACAAATTGTGGTCTCAACGCTTTGCATCGTCCCCAAAAGGAGAAACACAAGCGAAAAGGAAATGAAAAGGAAAAAGAAAAGGAAAAGCTTTTGGGTCAACATGAAGGAGACATTTCAGTCTCAATGCCTTGCATCATCCCCAAAAGGAAAAAGGGTACTGGCAAGAAGTTGAGTCCACTTTTTGGCCAAAAAGTGGAAGTGTTTTCCCTGAATTTTAGAATTTGTCACATTTGACCTTAAAATTTGAAGCATGTAGAGATGGAATCTTGAAAGAAGTCACTATTCATAAAATGTATTACTCAGAGTCTAGTTTCTAAATATGTAATTTATTTTAATACCCAGATGATACAAATTGATTTTCAATGAGCGTTTCTAAAAACCACTATTTGAAAGTCACTTTTTTATACTATACCATGCATGTGTACGTCATCCATATTTTGACCTAAATAATCATATTTTTCTAAATCCTTTTGGGAAAATATTTTTAACTCGCTTATGCACATTTTCCATATTTTTTTGTAATTTTTTATTGAATAAATTTGTTTTTGTTAATTTTTTATTGGCCATATTTGGTGTTTTTAAAAATCGTTGTGTACGTCACGCATAAGATGACCTAATCTTATCATTTTTTTTATTATTTTTTTCAAATTGAAAAGAATTTTCTGAATTACATTTTCCTAAAAATTGTTTTTCAAAAAATTATTTTAATAAAAAGTTATTAAAATACTAAAAATCCCTGATAATTCAAGTTTATGGGCCTGTTTCATCATAAATTAATTGAAAATAGAAAACATAATCCAATTGAATTTTTTTTTCATATTTAGAATCTACACTATCTCATCTAAAATTGGTTTTAATTTCATAAAATAATTCTAAAAAAAACCTTGTCAACCATATTTACATAGTCAGTTTTTTCTCTCGATATTGTCATGACCTTGCACTTGTAGGTCTAAGGCTAAGGGTTGGGTTACAATGCCTCTTCTAAGCCTAAATCCAAAAGAGAAACATGAATTGTGATTTTTTAAACCTTTTGGAATGAACTTACCCACTTTAAAAAGGGTACCTATTCTAAAAAATGAATGACTCCCTTTTTTATTGCTGAAAAATAACACTTCCACTAGAAGTGAACTCAACTTCTTGCACTTATCCAAAACACAAGAAAAAGACGAAGTAAAAAGGAAAAGGGACTATTTGGGTCAACATGGAAGAGACATAGGGTGTCTCAATGCTTTGTGTCATCCCCAAAAGGAAAACACAAAACAAAATGAAAAAGAAAAGATAAAGTATGACATGTGGAAGAATAGAGGTACAAATAGAGGAAGTGCACAAAGAGAGGGAGAACATCAAATGTACATTACGAGGGAACACGATACGCACATATAAAAGAAAATGTAAAAGGCTATTAATGCAAATGTAAGTCAACCATTAACCGAGTTATTGGCTTTGCAATCTCAAGTAGTATAAGCAGAAGGTAAATAATGCGGTTAAGGAACAAGGACAAATGCATTACTAGGACAAGGCTAACAATCTCTTGGCCCCATTGAGTATAAGGCAAGAATGAAGCAAGGTGAATGATGGGAAGGATCATGCAATAATGAGAATGGAAAAGTCTACAACTATTGTATGATAAGGTTGGTGATAGGGTACTATGGGATGATAGGATAACAATCGGTATCAATGAAGTGATAGTTGTTCAGTATGTCCTTCAATGTCTGACATTCATCACTGCGATATCCAAGAACATAATGATATTTGTAATATGGTACATTGGAATCTTTAGGACGTATGAACAGCCTATTCATAGGTGGTAATAGGATGAGACCTTTGTTTAAAAGCATTTGCAGTTTCCTTTCACATTTAGGTGGTGGATGGAGAGAAAACTTTAGTTTTTTCAATTTGTAAGGTCGTTTGCATTTACTAGATTCACCTTTTTCATGGATTGAAGGAGGAAGAGGACCCATGGGGATCCTATCATCCTTTTTATTGGAATCATGTAAGGGTTGTTCACGTGGAAGGACATTCAAGTCAGGAGAGGAATCAAAGATCATTGTACCATCATCAGAAAGTCTCCAATAGTCAAAAGGAGTCTTGGTATCATGAGGGGGATCTTGATATCCTAACCCTGTTGGTTTTTGTTCTAAAATTTGGTGAATGTCATGTTTGGTTGTTGTATCACATTCTTGTTTGCTTGAGATAGTAAAACCTTTGTCATAAGTTTCTTCAAGGTTGATTGGTGTGTTGGTAACTTTGTTATCATAAAATGGTTGAGGAGGTGGTTGTGTAGAAGAATGAGGTCCACCTGTTGGAGGGAACCTAGGTCCTTCATTTGTTTCAGGATGTAAGTATCCAAACATATCAGGAGGGGATATTGTAGGAAGGTCTTGTGACTTCATGGATGGATAAAAGGCTACATTAGCTTCAAGGTTGTCAAGACATTCATTTAAGAACGTATTCATGCTAGCATCATATTCTCCAATGATGTCAACATCACGGGGAGGACAGTCATGAGGAGTTGAAGGAGCATGAGGAAGCTCAAGGTCATTAGGATCATAGCCAAAGGCATAATTTGACATGTCCACTAAGGATTTTAATGAATTCCAAAACTTATTAAAGCAAAAATCCATGATGATAATGAATGAAAGTAAACTAAGATGCAAGAAAGAGAATAAATAAAAAATTTGGAAAGTATGATAGAAAGTAATAGCAGAAAACTGTAACACAGAAAATGCCTGAAAATGCAATTCAGAATGTGCAACTGGATTGATTCGCCCAGGGTGGCGAATGAGTCTAGGGGTGGATTTTTTGTGTTTTTTTAGAAAATTCAAAGTGATTTTTGTGCTTTTCTGATGCAAAACTAAAATGCATATGTAGAATTTGAGTTTTTATAATGTTTTGAAGTGTAAAAATGAAATCTATATGGGATATTCACTAATGCAAATTTGTAATTCCTAGGATGTAAAATAATGCAAAGTCTAATGTAATTGAGTCCTAGGATGTAAATGCAATGAAAATTAGAAAGAGATAATGTTCAATATGGAGGTTCACCAAAATGAACTATGGATTTTTAGGGGTGTGAAATGCTATGACTCTCTTTTGCTCAATTAGGGTTTTTCACCTAAACGAAAGAGATAGATCCCACACCCAAAATCTAGGTGGTTCACTCAAAATAATGCAAATACAATGAAATTATGCCTAAATGAAATGATCTAGATGCAACAAAATAATAAATTTGATTGATTATTTATGCAAAACCTAAGAAATATGAAGTGTTTGAAAACATAGTGTGATATTCAGAAATGAACTATAAACATAAACAAATGCAAACAAAACTTAATGAAACTGAACAGAGTGCACCTAGAGATGGAATGTTGATGTTGGAAGATTCTAGAATTCTACTGAAATCACTGTTAATGACTAGTGGGACTCATTTTCCACTGGTGGCGAATCAATCCTTCTTCTGGTAAACTTTGTTGAAACTGGTTTCTAAGTGTCGAGAACTAAAAACTGATGAAATCACCTTTTTCAACCTGGTAGTGGGACTCATTCACCACTGATAGTGAATCAATCCTCCTCCAAAATTCTACAAATTTAGGGGTCAACTCTATGGGTCCAGATCTGCACTTGTCTTCTTGTCAGGTTGATGAAACCAAATATGCAAAAAAAAGGCTAAATGTTGTCTCCAAGCTTGAATTAGGGTTTGGTTGACTTGAATAGCTTTGATGACTTGTTGACCACTTTTCAACACCTATTTCTTTGACAAATATTCCTACAAGACCTGAAAACACACATGCAAAGAGGGGGAGAATGGTTAAGGCTTAGAGTATAGGGATTTGCCTTGGTCAAATCCCACTTTGGAAATCAAACCCTTGATAAAGAAATGAAATGCAATAAGAAAGGAATGTTGAATAAACAATATGAAAGTGTCCTAAACTCACCAAATCCTTGTTGAAGTTTGAAGATATGTCAATGGTTGATCCAAGATGCTTGATTCAATGATGCTATGATGCTCTGAAAGTGCTTAGATGAATGCAAAGATGATTGGATGGGTGAATGAATACTTGAATGAATGGGGGGCTAAAATGAATAGAAAAACACTTATTTATACACACTTATGCCCTAATTTCCCAAAAATACAACATCACAGGCCGACCTAAGGACTTAATGAATAGAAACCCAAAGGAAATTTGAATTTATTTTGAATTTTGTGCCAAAAGGGACTCATTCGCCACCAATGGTGAATGGGTCCCACTCAAGGCATGAAAGTGGGTGTCGGGAATTAAGTCATATTTGATGTTGTTTGTCAGGTTTGTATTCAAAAACACACTTAATTAAGGCCTACAAGTGCATAAAGGGGCCAAATAAAGCATAAGAAAGGTGTAATTGGTGATAACAAGCCTAGAAAAGCGTGAAATCTTGTTACAATACTTTACAACACTTTGAAATAGAACTTGATAAGGAATAAAAAGGGAATATTTAGATGAATTATAATAAGAAGAGTCTAGAAAAGTGTATAAATGTGTTACAACACTTCAAAAAATGTTCACAAGACATTATAATTTGAATATTCAAAACCTAATGTGAATGTATAAGTCACATTGCAACATTAAATCTAAGAAAAATAAGTCAAGCATCAAAAGAAAAAGACCTAAATGACCATGAAAATTTGCAAAGATCCATTTTTCTATACAACAATTATTTCTTATATTTTTGTGAAGCCAAATTATCAATTTCAATATCTTATAATTGCCTTATGTTCATTCATAAATTCTAGTCTTGAATTTTTCTTTATTATTGAACACATTATGCAAAAAAAATATTAATATGGTGTTATGTTCACACAACTAACTATAATACATAATTTCTTATTATGATTTTGTAAGGTATGATCATGATAGGCATGTTTTTTTTATGTTTTTTTTACTAGGGTAAAATGGGTTTTTAAAAGAGACCAATTCCTTTTACATCAAAACTATATGAGGCATACACAATGAATTTCATAAGAAATGGAATAACCAATTGGGAAAGATTCAACGCAATTTAAGTCATGTTGTCTTCATAAATAAACACTCAAGAGCCTAAATGATGCTACACCCTGTCGTATTCAACCACACACCCTTAACCCTAGAATGTATTTGGGAGATGAAATTGATAAGAAATTTCTTGAACCACCTTTGAATAATTATCTAGGAAATGTTATTTTCTAGGTTTTAATACTTGGGAGAAGGGGGGAAGCCTTGATAAACAACCCATCCTAGAGTAGTATGTGAGTAGAGGAATGTCTAACTAGACATTTCAATCGATAATCAAACATAACAAGAGAAGATAGGTGTGGAAAAACTTAAGGTAAAATAAGAATAGTGGAAATAGGAAGTTGAGCAACCAAATTAGTAATTGGGGAGGACTCATCAATTGGAACTAATGGAGCCATAGGAGCCTCACCAACCTAGAAGGGAAAATAATGAGAATGAAGGAATTTATCTCATAATGTGATGACTCCCATGAGTTAGAAACTGAGCTCTCAAGATACAGAGTAAGGTGGTGAGGGAGGGAATTCCACCATGAATTAGAAGAGGAGGGCTTGCAGATAGCATGAGGAAAATCTAAATCCAAATTCTTAGTGGTGAAGTAATATATCCATTAGATGGGGATGCCCTTGTAATCAATACAATAAGACCAATGCCAATCATTTATGTATAAAATAATCTCCTTAAGTAGAGCCTTTGATAGGTAAATATTGACTAAGATAACAAAGAAAGTGTGGGTGTAGTTTAAATAAGTTGAATCCACCTTCAAGAAGCAACCCAAAGAAATGGAAATGCCCTCAAAGATAGAGTTATGCCAAAATTGTAGGGGCAAGTAAGAAAATTTGACCAAATTAATATAATTTCAATATATTCAACCACCTTTTTCTCAATGAGTGGTGTCCAATGCTCATAAATTCAATGATGCAAGTATGTGAGAGAAATTTATTAGTGGATAAATCTACATAATAGGCCATTTTTAGTGAAGAAGACTTCATTACCCACTACTTCCTATCCAAGAACCACGATTGGAATGGTTAAGGTGTATTGGAGAGGTGACAATTTTTCTAAGGAGGATAAGAGGCAAATATAGAGGGTATTTTGACCACTATATCTATGTAGGAGTCATTAGAAAAGGGGATATTATAATCATAAGCTTGATGAAACCTATAGAACGAATAGAAATGACATGAATCTCACCATTTAGGTGACTAATATAGTATCCCTGAACAATGACCCCTAAAAAGAATTTATAGGCACCTCCAAATCCATCATGAGATTGATCCCAACCACCAACACTTTAAGAGTTAACTCATCAAATGCATGAACACAAGAATTCAAGGCCACAAGGGGTAGGAGTATTTTGGAGGTGTGCAAGACAATGGTTTCACAAGTAGACAAAAGAAAGAGTGTGAGTGGTGGAATTTTAAAATTTTATGATGTTATATTATATGTTTGTTGTGTATTTGAATGTTTTGGTAAATAGTTATATATCTAGTGGTTGTATTGTACACCATACATTGTAATTGTATAAGAATAGATTGTGATAATAAATAAACAATAAATATTCAAATATATTTAAGAAGTGATTCAATACATTGAACAATGTATATATTACAAAAATAAAGTTATTTGTGATTTCTTTTTATTTCTAAGAATAATGTATTTTTAACATAATTTATAAAATAATATGTCTAAAAAATCTATGAGATTATTAAAAAGATACATGCCTAATTGATAAACATTTTTTAAAATCATTATCAATATCAATCAATTAAAATATCTTTTTTATTACTTTCTTATAAAATTATACAAAATCTTTAAAAATCATCACAACTATGATTTTTTTAAAACTAATAACAACATATAAAATATTATTAAATTACTTGATAAACATAAATATTTATTACCAAAAATACATATAATACCTCTATAAATATAAAATATTTTAAAACTATAAATGTTTATACATTCAAACTATTTAATAATAGTTTTAAATACTGACATTACAAAAGTCACCAAATATATACTTTCTAAAATAAAAATGCCACATTAGTCACTTCGAACATCTCTACAAGGTGGCATGGTAAAGCCGCCTTATTCATCGGCGCTAAAGTTCAGAATGTCGGACGACATTATGAGAAAAGCCACCGACCGAATGATTTGAGACAGATGATTCGAGTTCAGCGACGATAGAGCAACACTGCAAGTGGACACCCCAGTGCATAAACCACCACCAGCGGTGTGACTACAAATACAATGCTCTCCATAATGGCCATTGACCAATACAGGGAATATACCAACACATAATGCTCTTGCCTTAGCTGTAGAAGCAGGGCTGGCTTAACCAGCACACTCTAAGCGTTGACCACGCTTAGGTGGCTGTTGTGGGCCCAACTAACCCGTCCCGCCTACTGTTTGCCGTTCCGTTCACCTTTAGAAAGGTATTTCTGTTCACCATTAGCAAGCCGTTTCCAATTCACCATTAACATTCAAATTATTCCTGCCCAGTCCATTTCACCACATTCAAAAACAGGCCATCAGTTTCTATTTTTCAGTTCCCTTGCGACTGTGCGAAAATAGGAGCATTGGAGCAGAGTATGGATGTCTATCAAAACCTAACGAACTAGGGATTATTTAGATATTACATCTGAAAATGCTTTGGTAGACATGTATGCAAAATGTGGAAGCATAGACAGGCACGTTAACTGTTGGCAAGATGCCTCGAGGAAATGTGGTTTCGTGGAACGCTATGCCTGCAGGATATGCACAAAATGCATTTGTTGAAATGGATTTAAAAACTTTCAATCAAATGTAATCAGCAGGTGTAATGCCAGACTTTGCTATCTTTGGCAGCACCCTCGCTGCATGTGCTAAAATGGGAGCTTTGGAACGGGGTATGGACATTCATTACAGGGTAAAGGAAAGAGGAGATGTTGCTGCAACTGCCCTGATAGACATGTATGCAAAATGTGGAAGCATAGACAAGGCATGTGAACTGTTTGACGGAATGGCTCAAAAAAATGTGGTCTCATTAAATGCCATGATAGCAGGATATACGCAAAAGGGATTTGTTGAAAAGGCTTCTCGAGTAAATTCAATTGGCAGGTGTAAAGCCAGACTCCACAACCTTTGCCAGCATCCTTCCTCTCTGCCAAAATGGGAGCTTTCGAACAGGGTATGGACATCCATTAAAGCATGAAGGATAGATCAATTTTGTTAGATGTGATGTGGTGAATGTGTGGATCTGTTTTCTTGCTGCCTGTAGATCACATATGAAAGCAGGCCTAGGAGTATTTACAGCAATGTTTTTTTTTAATTTGAATCTTAAAAAAGTGAGCAAATGGTAAGGAGATTGATCAAATATGAGGAATTAAAAAGTTCCCTGGATGTAGTTGGATTGTAGGCCACAAAAGGGTATGTGCTTTTTGTGTAGAAAACTTATGACATTCACAAATATAGTAAATTTATGCAAAGTTGGAGAAATTGGCTTGGGAGATGAAGACAATAGGTTATTTTTACTTAGTGGTGCTGAAAAGGAGGGAAAGAATTATTTTTCTATCACCATATTGAAAAGTTGTCAAATTCTTTTGGTTTTCTAGACATGTTCGCTAAAACAACTATTGGACTTGTTAAGAACCTTCGAGTATGTGTTAATTGTCATACTGTAATGAAATTTATCTCCAAGATTGTTACAATTCCTACTTCTAATGATTAGTTTAGCTGATTTCATGAAGAAGAGATTAACTCACTTGCACACACATTTTTCCATGGATCAATCAAAGACCTTGTTAATTCATGATGATTAATTTCGTGTATGAGGTTATTTTGAAAAGATTTAAAACTGTAATATATGGGTTCCTAAGTTGGTTTGCTTAACCTCGAAGGGTAAGGAACATTCTCTAATAAAATTTCCACTTATTTATTCCTTGCAACACCATTTCTAATTTAAGATAAAATCAAAAAACTCTTGTGTTGGTGTTTTTCCTTTTGAGCATTTACCTTACATATCACTCTTAGTGAAATGACTATTGCTATTCTAATTATTTTTTATTTTGATTTTGTTGCGTGTAGAGTCCCTCATTAATATTTTATCAAAGACTTATATTTTTTTCTTATAGTTTTTATGTGATGTCTTTGCCTTGCCACATTCTAGGTGATGGTGGGGCCTATATTACTGAGTGCAAATTTATCTAAGTTGAGTGCTTCCTTTCTTAATAGAACCATGTTTTGGCCAACATCTATAACCAATCTAAGAATTCGTTTAATAGACCCCCTTATTCAAAAAATGTTCTTGTTGTAGTGTTTTGTCATTCATTATACTTGTCACATGCCTAAACATCTCAAACTATATGAATTTCTAAGTGTTGGGGGTTATTGTGTCTATTTGTAGCCTTTATTAGGTTTATAGCAATATACTTTCCCTCCATTCCTTGAAACCCAACATTTCCATTTTTTTGGGGACCTTTGACTATTTTAGTCTTTTAGACTTCTCATTACCTAGGTAAATTATCATGGCTTTAAACATACTTACACTCCCTACTTTATGTTTGTCTTTTCCCTAGGATTTTAGGTCTCCATGTAATCATGTTCTTCTTAAGCTATAAGACCAACCCATGAACCTCAATTATTCTCCACTTACATTTTTCCATGACTTCTCTTCTTTAGCATTGAGTATTCACCATCCTTAATTCCTAGAATTTGAGGATTCATTTTTCCTTTAAGTCTCAAAATCTTAGACTTTTATCATTTTCCCTACTCATTTCCCTCACCCAACTTCTCATCTCCCTTCCTCCTTGTGGAACCCATACTTGTAGGATTACTCATGCCATCATACCCAAAAGGCATAAGGTATGTGGTAAAACCAATGTCTAAACGTTAAAAATATTCCTTCTTATTTCCTTTGTTTTTTTTCTTCTAGTGTTTGACACAACACATTAGTGATCCCTAACTCATTTCTCTTGAGTCATAGAATTTTTGGACTTCTATATTTTTCTTTACCAAAAAGTACATTTGCAAAATGTGGAAACATAGACAAGGGGTGTGAATTTCTTTGAGACCACATTTCTTACTTATTTACAATGAATTTTATATCTTTATTCTATTCTACATTTCTCCAAACTTTTGGCATTCTTTTGTTTTTTGTTATCTATTCTATCTTTTTCTAAAAAATGACATGTAATAAAGACATGGTTACACTCTACAAGTGTGTCAACATCCTTATATCAAAATTGGACTTTGTTCCTCCTATTAGCAACCTAAGTTTTTTCGATAAGGACCTATTATTTTCCATCAACTAGCTTATGCAGTTTCCATATTTCATTCTTACTATCTTTTAAATGTCTGTAAACAATCTTGTTACTCATAAATGTAATTGCTAGTGAATCAACTAATTTCTTATTTTGTTATCATTTCCCAATTGAGTCCCATTTAGATTAATAATTTAGTATAACTAAAACATGTTAAACAACCTAACTAGAAAGAAAAATATATTTTTTTAGTTGGTATAGAATTTTTTGTGTGTTTTTATTAACTAAACCCATTTATGATAAGTTGCTCGCTGAGGGGTTGGGGCCCTAGCTCGGTTAGCTAAATCTTTCCTGTTGTAGGAGGTTGGTCACGAGGTCTAGTCTCCCCCACCCCCGTGGTACCGGAGGGCGTGTCCCGCCAGCGCCGCCGGTCACGTTAAAAAGTTTACCAGGTGCACTGCAGTCTATATGGGGTCGTGCTACCCGATTCCTGCAATCTAAAAAAAAAAAAGTTGCTCGCTGAATCTTATGATATAAACTGAAAAGACTTTCCTACATTTAAATTTTGTAGGCTATCTATTTCCTATCTATATTTGTATTTAACTTGATATGAATCCTAACCTTCATTATTTATTCCTTTCTTCATCTTAAGAATAATATTACTCTTTAAACAACAAAATCTCATTCTAATATCCAACAATTAGTTAATTGTACATTTAATTTTTTCATCATTCAACAAAACTTTATTTTTGAGTAAACATAATCATAGTTATAGACATCAAAATTAGGAACTAGTGCCAATTTACTACACTGTTGTCTTTGCCTAGGGTGAAGCCACAATAGTGGTTTACAATTGAAGTGAGGAAGGAAAACTCACAAAAAATGAATGCATGGCAAAAAAATTGATTTTAGGGGTTCATACGAACCTATTGGTTCGACCGAACCCATTAGGGGTTCGCTACAATCTAGGTTCGAGCAAACCATCCTAATACTTTCCTGCCAAAAAATCCATCAAAACCCCTTATAGAAGGGGGGTTCGAATGAACCCTGGTTTGAGCGAACCCCTAGGGGTTCACTCGAACCCCCTTTATTCCTCATCCCCTCCCTGAGACACAAAAAAACACTAAATTTTGGCACTTCAGAGGTCAAGTTGAGGATGAAAATGGAGGAATCTTCACAAACCCAACTTGAATCAGGTAGTCCTTAGAACGAGCTATCCAACAAATATAATTTTAATACATTTTGGTTTTATTATGTATTTGTTTTTTTAGTTTTATTAAACATAGGTTTTTCATTGAAAATGAAGGTCTTTGTTTTGTGCATGTGGAAAAATAACAGATTATCAAACAAAACAAAAAAAATGAGTGCACCAGATATTGAAGTCCTTGATCCAACAAAAAAAAAGTTATGTGTTTTGCAGTCGTACTATATCTGAATTGTAATTGGTTTGACTTCGAAACTTGATTAAAGAAAAAATATTCAATAAAAAATTGTCTAACCAAGTGGAAGCACTAGATATTAGAGACTTTACAAATCTAAATTCAAAAGAATTAGAATTTTATCCTTCATGGAAAAAAAGTTATGCGTCATACGGTGTGTGCCACTTTTTAAAAATGTTATTTTTTGAAAAAAACCAGTTTTCGTGGGAGATGGAAAAATATGTGCAATCTAATTCCAAAAATTTTGAAAAAGATATTTTTAGAATCTACAGGAAAAATGTGATGAGACTCTAATTTTCATCATCTTCAAATTCTTCACAGTTTAGCTGTTATGGGTGTCTGAATGTGGAGATTTAGTTTTAAAAAATAATTTCAGTGTCCAGTTTGGCCAGAAATTGTAAACCACTATTGTGGGATCACCCCCTATTATTTTCATTGAAAATAAACACTTTACATTTTTCTACTCAAACCTTGTATAGTATACAAGAATGAATCATTTTTGTTCTTCTTTGATAGAGATTATTATCCTTCTTTGACTATCCCTTTCTCATGTACATTATCTCTTATAGGAATGCTCATCTAAACCTATCCATGTATTGTCCTTCCTCTTTCCTCTTTCATTACCCTTCCTCCATTGTCATCTATCTCACATGATGTCACATTCTACATGTCTCATAATAATGACCCCTTTGATAATGAACCCCTATTAGATGATGTTAAGTTTTTCACTCACAAAAAATGGCCACCACTTGTGTCTCCTCCAAAGTAGCCTACTTGATAATGTCACTAATCCTAAATCTCTTCACTTGTATACTCCTAAACAAATATCAGCATTACCCATCTTAAGGGGCTAGAGTTATCACAAGGTATCTAGGATATATTATCCATATTCATATCCCTTTATAGTCTAATTCTTGTACCTTCATCCCTCTCTTCTAGCAAAACTTTTTTATTTTTCCTACCACTCAATATTCCTTTACCTAAATTTCCACACCTATTCCTCATCCAACCCACATTCCTACTATTTATGTCCCTCTCTCTCCATTCCTCTTTTTAACTATGATCATGTCCCTTTAAGCAATTGCTTTACCTCCTACATGAGCCACCCTCTCAAACCTCACCCTTCACTTATTTTGCTTAATCCTCTCTTACTAATTTTTCATTCCCTCTCTATCCTACCCTTAACCTCACAACCTTGCCACAAACTTATCATAACATGAAAAATTTTGTCTCCTACCCTCAACATCCCAACCTATGCCCCTAACCTTATCATTTACCATCTCTCTATCTATTATCTCATCATATTATACCAGGTAGGGGATGGAACATTAAACTTCCTCGACAACATAATATGTTTTGCTATAATAAATCATGCACGTGAACCATATCTCATCATGCTAAACATATACATACATGTATAATTGTATAAGATATCCTAAGATAAAGTTCAATCCTTTATAGATCAATATGCATTGACTATTAGTTTGATAATCAATGCTTAGCTAAGATTTTTCTCTATTCATTAAGGAAAAAACCTTATAATGTTTCTACTCTTTATCTACCTATTCTATGGATTCCTTCCTCTATCTCACTTATCTTTTCATGGAATAAATTCAATTCAACATGGGATTGCATGTCAATTTCATCAATGTTACACATTAAAATCATGGAACAAATGAGAAGGTGATGGATTTTATATTCTATTATTAATTTCTTCTTTCATCTAGATCTTTTATCTTCTTCTCGACTCTAATCTTGAGAGGGTATTATTAAGAATATTTTCCCAAAGCTTTGCAATAAAATATCTTGCATAAATATCCAACTTTTATAACACTTTGTACCACCTTGTATGATTATGCATAGTTGATAGATCAGTTTAAAGTTATCCCCTCTTTAACCTTGATGCATCTATTTCTTTAAACCTATCATCTTCTCAAGAAACCAATAATTCTACAAATAATAGCACTAATAACTTATAATCTTCGAGGACCCTTAATCCAACCCTAATAATTAACTAAACTAATTGAATATGCCTTACTCCTCTTCATTGTCTAAACTTACTATCTCCCTTCATTCACAAGCTCACTCTAATTGGATGAAGCTATTAAAAATACCAATTCCATCTTTCACATTATCTATCTTCATCCTATTAAAACCTTGAATCCCAACCTCTTCTTATTCTACCAAACTTTTCAATTATTTTTAGTTTATAGACTTATTTTGTGATGAAACCTACCCTACTATTAGCCTCTCCTTTTTATTTTTCTTAATTATCTCTTTGGACTTCCTTATCACCAAATCAGGTTCCCCTTTACCTAAATATTATTTTTCATATTCACTCTCTTAAGATTATCCTAGGATATCCTTCTATTAATCCAACACTAGTAATTACTGAAGTTCTTTTTCCCTTTTCTTAAGTTTAGATACATGGACTTTTCTCTTGAATTTTTCCCTTTTTTCCCTTTGTCTTAGTTTTCAAATTTCTATTTTGTCAATGAGGATCCTCCTTTTCTACTTTTTTGTTCTATATTTGATTTCGTACATTGTCGAACATTTGCTCCTCTACTTTACTTATTCATTAATTTAGCATTATAGGTAAAATTTAGACTAGACAATCATTCACCTTTTAATCATGACGCCGACACATTCTTATAGAACTATTAAATTTGGAAGAACTATAAATATCATGTGATTTATCACCACAAAAATCACATGTGAATTTTCCTCTTTTTTTCTTCTACACTAATCAAAATAATGTCCTAGTTTATCATAGTTATAATATGTTGGGATTTTGGTACTTCCTCTTTCTCTAGTACCTCTATTATTATTGTGGTAACCTCCCCTACCACCTCATTCTCAATAGCTATCATGATAACTCATCCAGAGTGTCTTATATCTTGAAATTGCAGTACCATATAATGTATATTGCTAGGTGGCCTTATACTTTTCTCAATTGAAGTTCCCACTAGCCATGTACCAAATAAAAATTGAATGCTCGTATAGCTAAACCCTATGCTCTCTCCACACCCATATCAAAAAAAGCTTCCCTAGTAAATCCATAAACCATTGGTTCATATTCATCTTCTTCATGAAGTAACATTGGACACATATTTGTGTCATGTTTGTCCCACTTTATATTTTTACTATCTTTCTAGGGGATTTCTCAATTTCAAGTGTGGTAGCCCTCTTCATGCCTTTGACTATCAAACATTCAGTCCTTAGATGATCTTCCCTACTATTATTTTAAAACAAAAATTTACTTCTTGTAGGTGGGGGAGAAGTCTCAACTTTCTCACCTCTCATCATAATTTCTTACTTCAACATTATGTTTTACAATTCAAATTTGAAATTATCAATTTCATCATTTCCCACTAAATCATTATCTCATGCAATTTTGAATAGGATTATATTATGCTGATAAATTCTACATCCTTGTATAAAGAGGAAAAATTTTCATCTACTTCTGCTATAATGTGAGAGCTTAACCCTAAAATAAAACACTCAATTCATTTCTTTTATGTCAAGGTTTCTTCTAGCTTTCTAACCACACTTTTAAATCATTGTTCATAATATTTTACTGATTAGTCCTTGGTTTTTGTCATCTTCCATATTTTTTTTGTTTCTTGTTCATACTTAAGGTGAGTGGAAATTTTTCAAAAATAAGTCACTTAGTTATTTCCATGTTTTATCATGCTTAGGGCATTCTTTAATGCACCATCTCAGTGCCTCATCATTGAGGACCCTCCATCTTAGTGCCTCATCATGCTTAGGGAATTCTTTGATACACCATCTCAGTGCCTCATCATTGATGATTCTTGTTTGAACACATCTACTGGACGCCATGTTGGAAAGATACAAGCATTCGCCATGCATAATGGCCTAGTTTTGTATGTTAGTGTTCACCTCACCAACATATTTCAGATTTTCATACCTCCATTACAACACCATGTTCACTCCTCACCTAGCATTTCTTAAGCATCTCCATCCATTTTCCCCAAATGCCTCCATTTGAAATCACAGTATTTAACACCTCTTTTGACCATGCATCAATATTTGATTAAAAATAATATAGTGGTCATATAGCTTATTCAATAGTATAGAATTAGATTTGTTTGTTCTTTTGTTCAATAGTGGCCATATTTGATTACCAGATGTTTATTGATAGTTTTCTTGAAGGGGATGAGAAGCTCAAGAGGTTCCAGAATGGTTACGATGGGGAATGGATCTTGACCCCTTATGGGGTGACCTATGTGCATATCATGAAATATTTTACCCTGGAGGACAGGTACACAACAATTCATGAGTACCACTTTCCCTTCTTTGCCATATTCATAGAAATGAATAGATTAATATAACTTTCTTTCAATTATTTTCTCTCAAACAATGCAAGCCTAAGCAAGTTTCACCTCCCCTTCACCAGGGATTGATTCAGTGCCTCTATAATTACACCTCGGCCATCACCCCCATGTCAGGCCCTTCTACTGGTAATAACCCCAATGTTAATGTCGCCCTTGAGAATCAACAGGAACCCCTCCCCTATCCTTAGGTGAATACTCTTGGTGAGGTCACCTCTATAAGACCTCCTCCCAAAAAGCCCCTTGTTGTCCCCTCTATTATGAAACAATCCTCTACTAAAGGTCTCCTTATCAAAGGGGACCTTGTTCAAAATGTGAAAGGTAAGAAGAGTAGCTCTAACCCTTTGGGTAACCCCTCGAGAGCTAAGAGAAATGGTTTTGATAGTGTTAAACCCAAAAATGATTAAAAAAAAAATATTGAGATTAGAGATGAGGATGAACAAGGAAAAATAGACAAATCTAGCAGTGGGAAGGGTGAAAGAAGGTCAATAAGGCTCATGGACCAATCAACCAAGGGTAAAAAACTTAGCTTTGAAGAACCTAGTGAGGACCTAGAGAAGAGAGGCTTCAGTCATCATTAATGTGAGCAAAAAGGAATTGTCGGTGGTTCTAGGCAAAGACCTCTTGGATGACTCTGCTAGCAATGAGGAGGATGAAGAGATGGAGGGTGATGACCAACATGTGGTCAAAGACTCGAAGGACGATGAAGATGAAGGGGTTAAGATAATTGAAAAATAAATTGAGGATGTGGTTACGAAAGTTACGAAAGATGTGGAAGAGAAGGCCATGGAGGAAATGGAAGACGATGTGCAGGATAAAGATAGGCCCTTTGATTTATATCTCACTCAATTCTAGGAGTTGTAGGATAAAGTGGACAAAATGGACAAGGCTTTCAATAAACTTACATGTATTACTCTAGGCATCATGCAGAGAGCTATATCTAGTACTATGAATGGCGCAGCCAAGGTAAGGAAAGTTTGTAGAAAGATGAAATCCTCTAAGGCTAAGGAGGTGCGGCTAGATGAGAGAACAACTAGTATGAGGGAAAACTTTTGATGGATCCTATTTATTCTCAGGCTGGTGGAAAATGTTTGGTGCAACTCAATCTTTAGCTTGTGCATCAATTCTATTGATTGTTGTAGTATTTTTTAAATTCAAGATGAAATTATTGATTTTCTTCACCAAGAAGTGGCTAACTTTGATTTATTTTTGTGTCATTTGTGCACTATCAAGAAATCTGAATTGTTCTTATAGAGGGCTATTAAGGAAATACCTAAAAGTTTAAATGTTTTGTTTCCTATGAAAGAAGGCTTGATGGTTTTTTTAATACTATGATGAAAATAAGGTCCTTATTATGGAGCAAGATAAGAGGGAGGAGGTGCCAATAGCATCACTAGATGGTGTCAATTTTTTGGTTGTGGCAGCTATGAAAATTGTAAGTCTATGTGTGGGGCAGATATGAGGTCTATGTGATTTGACTTGACCCTGTAAGTATGGTGTTATGGTTGATGTTGGACTCGTAATGGTTTTTTGGTGTCTGTGTGCATAAAAATACGATATATCTAGATTATAAATAGTAAGTAATATATGTGATCCTACAACTCATCAAGTTTGTGATGTATGGTATATGAACAATGTATTAATTTTTATGATTCCTAGATTCTAAAAACATATTTTAATATTAAAACCAATATATATATATATATATATATATATATCTTTACAACAAAATATCTATAAACCTTGATATATTTATTGTATAAAATTGTTAAATACTTTTTGATATATCAATAAATTAAAATAACAAATCAAAACTCATAAATAAAAATAGATCAAGATTCATGATCAATGTTAATAATATGAATTTGTTTGATAAATGTAATATGATTTAATTGGACAAACTCTTTGGGATTTTGTCTTCATTCAATGAATGATCAAGTGGATAAACAATTATATTTGATTTTCTATATAATATGTCTCTCTATGTTGTATCATTTCCATAATACCGAGTGTATATTGACAAATTCTAAAATATTTATTTATTTCTATTTTAAAAAAGTATCGAATATTATTTATATAAATATATATTTTTTAAATTACAAATATCTTATATTGTTTTAATTTTAGGAAAATACATAACATTTTTTTAGGAAATAAATAAACATTGCTTAATATAAATATGAATATTATTGAAATTTTAATTTAAACTGATGTAGAATATTTTATTTATTTATTTTTATTAAAATTTATGCAATATTATTCTTTACAATCTGAAATATAAATGATATCTCATTAAATTTTGTTTCATAACAATGAATTGCTTAAATATAAATTTTGAAAAAAAGAAAAGAAAAGAAAATCAATATAATAATAACCTCATTATTTCTATTATTCAAATTAATAATAAACAATTTAATACAAATCTAAAAATTAATAAAAATATATTCTTCAATATCTACATACAATATTTTTATAAATATAATTTTGGTTCAATTAAAAATCATTTAAACACAACTTTTAAGTTTTATTTTATGATTTTGTTTAATAATCAATTATTATTTTTAATTTATTGAAAAATTATAAAAAAAAAATCAATCAAAATATTAAATATTGAATTTATAACAATCAAATATAATCTTTCACTTTTATTTTTATTTAATTGTAAATAATTTTAATTTTAATTTATTTACAATTCTTATGAAAAAATCAAACAAATATATTAAATATTCAAGAAATAACAATTAAATATAATATAAAATATAAAAACACATTAAAGAAAAATTAAAATCTTTATAATTTCAATACGTCAAACGACCAAATAGTACGCGGGATTTTGAGGCGGTAATCGGGTGCAATTTTAAACCGTTGAGGCGGGAAACGGGAGCAGTTAAACCCTACGGTGGAAACGGAAAATACAAATGGCGACATAACGAAATGGCAAATGTGAAAACGGAAAGGTCTGACTTAAGGGGGCTATGGGCCCGGCCACCTAAGCAGTCAACGCTTAGAGTGTGTCGGTTAAGCCCGGCCAACAATCCCATGCTTGGGCTCACATGTGTAGGGGGAGAATGATGGGACGTTGTGGAGGGGAAACCGGCAACGAGGGAGATAGTGAGATGGGCGAGGTTGGCAAACAAGATCAAAAGAGGTGGGCAACTTATCTAAAGAGGACATATGGGGAGAGTAGAGCGATTCTAGGGGGGATAGTCAGCTAAAGCAACTACAATTGGAAGGTCAACAACATTAGGAGTTCTCGAGGTATGGTAAGATCTAAAGGGATATAGAGGAGAGGGGCCAATAGTCATGCATGCTAACTTTGTCAACATGTAGCCATTGACTAGAATATCATAGAACTTTTTTTTTTTTTTTGAAATGCGAATTGGCCTCTTATCTGTCTATAACTAAGGTTTGGAGGTTTGACTCACCATGCAACTCGCCACATTAACACATCTATTAAGAAGTGTCTACAATTTGACTTTTTAAAGATTTGACCAAAACTTAATCATGGGAACCCCAATAGTTGAACAAAAAAATACTATTTGTTGCTTGTAAAATATCTTATTTTTATTTAAAATAAATTAATATGCAACATAAATGGACCAAATACCTATTGGTAACCGTCAATCTTTGATATCTCTAGCTTTTATATTCAACACATATGGACCAATAGTTGAACACAAAAAAATATTTGTTGTTATAAAAACAACACATAATTATTTAAAATACAACTTATATCAAACAAAAATCGACCAATAGTTGAACACAAACTTTTTGAAAATCCTTCACATTTAATAGAAAAATACATGGTATTTATTGTACTCACCTTTTATATTTGTCATAGGACAAACTATTAATATAAAATACTCCAATGCTTGTACATTGCTACCACAATAGTTGTACACATAAGAACAATATTTTTTCACTATGATAACAATACTTGTTTAAATGAATGTCTTACTTTATTAAATGAGCATTTTATTTTTAAATGACACACTTATAGTGGATAGTTGTGATATTTTATTTCAAATAAAAATATACTTATTTCACTTCTTCATGAATGTATTTATGTTTTTTAAATAGAGATTTAAAGGTTCTCATGTGTTCAAGTATGGGTCCACTTTTGATCAACATTTGATTTTTTTTATTTACATTTGGACTATTTATTTACAATATATAGTATAAATATGTGGTAAGACTGGGCATTATAGTCACAATTGAGTGCACAACTATTGGCCCCTCTCCCCTATGAGAAATTAATGTGAGGCATTGAAACTAGATGAGGAAAATTGCAATCAATGGTATGTGTACTTGGAGGTGCAAGAGTTTGACCCCTAGGAGTTGAACATTGATTGTGAGGGGCCTATGAGTCGCCGTTGGACTGGAAACTAGGTGAATGAGAACTTTATGAGCTTCGACCTGAGGCAGAGAGCACGTTCAACGAGATGGGCTATTTGAATCTAGACTCGAACAAGAAGGAACACAAGGTAATGAACCGCGAGGTAGGGAGGGAATAACGACACGAGCATGTTGGATTTGCAAAGCAATGTTGAACAGAATGATTTGGAGAAGGATGAGAGGAGAGCTGAGGAGTTTGACCTAAGGGTGGTGTGGAGGAAAACTTGGGAACAACTTGTGACAGGAATGCAAACTAGTTCCTTTCTGGTGGACAAAATGATACTAGTCTCCACATTAATAGCAAGGACCGATGTCTGAGGAGCGAGAGGTGCAGGGGGCAATGAGTGGTTTGGTGTTGGGAGGAGTGATGGCACAAAGGAACAAGCAATTAATAGCAAACAAATGAGAGGTGAGCCTAGTGGGAAAGGAGGTGAGCCAACACCAACGCAAGAGTGTGGTTGTATGAAAGAAAAGTGCTTTTGTTGCAGCACCAAGAACCCTTTTATTGCCCTTTTATACATTCAACCTATCGACCAAAAGCTCTCGCATAAGAAGAAATATCTAGGCAAATCCAAAGGTCCAAGCGCAATGACAAAGTGAGTTCTAGGTGAAGATAAAACAATGTGGAATTTGATGACTGATATAAGGAGGGGCAAACTTGCTTGAAAGAAAATGTGTTTAGTTCTATGACTCCACAAATGATGGGTGACTTTAGCAAAGGAGGTGATCAATCTGGCTTCTTTGCATCTTTTTAGAAAAGCTAGGTCTACAACTTTCTTAGCAAGTTTAATCCTCAACCCCTCTAACTATTTAGCTTTGTAACATAATTCCCTCTCATGAAAGGTATCAATTAATGAGACCAAGTTTCCATAATCAGTTTGCTGATAAAATATTGTTTCTAGATTGATTGTGTTGGTGTTTTTGCATCAATGCTTTGAATCACAATTTGTGTTCCATCATCGGAATAATAGAGAGTTGGAAAAAAATTGATTTGTTGTAGACCAAAGCTAGCTAAAAAGGAATAAAGGTGAAGAGGAGGAAAGATGCAAACGAGGATAACAAAACTGAGAAGACAAAATAATTAAAAAATCAATATCAAATTGAGAAACATTATATATGTTTTAATCTCTAAAAAAGGTTATAAAATTACTAATAGAGCTAAAAAATAATATATAAATATGATTATTATAGTAAACTACTACATATAGAAAATTATTATAATTCAAAAAAGATTATGATTAAATCATAATATAATACTTAGAGTGTATAAAAATGGATGAAAAAGAGGTTAAAAATAGTTTAACCCATTTTTTTTATTTTTTTATTTTTTTATGGAGGTCATCCACAAATTCTTTTTAGCTACCCGATACGAGAGCTTGAGCCTTCTTGGGCTAAACCTCTTCAACTAAGAGCCAAGGACTAAGGGGTATCCATTCTGCCAAATTCGCCCGAGGCACGATCCCGACCACATCCCTTTTTCGATGTCAAAGTCTTTGCACTTCAAAGGCTTGATCCCTGGTGGGCTCATTTAGAACCTTTCAACTTCACCAATAGACCAAGAGCCTATTGACATTTAATCCAAAATTTATTTACATTACATATACTAATATGCAATTTGTATTATACAATATATCCAATTTTATCTAAATTATATGATAGGAAATGAAAGATTAAATCAATTATATGACATAAATATAAAATAGATATGATATATAAAGGCTAAAATATTAGATTCATATAATTAATATATGAACTATATAAAGGCTAAATTATATAAGGATTATATTAACTAGTTGTTATAATTAATATATAACTCAATTCAATTTATCAAATATATTAATAGATTCTCTAAATTAATCTAAATTGAATATTATGACTATATTTTAAAAGATTGTCTAAATCAATTTAAATTGAATATTATAAAATAGAAATTATCTAATGAAAGTTTAAAATTATGTATATATAATTTATATGAAAAAATATCAGATTACTAATAATGTTGCCAAATTTATCTAAAACAATTAATTATTATTCAATTATTTAACAATATAATTAATAAAGATAAATAATATAATAGATATGCATTAAGCATATATAATTAATATACATAAATTATTATATTATTACAATTATTAATAAAGATTGATATTTTTATAATTATGGGCATTAATAATGATTGATATGTTATAATTATCTAGGTAATTTCTATAAGGTTGATATTTTGTAATTATCTATCTATATTAATAAGTTATAAATAGGCAAGAATTATAAAAACAAAGAATAAAGATAATAAAGATCAAATTTATTTATGTATATATAAATATTAGGCGAATATCTAGATTATTAAAAAAATAGATTGTCTTCTCCTATGTTGCAACCATCCCCTACATCGAAGGCATCTCCAATAAGATCTCCAAGATTCTTTATTAAAAGCTTTGAAAAGTGCCTTTAAGCCTTGCTCAACTATTAGCAACCTCATTTTGTCACTTAAAGATCTTAGAAACCTTTTGAGTTGTAGGGTCTATAAGATTGTCTACTATTGTGGGACACCTATTGGTGAGACTAGTCATTCTATTAACACCAAAATTAAAAGCATAGTATTAATATTAGGCATGAGTGCATTCAAAAAATAAACCTTGTGGAGCACTCCAACACTAAACACCACATCTATTAGTCTAAAAAGAAAAAAAATCAAGACTCAAAGAAGCAATAGAAATTGGCAACCGCCCAACAACTTCAATTGTGGCAATGGATAGGGTTGAGTTACTCTTAGCAACCAATGTTGCATTCCCTTAGAAATCACCCTTGTCCTATGCTACGAACCTCCCCTACATTGAAGGCATCTCTAATAAAATATCCAACATTCTTCATTAAAAATGACTAAAATATGTCATTAAATTTCACTCAATTATTAGAAACCTCATCCTATCATCACGGGCCTGTGAAAAAGCCATATAATCTCACAGTTAGAATGATGTAGAAAATCATCATTCAATTATTTCATGGATGGAGCAACAATCTAATTCCCTGTATCAGTAATCTTGCAGATTTCAAAATCTCAGATGATGTTGAAATAATGAAGCCATCTCAATCTGCATGAAACACAATAAAAGTGGAGATTAAATACTGCTTGATATTACAAAAAGATATAAAAGAAGCTGGAAAGATGAGTTTGTAAGAACTTCTAAATGCATTTGTTCATATTTTTGCAAGTAAACTAGCACAACTAAGGAACCTAGAAGACTTCCATAAAGTAAATTCACAAAAAAGATAACAGAAAATGAAAAATGAAATGCCATAGAATGTTTTGAGACAATAAACTTGATTGCAATCAAAAAAAAAATTTGGTTCAGTAGATGGTTATGCTTAAGTTTATTCTTTGCATTAAAAAAACAAATCCTTAACAAAAACCTTGCTCTATAGCTGCTAAGAATGATGAAGTAACTACAGACAGAATACATGTGTCATTCTCAACTGTAAAGAGGAAATCCAGTTTCTTGTTTTGAAATCCCTTATGAAAAATGGGTTCTTTTCAATCTTGTTGATTGTGAGAAATGGAGCATTCTTGCATGGACAAAAAAGGATGCAATCTTACCTTTCAAGGCACCATACTGCAATAACCACCATTAATTAACACTAAAATCTTATTTTGTTTTTTATTATCATTTTCATTAAAGTTTAACACAATGTTCATCGAGTAAGCATCTTCTTTCTAATTTAGAAGTGCTAGTTTCATAACCTTACCAAACCATAGCAATGGTAGCAACTCTATGTATGCCACAATCTTCTATTCTTGCACTAAATAGGATAAGCTCTCATATCACAACAAATTTTTAGAACTAAACCTATTCCTCAAAAGTTCATTCAAAAAGGCCCTTACCTAAATAACCCTTTCAAGGAATCAAGGCTCCATAGTTCGCACCAAAAATAAAAAGACTTCATCCACACAATTGGGATGCACTATGCTGGATTTTGGAAAAAACAGGTCATTGCTGGTTGACATTGTCTTCCAAGGGCTTTGTGAGAACGGAAACCTTCACAAGGGACATTAACTGCAAAAGTGGAAAATCTTTCTTGGCTAATTTGCAGGTGGTTTCATTCAAGAATCACAGGAGTTTATTTGATTCAGATTTTCAGTCTCTTGCTGAATTTTGAGGGATGAAAGGGTTGTTTGTGAGAAAAGAACGGGACAGTGAAGAAGACCATTCAAATCAGACTTAATTATTTTATTTGTTGGCTGTACGACCTATGGAGGAAGGCATGGACTCTCTAGGGCAAAACACCTAGTGTTTGGAGCTTATTTTGGTAGCATTTGAGGCGCCCCAGGACACCTTTTGCATTGCATACAGTTTGGAGTTGTGAAGCTGAAGATTTAGAGGGGTTTGAAGCCATTTTTGGAAGCCCAGTTCGCTCTTCATAGTCAAGTTTCAGACCTGTTTATAACAGCAGCTAACGGGTATGTTTGTAATGTCATTTTGAGGCTATTTAACCATCCAGATATTGTTGAAATAATTATTATATGGCTGTACAAACTCTGTAATACTTCTAAGATTTATTCCCAGCTTGTGGGTGTTCCAAAATTGTTTTAAGTTTCATGTGTATTTTCTTGCAATATATTTTTGTTTGATGTGATTATCATTATATCCCAATATACAAACTTAAACTTCAAAAAACACACAAAAAAAAAGTAGGGTGCATATTATAGTGGTATCAGAGTAGAGTATCCTGGAGGGTTGTGTGAATAAACAATGACATGACAATGGATTGAGTAATGCAACCTCCCTTCACTCATCACTATAATCTAAGAAGAAACAGGTCAAATCCTAATCTTGAAGAACAATCAAAAAATAGTATATTCGTTGGTGTTAATATGGGTGACAAAGACACCAGTAACCCAGTACGAGAGATATGATCAATGCTCTTGCTAGAGGACAGTGAGACTTGCAGTAAAGTATAGCTTAAATGGTGACACTAATGACACAACATATGGTGGGTAATAATAACAATGGCAGAAAGTTGAAATAATGGTGGAAACAATAGACACGAAAGAAACAATGGAAATGGGGATGGTTCAGTCAATAATATGGCTGCAAATGAGTGCACTATGACAGGAACTGCAAACTCCAAACCCCTTATGCTTAACTTTCCAGCAAGGATTAACCCCTAAGTTGAAGAGGAACCAACACAACAAGAATTGTAGGATCAGATTTTGCAGGATTGGAGAAATTCAAGACTTGAATTTCAGGCTAAAATGTCTTTCCGTGACTACATGGATCTCAAGTTGAAGCATAAACCTCACAGGGGTGGTAGACCTCATAATCAGGTTTTGCAGAGGAAGGTTGATAAGTTATCAATTCCATATTATGATGGTTCTAGAAAAACAACAGCTAGAGTGTGGGTATAGAAATTGGATACGTATTTTCAGCTGAACCCAATGCTAGAGGATGAGGCTATCAAATATGCATCTATTCATTTAGATGGTAGTGCTCATGAGTGGTGGCATCATGGGATGATCACATGGGGCATGATCGGATTGATTCATATGCAGAGTTCACAGAGAGGTTAATTGATAGATTTGATAAAAAAGAACCTAGAACTACATTTTAAGGAGTTAGCACAGCTCAAGCAATGAGGTTTTGTTTATGCATACATAGCTGATTTACAAAGGTTGTTTGTTTTGGTGATTGATATTTCTTGAGAGGAGACTCATAGTTCTTTTCATGGACGGGCTTTTAGATTCATTCAGGGGTTAGATTAAGGCACTTAGTCCACCTACTTTACAGGAAGCAATCAAGAAGGCAAGGGACATGGAATCCTCCACTTCCAGAAGTAAATATCAGTCAAAGGAATTTTTACACAAGAAGGATAAGGACAAGAAACATTTTCAGAGGGATTCTAATCAGCCTAAAAATGTGTCAACTAGGTTGGATAATGATTAGCTCAATGAACTTGGAAAAAAAATTGTTTCCAGTGTAGAGAGCCATGGGACCCATCTCACAAATGTGTTGTTGAGGCAAATGCAAAGCAGATTGAGTACTTTTCAACAGATGAAACAGCTTCAAAAAAATCAGATCAGCAATTTGATTCAAAGAGTAGTGAAGAGGAGTGTTCTACAAATGAGCCCGAAAAGGAGCAAGGATGTGAAGGGACATTAGCCCAACTTTCTAACTTTTAGAAAGTGGGATCATTCAAGGTTAGATAAGTGCTATGTGTTAAATTTAATGATCAGATTTAATGCACAGACAATTAATTCAAAATCAGACACAGTACACAGCAGATACCCTGGGAAAACCCTCCTCTTGAGGGAGAAAAACCCAGCAACAAAGATCCCTCTTATATATAAAAATAGTGGCAACAATTCTCTTTACAATGAGGCCAATCACAAGGCCAGTATTCAGCACCAACTTTAGATGCAAAACAGATAATAATCTGCCCTTCCTTGAAACCTAAATCTGCACTTAGAGAAATTCGCAATCTGCTCTTGGAGAAAATTTGCACTTGAATGAAGGAGAGAAACGAACTTGCTTGATGATAGAAAGGATGGAAATGACCTTGTATAAATACACAATGAGAGAGAGGTCGCACCTCTTCATGTACAAGGTCGGCCAAAATAGAGAAATATAATTACAATTAAAATATGTGAATTACAAGGAAGGTCGGCCCTTTTAGAAATTACATTGTTGCCAAGTGAAGCGCCCCTTCACATTAAATATCACATATAAATAAATAGCCGATAGGCTATATTAATTTATGTTTTCACTCGTGGCTGGAAGGATGAACCCGAAGCTGCCATAACATTAACACTATGTGCACAGCAAATAATCACTTTGATTGATACAGGTGCCATGCACAATTTCATTGATGAAAGAGTGGTAGCTAGGAGGGGAATCAAAACAAAAAAAATTGATGGGTTCAAGGTAATGGTTATTGTTGGTTTCACATTGACTTGCACATGGAAGATTCCTAACCTAAGCATACAAATGGGCGATTATGAGGTGAGAGATGACTTCTATGTAGTCAGCATAGGAGATATGGATGCAGTTCTTAGGATGCACTGGTTGCGGTCTATAGGTGAGTTTCATATGAACCTTCATGCTATGGAGATGAGGTTTGAGGCGGATGGTAAGAAAATAATTCTCAGAGGCATGTCAGATGGTGGCACAGGGATAGTGTCATTCAAGAGGATGGAGAGACTAATTAGGCATGACCAAGTAGAGTGGGAAACAGAGTGTATTATAATTCCTATAGCTACAGAGCAGCAGAAGAACAACTATCATCTAGATATTCAAACTTTGATGTCTAAACACGGTAAGGTGTTCAATAGCATACCTCCTAGGATACCTCTTGAGAGAGGCATAGAGCATGTCATAGAGTTATTGGAGGGGTCCAAACCAATGATTACCACACTATACAAACACCCGAAGAGGCACAAGAACAAAATTGAAAAGGCTATTTAGGAGTTGCTTGAGATGGGGCACATAAGACCAAGTAAGAGCCCCTTCGCTTCTCCAATGGTGTTAGTAAAGAAAAAGGATGGAACAATGTGAATGTGCATTGATTACAGGGCACTAAATAAGAAAACTATTAAAAACAAGTATCTCATTCCAAGGATAGATGAGTTGCATGGTGCACATTATTTCTCCAAGATTGACTTGAAGTCGACCTATCACCAAATTAGAATCCATGAGGAGGATGTGGAGAAAAATCCTTTTCGTTGTCATTTTGGGCACTATGAGTTCCTGGTTGTGCCCTTTGCCTTAACCAATGCGCCAACTACTTTCCAGTCTTGCATGAACAAAGTGTTCAATAATTAGCTCCGTAAAATTTGTTCTAATATTTTTTGATGATATTCTGATATTTAGCAAGACATGGGAAGAACACGAGGCACTTGGAAGAAGTGCTAAGCATCCTTGAGAGAGGATCTTTGTATGCCAAGGAGTCAAAGTGTGAGTTCGACATGACTGAGCTTCTCTACCTTGGCCACATCATCAACTCCAAGGTTGTTAGAGTGGATCTTGAGAAGATTAAAGCAATAGTGGATTGGCCTCCACCCACAAATCTCTCATGGCTTAAGGGATTCCTTGGATTATGTGGATTCTACAGGAGGTTTGTTAAGGGCTTCTCACAAGTGACAGCTCCACTTACAGATTTGACCAAGAAGGGGACCTTTGTCTAGTCAGATGCAACGCAAAGGTGTTTTTTATCATTTCAAATAGGCTATTAGTACTTGCCTAGTTCTAGCCATTCCTGATTTCTCCAAACCCTTTGAGTTGGAGTGTGATGCTTCAAGAGAGGGAATAGGTGTTGTATTGATGTAGGATAAGCATCTGATAGCCTTCAAGAGCGGGAAGTTGAGGGGAGCAGAAAGAAGTTATTCAATTTATGATAAGGAGATGTTGGCCATTATGCATCCTTTGCCAAATTCAAACCATACCTTGTGGGAGGCAAGTTTATTGTTAAGAATGACTACAATAGCCTTAAATACTTCCTAAACCAAAAGGACCTGAATGATAAACAGCAGAAATGGGTGAGCAAGCTTTAGGCATATGACTTTGACATTGTGTATGTCAAGGGAAAGAAAAATATTGTAGCAAATGCCCTATCCAAGAGACCTCGTTTATGAGATTAGTGTTGAATGGAGGGAGTTGATTTCAGCAAAATATGCTAAGGACTTTTGGGGTTTAGGCACCATTAAGGGTATTACATAGGATGACAAGTGCACAGTGCCTAATGAGTTGATCCTTTATAAGGGCAGAATTTATTTAGTATCCAATTCAAAGCTTAAGGAAAAAATTCTAAGGACTTCTCATGACGCCCCTAGGGTGGACACCAAGGTTTCTTCAAAACATACAGGCAAATCCGAGAGAGATTTACTTGGAAAGGACTTAAAAATGAATGCCTTAAGTATGTTAGAGAGTGTCCCACATGCCAGCAAAATAAGAATGAGCACACTTATCTAGCTGGATTGTTGCAGCCCCTGCCCATTCCCAATTAGAAATGGGAGTGCATCTCTATTATAGGGCACCAAAGGTCCAAGGTAAGGATTGTGTATGTGTTGTTGTTGATAGACTAACAAAATTTGCCCATTTCTTTGCTATTTTAGTGGCATATATAGCAGCACAAGTAGCTGATCTATTTTTCAAGGAGATATTCAAACTTCATGGGATGCCTAGGAGCATTGTTAGTGATAGGGACAGCAAATTCGTGAATCTTTTTTGGCAGGAACTCTTCAGGTTGAGTGGGACTGAGCTCACACCTAGTATCAATTATCACCCACAGACAAACGGGCAGACAGAGATAGTAAGCAAATGGGTGGAAGGGTACCTTAGAAATTATATTTCAAGGCAGTAAAAGGCGTGGATGAGATGATTACACCTTGGTGAGTACTATTACAATTCTACTTACCACATGTCTGTTGATGTTATAGCTGCAAGAGATATACTTCTCTCAAAATCGAAATAATAAATGATCTATAAATATTATTTTAAAGGCCGACCCAAGATGAAAAGCCGCCTTGGTTCTTGAATGAGGCTAACCCTTGTGAAGAGTTGTCTTGCTTGTGAAGAGGCACCTTACTTTGTATATATAGAAGGTGATGATCATTTCATTTGATCATCAATCAATTATTCTAAAGTCACTTGCATGCTATCAAGGAATTTGTACAACTACAGCAGATTATATTATTGTTTAGTGCAGATCGATATCAAGGATATCTACAGCAGACCATCATTTTGTTGAGAGCAGATCGATAACAAGGATATCTACAGCAGACCATCATTTGCTGAGAGCAGATCGATATCAAGGATATCTACAGCAGATCTATACTTGCATCAAGGAGATTGATATTCATTATTGCTTGTGTATTTGCATCTAGAGAGGTGCTATAATCATTGCATCAGCTCGGCCTAGTGTGTGGCCTAATTGTAAAGCAATTTGCTGCTCCTTTATTCAATATATAAGTGATATATTGTGGCTGGGTTTTTCTCCCTCAAGAAGGAGGGTTTTCCCAGGGTATATGATGTGTTCTATTGTTCATGTGTTGTTGTATTTCTGCTTTCTGTTAAATCTAATCCTAAAACTAACATGGTATCAGAGCAAGTCTAAGAAAAGATCCGATCAAATTTGGTTAAACAAAAACTCAGTCAGGAAGTAATGATTGAAGCCACAGGCCTGTTCAATGCACAAATAAATGTTCAATATGGTTGCAGTGGTGATGTCTGGAGGGACGACTACTGTGGTATTCGTTGATTCATTGATTAAGGGTGGCTTAACACTTGGTGGCATTTCTCCTATGCCGTATTCTTTGGCCGTGTGGAAGGAAGTCATGATGATTTTTCACTTTTTTTATTACTTAAACTCTTTCATCGCATGAGTGTGGATGCGTTGATTCATAATGTGATCTCAAGATTTAAATGGAGTCTTCAATCTTTGATAAACGGTCGATTCATATTCCCACTTTCCATGAGGGCAAAGATCGAGTGAAGGAGGCGAAGATGAGACACAGCTACAGGTCTAGCTCATTGGTGTACCAACATAAAGACATAAGTATTTTATTCTTGTACCTTGAATGAATTTTATGTAGTTATTAATTCATGCAATAACATTGGAATAGTGAATCATGTATGATTCTAGCATTGGTATTTCTCTTCGGGATAATTTGATTCTATGAACTATTAGTAATCTCTCTAAAAATGCTTTCAGGACGGACTGAGACGCATAAGAGATTGCATCCAAGGGAGGAAGAGCTTGATGCATCCTGTGAGGAAGTCACGCAAGCTGAAGAATGGAGACATAGCTTGCAGCCATGGGACTGAGTTGGTGGCTAGAAGCATCTCTCGAAGAAGAAGAAACTATTCAAATTGTCATTGTGATCAGTTCTTCGAAGAGAAGGAATTAACATGAGGGGAGGGGAGGGGAGGGGAGGGGAGGGGGGGAGGGGAGGCAATTAGTATAACAATATCCTTTTTCTTTTAAAACTTATTTAATCACTTTAACATTTAATCAAAATTAGCACATATGTAAAATCGAACAATGAGCAACACAATAACAACACAATTTACATGGAAACCCTTGCAAGAGAAAACCACGGCAAAAATATTGTTTTAATTAATCTTCCTTTTACAAACTTTGTAGGCACCAACCCCTCATTCACTTTGTGAGCACCAACCCCTCATTCAATTTGTGAGCACCAACCCACTAGAGGCACCAACCCCTCATTCAAATCGTCTTCACAATTTTTTCTATAACTCTCCTTTTCAATCTGCTATAAACTGATCATAAATCTTCCATAAAATTGATTACAATCTGCCTTATAAATGATGTTTCATCATCCACTTATACTCCTCTTCAAATCTGTATGTTATCCCCTTTTAAAATTCTGCCTTCTATCTAATGATAATAATTCTTCTCTAATTTCTTCATACAAATCTGCCTTGAATTTTATACATCTCTCATAAATCTGCCTTGATCATATATATATCTTCCTCATTAATTTCCTTGTACTTGAATAATAAATCTTCACATAGCACACTAATATATCCTTCACAAATCTGCTGGTGTGTAAGTAATGTAACTTGTTTTCTCCACACACCACCTCCACATTTCCTTATCACCTTTTATATCTACATATCCTTATGCCTCTTCATGGAGAGAGGCATCTCTTTAAATAGAGATGACCTTTCAAGCAATCATGACTCTTCTTCATAACTAAACTTTGCCTCTTCAAAACCAATCACAGCCTTTCTCTCTCACATAAGTAATTGATGCTTTTTATATAATAAATATCACTGCCTTGTGTTAACTTTTTAATCGCTGCTCTAAAACATTATTTCCATCGCTGCTTTTGGATAAATGAATCGCTGCCTTTTCAATATATCATACCTTTTCAAATATAAATCGCTGCCTTTTTAACTTTTGTCTTTTTCTTTATTTTGTTTTATATGATTTTGTCTTTTTCTCTTCTTTTTTTTTTTTGTCTTCAGTGACTTTTGTTTGTCGTTCCCTTGCTGCTTTTCCTTTATTAATTGCTTTATGTGAATCGCCTCTACTTAGAAATTATGAATAGCTGCCTCTTTCCATTTTATATTCTCTTTCTATTTAGGCAATTAAATGATGACTATTGATTTACCAAAAAATATTAATGTAATTTTAAACATTACCGGCCAATATATTTTAAAGACAATATTTTAATTTGAATCTCCTTCCAATGTAGCATCAAGATAATGAAGGTCAGTCTGTAATAAACATGTTATCTATTCTTGCAAGAGTTTGTCCTTTGACATCAATGACAATTTTTCTAACAGTACTGACTTGGTCAGTTGGCAATGTGACCACTTAGGGTTGGTCAGTGAATGCATTAAATTTTGATTCAGTGATAATTTAATAAGGGATATTATTTTATTTTATTTAACACTAATGTTATAAAGTTAAATTAAATGTTTAACTTAGCATTATTTAAATATTTATAAAGTGACTTCATGTGGACGTCAAAGGGCAGATAAATGAAAATATTAAAAGGCATTTAATATGTTTTTAAAAAAGGGGGACACCTACATGGAAGACAGTTTTTAACTAAAAAAAATGTTTTTCCCAAGTTGGGTGTGGGGTTTGAAGAGGCAAATAAAATAAGTTTTGGAGCTCATTTTGCACTATGCTGGATTTTGGAAAAAACAAGTTATTGTTAGTTGACATTGTCTTCCAAGGGCTTTGTGAAGACGGAAACCTTCACAAGAGACAATAGCTACGAAAGTGGAAGATCTTTCCTAGCTAATTTGCAGGTGGTTTCATCCAGGAATCACACAGGAGCTTATTTGATTCAGATTTTCAGTTTGTTGCCGGATTTCAAAAAAGAAATGGGTTGATTGTGAGCAAAGAACGGGTCAGCGAAGAAGACCATTCAAATAAGACTTAATTATTTTATTTGTTGGTCGTACAACCTTCATTGCTGGCTGTACAGCCTGTGGAGGAGGGTGTGCGCTCCCTAGGGAAAAACGCCTAGGGTTTGGAGGTTATTTTGGTAGCATTTGAGGCACCCCAGGACATTTTTGCATTGCATACAGTTCAGGGTTGGGAAGCTGACGATTTAGAGGGGTTTGAAGCCATTTTAGGAGGCCCAGTTCATTGTTCACAATCAAGTTTCAGACCTGTTTATAACAGCAGCTAATGGGTATGCTTGTAATGTCATCTTGAGGATATTTAGCCACCTGGATATTGTTGAAATAATTAGTGTATGGCTGTACAAACTTTGTAATACTTCTGATATTTATTTCCCACTTTTGGGTGTTTCAAGATTGTTTAAGTTTCATGTGTATTTCCTTGCAATATATTTCTATTTGATGCCATTATCATTATACCTCAATATTCAAACTCAAACTTCAAAA
The DNA here is from genome assembly GCA_007258455.2 of Sequoia sempervirens. Classification (NCBI taxonomy): domain Eukaryota; kingdom Viridiplantae; phylum Streptophyta; class Pinopsida; order Cupressales; family Cupressaceae; genus Sequoia; species Sequoia sempervirens. Next base: position 27,043,855 of record VDFB02000363.1, read on the forward strand.
AACACAAAAAAAAAAGTAGGGTGCATATTACAAAAAGTCTATGTGATCATTATGCTGGTAGCATGTGCCTCTAAGTAGGGCATGTGGCTGATTTTGAATCCATTTATGTTAAATGTATATAATGTGTGTGAGTGCTCAAGTTTCTTCGTAAATATCTACAATGCAATTGTATTGTGCCTTTAATTTGATTGCATTTTGATTGAACAAAATAAGATAACAAAGTATTATGACCATAGTCGAAAAACTCTCCAAGTAATTGGCAAGTTTTAAAAAACCCCTAGGTTTTTTTTTTGACAGCGAGTTTTTCCCGCATTTACTCTCCAAAATTGATCGCTAAATGAAGGAGAAAAACTCACCAATTTTTTGGCGAGTTTTCGCCAAAAACTCAACGAGTCCGCAAAAAAAAACTCGCCCGTCCAAAAAAAAAGGTCTCCCACAGCCGCTAAAAAGGCATTTTCATTTCATTTGATTTTCTAGGTAGTCTCTAAGTCCAAGTTTCCAAGTTTTCCTACAAGTCTTCATCTATAATATTGTCTAGTTCTACCTCCCCCTAGTTTTCACTAGACATAAGAAGAGAAAGATGTAAATTTGTAAAATATATTAATGTAGTATTTACTTTCAATTTTACAAAAACAATTTGCTATTGTCATTTTGTTTCAGACTATCAGTATCAACGCATTCCACATGAGGATGCCATTTTGTACCCAATTTGCTTTCAAATCAATCAAATACAACTAGACTCAACTTGTTTCTTTTATGTACTCATTTAGTGACTCATTGGATGCATCTTATCATTGAATTTTGCAAAAAATTGTGTTTTTAATGAAATTTAAGCAATTTTTTAAGTTGTCGAGTTTTTGCCAATTAGTGTTTTTTGGGCTTGGCACATTTTTCAATTTGGCGAGTTTTTCAACTATGATTATGACTACCTACAAAGGAATGATGTTTAAATAGACAATGAATATTAATGGTAAAGAAAACATTCTTAATTCATATGATTTGTGTAAGCATGTAATCTTGCGGTAGTTGTGTTTCCATGAGAGAGTGTTGCTTGCATGGATGTGCAAGTGTGCTAGTCTTGTTGCACACAAGTACGTGAAAAGGGCCAAGTGAACTCTACATTGTCACTAAGACTTGCTAACTAGTACACCTAACAAATGGTACCATCTGATCTCAATTGCGCAAACCACAAGGTAAGCCACATCCACCTTTGGTGAGAACCTTGGAGAAATTTTTTTGGGCACATATGATGATTCATGTGCACACCTAGTTCCTAAGGCTTCAAACCTCACTGATAGGCTCGATAATTGTCCTTGCTAGCAATAGTTTGTGGCAGCTTCAATCTCATGTAAGTACCATGCCAAGATTTCCACCTTTGCTTGTTTTATCATGCACATAGGTATGGGCATAGTAGAAGTGTGCACTCCTTTGAAAATGTCTTGAAGAGAGCAAGTGAGGTGTGGTGGTTGCAAATGAACATTTGAATTTCTCTAGCTTTTGCCACCACTTGTTTTAGCTAATCTAGCTTCCCTATGTCTTTCAATGCATTGTTCAATGAATGAACACAATATGGGGTCCAAAAGACGTGCTTGTAAGCACCCTTCACCATCAAACCAGCTGATTTGCACACATGTGTTGAATTGGTGATCACCTATACAACATTAGCAGGCCCAATCTCCTCTATGGCATCTCTCAAAATGGTAAACTAGAAATGTGCATCCTTACACTTCCCTAAACAATCCACGGCTTTGAGAAAATAAGAACCAGCAGGGCATGTGACTATTGTTAAATTTAGGTGATCAGATTTAATGCACAGAAAATAATTCAACAATCAGAGACAATAACGCAGCAGATACCCTGGGAAAACCCTCCTCTTGAGGGAGAAAAACCCAGCAACAAAGATCTCTCTTATATATATAAACAATGACAACAGATCACTTTACAATTAGGTCTAACTCAAGACCTATATTCAGCACCATAACAATGAAGTGTGTTAGCAGCTAGCAGCATAGCTCACTGTTGTTGATGCGAAACAGTTACTTGACTCATCCTCGACCCCAGGTCGGGAGAACAGGAACCCTGCCCGCAATACACTTGAAGTCTCAAGGAGATCCGTTACCAAGAAACCGCCTACGTACCCACATCCAATGTGGTTCAAAGCTTGCGTAGTTCTGAAGCAGCTTGCCTTGCCTCGGCTCGCCTTTATGCTCGGAATGTCTTCCCCAAGACTTCGTCACTGCACTATGTTCGCTCTGTATTGAGGTACTCTGAGAGATGTTCGCCCTTCACTATGTGATATATTCGCACTTAATCATTCACACTTGATGATACATCCGCACTTGATGATATTCGCCCTTGAAAGGAATGAATCAAACTTGCATGAGTAACCAAACTGGAATGGGTGTATTCGCTCTTAAATCTCAAACAAGTTCGTCTCAAACAAGTTCGCACTTGATTTATATCACTGAACTGGTATGTTCGCTTTTGAATATCAGCTATGTTCACACTTGAGAAAGATGATCGAACTGATCTGGATCTTAGATTATATATGCAATGGACGAATAAGCTGTATATATATACAAATGAGTGGGTTGAAACTATTCCTTCATGTCGGCCTTATAAGAGATTGCATATCTTGTTGAATGAAGTCGGCCTAGATAAATATTATATGACGGCCTGAATGAATATACACGCCTCTTCACAAGAGGTCGGCCTCAAATAATAAACACGCATTAAATGTCTTCTTGATAACAGATCAAGATGAATTAGTATCTACGCATGTCGGCTATACAATGTGAAGATAAACAATAACAATAATAATAAATATAACTTGAATAGCCAACGGCTATCATTCAATTATATTTTCACGAAGGAGCTGAGCTGGAAGGAGCTACCGAAGCTGCTATATCATTAACAACTATGATATTGATGAGTAGCTGATGTCTAACATCAATTCACCCATCCATCACAATAGAGCAACCTATCCTCATCCAAGTTTGCCTCATCCTCCATTAGCACATTAACCTCGGAACTCTTTGGCTAGGAGGGTACTGTGTAGCTTATGATCTCCAAAGGGTATGAATGAGGGACCAATAGTGGCTACATCTCTAATCATTTGTTTGAAGTAAGAGGAACGGGCCACGTGTAATGGGACAACATGATCAAAAAAGAATTTCACAATGGAAGATTCTATAGCTTCTTGTTCTTGCACATTAAACATAGCTTCAACTAAACCTCCCTTGTCACTACCACTCATCTTCCTCTTTCCTCTTGCCTCTTGTGGCAACTTCACTACTACCAACCGTAGATGGCATAGGCATAGATGATTGTGCACTTGCAAAAGAAGGTGTCGGCATTGTCACACCTTGAGCCCTCATTTCGGCCTCCATATGCAATCTATAGCACTCTATCCTCTCATGTTCTTTTAGTTGTGGACACGTTTTAACTCCTTGGCCCACAACACCCAAAAAATGAGACCGTACCCTTGTGTAGCTGCCTCTAAAATCTTTCTCACATACATGATAATTCCACATCCTACTCTCCCCTGAATTTTTTTGCTTTTGATCCACAGATGTAACATATTGGAGAAGAGGTTTTTTCTTGTTTAAAGGGCTCTTTCCATATATTTCCATGATTTTTGAAGGGCACTTAAATGGGTTTGGTTGCTGTCCACTACCACCCTCAACACTAGCACTTGTATTTCTACCAACTAATTCCACTTCATTCTCACTTCCACTCTCACTCTCACTGTTGCTCATGCTTTTTTGAGATTGAATGCAAGTTTAAATTAAAAAAATGCCAAAAAAAAAAAAAATTGGAAAAAAAAGAATGAAAGGAAAAAACTTACCTCTTTCATGGATTTGCAGCCTCGCTTGCCCTAGATTAAATCTCTTTTCCTTCTATCCCTATTGTTGCTCCTCTTTCAATGGCTTGCTTCAAACCCTACTGCTGCTCCTCTTTTCTCCTCTCACAAAAATGTTGAGATGGCTCAAAATTGTGAGCCTATTCCCCTTCAAGGAAAGTCCGGCGATAGGGGCCCACTAAACAATAAATAAAATGTTTTCTTTTGAGTGAAATGTGTTTTTTTTTTAATTTAAGTCTACCACAAGGGACGGTCGGTTGTCCCCGAGACGATCAGGGAACGTCCCAAACCTCCCCTACCTTCCTTGGGATGGTTGAACATCCCCAACTGCAGGCAAGGAAGTCCATGGGCTTTTGAGACGTTTCCTTTTTTTTTGCAAATTGGGGACGCCTAGGGGATGCCACCTAGCCGTCCCCACGTCCACGAGACAAGGACGGGGGTTTTAAGCTCAGGGATGCATCCCCAAGTAACACTGGTAATTCCAAATACTTGTTGATTGCGACCATTAAAAGTAGCCACATGGGGGTTAAACATCCCCTATTAAAGAAATGAAAAATATTGAGTTGTTTGTCATTTGGGAAGATAGGCATGACACTAAGGATTGCAAATTCCTTGATAAGTGCATGAAGGAAGCGAGAAAATTTTGGAATGGACCACAACAATAGAGTGAGGTGAAAGCTCTCATCATGGAGGAGGACAAAACAAGATGGAAATTGGACGATGCACCCAAAAAACAATATCAAGGAATTTTTATAGTTGTAATGACCCAAACTGCTACAAGCTCCAACACCTTGAATTTCCTATATGTTGCACATATGGGAGAGAGTATTGTATGAAAGAATCCTCATACTTAATATCAAAGATACTTGAAAGCAAATAACGATCCAATATGATAAGATCAGCTCAAAGGGTTGATGCAATTGTCATGATAGCTTGGACAACTCCAACTTGGAACCCCCTGGAGAACACACCACCCAATCTAGAGCATCTTTTGCAAATCATGAATTATTTTGGCCAAAAAATGTGAAACTACACCAAAACATTAGATTGTCAAGCACTTGAACTTTGAAGGTCTACCCAAATACACAACAAAAGTCCTACACAATGTGGTGTATATCACAAGGGAACTCCGTGAAGACATTATTATTGTGCCAAGCTTAGAAGTGGCCCATAAACAACCTACACCTGAAGAATACAAACTAAAATATTCAAAGACATCCTTCCATTCCTTCATAAAAAGAACCTTGATTAGATTTAAAGACTTCCTAAGTTATCGAGCATAAACGACACTCGCGACCACAAGCTACCCTTAGAAGGGTATGCATCCTTAAGAATGTTAACTATCATAAAAATTTGATCATTGATACAACTATTGATGTGTATAACCTCTATGATACTCACCAACATTGATGCCAAACTAAAAATTTTGGCTAAGTGGTCATGGAATGCAATCAAATTCCTTGAGTTGAGCCCCTATACACATTGTTTATGGCCAATATAACAACAAAGTAGTTGTTGGGCATCCTTCACAATGGTGAGGTCAACATCATGAGAATTAATTTGGTAGCTAACTCTGAGGCCATTGAATTACCTAAAGTGGAAATTATCCGACACTCGTAGGGAAACCTTAGTGTTGTATTAATGATGTAGATATGTGTTTCAAAAAGTAATAGATGAAAATGGCAATAAAAAAGTCGTCATCCCCTTTGATACAAAAAATAAACTGCTTGGGCAATCTCTAGTCTAATACACATTGTGTCAATCATCAAGCTTCCTACTGCACTAACATATAGAACATCACACATCCTCCAAATCATTTTGAGAATGCAAACACCATTCCAAACACAACTTAATTCCTAAAAGTAAAAGGATAGAAGTTTATTATCTTGCATATCAAACCTTTGTAAAACAATCTCAATGTACTTCCTCTAGTTCAACTCCAGCTTCCTATTAGCCCTATCTCTATTGATTTTCATGCCTAGTATGCTATGTCACAAGGTTCGTGTTTGCATTCATGTTCGAAAACAATAAAATTCAAATGAAATTCGGCAAAGGAAAAAGAATTTGACATCAAATTCATCTTATATAAATTTGACATTTTTAAAAATATAATAATAAATCCATAAAAATAAAACAGCAGTAGGTTAAGTTTGAATACATTAAAATAAATTGAAAAACATTATAATATAAATATGTTTAAACAATTTAATTAAAATATTATTAATATATTAAATAATAAATATATTATAATTAAATTCTAATTTAATTATTTTAAAATATTAAATTTTCATATATTAAATAAAAAACAAAATTAAAAAAATCATATTGTTTAAAACAAAATATAAAGATATTAAATTTATTTAATATTTGTATTATTAATATATATATATATATATATAAATGTATTAAATATTATACATTGAATAAAAAATACATTATAATAAAAAATTTAATTTAAATATTTTAAAACATTAGAAATTGAAAATTAAAAAAAAACAAATCGATATTATTTGAACCAAAACATAAAGATAATAAATTTTATTTTAAAAAAATTAAAATATTAACATAGATCGCTCCTAGGAGCATTCCATAAGATTGTTGTGTGCATGTGCTTCCAAATGAGAAACACTAGAAAATGAACAATGGCAGTAGGGGGCGAGGAACAAGCAAGAAAGGCGGCGTTGATCTTCTGATCTATCGCAATGGGTAGACAACTCAGTGATGTAATAGATCTCCAAAGGTTGCTTGCACTGCCTTCTAGGAGACTTTCCACTGTCTCCTGCCTGGAACCTGCTACCAAGGGTTCCTGTTGAGCTTAAAAGACTGCTCTAGTCCTGCTCCAACTGTTCTCAGAGAGCTTTCAACTTTGTGCTTTACCTTTGAAGATTCTACACCATTTGAAATTGCTAATCTCCTTTCAACACCTAGAAGAGTCTAGGTGCTAACTTCAACACCATGCTTGAGCTACTTGCAGGGGAGTTGGAAGCACTGATTTGATGCATTTCATAACCACTTGAAGCCATCTTAGAGGTTCTTCAATGACCACTCTTACCGATCTCAAAAGATTGCCTTTGGAGAGGGCTATTCCTTGTAGCCCTTACCAGTCAGTATTCTGACTTTTTCTCTCAAAATTGTTAAACAACCTGTCAACTCAAATGCACTTCCCGACACCCTTTTCGATCCTTTAAATCTCCACAAGGTGCCAAACCTCTACCCCAACCGTACGGTGCTTTCCAACACTCTTGGAGAGTAGGGCTAATTCCCCTAAGATCTAGGGTTTCACTGGTCTTTGCTACAGATCTACCTTCAAATGTTGGTTTGCTGCTCCAACCCTATTGGCATGTGAGAATCTCATCTAATCCCACCTGGAACCGTACGGATTCCGTACAGTGCTTGCAACCCCTACCTAAACTCTTCAATCTTTACTTCCAAATCCCTAACCGGGCAGTCCTAGCTCGCCTAGGGTTTGGATTTCCAATCTTTTGCTTGGCCCTTTAACACTCCTATTCCCAAATATTTACAAACACGTGGCTCCCCTTCCATACCCTGCTAATCTCAAGAAAAACCCGATGACAGAGTTTATAGGGGAGCCATTTTAAAAGTCACTGCTCAAACCTACAATGGAAACCCTCTAAATTCTAGTCTATGAACACAAATCACTAATTCTACCCTTTGGAATCTGAATGAACAATGAAAGATGAAACAAATCTATTCTAATGACATGTACACTGTGCTAAATGTGAGTATTCACACCGATGACAACTCTGTTGCAAAACACACAGGGATTTATAAAAGACACTATACAACTCTAAACTATGAACTTGAAACAGTAAATCCACACTAAACAACTTGAATAACAGTTGAAACTTGCTCTGCACTATCTAATAAACATCAATACAGTGTTATATCATCATGCACAATGCCATCAAGTTCACTGTTTCTCTAAATGCGCGGGCAGATACAGAAAATGCAGATTAATCTTCTTTCATTCACACCAAAACTTGATTACCTAATACAACTGCTTGCTTTCTACGAGCCATCACTCTATTTGGGATGCCCTTTCCAAGTTTCAAGGGAGATTGGTCGTTCCATATCCCTGATTTCAAGGGATTCCACTCCATTCTAGCTGCATGCAACTTAACAAGACGTTACCATGCAGTTTTACAACAACTTTGCCACTTCCATTATGCCATGATTGTGTCATGATCCTCAAACATAGGACCTCTAACACCTTGATCTCGAGTAATCAACATCTCCCTTAACCGTTCCTTGGCATCTTCTAACAAATTAGATGTGGTTATGACACACTTAATGCATTGTATTCTAACCTAGACTGTCCAAAGCTTAATAAAGCAAAATTTAACACTAATGAAAGCCTAATGAAGATTTTAGTCCTAGAGACTAACTCTTCACACACAAATGCAAGACCTTCTAAGGTCCAAATCAGACTCACAACAAAATCCCTGACTTGGCTAAGGTCAGTACAAGCCAAAATTTGTTCACAACCAATTGGAGTTAAGCCAAGGTGCTCCTGCACCACTCAGCCACAAGTGAGAGTATTGAGGATCGAAGTTTGTCATGTGTGGCTTTGCCCTCTCCCTCAATGATTCGCATCTCCCCTTCTCTGGAACAACAAACAAATTCATTTGGGTCCCACCAAATCCCCTTCCAAGAATGAAGGGAAAACAAAACCTAAAAATTAAATAAATATTAAAATAGCGTCCTACTGTTCACTCACCTACAACACTAGATTTCTCTTCATTAAAAGTGGTAATCCCTTATCCCTACGAATATTAGGGCAAACGAAAACAATTTTTTATAATTTATTTTAAGTTCGCTGAATGTCAAATTTCATAGATGAAATTCTTGAATCCTATAACTTAGCTAGTATATATCTTGCAAAGCCTAAATCCTTCATTTCAAACTTCTTATAGAAATAAGCCTTGAGTTCCTTAATTATTAAATTATTGTTTCCAATGATCAACATATCATCAACATACAAAACATTAATTAAAATATGATCACCAACCTATTTGTGGTATACGCATTGATATACTTTACTCCTAGCAAAACTCAATTCCAATACATGCATCAAATTTTTGATACTACATAAAAGGTGACTACTTTAAATCACACAAAGACCTTTTTAATTTACATATCATATCTTCTTTTCCCTTAATCTTAAATTCTTCAAGCTGATCCATGTAAATTTTCTCCTCTAAATCTAAATGCAACAATGCAATCTTGACATCCATTTGCTCTACTTCAAAATCAATTGCAACGGCAATAAACAACATTCTACTAGAGTTCAACTTAGTTATAGGAAAAAATACATCATTGGAGTCTATTCACTCAATCTGAGAATACCCTTTTGCCACCAACTTTGCCTTGTACCTTTCCAATGTGCCATCTACGGTAAACTTCTTTGATACACCCACTTGCAGTCAATGGGTTTCCTTTCTTTAGGTAGATAAATCAAGTCCCAAGCCTTACAATTTTCCAAGGCCAGTATCTCCTCTTTCATGGCCTTCTTCCAAGACTTGCTTTGAAGTTAGTGCTTCCTTCACACAACTTGGTTCACCATCAATACAAATTAGAGTAAAAACACAATGGAAATTTAGTGAACTATATCTATCAGGGGGTTTTCATTGTCTTGTTAACCTTCTCATAGCTCTTAGAAAACCTACCACGTCATTATTCTATTCTTCTTCAAAATTTCCCTCTAATCTTCCATTTTGGTATTCTTCCTCTTCATCCTCACTATTCTATCCACTAATTGTTCATTTATAGATGCATCTTCTTACTCTAGTTTGTTTTCAAAACGCATCTTGTTGCTCTCTTTTTCAATTGGTTGTTCATCCCTGGATAAAACTCTAAATTCCTTGAATACATCTCTAGAATAGACAATTTTCAATGTAACAAAATTCCAACACCTTTTTACATTTTCAACATAACCTATGAAATCAAAGTTTTCAACTTTAAAATCCAACTTAGATCATTTTTCATGAACAAATAACTCACAACTAATACTCTCAAATGTCTAAGAATGTGCATCTTACATGTCCACATTCTATATGGTGTCTTATCCTCAAGTGCATTTTCAACAATACTTACCACTTCAGCCCAAAAAATTTGTTCTCGCTCTACACTACTCAATAGGCCTTTGACTCGATCCGTCAAGGTTGCATTCATCCTTTAGCTACCCCATTTTGTTGCAATGTTTAGGGTGTTATCCTCTATTTCACAATTCTAATGTGTTTGCAAAATCCTTCAAATTCCTTACAAAAATACTCTCGACTATGATTTGACCTTATGACTTTTATTTTCTTACCTATCTGATTCTTTAAACTTCGCCCATAGAAAATATATACCCAAGTTTTCTTGACAAAGACTTACAACTAGAGTGTATATCCACATATCCGAAGATGCCATTGTGAATCACTTCCAAAATCTCATTTGTTGTACTACTTCCTAAAGCAAATTCCACCCTGTTTCGCTTTCCAAACACACAATGTTAACAAAACTAAAAACCAATAAAATAATCTAAAAGATCTTTCACCATACCTTTACTTAGCAAGGTTTTCAAGCATTCTTCACCTATGTGACCCAATCTATCCAAAAATATACTTGATTTAAGTTCAGTTATATTGGCTGAATTACACAAAGTTGATGCCTCTAGCTTAAAGAGTGTACCATGCCTGATTCCTTTAACCAGCACCAAATTTTCTATAGTCAACCAACAACCCTTCTTATCAAAAGTAGCATGCATTCCAGAATCAATAATCTTAGGAATAGAACTAAGATTTCTTGCTAGACCTGGAATATGCAAAACACCCAAGAGTGTCTTCAATCTCCCATTGATGAAAGACAACTTTACCTTTCCTTGGCCAACTATTCTGAGAAAGTTGTTATCACCAAGGAGAACCTGTTATCCACTAAATTTTTGTATTTAGAATACCACTTCTTATGAGGATTCATAGAAATGATACACCTGAGTCAATCAACCATGAGACATCACCAATAATGTTAGAAAAAATAAAAGAATCACTACTAAACTCATAATTGTCCAAGGATTTATTAGAGGAGATATCTAGATTTAAATTCCTTCTTAATAGGACCTCTCTTGCCACAATTCCAGCATTTTACTCAAGGTATGAGAGATTTGGACCTGTCCTTTCCCTTGGACTTCCTTTATCTCCTAACCTTATTCTTACCACTTTATCCTTTGACCTACCCCTTACAAACAAGACATTCTTAGAGAAATCATCCATGGACTTTCTCCTAATATCTTCTCTTAGCGAACCTCCTACAATATCCTCAAGTTTAGGTTAAGTATAGTTCCCATTGATTGTCATCACTAGATTTTCCCATGAATCAAGCAACAAAGGAAAATTATATGCTTATCCTCTTCTTCTAATTTGACTCCAACTGACATCAACTAACTGAGAATTAGATTGAATATGTTTAAATGATCATTAACAAAGTCACATTCCATCTTTAAGGAATACAATTTCTTTTTCAAAAACAGTCTATTACCCAAACTACTGGAGTAATACAGGGTCTCCTATCTTTTTCCAACAAATGTGCAGTTTGTTCTTTTGATACATTTATTAACAAAATCTGAAAGACATCAATGGATAGTACTTCCAGCTTTCTTATCTAGTTTAACCTAGTCTTCATCAAGCATACCTGTATATTTTACTATAGAAGACATCATTGTCCATTGATCTCTCTCCACCAAGAGGTCTTTAACCTTCAACTTCCACAATTCAAAATTTTGGTCACTGAATCTCTCAATCTCAGATCTCAATGTGCTAGCCATGAATTAAACAACACAATCTCTGAATTCTCACAAAAATTTGCCAAAAGCTCCTTCTGTAACCAGAAACACACTTGGCAAGAAAAACCGTCCCCTCCCTTCTACCAAACCCTCAATGTCTGGCACAATACCCTCAACATATGGTTAACACCGAACACTCATGGCTGTATACCCAAACGACAAGGCCATGATACCGAATAATGCAAATTAATCCAAAAAACTAGAAACTTGATTGCCCTAGAACTTTAGATTGTGTGATCCAAATTACAGTTATCTTATTGTTTCAATTCAGTTAGCACAACATTATGGAAGAACATGAAAACATACACAATCAACAGTACACATTAGACACAAGGTTTAACCTACAAAACCCTTTCAACATAAAACTCAACAACAAAAGAGAGCAAACAATTGTATTAATCTATCAAAGCAAAATCCAAATACAATATAGTCTCCTTATTCCACCTTCCTCAATCTACAAAACTTGCGGTGTACAACCTCTACACACTCACAGCATCATCACATTATTAGGCATCAACATAGCATCATCCTATAGTCTATTCCATATCCCAGACTAGTTGTAGACCAAGTCATTTCAAGGAATTCCAACTAACTCGACATCCTAACCATCTGTCGATTGTCAACCATCACACAAATAAACAATGACCCTTTTGTGACATGATACCTGCCACATGTCACTCCCACAAGGAATCTCCAAATAGAAAACATATTCATCAGTCTAGACACTCTTACAATGACCAACTTATAAGTTGTTGACCAAGACACCTGCTCATACTTAAACAGTCTTCTGCTGTAGCATCAAAACCAAATCATGGCTTTCCATAACAGAGACTTCACACTTATGAGCTGCAATATTCCTAAGCACCTTCCAAAAAATCTGCCTATCCTTTGTTGTTGTTGCATGCACTCTAACAATGTCGCATGTACTCTAGCACTATTGCACATACTCCAATAATGCCACACGTACTTTAGCACTACTACACACACTCCAATATACCACAAAGTCTAAATCTTACCACATTTTACCACAGAGGCTTCCAACATTATCCTATAGTCTACAATCAAACTTTTGCATAATGGATACTCTTAGTCCCAACATTCTTCTCACTTAGGAACACTCTATAGGTGAGTAGCACACCAAAGTTCCAACATTTAGAACATTTAACAATTTTTGGAGCATCACAAGAAAAACTATAGAAACAAATGAATAAACACACTAGGAATTTGAAGAGACAATAAACTATAGTCTACAATCAAACTTTTGCATAATTGATGCTCTTAGTCCCAACATTCTTTTCACTTAGGAACACTCTATAGGTGAGTAGCACACCAAAGTTCCAACATTTAGAACATTTAACAAGTTTTGGAGCATCACAAGAAAAACTATAGAAACAAATGAATAAATACACTAGGAACTTGAAGAGACAATAAACTATATTCTACAAGCTTGCTTTACATAAATTCATTTATATTTACAGTTGAACAAATTTGAACTTCCATCTACATCCAAACAATTCACTAGACCTTACCGCAGTTACAGCAGCTTCAGCACCTTTGTTTCCAACTTTACCACCAGCTCTGTCCATGGCCTACAAAATCCATAATGAGTTAAAAATTTGATAATCTCCCCTCTCAACGCAATCATAGACATAAGCCAAATGGTAATGCCCAAAAATCATTTACTAGGGTTGTATTTGCAGCAACTAAAAAAATTGCAATACAAAATTGGATAAGCTTGTTGAAGAAAATAACTAGAAAATCAATAGGACCTCCAATATTCAAAATAATTATAATTACTTTTTTACACATGAAAACCAGAAACAGTGCTGATTTTTTCTGACTTACGCATATTCAAATTTCACATCAGATTCAAAGCTCAGTTCAACACAAAGACTAAAGAATTAAACTACTGGCACCCTCGAGGGCACACTGAAGAACAGAAAACTTTACAAAGTTCTCTATCAGAACCAATAATTTGAGCATGCTGAAGGTCTGATGTTGCAAAATTGGATGGGGCAATTACCTGTTCCATTGTATCACAGGTTAGGACACCAAATATGCATGGTACACCTACAATAGTGACAACAAGTCAACATCAGTACTCAATCTCTCCACTTACATGAAAAGCTCACTATTCAAGTCATAAAATTAATACTACTTTTATATAATCTGCTTATATAATTACAATTTTGATTAGTCATGGGATGAATAAAGACCAATCCAAACATAATTTACATATAATATTGACAAAATGAGACTCTTTCCATATAGTGCCCTACAGAAAATAATTAGTGGGAATACATCTGGCTTTAGAAAAGGCCCACAGACTTGCTCTAAAGACTTGCACATGTAAATAATTTTGACAAATTATGCATTTAATAAAGAGCAAAGAGCTAATTCTCATAAAAACTTAAAATATTACATGGTGACAACTAATGTGACAGGAATCAAGGATGAATTAACAAATGAGATTGCATTTTAATTTCAGTTTAGAAAATGGTTGTTTTAGAGCCAAATCAGGCTAACAGAATAGAGTTTTGGAATCCTCAAGAACTCCTTCTGATGGTCCCATAGATGACAACATGCACGAAAAAGATGCACATGTAAATAGCTTAAACCAACACTAAAGGAAGAGTTGAAAAATTATGCATTTAATAAAGAGCAAAGAAATTATTCTTATCAAAGCTGAGTCATATGTGATCACAACTATATCTTAAGGGAATCAAGGGTAAATTAACATATGAGTTAGCATTTTTACTTGGGGTTGGGAAGTGGTTGGCCTAAATCAAATCAGACTAACAGAACAGAAAAAGTGCTTTGGAAGCCCTAAGAACTCTTTCCAATGGTCTCACATTCAAAGTCTATTAATTAGGATATGCCAAGAACAAACTAGACTAAAGGCATCCATGAGAAAAGAAATGCTGAATTCCTTGATTCAGTATATTCATGTGAAAGGAATTTTTCAGCCATGATATGATGCCTGAAAAAAAAGGTGCACTTCTATATTAGATTAGACCAAAAGTATGTCTTAAACATAAGTACTTGTGTGCAGTTGTCGGAATCTTCTGCTATTTATCAAACCATCATTAGAAATAAGTCAGTTTCCTGATAGTTATGCTATCATTATTAGGAATAAATCAGTTACTCATCACTTACGAAGTCAATTGTGCAATCAATATTAGGAATAGTTTAGTTACTTGTAAACTGCCCTTACAAGTGGAGAAACAAATTTTTATGCATGATAAAGATCATTTAAATTTTAAATAAGGAAAGCATCCAACATGTTCCACAAAGGTTCTATAATGGGGCTGGCTCCCAGCACCCTCACGTCACATGGAAATCCGTAATCACATCCCCCATTGCAATCAAGACCTTTTGGTTAATCCCTTTAACACCTTCTCCAAAGTGTTTCTAGCACCATTTCCAATATAGAACACAAAATCATATGCATTGCACCAAACCTTCTAGTTCGTGCTCCTGGCAGCCAACTCAAACTTCTAATCTTCCTTGCAACTCAAGACCCTATCCTTGCAATCACATTGAAAGACTAGCCCTGTCACTAACCCAATTGTGCAGGCTCCTCTTTACTTCGTGCACTGAGCAATCACACAACTCTCAGCCACACCTGACTCAAACTTCCAAGATTGCATCCCTCACTTCCAACTCTTCATCAATATTTTGTTGCACACTTCTATTGCATACCACCCTATCAATTTCCACTCGAGCTCCATCCAACATGTAGTGTTACAACCCCAAGGCAACATCCCAATGTTGACTCACCTCATGTGGCCAATGCTCTTGTTGGTGCATCCATGACTCCACTATTTCTTGTTATTCACACTCCAAGACAGTCACTTTGCCTCCTAAGATTGTTGATGCCTTTTCCTAAAGGTGTTCTTCAACTTTGAGTCCCTAATTCATCTACTTTGACCTTACCTCAAACCCAATCCTTCACCAAGTCCGTTCAACTCATAAACCAACCAATAATCTAGTTAACTCAAACGTGTATCCCTAACAGCTTGTCCAAGTAGACTACGTCCAATGCAATCGATATTCTCTCCTTCCCCTTGCTCAACTTCCTCTTGGACTCTAAGCCCAACTCTTGGAATTCATCGTCCTATCACTTCCTAGTTCCTTACTCTCAGCTCAACCAACCACCCTATTTGCCAATTCCACATCCTTGTAGGCCATCTCCAATGTGGGCAAGGTACTCACTCCCTCAACTAGGCCACCTATTACTCCAAGCCTCATGAACCTCTTAATTTGATAGTTGAACCTTATGGCCTAGCTAGTCTCTTAGTCGTTGACACTCAATCATGCCAACCAACTTATTCATCCTTGTGGACTTGCCTCGTAGACCTACTCTATAGCCCTACCATACAACCCTACCTCATGGCCCACCACACAATCCTACCTCATAGCCCTGCCATGTCCTACTTTATGCTCTTACCATGTAGTTTTGCTCCATAGTCCTACTACTCCTTTTTCCTTGGATCAACAACCTTGTCATGCCCTACACCCTAAACTTATGGCTCCACCAAGTCACCTAGTCCCATAACTATTTAATCCAAAACTTGCCACTATCCCTCTTGACAATCATCCATTTCCTGGACTATCCACTATGACACCCTATGCCCAATCTTCATGGTCCAGCCATGTCTCAATGCTCCTTAAGGAGCTAGCTTCAAATCCCTAAGTCCACTCCCTTACTTAGACCAAATCCCTGAGTCTTTCACTTGTTCCCCGAGATGGCCCCCAACCTCACTATCAAGCTTCCAATTCTAGGATGAAAAGATTCATTTGTGCCCTACTCCTTTGTTTCTCGATTGGACGGATCCTCTCTACGTTGCCCCTCACTTCTCATCCTTGACATTGGCCTATAGAACTCCCTAGGTTTGTCTAGCACTTTACTAGCATTTTCTTGGCATTGCTCTAGCACTACCTTGGCATTGTCCTAATTTGGGCCTTTTGAATTCCATAAACTAGACAAACACCTTTTCCATACTCGGGTTGATTGATCTCCTTGAGTCAACCCTACGCCCTCCTTGTTCCAATTGGGTCATCTAGAACCAACGAAAGCCCTTCTTTGGACTCCCTAAGCCCATCACTTGGTTACCCACTGTAGACCCATCTTATGACTCGTACTCCCTAAGTACTTCTGAGCTCTTCCAAAGATCCTCATGTCAGGACCTTGTCCACAAAGTATTGTCATCCTTTCTTCATGAGGTCGAGCTCCTTGACCTCTTCAAGCATTCTCCACACTTATGCAACCTTAGTGAGTGCCTTGCACTTCACCCAACTTTTGCATCCATCCTCAAGCTCATCTTGGCACTAAATCATCACCCCTTCTCCAAGAGAAATTCACAAAATTTGTTGCACATCTCATCCCATAGGGCCATCCAACTACTCCATTTCACTATTGAAGGCCTTGCGACTATGTGACAAGATCCTCTTGGAAAACCCATTTCAAGATTATAAGACGAGGTTACTGTCATTCACTCCTTAGATCCATGTGGAACTCTCAACTTTGAGGTTGGGTGTTGAGACTATTTGTATTCATCCCTAGGGGAAATGTCCCAAACATCCTAGACCCTCTACAAGATGTATATGGAGAAAAAGTTATTAATGTCCTTCAAGCCTCAGATGACAAGATTTTCTACAAACATTTGTAGGAGTCTTGAGGATCGTTCCAAACCAAGTTCAACATCCATATTGCTCTTTGAGTAGTCCTCTGTTTGTGTCTAATAGTTTATCAAGAAAGCTTCTTCATACTTTTATCATTTGTGTTGTTTGAAATTATTATTTTAATACAATGAAATTCTTTTCTTCTAGTTCAATTAATTGTGTGTTCTTGTTGTTCACTTAGTTTAAAATTTAAATTGCTTTCCTATACTTTGGGTTTTAGTGCAAAGTCTTTGGTTCTAGAAATCAGTTTGTGGCAAATGCAAATAGGAAGAGAATGATAATGTTAAGGCATCAAGGGTGCGGATCAACTTAACAATTAATGTCATAATTTTGAGGCTTATACTAAAGAAAACATGTAATGTCCCAATTTCTAGGTATGAGGGTGTTTGGGTCACTTTCCAAACTTGGTCCGAATTTCAAGCTTTCTCATGTTGTCATATCTTCACTTCATTACCCACCTTCTTGCCTTTGCTTGTGGAGTTGCAAACCTTGCACAAAAATCTGCCCATCCTTCATGTCCCTGCATCCCCACAAGTCTATATCATATTTTGTTTCCTAGTAGAAATGTAGACCCCTTGTGGAAGTCTAGACATCCCCCTATTCCCCACAACCTTGCATCCATGGAAGTTTGCATTACATTCTATTCCCCTACAAAAATGCAAACCTCGTGGAGAAGTCCAAACATCTACCTATTAGCCACACCCTCACATCGCCACAAGTTTGCTTCCTACTTTATTCTTTTTGCAAATTTGCAGAAGTTCCATGCACTTTTGCAATTCCCACAAACTTCTTGCCTCCTCCTGCCTTCAGCTTTACCACAAGCTATCACCTTCTTAGCCCTTCCTCATCCCTAACATGCTTTTTCATCAACCTCCAATTCCCTATTCCTCCATGCTTCAATCTTTCTAGAATTTCCTTATTGTCTACCCATCTACATCACCCCCACAATCATCTTTCCCCAACAACTCAAAACTTTCGACTTTCCATTGCTAGCATCCCTTTCCTCGATTCACTACACCCTTGCTTCTTGATCCACTCTCTTGCACAAGCTTTTTGATCTTCTGAAGAAATTAGTCACCCCCAACCTTGATCCTAATGATATTGAATATCCCCAAGTCCCAACCTTCACTATATCACAAGCTCCCAATCCTTTCTCTACCAACATACCTAAAGGCTATCTAGCATTCCAAATCCTCGTACCCCAATTCCGCTCCTCACTCTCAGGTATGTGGAATTTTGGGTTTTCCCTTCATTGCAATATCAAGTGTGTCACATCCTTGATCCCCAAACCCTATTGGTATAGGATATGTCAAAACTTGGATCCCCAACTTCCTACTCCCTTGTCGTTTGCGAACCCACAACCCTTTTCATCCCTTGCATTCAAATGGCACTTGGTATCCCATTCTCCAACTCTTGATTCCTGCTCACCTTTTAAATGTTGCTTAGGACCCTTGAACTTTTCTACCCCTCACTCCCAAGCTACATGGAGTATCTAATAACTATGATCACCACTCCCTCCTATATCAAGTGTCTTTAAAGCCCAATCCCCACTCCCTCCTGCATCAAGTATCTCTAAAGCCCAATATCCACTCCCTCCTGCATCAAGTATCTTCAAAGCTCAATCTCTACTCCCTCCTATATCGAGCATCTTTGAAGCCTAATCCCCACTCCCTCCTGCATCAAGTATCTCTAAAGCCCAATCTCCACTCCCTCCTACATCAGGTATCTTCGAAGCTCAATCTCTACTCCCTCCTATATCAAGTATCTTTGAAGCCCAATCCCTACTCCTATGTCAAGTATCTCCAAAGCCCAAATCCGGCTCCCTCTTGCAACAAGTATCTCTAAAGCTTGATCCCCACTCATTGATCCATCAATCTCCAAAGCACGATCCCCACTTCCCCCCTAGCGCTTTGTTCCTCCTTCTTAGGCCCATGGAATTTTGCATCCTAGCATCCCTACATCCCATTCCCCTAACCCCTAGACCCCCAGTCCCTCTTGCAATTGCACCCATTGGAAAGCAGATCCCCAAACTTGTGGTCCCTCTTGCAAATGTACCCTTCAGCATGTGAATCCCTAAACCCTTAGTCCCTCTTGCAAATGCATCCTTCAAGCACACATTTCCACAAACCCCGCCTTTAAGCGTGCAATACTTGGCCCCCATTGTGTTGTACCCCAAAATTAAAATTTTTGTTACACTTAGACATTTTGAAGAAATGAGTAAAAGTCTTGTTAAATCAGTCAAAAAGGTCAAAATTTGGGTGTGCATGTCTTGCATGAGGGGTTAATACGCAAAATTTTCAAAATCTGACAATCTGGGTTTGCTCAGAGCAGCTTAATCTACAAAACCCAGATCTCAGTTTTTCATCCCTACTTTTTAGGAAAACTGCTATTTTTAGAAATTTTCTAAAATTAGTAATTTTTTGGTTTTCTGGGTTTCTTTGGAAATGGATACTGGCAAAACTTTCTAAAAATAGAAAGTTGGTCTGATAGGGTCCAAACTGATTTTGATTGGCTCAAAATATGTCCATATCAGTTGGTGCAGTCAGAATCTCAAAATAATCAGTTTTCCCTAGTGGGCTATTCTGCTTTTTCATAAGCATCTAATGGAGGACATTCGGCTGCCAGGGGTCAGATTCAACATTCAAAGCATTCGACAAAAGGTGAGTTGGTGAGCAAGCGCGAAGAACGAAGAGGAAGATGAAAATCTGAAAAAATTTCTAACACTGCCAGCATGGGCACCCCAAGAAAGAATAGGGGCCCATCTTTGTAGGGCATTAAATGATGAAATTAGGGTTTACACTTCCAACCAAAGATGCTCAGTTCTCTGTCAGCTCCACAACGAATCCAGCATTGCAGTCAATAGATCGTCCAATCGCCCGAGATTCAAAGCCAAACAGGAGAGATCCAAACTGAAGTCAAAAATGAAAAGAAATGAAAATTATCAAAAATTGACTAAGTGTGGAGACTTTGGGCGCCCCTGGTGAAGAAGGGCGCCCAGCTTTTTGGAGCACCTAACTCAACTTTTAGGGTTTGAAAATATGCTTGATCTCTTCAGTATTCAGCCAACTTCGCACGCCTGTCTCCGCCAGATCATCCGATTGTCCAATCTCCAGCAGATTTAAATCGAAGAGGAACATACAGAATGAAAGTTTCAAACTTGAAGATGAAAATCAGATAAAATTGACTAAGTCTGGAAGGTTTGGGCACCCCAAGAGAGAAGAGGCGCCCAAGATTTCAAGGGGCTAAACAGATGAATTCACAAAAGTGTCTCTAATGTAATTTCTTCACAGTCGATCCAGCTTTCCAATGAGATATTTAGCGCGTCAATTGGAGGTCGCAGTCGCTGGATACAAGGAGCTAAAAGGAGGGTCTGACGAGGGCTAAAAACTGAGATTCAAAAGCAAACAAGAAAAATTGGAAAATAAACTAACTCTGGTGAGTTTGGGCGCCCCAGCTTGCCAGGGGCGCCCAAGCTTTTGAGGGCCTAAAATTCACAGTTTAGCGAAGTTCATCTCAGAAGACCCCTCCTAATATTTCATCAGCTACGTAACAAGCGTAACCGGCAGTCAATCCGATTCCCGGAGCACCAAATTCGACGAGATCATCTATAGAAGAGGAGTTAATGAAGAAGTTGAAGATCATAAAAATGGCTAACTCTGGACAAAATGGGCACCCCTGGAAGGAAAAGGCTTCCATGAATTCGAAGGTCGAGATGAAGTTTTTAGTCAGAGGCGCCTCCAGAACAATCTTCTCAGAATCAGTCAGGCTCCGCGATGAATCCTTCAACTCGCTCGTCAGATCAATCTGCAATCCGGAAATCAGAGGCGAAGTAGGGGGTCAAAATGAAGAAAAGTTGAAAATATCAAAAATTGACCAACACTGCTTGAAGTGGGCGCCCCTTTTCATGGAAGGAAAAGGCTTCCATGAATTCGAAGGTCGAGATGAAGTTTTTAGTCAGAGGCGCCTCCAGAACAATCTTCTCAGAATCAGTCAGGCTCCGCGATGAATCCTTCAACTCGCTCGTCAGATCAATCTGCAATCCGGAAATCAGAGGCGAAGTAGGGGGTCAAAATGAAGAAAAGTTGAAAATATCAAAAATTGACCAACACTGCTTGAAGTGGGCGCCCCTAGTCAAAAAGGGCGCCCAACTTCTCATGCCTTAGAAAAATTTGCAAAGTTTTCAAGAAGTTTCAAAATTGCAAGAAGGAAGATGGCGTCCAAGTTCAATGAGCTGAGATTTTAGGGTTTTGAAAATAAAAGCAAAAGAAAGCAAAGCAAAAAACAAAACCCTAAGTCTATTTAACACCTCTCTTTCATGTAATTTTCATTATTTTTGCAGGTAGCATTCAAAGGAGAAAGTTGGAGCAGCAAGTTTGAAGAAATTTCTCAAGATTCAAGAGCTTAGTTTGCTGGTTTTTCATCAAAACTTCCAGACCACCAACTTAAACCCTTGCTTTTTCATGCTTTTTCATCCAGAAGATCAAGTTTTCCAAGGAGAAGGCCAAGGTTTTCAAATTTTCAGTCATCTGGGTCTTTTCACTTCATTCTTCTGAAGAAATTTTCAAGAACTTCATCAAGTTGCAGCAGCTGCTTTTTATTTGCATGTCAGTGAAATCCTCAGTGCATTCAGTTTTCAACCATCTGGGTCCTCTCAAATTAGTCTTCTGAAGAAAACCCATATCACAGTGTTTTTTTCAAGAAAGTTTCAAATCCTAGGGTTGGCTGCTTTTTTGATCAGCCATCAGTGTTTTGCAAATCTAATTAACTGGGTTCATTTCTAATCATATTCTGAACAAAACCCAGGTGCCAGTTTTTTCATGAAAAATTGAAGAAATTAGGGTTTGCTGCTTTTTCAGTCGAAATTCAAAATTTTCAAAAACGGACGATCTGGGTTGTCTTGCAACGAAATTTTGAAGAAAACCCATATCTCAGAAAAAATTTCAAAAAATTTGTCTGTTGGAGCAAGAAAATCAGCATTCTAAAAATAGAAATTGCTCAAAACTTGTCTGAACATAGGCGAGTTTACAGTCGTTCTTCAAGTTTTCCGAAATGGAATACACTACCAATGTTTTCAAGACTGAATTAGCTCTCTATCATGATTACATCAAAACAGCTGAGACAGACTTGCATCACATCAAGCCGGTATTTGATCTACACGCTTTGGAGAGCGCAGGCAACACCTCAATCAGGAACCTAGGACATTCTAGACTCTTCGCAGCAGCGTCTATTCCTATATCAATTCAGAGTCTTGAGTTCGTAATTGCTTGCATCAAGCATTACAACCCGGCTACAAGGGAGATCCAATCAGTAGATGGCAGATTGATTTGCAATCTAAAGCCTGATATGATCGAAAAGTGTTTTTCCATTCCCCCATGGCCTGAAAGCGTAACTCTCTCAAAGGGTGAATGTGAAAAGATATGGGGAATGCACAAAGATACATATAGTAAGATGATTGTACTGAAGTGAATGAAAGAAAAACATAAGACTCTGCCAAGTCACACTTCCATGATGTTAGCAAAGTTTGAAAAGGCAGCCAATGAGGTCGAAGATTTCCTGAGATCTGTTGCAGATGCTAAAGATATTCTAGAAAAGCGGTGCTTTGCTATTGAGGGCATAGATGCACCGAACCGGGACACAGTTTCTAATTTTCTAGCGGATGTGATCGAGCTTTAAAGCAGCTTTCTTCTAGAAGCTTTCTTTCTCGCTTTCTTTCTATTCTTGGAATAGTTCTTATCCATTCTTTGGGAAGAGAAAGAAGATAAAATGTAATAGTTGGCGTTTTCCACTTTTTTCTGCTTTCTTAGGTGTTAGATGTTATCTTCTTTCTAGATTTAGTAATAGATTGTGAAAGCAAAGAGATTTTAGGGTTCCCTACTCCTCTGCTTATCTATAAATAAGAGCCTTTGCTCATTAGTTTCTTTAACCATGCTAGTGATAATAAAACGCTGAGCCTATTGTGCCTTCTATTTGTTATTCGAGTGTTGTTCAATTGTGTTGTGATAGCAAATTGTTGAGCCTCTTTAGCCAACAAGGAGTTAGTGTGATTGTTGTTTCTATTGTGTAAGAATAAGATTGCAAGCCTCTTTAGCTGCAATTTCTTGTTCCAGGCATGTTAGAAGTGAGTTTTGTTCCAGAAGTTTGAGTAATAAAATCATGAGCCTCCTTTGCCTTGATCCAAAATCTCAGATTTCCGTTATTTATGTTCTACTTTTATGATCTTGATTTCAACTTGCATTGAAATGTGTAGATGTTTGTTGAGAGAAAGTTTATTGAAGTATTTTGTCAGAAATCAATCTCGTTCATTTCTAGTTTCTCTTGCTCTGCTTGTTACTTGAGAAGTTAGAAACGTCTTTAGTTTAAGTTAGTCGTAGTTGAAGGTCTTAAGTCATAAAATCTCAGCTGCGGCGTTTGTGTTTAATAAACCTTGTGCTCTAAGCTGATCAAAAAGATAGGCAACTTAGTTCTTAGTTTACTTTCTTTCAACACCATCAGCAAGAGGGAGCTTCCCCTCCTAATTTGAAGAGCAATTTTATTGTGCATAGCTGTCCGTTTCAAATACGCATTCCAGAGGTGCGAATTTAAACGCCAACACATTGTTCAAGCGCTAAACCCTATCTACCTCCCTACACAACGTAGAATGCCATTAATGACATCAAATGGATGTAATATGATTGGGGAAAGACTTTCAACACCTATTAGCACATGTAGGCCCCTTAGAGACATCATTGTGCACCAATGCAGATGGTTGTTGATGTAGAGGGCATGGCATCTTCTACCGACCATGCGAAGACATTGATTTCAAGCATGAGTGATCATACACTTGCAAACAACCCTTGCTCTCCTTCCAAGGCCACTAGAGGCGGATTTGGGCATGGGAATTATATAACTATGGCAGCTCATCAGTTCACAACTTTTGCCATTTTATCAATCAAACAAACCCTAGCTATCCTAGTTTGAGCACTTGTGTTGATTTAGTTGATTTGAGGATGAAATCCCTTGGATTCTAGAGATTGAAGACGAAAACCTTTTGAATTCCTAAGGGCAATCTCACATAGAAGTTGCAATTTGTGCTGAAATTTGTAAGATGTAATTTGTAATATTAATGAGAATATTTAGTTCCAATGCTTGTGTGAATGTTTTTTTATGGTTTATGTAAATCTATTGTTAAATTTGAAAATTTTCACACAAATTTCTAGTTACGGTCATCACAATGGTATCAGAGATTTGATCTTGTCAGCCTACTAGGTACAAAGAGATGATGACATTTCCTATCAAAAGGGAGATTAGGTACCAAAGGAGAGAGCAAAGAAAATTGAAGTAACCCTTAATCAAGTGCACGACCTAGTTCAAGAAGTGATGGCTACTAGAGATTAGGAGGAAAAGGAATTCATGGAAATGATGAGATCTATCAATAATAGGCAGCGATAGCTCATTAGTTTCCTTAACCAAATTTTCCTAAGCCCTAATGTGAACTAGGTGATTACCTCCCTAAGTAATAAAAATCAAGGAGAACCTTATACCCCTAGAGTGAATCAAATAATTGGTGTAGCCAATGGTTCCAGGCTAACCAAAGTTGCATTTTTGCAGAGATGGAGCAGCCAACAGAAGAATCCACAAATCAACAAGATGATGATTTGGTAGCTCTCCATGCTAAATATAGAGCACAAAGTGATGGGTTCCATGCTAACATCTTTGTAATGAATTGCTACACTCTGAAGACTAAGAATAGGCTTAAGGATAAGAATTGGCCAAAGCAAAGCCAGACTCATAAGGATCGGCAGTATTGATTGGAAAGGCTCATAGTTCATTAGATGGGTCTAACAAGTGCTCTATATGTGCCTAGATGCAGAAGTTAAATACTTACTTTTCCTTAAGCCCAATTTATAAGGAAGAAGCAATCACCTAGAAGGAGTAGCTCATGAATGGTGGCACCATGGCCTAATCACACTAGGTCACAATCTTATCACCACATATAATGAGTTCAACCAAAGGTTGATTAATAAATTCAAGAGGAAGGATCTTGAGATCCATTTCAATGAGTTGGCACAATTGAAGAATAGCAATTCAATAGACAACTATGTGACAAAGTTTCAAAGGTTTGTAGTAACCATACCTAATGTTTTGGAAAAAAGAATCACTATCCTCTTTGTTGAAGGTTTGTCTAAACCTCTCAAAGGCCTAGTTAAGGCTTTTGACCATCCATCTCTATAAGAAGCCATCAAGAGGGCTTTAACTCTTGAATCAACGGTGCTGCAAAACAAGTTTTAATCTAAAGCACCCCCTTTTGGTCAGCCCAAAGAGAGTTTTTGGAAAGAATATAACTCTCAACCACAGAAAGCCACACCACAACCTCCTACAATGAATAAAATAGATGGTTTAAGAATGAACTTCGAAGGAAAAAGTTGTGCTTTTCATGCAAGGAACCATGGGAACCTGGTCACTGATGCCTTGGCAAGCATCATGTCCATTATGTTGACATAATATCTAATGATGACTCAGATCCAAAAGAGCTTGATATACAACCTACCATGGAGGAGCATAAACCCAATAAAAAAAGATGAACAATAGATAATGGAATACTTGCAGCTCTTTCAAGAACACCTGGATATCATCCATTCAAAGTTCAAGGAGTGCTATCTAGACAAAGGATCATCGTGCTCACTGATAGTGGGGCTACCCACAATTTCATTGATGAAGGTTTGGTGGGTAAGAGAGCATTGAAGGTGGAGAGCTTTAAAGGATTCAATATTATTGTTGTTAATGAATTCAACACTCCATGCAAAAAAAAAACTCAACAACTCAACATAGCCATGGGAGATCATAAGACATGTGTTGATTTCTATGTTGTGGCTTTAGGAGAGACTAACATGATTTTGGTTGTACAATGGTTGCACTCCCTTGGTGAGTTTTCACAAAACTATCAATCCATGGAACTTAAGTTTAAAAATGAATGGAAATATGTGTTTCTTAGAGGAATTTCTAATGGAACATCCCGAGTGCTTGTAGTGAAAAGGATGGAAAGGACTTTTCACAAGGAACAAGTTGCTTGATTAGCAAGTTTCTTTGCAATGCCTACAAATTCATCCATAGGTAAGCACTGCACCTATCATATTGATATTCAACATATTTTGGACAAGCATAGTGTGGTGTTTAGTGATTTGCCTCTAGGACTACCACCTGATAGAGGATTCCAATATATCATAGGGTTGAACCAAGCTCTAAGCCTATCACAACCACTCCTTATAGCTACTTGAGAATATACAATGAGGAGATAGAAAAGGCCATAAAAGACCCCTTGGAGATGGGTCACATCAAGCTCAATTCTATCCCATTTGCTTCTTTCGTGGTTCTTGTGAATAAGAAGGATGGCACTATGCACATGTGTATTGCTTACAAAGCTTTGGATAAGAAAACCATCAAAAATAGGTATCCCATTCTCACAATGAATAAGCTTATTGATGAGTTGCATCAACATGGAGTTGTGCACTTTTCAAAGATTGATTTGAAATCAAGTTACCATCAAATCAATGCAAGGAGTGAGGACGTGCCAAAAACAAAATTGAGGTGTCACTTCAACACTTTAAATTCTTACTCATGTCTTTTGGCTTGACAAATGCACCCATGACTTCCCAATCATGCATGAATCAAGTATTTAGCAAGACTTGGGAAGATCAATTGACACATCTAGATACAATCCTTAGAATATTAGAGCATCATGCTCTCTTTGTAAAAGAGATACAAATGTGACTTTGGGGTGACAAAGATCTTGTACTTGAGCCATGTCATTACTACTCAAGATGTTCAAATACATCAAAAAAAAGATCCAAACCGTCTTAGATTGACCTCCTCCTACCACATTGACACAACTGAGAGGATACTTTGCCGTTTGCAGCTATTATAAAAGACTTGTTAAGGTATTTTCACAGCTAGCAACACCCTTAGCTGATACAACAAAGAAAGGAGCTTTTGAATGGTAAGAAACAACTCAAAAAGATTTAAATAAGCTTGTGGAGATAATGAGTTTATGCCATCCCAGATTTGTCACATCTAATTGTTGTAAAATGTAATGCTTCAAGAGAGGGAATTAAAGTTGTCTTAATACAAAAGACAAATTAGGAAAAAGAATCAAAGAAAGGATTTTGTATATACAATAAAGAGATGATGGCCATCATGCATGCTTTGGCCAAGCTTCGGTTGTATTTTCTTTGAGGAACATTTATGGTAGAGGAATATCATAACAACTTAAATTTTTTTCTTGGCCAGCATGACTTGAATGATAGGAAACAAAAATTGGTGTGTAAGCTCCAAGCTTTTGCTTTTGGCATAAAGTACATGAAAGAAAAAAAGAATAGCTATTGATGCTCTTACTTAAATGCCTACTGTATGGTCTACTTTTATTATTTTTTCCAAATGGATGGTCCATATTATGTTGGAATATGTTAAAAATACATTTGCTACAAACCCTCTTGAGGGGAATGTGAAAGATGACAAATTTGTAGCAATAGATGATCTCATTCTTTAAAAAACAAAATCTTCTCAGCTCCTGAATTCAAAATGAACGATTAGATTTTAAGGGCTTTCAACAATGCACCGCTAGCAAGACACCCAAGACAATACAACTACAAGTAAATTAAAGAAAGGTTTGCATGAAAGGACCTCAAGGAGGATGTCCTCAAACATGTCAAAGATTGCCTAACTGCCAACAAAACAAAGCAAAATATGTCTTTCTAACAAGTTTGCTTCACCCATTTCCTATTCCAAATTAGAAGTGGTAAAGCATATCCATGGACATCATCGCAAGTCTCCCCAATGCACATGGTAATGATTGCATTTATGTTGTTGTATATAAGCTAAGTATGCATACTTCCTTGCTATCTCTTCAAAATTCTAAGCATGTCAAGTGTCAGAATTATTTTTCAAATGAGTATTTAAGCTATAGGGTTGCCTAAAAATAATTTTAGTGAAGAGATAGTAGGTTTCTTAGCTCTTTTCAGCAGGAATTATTTCATCTAACTAGTACAAAACTCATTGCCAACACAAGCTATCATCCAAAAACAAACAAAATAACAAAAATAATGAATAAGTGGGTTGAAGGCTACTTGAGGAACCATGTTTCAAATTAGCAATCAACATGGGTTAAGTGGTTGTCCTTGAGAGAATACTACTCCAACACCACCCACATCATGTCCATTGGTATTAGTACTCATTGATAGTAGAGTGCCAACAACTAGTGACTTCATGAAGCATAGCCAAGGCATTAAAATCACCCAAAGATTATCTCCAATACGCCTAGAATAAATAGAAGTTCTATGCAGATTAGAACTGCACCTGGAATTAATTCAAAATTGAGGATATGACCTTTCTAAAGTTGCAATCT
Organism: Sequoia sempervirens; assembly: GCA_007258455.2. Taxonomy (NCBI): domain Eukaryota; kingdom Viridiplantae; phylum Streptophyta; class Pinopsida; order Cupressales; family Cupressaceae; genus Sequoia; species Sequoia sempervirens. The sequence continues at coordinate 27,072,619 of VDFB02000363.1, forward strand.
TATAGGTAATCCTCTATCAAAAGAAGTGGGCCTCAAAAGCTTAATCATTGCTTTTATGGACCCTACAAGATCTTGAGGAAAGTTGGCGAAGTTGCATATGAGTTGGAGTACTCAAAAAACAGTAAGACTCGTAATGTTTTCCATGTGTCTCACCTCAAAAGGACACTTGGGTAATATGTCATGTCCTAAGTGGATTTGCCACCCTTGGATAATGAAGGGAAGCTTATATTGGTACCTAATGTTATCATTGATACTAAGATGAAAGAGTTGAGAAATAGAAGCATTACATAGTATTTGATTAATAGGAAGAATCTATTTGTAGAAATCACTGGTTCTTTTCATAATCATGAATTTACTCTGTTAGAAACCATCAAGTATCCAGCTACCAGCTCTCTAGTTGAAAAGGTGGGGCATTAATTATTTTGAAGGACCAAAGATTTTGGAATATCCAAATTTGCATTGCTTGACGTCAAGCGATTTTGGGAAGGGCAAACTTAAAATGTCCCAATTTCTAAGTATGATAGTGTTTGGGTCACTTTCTAGCCTCGGCAAGATTTTGAGCTTTCTCATCTTGTCATGCCTTCCATTCATTCCCTGTCTTCTTGCCTTTGCTTGTAAAGTTGTAGACCTTGCACAAAAGCCTACTTGTCCTTCATGTTGCTAGATCCTCACAATTCCACATCATATTCTACTTAGTTGAAAAACTCAAGGAAAAACTCAGCAAATTTATCAAACATTTGAAAATACACAATTTGTTTTAAATATTCTTTAAAAACAGACATATTAGTGAATTTGTATAACATAATATTGATTTCCATCATATATAAATCAAAATTACAATTTAATACATATCATAGACAAAAAAACAAGTTCAACCTCTAAATATGTATGAACTTCAAGTTTCAATATCAATAAAAATTATAAATCAAAAATTTCATCTACAACTAAAAATCACAAAAGTTTGTTGTTGTTTTGTGGATGTTGTGGAAGTGGATAGTATAGCTGCAATATCCTCCACAAGAGACTCAACAAGTGCCTCATCCATAGTGATAGGTTCAGGTTATATATGCAAGGACCCTGCCCTTGATGACTCACCAACCTCGCCTTCTACCTCCTCATATGTTGCCACATCCACTTCCCATTCAACTACCTGTTGATGTTATTGCAGCTTCGGGCTTCATACTTCCTTATTTATTTGTGATTATTTAATGGCAACATATCTCTAAGATGGCCGACCTCCTTTGTAATCATATTTATTATTATTTGTAATTTTCTTGGTGACTGACTCAGCCTTTATTTGTAATTATATTTTTCTCTTTTGATGGCCGACCTAGTTCTTGTAGAGGTGCAACCTCTCTAGCAAATATATATATATAGAAGTTCATTCTCACCCATTTCATCATCAAGCAAGTTCGATTATTCCTTCTCTCAAGTGTGATTTCTATCAAGAGCAGATCCTTCCTTCTAGTGCGAATTTCTTTGAAGGCAGATTGTGAATCTTTACAAGTGCAGAATTGTGTTCAAGGAAGGGCAGACTGTTATCTGTTGTTACAGCCATTGCTGGTGCTGAATACTGGCCTTCTATGTGGCCACATTGTAAAGTGTATTGTTGCCATTACATATATATAAGAGATATATATTTGTTGCTGGGTTTTTCTCCCTCAAGAGGAGGGTTTTCCCAGGGTATCTGCTGTGTTATTGTGTCTGATTTTGAATTAAATTTCTGTGTCATTAATCTGATCATAAAACTAACAAATACTCCTTTGATTTGAAACTCGATCTTGTTTGTTTTCCACATTGGCATTGTTTGCAAATCATATTAAACGGCTTTGATATCCTTGGCATGCCCCTTACAGCTTGCTTATGGCTAATCTTCACAAATTATCAAAGTTTAAATGTCCCATCCTTTTGTGCCATAACCAGCTTTTCTCTTCTTGTGCCATGCAACACCTTTCTCCTTTGATTTTTGTAAGTGTGTAGAGATTGCTTGCAGTTCTATTAGCATCTGCAACAAGCTTCCCTGTTCTTGTTTTTCTGATTTCACAACCACTTGGATGAAATGTGAGAGTGTGCCCTTGATCACATAATTGACTCGCACTTAGAAGATTGTGTTTCAACCCTTTGATGTATAATACATTCTCAGTCTTTGTCTTTCCATTGTCGAAGCTAAGAGTGCATTTTCCTGTGATTCTTGTTGTAGCATTGTCTCCAAACTTTACAATGCCACCATTAATCTCCTTCAAAGTGATAAACTTGTTTTTATCCCGTCATATGTCTTGAGCAACCACTGTCAATGTACCACTGATTTTCTTCATTTTGTGCATGTAGGGCTGCTTGTGCAAGCATGGATTTTTTCTTCGTATCAAACTCCTTTTTCCATTTTTTTGTAGATTCCTCTTTTGGTATAAGAACATCCTCCATTTAGTTTTGTTTTGGAGGTTCAGCAAAGTCACTTCTGTAAGAACGTGTAATGATTAACCCCCAAATATTTTTTTTTGTTTTCTGTTTGCTCTCCAAGTTTATGACTTGCAGGATGTTTTGTTTAGGACTAAGTAGCCGGTTCAGGTTCGGTTCGGGTTCGGGTTCGGGGGGTTCGCGGTTCGGCAAAATTTTTTGGGGGTGGGTTCGGTTCGTCTTGGGTTCGTTAGTACAAATTACAAAATATATAAAATATATATATATATATATATATATATGCAGCCTAGAAGCATGAATTAGGATTAGAATTTAGAATATCACATAACTGATAACATCATATAAACAACAAAACCACCATAAACTTGAATGTCATTTAAAACATGCATGATAAATATTCATTGTTCAAACTTCAAGCTCAATATTACAACACTTTCAAAGTTTTAATCATCATATGGATTCTCTAGATCATCCATATCATTGTCAACATTGACATTAGATGTAGTAGGAAGACTAGATGAATCACAAGTGCCAATGGCACCATCACTAGCACTACTAATGTGCCCATGCCCCTGTTGGATATCCTCATCCCCCATATGCAATATGTTGGGAACTGCAAGCATCCAAGTCAGTATCCTCTGGCACTATATCCCACAACTTCGTCTCCCCGTCCTTGTAGTTAGGTTGTTTGTGTGAAAGGAGACGCAAGTTGGAATGCACATATACTAAGTTCTCCGCTTTTTTTGACAGCAATTTATTGCGCTTTACTGAGTGGATGAAAGAATATGTGCTCCAATTCCTCTCAGATGCGGATGAACTAGCAACCTATGAAGACAAAGTAAACAATTAAAAATTTATAAATGGAATTATGAAACTTTTAAAACTAAAATATGAAAATTTATTAAACTTACTTGTGATAAAATTTTGATTGCAAGGGGCTGCAAATTTTGGAAGTATTGTCCATGGAAGTACCACCAAGAATGAGCATCCTTTAAGAACCTATCACGGGAGGCATCAACATCTAGATGATTTGAGTGCACAAAATCAGTGAACTCATCCGTGACTACACTCCGCAAATCTCGATCAGGGAAGAGTCTCACAAATGCTGCCTTGTACCCTTCAGCCACTTCTAAATCTCTATATGGAGGAAGCCTTCCTGGTTGTGAAAGAATCTGAGAGCTGTAGTATTTTGGAGTCAATGCAAAGGCAAGAAGGTGTAACGGAGTTGTCATTTTGTTCCATCTTTCTTCAACAATTGTATGCACTTGTTTGAAGAAAGTCTCTTCAGGGTCTTGCTCTCTTGCATTTATGATGCACTTGATCTTCTCAATCATAGAGTCTATACCATCATATATTTGTCCAATGCATGGCTTGTCCATGTCAGTATAGCGAATCATACTCAAAATGGGCTCGGTGAAGCTAAGGAGATACTCCACACGATCCCACCATGAGTCATCTAATATCAGGCTCCTAATTCTTGTTGCTCTTTCAGTGCTGCTTTGCCTCCATATAGACCAATTGGTGCTAATTACCATGCTAGAAAGTGCTTGCCTAACTTTCACAAGTCGTCTCAAGACGATTGTATTAGAGGCAAAGCGGGTTTCTGCAACCTATTGCAAATTAAAAAAAATAATTAATATTTAAAAATAAACTTTAAAGAAGAATTTAAATTAGATTGAACAATCAAATTATGAAAATCAGAAAATGACAAATGTAAATATTACTTCTCTTACCTTCAATAGCTCCAATTTTGAAAATGTTCTAAAGATCCCTTGAGACAAGTGGTGGTTGGTGACGAACATCTGAATGTCCTCAGCCTCAGTATACAATTGTTTGATCCATTCAATTTTATTCCCAATCTTTTGCAGCATAAGATTGAGTGAATGGACCGCACAAGGTGTCCAAAAGATATGTGAATATCTTTCCTCAACCAACAACCCTGCAGCTCTACAATTCTTTGCGTTGTCCGTTACAACTTGAACAACGTTGCGGGCTCCCACTTGCTCAATGGCTGCAATAAGAATATTAGCAATAAATTGCCCATCTTTTACTTGCCCCTCACAATCCACGGCTTTCAAAAACATTGCCCCTTTAGGGGACACCGCTATGACATTGATCAAAGGCCGATTTTTTGAGTCCTTCCAACCATCTGAAACAATGGACACACCTGTCTCAACCCATGAATCTCTTATTGGCTTCAATGCATCTTCAACCAACTCAACCTCCTTTTCCAATAAAGTGCTACGCACCTTCTCATAACCCGGGCCCTTGTACCCTTTTGGAGCTTCATTAACCGCTCTCAACATCTCTTTCCAATATGGAGAACGAACAACATTAAAAGATAGTCCATTGGCATATATGCATCTTGCTACACATTGGTCGGCAAGGGCTCGACTCTCATTTTGAAATGCAACTTCCAAAGGTCCCTTTGCTCTCTTGTTTGCAAAAGGTTGTGCACTTTGAGCTTGAAGATTTGGAATGGCCATAAATGGGTGGTCTTCTACCACAATATTGGGATTGGGATTAGATGGGGGCTGCATTCCCTTTGATTTTTTATTTGACAAAGGGTGATTTCCTTTTTGGGCTTCCCGTTGATCTGCTAGTTCTTGCTCCATAATGTATTTTGCAACTGTCTCAGGGTCAATAGGAGCATCTTTCTTTCCAGGGCAAGGTGAGATGCCTTTTCCAGTTATGCCACACAAATGTGCTTTCACCCTATGGTATGAACTAGAATATTGAACATCACACCCATTGCATTTCCAAACATAACCACCACCACCTGGAAGCTGTCTTATCATTTCAACATACTGCCATAGAGGAGAATTTGCATTTGTTTTGAACTTTGGGTTTGGTTTAGCTATGGAGCCGGAGGTAGAACCCATTGACATTGTGATTCCTATGGCAATTTGTTTTGCAAACAACACATTCAAAATTTGAATGAAAACAAAATATAATAATTTTTAAAAAATTAAAACCTAGCTCTTTTGAATCTTGCACAATGTATACATTCATAGAAGAACAGAAAAAAAAAGATGCAAAACAAAGTTTCTGTTTGTAAAACAAAAAAAAAAGAATGAAAAAATGAGAAAAAAATGAGAAAAACATACCTTTTTGCAAAAATAATCTTCAACAATCTTTGTAGCAGCCAATGAACACTTGCAAATCTGTAGGAATGGCAATGCAATCGTTGTAGAAGCTTCAACAATCAATATTCAACTCCTTTTGTCAATCCAACAAGTTAAAATAAGAAGTCAGCCTCTTGAAATGAAAATGCTTGTTTGCAAAACAAATGAATGAAAATGAGGCAGTTTAGGTGTTTAACATGTTTTAGAGGTCACTTTTAGGGTTCCCATGGCGTGGGTCAAAGTCAAAGGGAAGAAAAACATTAAAAAAACATAAAACATGCACTTTTTGCCGCCCACACGCCCGGGTTCGCCTTGGGTTCGCCTTGGGTTCGCCCGGGTTCGCCCGGGTTCTTCACTGGCGAACCAAGGCCCAAATGCAAGGACCCTGGCCGAACCAGCAGGAGGACCGGACCAGGACCCGGACCCAGGGCGAACCCGGACCAGGACCCGGGCCAGAACCTGAAGAACCGGCTACATAGGTTTAGGATTGTTCAATGAAATGTGTTCAATGTACCATTCATGTTTTCTGAGTTTGCATGCAGTATATAATGCAAGAAACATACAAGAAAAAGAGAGCACTCAAGCAAGATTCACCCAAATCTTTCAATAATCAGATTTTATTATTAAAGCAACAGCAATTACAGTCCATTGATGCAAACTAATACTCAGGAAAAATTATCGATTCTGACCTGGAAAAAAGAAACCTTGCAGCAAATAATACTCCCCTTCCTTGGCTCGAACAACATCAGATAAGAGGGCCTTCAAGAACTGAACCAACCCATCCAACCTTCACTTTAACAGCAGATAATGTCTTCTACCAAAAATCCGTTCTTCACCAAGAAATTCACCACTAGTTCGATGCATTGGCTGAGCAATGGTGTCCTCAAAACACTCCAAGTTGGCTGTAGCTCACCCTCCGAGAGGGCCGACCAGACTGTATGAGAAACCTAAGCTCAGGAAGATACCTACAGACCTGGTTATCAAACTTCTAGCAGCTGAAAAGAGAACACCTTCTAGCTCGTCCTCACTTAGAAGAAAGCCTTCAGACTCCAAGTTTAAACCCCTTTAGATTCCAAAACTTCTAACAGCAGATAGGGCGCTGGCTGTGAGAGGTCGACCGGATCTATAAATTCAAATAATGCCTCAAAAATTACAAATAAACACTTGTCTTGATCGCCCTGAAGAGAGAAGTCTGATTTTTCAATACCCATGTTGTATTTCCATTTCATTCAAGAGATATGAGCAATTATCTGATTTCTGGGTTCAGCTGTAAGTGCCCAGAAAATTACTTAAACTCACCACAAACTCAAAGATTACCACACCCAACTGATAGTAAGCATTCTCCAGCTAAGAACTGGCTGAAACACATCAAAAGAGTCAAAATATTATCATTTTCTGAACTGAAACCAATATCTTTGAAGTCCAGATGAAGCTCCTGAAATGAAGCCTCCCAAATCCTAACTTGATGTGGTCTTTCACACACAAAGAGAGGCGATCTTGAGGAGGTTTTCGTCTCCACAAGTCGAAATCCAGCTCTGAGCCAAGCTCTAGAACCCCAGCATTCAAAATATCAAACATCCATAATGAAAATGAGCCTCCAAAAGAACTTTTAATTTGTTTTCTCCAGCAACCCTAGTTTGCCTCCAAAAACTCCATAAATTTGATTTTAAATTAATTTTAAATCTTCCTCCATAGTTTGGGTGCCCAAATGAAATATTATAATATTTGGCTTTAAAAACATCTTCAAGTTATTAGACTAGGTGCCCATGGTCTAATTTTTAATTGAGACCCCTTATGTCCCCCTTTTAATTAAACATTATAAAGTCACTTTTAAAAACACATTTCCCAAAGTGCCTCAAATATTAAAATAATCTGCCAAAGTGACTTAATCCTCTGAATGTGCACATTGACTAACCTGACCAGGGCTAGCCTGCCAAGATCGGTCAACCCTAATTGACTTACTATTTTTAGTAAGTTCCAAAAATAGTAAGTAATGCACCCTAAAACCTAAGCTAGAGAGAAACTGAGACGCTCGAGATGGCTCACCACTGACTGGAGTACTATACCAAGCCCCCTGCTAAAAATAGCACTTACTAAAAATAGTAAGTGTTCCCCAAACAAACCCAACTGACAGAAGGTGTTGTGAAATGGGGACATTACAGAACGTATTGTATGACCAAAATTATTGAGCTTGTAACATATGATATTGTAATCCATTAGAGGGGCAAATGGATTATAGTTTCTCTTTAGGAAACCCAATTCCCTCCTTGTACAATCTATTGCCTTGTGACCAAATTTATTGCAAAAGAAACAATAGCCATGAAAGGAGTATTGGAACCCATTTATTTGTGCTTGCCTTTGGGGGAATGGTCTCTTGAAGCCTTTGTTGTTGTCTTTGTGAGGAATGCCGATTTTCTTAGTATTACTCTCTCTCTTCTTTGAACTATCATCATTAATGGAGCCTTTGAGCATATTTGCATAACTTTTGGACTTGTCTTCATTTGTCTTCTTTGGTAATTTTGTGGCCTTGGAGCATGAACCTTCTTTGATTGTCTTTGGTTTTTCCTCAAAACCAAGACCTGTTTTGATAAAAGGTGATCTTTAGGAGCTTATAATATCCTCCAAGATTTCGGTGCTCTTTTCATACTTCATGCTTTGATTTGATTTTTCCAACTCCTTCCTTAAAGAAACAACTACAAGCTCCAACTCCTTCCTTAAAGAAACAACTACAAGCTCCAACTTCTTGCACTCCAATTCTTTTGCCTTCAACTGGTTTCTTACAACTTCTTCAATTCGCTTTGCTTCCTCAATTTGAACCTTCCGACACATGATCATTTTTTCAGATTCTTCAAGATTTTGAGATGATTTTACTTTACTATCTTCTTGAAGTCATGATCTTAGTCTTGAATTCCTTCTCTTGAGCTTCTCGATCTTGTTTTAGGCAAATTCGAGTTCTTTCTCAAGATCATCTTCTTTATTATCTTTGATGTGTTCTTTCAAATCTTTTTCTTCTTGTCTTTTATCTTCATCCTCCTTACTTCCATCACCATAAAGAGCATCTCTTCTTGATCACTATCGGAGAAGCTTCCATACACACTGCTTTGTTCGGATGAGCTACTTTTTTCTTGAATGTAGAGACTCTTCTTATGCCTTTGGAAATTCTTCCTTCCTTGCTTCCCTCATTGTCTCTTTTCTTGTTATGATGGTATTTCCTTTCTTTCCTTTTGTAGTAATCTTCTTCCTCTTCACTACTCTGAAATATCCCAACCAAAATATAATATATATGCAACTTTTTTCTGATTTTGCAATACAGAATTATGCCCTAATTTTCTGATTTCAAAATTCTGCTCAAACCCTAGTTTGCTGATATAAATTTCTGAGTTTAAACATGCATTAGCAGCAGCATTTAATCTTTCCAATGACATCAAAAATCATAGCAGATTTGTCTAACCATGAATAGGATTGCAACCATCACAATGAACCATCAAAACATCCACCAAACACATGCCAAAATTCTGATAATCAAATGTTCAGTTTGCTGCTACAAATCAGACCTATTACTGCTGTCCTTGTGTATTTGAAGAAGGGAATGGACTTTTCCTTGTCCATTTTGATAGAATGAGCACGAGTACATGCCTTGTCTATATCTTTAGGCTTAGAGAGCAATACAAGCCTCTTTAGATGGCTCTTCAACAAAATTCGATATTGTACTCTTGCACACTTTGTCCTTGTTTTTGCTTGTTATATTGCCACTCAATACACCTCTCTTATTTATGACATATGGGATAATATTGTTTTCTTATAAGCCTCTTATATTCATCCCAAGAATAAATAGGTGCCATCTTTCTTGAAACCAAAGAATGACAACAGCTTTCAAATGAAGTAAGAACATGCATTGCTAGTCTTTTCCTAAAAGAGAATTTGATGTTTTTCACTGTCTATTAAAATATACGTCAAGTTGTGCCAGCCAATGGTCAAGCTTCTCCACATCTACCTCTCCTTAATAAGGTAGACTCTTTATCTTTTCCTTGCCTTCAATAAGACAAGTTAGAAGATTTTCTTCACCATAGAATTACACTTTCTAATTAGAAATCAACTGCTCTATAGCTTTAGAATTCTCAAGACATCCCTACTTTCTCCATGAGTGCCACTGGCCCACCATGATGCTTTCTAGATTCCACATATCTGAGGAAATGTTTATCACATTTTGTAGCTTGAGAAATCTTCCTTCTACATCAAGAAAAGTAGCATCATCATAAATCATGTTTCTTGTCCTTCTTACCCAATCTTTGGACTCTCTCTTGCTGCAAAGGAAATAGCTCCACCTTCCCACTTATATTAGTTGCTCTAATAGAACGCATAAATCCACAAAACTTGAATGTTCAGTCTACCTTGGATTCTATAAAGCTATGGATTTATTTATTTAGGCAGTAAATGCAGGGCCATAGTCTGGCTGCCCTATTCAAGTATGCTGACCTTCAGGTCAATTTTGTACATCTTTTCTTCTAAACTATTCTCTTACCCTAGCATATATGTATGTATATTATCAGGTTGAAGACATAAAATAAGTACTCCCAAATCTTCATGGACAATTAAATACATTTTCCACAAGAAAATTATTGACCAAAATAGCTTATGATAAAAGGAAGCAGTAAATCAATGAAAATGACAAATATGTAACATGTTAAACTACCAACCTGAATTCAGACTAGCTGAAAGTACTCCAGATGATGCAGAATTCGCCACAGCTTCATAGTGTGTAGTAGCACCTCTTACCTGAATAAGCCATAGGTCAATCTCCTCATTTATTTTGAAAACAGAATTGAATGTATAGATAATGTGTATTTAATGCAGAAGCATAGAGCAAACATGAATACATCTATATATGCACATACAACTACATGCATGCATGTTATGTGAAGGAAATTAATGTAAGATTCATCCTCGCCGATGAGGATCTTTAATATCTGAGATTCTGAAGAAACTACAAGGTTAAGACCCAGTACTTTACACTTTTCATCCCATTCACATCCAATGTGCTATATTTAGTATTTACTAATCAATCACTTCTATAAGACTAAACAGAACTGCAACTTTATCATACAACAATTGATCAACTTATCTCAAATTTAGAGCAAAAGTCTGCATGCCCTGAAGGATAAAATTTAAATCGTCCAAGAAACCATCTGGCTTTTAAACTTCTGGAAAGTAAGAGGCTTTTCACCAATGTACCTTTGAAAATGACAGAAGCAATTCTAACAGTTCAGTTGTTACGGATGACAAATGGATAGAGATAAGCTTAGGAAGAAGCATTCATGGATCCCTCCAAGGACACCCTGAAACTTTTAAGAGGTTGAGCTCCTAAATGTAACCCCAAACACACTTGCTATGGAAATTTATTTCTGCCTTTAAAGGGAACATAGAAAATAGATTCTTCAAGCAGATAAGCAAAACATCTAATAATGTGACTGAAGCCCTTGCAAGTATACAAAGAATGCAGAAGGAGTTCGCATTATCCAAATTTGTCCACAAATTTAATTTGTAGGATATTTTTTATCAGTTCTGAAATTGTAAATATATCACTATCCTTTTTATGGAAATTTTTAATTATCCATGGCAAAAAAGTTATGCTGATATTCTCTGAGGCAAAATTTTCAGCAACATACATGGGTAAAAGCAAATACAACATCAAACTTATGACTAACATAGTTTCCTATAAAAGATGAAAAGAATATTGACATTTAAAGCAAATCCAATCATCAAACTTATGGCTAAACTAGTTTCCAATCAAGACAAATAGAACCTAATATACACATTTAAAGCAAGTAAAATCACTGGTTCTTCAATCTAATGAGCAAAAAGAAAATAAAGCAGTGAGAAAGATCTATACCACAGCTCCAATGCATATCACTGCATGATACTTCCCTGACTTAGCCACAGTTTGTGCAACCAAGGGGATCTCAAAGCTTCCCGGCACCCATATCACCTGTTCAATAAGGCATCATAACATATCAGTAAGCTAAGGAAACACATATCCTGGCACAGGATCATAGATAGAGGCTTAATGATTTAGTCTGCCAGCAGAGCAACATAACTTAATAAAATATTATTATAGATGAACTCTATTTGTAACAAGCCCAAATTATTGCAGAAACTAAAGCTTGTTGTCTTTAGGAAGACAACAATTTGTTCAACAAGAGGAAATTGATGATAGTTTGGCATAGACTGCACAGTTGGTGTGGCAAAAAATTAAATCTTAAAACGGTAGATATAAAATATTCACAATCATCTAAGCACACTAAATTGAAACAAATTTATACATGTTGGACTTAATGTCATGTCCCCTTTTTCAAAATAGAGCCAAGGAGAAGACCCTTTTAGCCTATCTTTATTTTCTACAGGCCAAAAATGAAAAGGAAACAAAAAAGGGGAAATAATTAATAATATTTTAAGTGGGTCCAATAATTTCAAATTTACTGCGATGGCTGCGGCTAGGGTTCCTTTCAAAGGTGATGGTAACGCTTTCCGCTGTGCTAATCTTGTCAGCACTGGGGGTTGTCCATACACAGTAGTTGTGCAGAATGGTAGGCCGTCCTCGCATTTGGGTGGAAGTTTATCCACTTTGGTTCACACAAGGAGGAATGGTGGGAAGTTGGCCGCAATTGGGGTTTCTGATGCCCAGGCATTATCGCTGAGGAGAGTCAATATGCATGGTGTTGGGAAGGGCTTGGACAGTGGGAATCTGATTCAAGGGCAAGGCGTTGCCACTTTGTCTAAGCCTTCGGAATCGGAACTTATGTCATTGTTCTGTGCAAACAGCATCCCGTTGGTTTCCCTTGATGGGGATTTAGGGATTGAAGTTGTAGAAAATAAGAAATATTTTGCAGAGCTAGGGCTTATTGGCCGATTCAGAGGGTCTTGGTTGGGCCTTGAGAGCTTAATAAGTGGATTTCAAAGCATTAGAGCCCAATATTGGCGGGTGGTGTCCAGATTTACCCTAATACAAAGGGTTTCTTTGTGGTTGTGTTTGACAATGAAAAGGACAGGAATGTTGTGCTTTGTGATTATCAATGGAGCTAGGAACATAAGCACCTGTTACTATTGAAACCGTGGCACCCAGCTTTTAACCCCAACACAGAAACATTTGGGATGGTTCGTATTTGGGTAAGATTACCTTATTTCCCTCTTCATTTTTGGTTAGATCCTTGTTTTGAAGCTTTAGGCAATGCATTGGGGAAATTTTTGGGTGTTGATGAAGATACTACCATTTTTTTGCACACGACATATGCTTGTATTCTGGTAGAAATGGACATCACAAAGGCTTTGCCTGCGGCTGTTTCTTTGAAGTATTTTGGTGGGGTGTGGGAATAGCAGTTGGATTATGAAGGTTTACCATTTAGGTGTAGATACTGTTTTAAAATTGAGCATATTGTTGAGCATTGTTCCAAATGCAAAAGGGATAATCAGGCATCATGGTGGTGTTAGTTTTATGATCAGATTTAATGCACAGAAATTTAATTCAAAATCAGACACAATAACACAGCAGATACCCTGGAAAAACCCTCCACTTGAGGGACAAAAACCCAGCCAATAATATCACTTATATTATTGAATCACAATAGAAACTCCTTTACAATGAAGGCCGATAATGAGGCCTAATAATATGCACCACAGACTGATGCCAACACAGCAATACAATGATGTAATTCTCAAATGATAATCCTCAGCCTTCTCACAATAACTCGATCTGCATTTGAAGAGTTTCTCACTAACTCGCACTTGATATGAAATGGAATGTATGAAAATGTATATCTGAAAACAATGAAATGTATCTAATATATATACAAGCTGAGAGAGATGTGACTCTTCACAATATAGGTCGGCCTCCAAAAAGAATGTGCCTCCTCAAAGATTGCGCCTCCAAGATAGAAGTCGGCCTTCATAAAATAATAAATATTATTTGACATAAATCGTGCCTCAAGCATGTCGGCCTCTTCATAAATGCACCTCTTCATTAACTTGTATCTCTTGATGAATTAGCATTAATCACAAATCAATATATATATAAATTAGATAGCTTTGGCTATATTTAATTTATTCTTATGTAGAGATCGCTGGAAGGATATGACTGACGCTGCAATAATCATCAACACTCCCTCTCAGCTAGGGAGGCTACTTCCAGCTGCACAAGGCAAATCACCTCATCGTGATGCCTAGTACTATGGCTACAACCATAAGTGAAAAGAAGAATATCACCTCATCGTGATATTAGATATCGCCTCAACACGATATCAACCATAATGGCTACAACCATACTATGGTGTGTACAAGTGTTCATCACTTGCGTGATGTTGTCACCTCAGCATGACTTTCACCATAGCTCTCCCAGAGTGTGAAACACAAGTACAAAATATGTCATGGAGTCACACACATGACATCCACCATGACTCTCTCAGAGGGTGGAAACAATGGCTTTCACCTCAAATCTCAAAGAGAAATGCATTAACAAGGTCTTGCACCTCAAATTCCTCCGTCTCAGAGGAAAATGCATTAACAAGGGATTTCACCTCGAACTTCTCTCAAAGAAGAACTCATTATCAAGGGATTTCACCTCGAACTTCTCTCAAAGAGGAACTCATTATCAAGGATCACTGATACTAATTATCACAATGAATGATAGTAGGCTCCATTGATTGTCCAGACAATCCTGCAAGGAGCTTACGAAGCCACACTACTTCTCGAGCTGCCACACAAGCTGCAATAAACTCGGCCTCTGCTGTACTCAGTGCCACTAAAGACTGCTTCCTGCTACACCAAGAAGTCATCGCAGACCTCAACTGAAACAACATCCAGAGGTGCTCTTCCAGTCAGCAACACAACCATCTTCTTTAGGTTCAGAAGGCTCCCTCTAAATCATTAAGTACTTGCATCAACCTTCTAACCTCATCGTCCAAGATTGCTTGCAATGCTTGCCTTAGATAAATGTTTTCCAGTGCACACCTCTGGTACTGTAGAGAGTTCAAGGTAGACCTCCTCGACCTCGTAGCAGATCACTCTATTCTGAATAGGTTTGCGGAGCTACCAATATCAAATCCAGATGACAGTCTTTGAGCAATTTTGATCTCAGCAGTTGAAGAGGTCTTCTAAGGATTTAGCACCTAGCTTTGCAATACCATAATCTTCACTTCTTCTCAGTGAGTTACAAAACTCCCTCTTGACCCCTGCTTTAGAGATTGCAAAGAAGACTTCTGGAAGTGAACTCCCTCTAACCACCAGCTTAGTTCCATGGCTGCAAGTTGTGACTTCACGCTTGATCATTTCTTTGGTTGGCATGACTTCCTCATAAGATGCCTCAAGCTTTTCATCGCTAAGCAATCTCTGATCACCTTCCTGCTTCTAGCTATCCACAAGGCATTTTAGAGAGAGATTACTAACAGTTTATAACTATCCAAAGAAATATCAAGACTAGAATCATATAAGGTTTACTATCTCAGATTATAGCATGAACACATAAGAATTTATGAATAATATTAAAACATGAATAAATAAATCAGCCTAAAGAGAAATATATCAAAAGATTAGAATGAAGGGCTAAAGAAACTTATCTTCATATAATTTTGATATAACTCTTTCTTCCATCTTTTACTCCTCTCAAGAGTGCCAAACTCAGCACAACAAAAAAAAACTGCACAACTACAGATTTCTTGAATGCATTATGCAGTTAGCATGTAGAACCAACTCTCTCCAAGAGTTCAAAGCTCTATCACAGATCATGCATTAGAGAATGATATCGATGTGACCAATCACCATCGAACTTTCAATTCTCTTTTTATTTCAGAGTCACACTCAGAAATCTTCACAATCAACATGAAAAGACTAGCAATAAATGAGGTCTTCAAAGGATCTTATGCTAGTGAACACAATTCAAGAGAAACCACTATCTCTCTTTACTAATTACAAGATCCAAATAAAAGATATAACTTAACAAACAAAGAATACTTATCTCTTTAAATATTTTGATGGATGCAAGATACGCTGCTCTTGAGCACAGAACAGCACACAACTTTCACGGCTTGAACACAGGCCCATGACTTAGAATAGAAATTCCTTAGAATCCTTCTGAGGAGAGAACTTATTCATATCCGCAAATGAAGCATGTTGATTAAGCCTGGTCTGGTTGGGCATTCCTTTGCATAGTGACCAAACTTGTCACAACGAAAGCATTGGACTTGGGAGAGGTCCCACTTCTTCTTGAATGCGGGAGCACCATCTGACCCTTTATCTCTATTCCTCTTGAAGTATCCTTTCTTTCCTCTTTTTCCTTTCTTCTCTGATGATTGAGCGGAAAGAACATGAATGTCTTCATTTGTAGAGCTTCGACCAATACCTCTCGCAGCCAACCTAGACTCTTCTTGAATACAGTCTGCCCTCAAACGATCAAACTTGGGAAGTTTTGATCTCGCGTTGATTCCTTGAATGTAAGACTCCCAAGATGAAGGAAGACCATTAAGAGCCAACATGGTCAAATCCTTGTCATCAACAATATGACCAATGGTAGAGAGTTGATCTCTCAATTCGGAAATCTTCATGAAGTAGGTGATGACAAATTCTCCTGCCATCTTAACATGATGAAGTTGTTGCTTCAAGGCAAGTGCTCGGCTGGTGTTGTTGATTTCGTACATTTCCTCCAATGTCTTGAACATCTCCCTTGCAGTCTTCAACTTGGAGACAATTGGAACAATGTGATCCTTGACGAAACCAACCAACAACTTCTTCGCCTTGATGTGTTTCTTCTTCCATTGCAACTTTTCTTCTTCCTCTTTAGGTTCGGGAACTTTGGTCTCCACAAACTCTGCCAAATCATTCTCCTCGAATGTGAGCATGATTCTAAACCTCCATGAAGTGTAGTTTGACGCTCCCTCAAGTCTATCTTCAATCTTCAATCTGATCACCATCTTGATTGATGTAGAGATAGACAAAGAATTAAGACGAAGAGAAAAGAGTATCACTATAAATCTTATCACAATCTTCTCAAACCCGCTCTGATACCATGTTAGTTTTATGATCAGATTTAATGCACAGAAATTCAATTCAAAATCAGGCACAATAACACAACAGATACCGTGGGAAAACCCTCCACTTGAGGGACAAAAACCCAGCCAATAATATCACTTATATTATTGAATCACAATAGAAACTCCTTTACAATGAAGGCCGATAATGAGGCATAATAATATGCACCACAGACTGATGCCAACACAGCAATACAATGATGTAATTCTCAAATGATAATCCTCAGCCTTCTCACAATAACTCGATCTGCACTTGAAGAGTTTCTCACTAACTCGCACTTGATATGAAATGGAATGTATGAAAATGTATATCTGAAAACAATGAAATGTATCTAATATATATAAAAGCTGAGAGAGATGTGACTCTTCACAATATAGGTTGGCCTCCAAAAAGAATGTGCCTCCTCAAAGATTGCGCCTCCAAGATAGAAGTCGGCCTTCATAAAATAATAAATATTATTCGACATAAATCGTGCCTCAAGCATGTCGGCCTCTTCATAAATGCACCTCTTCATTAACTCGTATCTCTTGATGAATTAGCATTAATCACAAATCGATATATATATAAATTAGATAGCTTTGGCTATATTTAATTTATTCTTATGTAGAGGAGATCGCTGGAGGATATGACTGACACTGCAATAATCATCAACAGGTGGAAAGAAGCTTCTCCCCATCATTATTCGGTGGAAAAGGATGGTGTGGATAGGAATGGGCCGATGAAGAAACTTAATTGCTCAGATTCAAAAGTAACCCACAAGAAGGACATTGAGACTGATGAAGTACTCGCTTTCGGGGCGGTGCAGGGCAATGTCCCTAATGTTAAGGGTAGAGATCAATCAAATGGGGTGTGTTCAACCTTTTCTGAAGGGAGTAGCGTCCCTGATGAAGGAATCGGAGAGCTATCTTGGTCGGATGATGTAATGTCCCCTTTTTAGCATGGTCATGTTTGCCAATGGTTTAGCCTATCACCGACTCTCGTAGGCTAATACAGATGATTAGAGGCTCTTATGAGGCAGAGTCTTGGTTAGCTAAGGCTTGTATCTTCTCCGAAGTTCAGTGATTTTCAAATCTGGCTTTCGTTTGGTGTCTCCAGGGGCCCGCTTGCTATACTTACTATTTATAGTAAGCCTGAGTTTGGTTGAGAGGGACCCTTACTATTTTTATTAAGGCACTTGGTTGTATTGAGCTTTGCAGAATTGACCCCAGTTTCAGACGGTATGATGAAATATTAAATATTAAAGGAGATATTAATGTTTTATTGGCTTAAATAATATTTAAATAGTTAAAGGTGTTATTATAAAGTTATAACTTAACTTTATAATGAAGGGTCAAGACATCATTAAAAGGGGGCCAATTATTGAATTGAATTTGGGGCGCCTATTCCAAGGTATTAAAAGGTGAAATATTAAATGATGCATATGTAATAACATTTAATTATTATTAAATGTGCTTTTTGGAGGGAAATTCGACTTCTTCATGAAGTTATATATTTTTAGCCTTGGGAATTGAGCATTCATTCGATTGAGCATTGGTTTTGATGAGTTTTGTCTAAGAGAGGAAGCCAAGGGTTTCTAAATCAGTTAGCCATTGGAGAACGTTCACTCTTCAGTGTTGCAGCCATTTGAGGTGGTGAGATATCCATTGAATTTGGCCTACAGGAGAACTTCATTCAAGGGTTCTATTTGTGCTTAAAAGTGAGGAATTTTAACTAGGGTTTGAAGATTATTGAAGGACTATCAAATGCAGACTTGAAGATTCATCATTGGCAGCCATTAGCGATCAGATTTCAAGCTTTGTGTTGGCTGCTACAGTGCACATGAACAGTGTCGTGCTACAGTACCATGTGAACAGTACCATGCTACAGTGATTCGCTACAGTGGTATTCAAGTTTGGAAGTTTTATTCCTGCTAATCTATTGTTTCCTGGGCATCTAAACTGCTGGGCATTTATTTACCAGGTCTGATTTTCAACATACATGCATTATTATCTATCATTGTGAAATCTGCTTAAATCTGAAGTTATTGTCTTGCTGTGTTAATTCTGGGCATTTCTGTACATTGCAAATCTGAAGCTTTTTGCTGGGATTGTAATTGTAAAAGCCTATTATCATTTTGCTGCAAATATTAAGGCTGAATATATGTGTAAACCTAAGACTGTGAACTGCTGTACATTTCTGAGTGTTATTTATTGGTAAATCTGCTCATATCATACTCAGCTGGGGTTTGCAAAAAGCTATTACATCATTTCCCTGTAATATCATTGAAAAGTCGGTCAACTATAATGGAAGTATGAATATTGCTGCTTAGTCTAATAAAGTGATGGCTGTAGCTTATCCATTGTATTCTCTCTTATTTAAATCAGACTTTGGCATTGATTGGTGAAGAGGGAATTCAGTTTCAGATCTGCATACATTTTGCTGGCATGATTTATACATGTTGTATGATGCAATGTTTGAATGCAATGTTAACTCATTGATACTAGCTGGGTGTTACATGTGATGAGATAGTATATTAGATTATTTATCCAAAACCAATTGTAAGCGACTTAGATATGCAAGCAAGCAAACTGTTTGACGATATGTCCAATATGTCAAATTGAGACAAATCAGAAAAATCTGAGTAAAAATTGCAATAGGGATTGTTCCATTTGGGGTGGAACATTACAAATGATCAGGAAGAGAAATGGCATACAGTCCAAAGAAAGAAGAAGAAGAGGGATGTTGTTTTTAGTATGTCACTTCAATCACATGATAAAAGCAAGAGTAGGAAAAAGTCTCTGTTAGGAAGCTTTTGTTGTTGTGATATTGTTCTCTTTATTGTAGTTTTGTTGCTACTCATAGTTTAGTTGTTGCTGTAATTGGCGTTGCTAAAGTAGTTTGGTGTTGTGGTTGGGTTGGATTTGAGGATTTTCAGTTGTTATCTTACTTTGTTGTAACTGTTGGTCATTTCTAATGAATAAAAAATCTTGCGGGGCTTACCCGCCTTTACTGATCAAAAAATAATAATAAAAATAATTTCAAATTTAAATTTAAAGGCGACCTTAATAATATAATTACTAAAAAGTATTTTTAAACATTAGTAGTAAAAATAAAAAATAAAAAGTATTTTTAAATACTAAAATAATTTTAAATACTTTGAAGGGAAAACCCTCATCTTTGGCATTGGCAAACTCTTTGTACAAATTTCAAGGATCTATCAAATGGATTTGCAAACAAATAATTATTGGTGACTTTGGAGATTTTCTACAAGGGTTTTGCTTGGTGCTATTGAAAGGTTTTAATAATATTTTCAGATCTGTGCCAGCCCTGTAGCAGCTGTACAGCATCACATTTCCAGCTGTACCAGCCATTATTGTAGCCATACCACTATTGCAGCAAGACATGCACCTCTTGTTTGCTGTTTATTGGTAATTTCAGGCTCAGATTTGCAGTTATAATCATCTACAAAGGTCTGATCAGCATTTTTAAGTGAATTGTAGGTTGGATTGGAATTGAAAATCTGAACAATTGATGCAGGGGCATCTTTTAATGCATTTTGAGTCATGCTACAAAACTTTGGATTTTAAGTTGTTTGTGTGTTTTGGTGCCTAATAAGGTCATTTGTGACCATGTGGGATCATGTTGATCCATTTTGGAGTGTTAATACAGTCGTTGGTTTAAAAATGTAAAAGTTGTCAAATGTTGCTAAAAAGTTGTCATGCAACTTTGGCATAGTGGCAAAAAAGCTAGAAAATGTTACATACAAATCAAAAAAACCATTACAAACAGTTGGAATGGGTTGTAATATGGAAAAGATGCAATGTAATTTCGAGCTTAGGGTGTTTCTAAAGAAGAGAATGAAAGAAAAGTGAAATTTGTCATGAAATGGGATTGCATTTTTCCAGTTTTTACTGTTTTTCAGTCTAAGTTTTTTATGGTACGGCCATGTATGGTACAATACGGACCTGAAACCAATGGGAAAAAGTTGAAGACATGAATCTAGTTTAATATGCTTTTGGTTTGAGTGAATTTCATTAAGTTCATCAAAAGTTATAAGCAATTTGGTGCAGGTCGCCTGGAACTCTGCCTAGGGTTTCCAGTTTTGGGAAAAAGGTCATAACTTTCTTTTCCACTGTTGGATCTTGATGAAATCTGGAGGGAAACTCTATATTAATGTTCTTTTCAATCTCACTGGAGCGATTGGCCTCATTATTTGTTTTGTGAAAGTTATTAATGATTGTTCCTTTCATTCTTGCACATCAAAACTGTATTTATTGCATGAATTTCTTGTTTTGTCACATGGTACAGCCTTGTACTTGTTGGTATGGCCTGGAGGCTGATTGGAGAGGTTGAAGAGGTCTCTTAACTTTATTATGCCTTTTGTTTGACTTGAATCCGTTGAGATTTGCAAAAGTTACAAGTGTTTTGGTAAAAACTGTCCCAAACCCTGCCTAGGGTTTCTAGACATTGGAAAAAATGCTACATATTGAGTTCCCACCATGGGAAAACAATGATACCTTGTAGGAAATTTTTTTTTGATGTGTTCATCATCCATGTAGTCTCCATTTGCACGTGGGAAGGGGAACTTTAGAATAGTTTGCTGCATTTTTGCTTCATTTACAGTCATAAACCTTCATTGTAATTGTTTGGTCAAAGTCTTTTTCACTGTCTCACAAGTTTGGATTTGTTGAATGGTTTTTTTAGGCTTCATGCACAAGGTTACCAAGTTGCATTAGAGTGCACCAAAGCATGATTGCAAGTGGAACAGTCTTTTGAAAGTGTCAAGTTGGTTTAGTTGAGTTCTTCTCTGCATCATTTTTGGTATCAGAGCCCAAAGATCTGGGCAAGGGAAGTTTTAGAAGTTTGTGTGTTGTTAACAAGTTGAAGTGAAGAACCTGGATGCCAAAAGACTAGGTAGTGAGGAAAAGGGAAGAAAACCTAGGTGAGGTATCAACGAAGACAAGAAGATGCAGCAGCAAGATAAGAAAGAAGGCCTCAAAAAGGACAAGATGAAAGACGATAGGGTAAGCCTGTTGATGTTATAGCAGCTTTGGGCTCATTCTTCCAGCCTCGTGTGAACACATAAATTCATATAGCCTAACGGCTATTCATTTATTTGTGATAATTAATGTGAAGAGGCGCTTCACTTGGCAACATTGTAATTTCCATCTTGGCCGACCTTCCTTGTATTTGCACTTATTAATTGTAATTATATTTTCTTATGATGGCCGACCTAGCTCTTGAAGAGGTGCGACCTCCTTATCAATATGTATATATAGAAGATCATTTCCACTCCATTTGATTAATAAAGTAAGTTCGATTTCTTCCCTTCATACAAGTGCAAATCCTTCAAGAGACAAGAGCGAATTCTTCAAGAAGCAAATTGCGAATTCTCTAAGTGCAGATTTGAAGTTTAAAGAAGGGCAGATTATTTGTTTGTTATTTCAGCCATTGCTGGTGCTGAATATTGGCTTTGTGATTGGCCTCATTGTAAAAGTATTGTTGCCATTGCTTATATATATAAGAGTAATATTTGTTGCTGGGTTTTTCTCCCTCAAGTGGACAGTTTTCCTAGGGTATATGTTGTGTTCTTGTGTCCGATTTTGAGTTAAAATTCTGTGTTTTACATCTGATCATAAAACTAACAAAGCCTAGTTGCAGAGTTTGATAGAAGAATGGACGAGTTTGAAAAACGTGTTGAGCTTGTATTACAACAGTGTCTTGAGAGAGTATACCAAGAAAATGTTTGGCATTGGCCAATGAGAAAGAAGGTGAAATGGCCCATAAAGGAGATTATTAAAAAAAGAAGGAAGCAAAGGATAGCTATCTTGGAAGATGAAGGTGATACAGCAGTAGCATGCCTTTTTGAAGAGGCAGAAGGAGAGATTGCAGCAATGTTTGGTCCTTTGGAGGACATGGAATGTGCGGGACAGCAATGTGAAGAAGAGGAAACTCATGAAAGAGTTGATACCTTGGAGATTACAGCAGCATGTATGGAGGAAAAGAGTGAAAAGAAAGAAGATATGGTAGCATATGACTGTCTTTTTGAAGACATGAATGAAGAGGTTAAGTGTGGAGTTGCAGCCATGATAACACATCCTTTGGAGGATGAAGAGAAAGAATTTGCAGCAAATGCAAACATAGAGATGACACAACTTGAAGAGCCTCATTATGATGAACAAGTGGATGAAGAAGATAATGATCTCCTATGGAAAGAGAAGATAGAGAAAATAAACAAGTTGCTTGAAGGAGGCTCAATAGAAGGACATGAAGACATGGATATGGCAGCGATAAATGATGACAAAGAAATTGGGACAGCGGGGACAAATGAGGTAAATAATGCATATTTTGATTCTAATTTGTTTGAATCATATGATGAAATGAAGGAGATTAAACAAGCTGAAGGTGGACACATGGAAAGTTTCAATTTCCATGAGAATTTGTATGAGGAAGTTGCAAATTTGATTATTGGTGATGAGTATGATTTGTTGGATAAAGAAATTGAATAGTGTGGACAGTTGTTCAAGCATGCACACTTGACGGAAGATGAAGAAATGGACAGTAGTAATGAGGAATATGACAGAGAAATAGAATTTTGGAGTCTTGCAGTTGAGAAGAAGATTATTAGGAGGAGTTCCAAAAAGCAAGCACGATACAAATGCATGAAGATCAAGGCACCTAGAGCAGATCAAGACAAGCATGGAGAACAAACCCACATGTAGCACAATTGGAAGAAGAGAAAGAAAATCAAACCATTATTTGAGATGGAACTCAAATTCTTTTTTCCTGGGGAGTATGATGCAGGGACATCTTTTGATGCATTTTGAGTCATGTTGCAAATCTTTGGATTTTAGGTTGTTTGTGTGTTTTAGTGTCTAATAAGGTCATTTATGACCATGTGGGATCATGTTGATCCATTTTGGAATGTTATCGTTGGTCTAAAAATGTAAAAGTTGTCAAATGTTGCTAAAAAGTTGTCATGCAACTTTGGCAAAGTGGCAAAAAAGCAAGAAAAGGTTACATGCAAATCAAAAAAACCATTACAAACAGTTGGAATGGGTTGTAATATGGAAAAGATGCAATGTAATTTCAATCTTAGGGGGTTGGTGAAGAAGGGAATGAAAGAAAACTAAAAGTGAAATTTGTCATGAAATGGGGCTGCATTTTTTCAGTTTTTATTGTTTTTCAGTCTAACTTTTTGATGGTACGGCCATATACGGTACAATGCGGGCCTAAAACCAATGGGAAAAGTTGAAGACATGAATCTAGTTTAATATGCTTTTGGTTTGAGTGAATTTCATTAAGTTTGTCAAAAGTTATAAGCGATTTGGTGCAGCTCGCCTGGAACTCTGCCTAGGGTTTCCAGTTTTGGGAAAAAGGTCACAACTTTATTTTCCACCGTTGGATCTTGATGAAATCTGGAGGGAAAGTTTGTATTAATGTTCTCTTCAATCTCACCAGAGCAATTGGCCTCATTATTTGTTTTGTGAAAGTTATTAATAACTGTTCCTTTCATTCTTGCACATCAAAACTGTGTTTTCTTGCATGAATTTCCTATTTTGTTATGAGGTACGCCCTTGTACTTGTTGGTACGGCCTGGAGGCTGATTGGAGAGGTTGAAGAGGTCTCTTAACTTTATTATGCCTTTTGTTTGACTCGAATCCGTTGAGATTTGCAAAAGTTATAAGCGTTTGGTAAAAATTGTCCCAAACCCTGCCTAGGGTTTATAGACATTGGAAAAAAGTTAAAAAGGCTATATCTTGAGTTCCCACCATGGGAAAACGATGAAACCTTGTAGGAAATTCTGTTTTGATGTGTTCATATCCATGCAGGGTTTGGAATCTCCATTTGCACGTGGGAAGGGGAACTTTAGGACAGTTTGCTGCATTTTTGCTTCATTTACAGTCATAAACCTTCATTGTAATTGTTTGGTCAAAGTCTTTGGCACTTTCTCACAAGTTTGGATTTGTTGAATGGTTTTTTAGGCTTCATGGACAAGGTTACCAAGTTGCATTAGAGTGCACCAAAGCATGATTGCAAGTGGAACAGTCTTTTGAAAGTATCAAGTTGGTTTAGTTGAGTAGTCCTCTGCATCAACAATTCATGTATTATCAGCATTGTACCTATTGATGGCATGTAAACATCAGATCTGGACTTTATGATGATGTTCTCAGCCTTGTAAATCAGTTCCAGTGGTTGCATATCAATAAAATCAGACTTTGGATCATTTCTATGTTCATATTTAACTCAAATATGCAAGTTTGATGTGATCTAAGGTTTGTGCCAACAAGTGTCATTGAATTTATTTGGTTTAGACTTACCGTGTGATGTGTCTAAGGGATTGTTTAAGTATTTTAAGTTGATTGTGTGCCAATTTACTTTGCTGTCCTAGTTTGTTTTCATTTTCAAAAATCAGAAAAATAAAACACAAAAAAATCATAGTACTACAAAATACTTAATTTGGGACATTACACTTAATCACTGACAATTATCCATTTAAAAGCAGAATTTAGTTCAAAACTCTAATTCGACTGGACATAACTTACATCAATATCTTCTTCTCTGACAGAATATCTTCTAAAACTTTCCAAAGCACCCTCAACAAGAGGTTTGGTTATAATATCATTGAAACGAGCAGCAACCTGGCAGAAACGACAAAAGCCATCAAAGATTGAGAAATTGAAATGCCAAAGCATCAAACATCAGTAGTTTATACACAGCACCACTTGCATCCCATATAATAGCATTTAAGAATGAAACAAAAAAATCAGACGAGGTGACAGAATTACCACAACAAAACGAAGGCCCTCTGGCTTTGTAATGGATCCTGTTAACTGTCGAACAGCAGCGCAGACAGTCAATGTATTAGATTTTCTCCAACGGTTTGCATTGCTGACAAAAACTGACTGTAGTGGAGTAGCTGCAATCAAAGAAAGTTAAAAATTTAACTGATAAAAATGTTTTTGTTGTAATTATTTGGTCAGTTAAAACACAAATACTGTGTGCATATGCTGAGAAGTGTATTTTGCCATTGCTGCCTTTTCAACATGTTATACAAATAGTAATATGTATGAAACCTAGAAACTTTTGCAGTTAGCATTGATGGCATGCCATCACTAATTTCTAACATAACAAGCATTCACATGTCTCTTGAACTTCTCCCAATCCGTAAAGATTTTCATAATTTCCTATAACTGTACTATCAGTCATAAGAACACTCCACCTACTGATACATTTGATATAAAATGCACCACCAACCTAGCATGACTGTTAGGTATCAAGACTCAAAAACTAAAAACACACTCTCTAGTATCAAGAGATCTTTAAAAACACCACAAGGAACAGTCCTTACAGTGTACCAATGCAACTTACAAAAAAACATGGCTAAGACAATAGACACACATCCCCCTTGCATCCTTAAAAGACTCAACCAGACCGTTCAAAAATTCCAAAAACTCCATAGCAAGTGCCAAAGACTATCACCAAACCACTAAAATATTGACAAAACCTCCATAGCAAAGTCCCAAACACTACTTCACCAGATGTAATAGACACTTCTGTGGAGCCATTATAGAAGGTGATGAGGATAAACATGCCTTCACTCTTGCTTTTGCAAAAAATATATTACTGTATTCAATTCCTCACTTTCTGACATAGCTTTTGATATTTATAGCTAAAGAGTAAAATTTCCTTGTTCCCACAAGGTACTTACTTATACATGAAGTGACCATGTTGGCTAGGTTGAGACTTAAACATTATGTTTAACTTTTACCTTTTTATTTCCTCATTGCCTTTTCAAATGCTAAAGACAGTTTCACAATCTAATCTACCTTGAATTGAATCATAGTTGCAATGATACAAAAACCCGAGGAAACCTTGCAATAATTTAGAGTGAAATAATAGTAGGATCGATGGGTATTCATTTCATACAATAATAATGAGAAAGCAAAAACATATAAAAGGTAATAGGGTGAGCACCAGATGTAACCAAATATTCTATTAATCTTACAACAAAGAATGATGTACAATGAAATTATGTGGTTGGTAAGTGATCGTCTACAGAAATATGCATCACAAGTAGGGTAAAGCCTAATTGGATACCAGCTTATTACAAACCCTAAATGATAAAAAACAATAATAAAACCCGATGATATTGGCCACTAATTCTGTCAAAAGAAAATATATTACAACATGAATATCCCCATAAAACATTAACCAAGGAAGACATTATTACATTACCACCCACCTTAACTTTCCTCAACTCCAACAAAATTTTGAATTTGAAAAACTAGATTATATCAAGGGATTTGACAAAGATGTCTATCAAATAGTCCTTCAATTGTCCATTCTCAACATTATAGGTTGCTTGTGTCAAAATTTGAGTTCTAAATATCACTCCAAATCCAGTTCCTACAGCCAAGTTGTGACAACAATGAGTATTGCTTGTCCGGATGACATTGGCCACAAATGCTATCAAAAAAAAATATTACAACATGAATATCCCCATCAAACATTAACCAAGGAAGACATCATTACATTACCACCCACCTTAACTATCCTCAACTCCAACAAAATTTTAAATTTGAAAAAATAGATTATATCAAGGGATTTGACAAAGATGTCTACGCCCGAGGGTTATGTCTAGCATAATCCATTTGAACAACATAACCCTAGAGCAATTGTTGAATATAATATCAAATAGTTGTTACACCCCTAACTTTAACTATGTTTTACCTTTTACTTTTGAAGTAATTAGTAGATGATTACGCATGATTCAATGATTAGATGTTTAGGAAAAATGTCTGGAAAAATCAATGTTTTCTTGAGTCACGTTTATTTGACTAAAATTGACATGTGTTTAAAAGTTGTCAAGATGTGATGACTTCATGAGGATTATGAAATGATTATTGATACACTAATCTTTAGTTGGTGATTGCAAGTTGCATTCAAGGAACAGGTTTCCACCCCTTCGAGAAAGGGAGGGAGAGCATCATCAGAGAGAAGGGTATAGATACAAGGAAAAGAACAGCTTGTCGCCATCTTAGGTCTAGTGTTGGTGCAAATTGGTGAACCTAGTTGAGTCGGGTAAGTGATAGTCGACCCTTTTGGTCTAGGTTTAATTCTCAACTTGACATGTTGTCGATGTCGTTTAAAGTCCATTTCAAGTTGTTTAACGTCAACCTAGTCGTTTTGGAGATAGTGACGTCGTCAAGGTTGAACATTAGTTGTTTGCGACTAAGACAACCTTCTGTCGAACATGTCGCTTCTTATGACGTAAACGAGTTTATGTTGTGACCTCAATTGCATAATTGGTTGTTCATTATTGTCTATATTCTTTATAATAGTTTGAATTGGCTTAATAAGTCGAGGAACTAATATTATAGCCTGATTCCTTACAAAAAGGAAGTCGTTATGATGATCATCCTTGAGTTTGTTTTATGGGGTGAATACGCCTGAGAGACGACAAAAGATCAACGTCGTCGATCGTGTAAGATTGTGTTACCAACTCTAAATTTCGGAATGATTTGTCATTTATATGTGTTTGTATTTGGTGATACTTTTAAACAACTAAGCTAGTCGTTGAGTCCATTATTTCGACAAGGCTCCTTTTATGGAGGGGTATGATATATCGATAAGTTTGCTCAACTCAATTGAGGAGCTTATTGATTATTGAGACGACATAGATATGCCTATTTATATAAGTGTTCTTTTTATATAACAAAATGGATTTTGTTTAGCCACGACCGACAAGGTGAAGGTGGCGAAAGCTTAATAGCATTTCAAATATTAGTAAGGCCATAAAGGCCGCGAGCTTGAATATTAGAAATGGAAGTGTTCCAACATATTTCAAATGTTGTCAAGTTATAATAAGTTGTGGAACTTAACTTGAGGTGGCACATATTGGAATATTAATGCTTGTTTAAATGTTCTTTTGAATGGAAAAAGTCGCGGCGTATAGCTTGAGAAAACAGCGACATTGGAGGGACCAATGAAGTGGCATGAAAATCTGATTGGAATTGGGTTTTATAACCAATTCTTGTCTTACTTTTTTTGTGGGGCGATAAGGAAGGATAGAAGGATTTATCAGTAGTTGGTGGTAGGAGAAAAAACGGTTTGGACGTGGTAACGGCTTGGAGGAAGTAACAAATTCTTGGCTTAGCTAGGAGGTACCTAAGCGTATGGGATGAAACGGGTCTCTTGGCCAGCATATGGGATGAAACGAGTCTCTTGGCCAGCGTATGGGATGAAGCGGATCTCTTGGCCAGCGTATGGGATAAAAAGAGGTGGATAGTCTTGGAGGGAGGGTGTGTGAGTGGGTGGCAAACACTCCTTTCTCGAGTTGCAGAGAACCACAGTTGGTGAGGATGACTAGAGCAACGGGTGTTCAAGCACTATGAGCTATATCGGTAACACTCTACATTGTATATTTTCAGGTAACTTATATTAGAGCCCTTAGCTCATCTAATGCATTATCTACAATACAGTGCTATCTCCTTTCAAATGATAGAAATGTTGGCACTGTCGGCTATAAAGATTAAGAAATGCAATGTTTTCTTTTATGCACAGTGATGAAACTATATACTTAACAATGAATAACAATGAATATGATGGCTCTTGGAGCCCCAAATGAGTATAATCCTTGACACTAAAACTTTTTTTTCTCTTTGAGGCGTTCGGTCAGCTTGAGACCATAAAACCTACGTGGGCTTGCTTGCATGAGCACCACAGTTCTAAACTGATACTATGCGCCCTGTACTGTGCACACTACATATTAAGGATGCCTTATAACTTATGCCGTCCAGTTGTTAACTCTTTCAAACCTGGTATTATTACTGAGCTCACTAGGGCGATAATCATTCGTGCAGGGCAGGTCAAGGGTATTGGCCTACAAAATTGATACCATGAAAATGTTGCATGCCATAATAACAATGGCCACATTCCTAAAAGACACAACACTTTAAACTCAATGGTACAACTGAGTTGGCACCGTGTGCACTTGATTCTTTATCTTGCCAACCCGATAGTAAATGATGTCGAACCTCAACTGTTTGTGCATATTGTGTATATCGTGGTTATTATGACTCTTCATGGAGGTGAGCAAGTTATTTTATATATATATATATATATATATATATATATATATATATATATATATATATATATATATATTATGGCTTTCTTGAAACCACGACTTTAAGTCATATTCCCTATGTGAAGTGACTACTTGATAGGTTCTTTGATTACAAGAACTTACCCTAGTTATTCTATAAACTAGTGGTATTAAGGAAGGTAAATGCCAACTTTGCGAATGGCAATATTTTATATATGGCATCAGGAAGTTTCTTGAGGAACTTATAAAAGAGATTGACTCTATGAGTCTTTATGAGCATTTCATAGATATTTTAATTTGAGCCTTTTATATTTACTATGTTCTGTTTCTAAATTTGTCAATAGTTAAACAAAGTAAACATTGACCGGGCGGGGCCAGTGTTGTAAACAAGAATGTACCTTTGTCCAAGAAAATGGGATAATGTTATGTGGAGTCACTAGTTCCGAGTGTCTATGAAACCAAGAACCTAAATATGGGTTTTTGGGATACGATCAAGTTTTGGGATAAGATCAAGTATCCAAGGAGTGGACTTAGAAGTATTGAAAACCTAACTTATGTTGGAATTCAGTTGTTCCATGTAGACCAAAGGGTCGAAAGAAGATTATTATCTTTTATAAGTCAACCTTTTAAGGGTTGAAAGATTGACTTAGATCAAGACTATTGATATGAAATGACTGTTTTCTTTTAGATATTATATTGGTGAGGGAATACCTTGAATACTATGTTAATCCATGTACGTAAAATATGAACTCAAACAATGCCATGTAGTCTAGGAAAGACTAGAAGCATTTTTCTCTTATGATTAATTACACTTATGTTATTACCTTTGGAAAAACAAGGATGTTTGATATTTCCATGTATTGGGTTAGAGAAGCTGAACCCTAGTATTGAAACAAGGAGGATATAGGAAATCTATAACTCTTATGTCGGATATGACATTGTACATATTGACAAAGAAAGGTCGAGAAAACCATAGAACAAGACAGGAAATCTTTATAATACCTTAAGAGATTCCATGATAATGTTGAAACTCGATTTAAGGCATCAAAGTGTTGATGTATAGCCGCAGGCCTCATACTTCCAGTGGCGATAAGCATTAAATTCATATAGCCGTTGGCTATTCATTTAATTGCAGACAACTTATTTACAATGTAATTTACATTTGTATCAAGGCCGACATCTCTTAATATTCACCACCTTTTGCTAAGTCGCACCTTTTCATTTAAGGCCAACTTTGCATCTTGAAGGGATGCGTCTATTGGAGATCTATCCTATCGATGTGTATAAAAGAAGACATTGTTCATTACTTCACATTCATTTTCATATTCGATTCAAGTTAAGTGTGAGTTCATCTACAGCAGAGTTCGATATTGGAGTTCATTATTATTCTCCATAGAGATTGATATCCTTCAAGTGTGGTGCTGATTGACTTCATTCAAGTTCGATATTATTGTTGAGATAGCATCAAGTGTGGTGCTGATAAATTCGGCCTTGTGTTTGGCCTCTTGTAAAAGTGAACTGTTTTCATTATTCAATATATAAGAGATATATTGTTGCTCGGTTTTTCTCCCTCAAGTTGGAGGGTTTTCCCAGGGTATATGTTGTGTTAAATTGTTTAAAATTGTTCTATATCTGCTTATTTAATTTCTGATCCTAAAACTAACATGGTATCAGAGCGGGTTTAAGCAAGATCGTGATCAGACTTATATAAGCAGCATTATCTTTCTCCATTATTCTCATCCTTGTGTGTCTATCTTAACTACGAAAATGGTGAACGGTCTCAAGGTTGAAGATAGACTCCATGGTGCCTCTAACTTCACCTCTTGGAAGTTTAGAGTTCTCATTGCATTGGAAGAAAATGACATTTTTGAGTTTGTGGAGAAAGAGGTACCCGAACCTTCCGATGAGACTGAGCAGACACAATGGAGGAAGAATGGCACAAAGGCCAAGAAGATATTGATTGATTCTGTGAAGGATCACCTTGTGCCTATTATCTCCAAGTTGAAGACAGCTAGAGAGATGTTCAAGACCTTGGAGGGACTATATGAGATCAATAATACAAGCAGAGCTCTTGCATTGAGGCAACAGCTTCATCACATCAAGATGGCGAAAGGAGATTCAGTCATCTCCTTCTTCATGAAGATCACTGAGTTGAGAGATCAGCTTTGTGCCATTGGTAATATGGTTGATAATAAAGACTTAGTCATGTTGGCACTCAACAGTCTTCCTCAATCTTGGGAGCCATTTATTCAAGGTATCAGTGGAAAGATCGAAGCTACCAAAGTTTGATAGCCTTAGAGCATATTGTATTCAAGAGGAATCAAGATTGGCAGCAAGAGGTAATGGTCGAAGTTCTAACAATCAAGACAATCATGTACTTGTTGCTCAAACATCAAAGAGGAAAAGAAGAGAAGAAAGGAAAGGCAATTTCAAGAGGAACAGAGACAGAAGATCGGGTGGTGCTCCTGAATCTAAGAAGAAGAAGGATCTCTCCCATATACAGTGCTTCAAATGTGACAAGTTTGGTCACTATGCGAGAGATTGTGCAACAAGACCAAAGCAGCATGCTTCTATTGCGGATGTGAATGATGTCTCTCCTCAAAAGGACTCAAGAGATAATTCAAGCGAATTTCTATTTATCTCAGCCCTATCAAGCAATGTTCCAACCGATAGCAGCACATGGTTGATTGATAGTAGCACTTCTCGACACATTACCGGATTTAGAGAGCATCTTTCAGATTTGGTGGAGAGAGATACCAACATTCAAGTCATAATTGGAGATGATGCATGCTATTCAATGAAAGGTATTGGAGCCTCCTCTCTTCACCTAGATTTCGGCATCTCTCTTCATTTAAGCAATGTGTTGTTTGTACCAGGTATCAAGAGGAACCTTGTATCAATTTCAGCCTTGGAGGACAAAGGATATCAAGTTGCATTTTCCGAGGGAAAATTTCTTGCTTGGCCGAAGAACTCTAGCATCAAAACAGCCCGAGTGATTGGTGTTCGGCATGAGAGTCTTTATAGACTTTTTATTCGTCCAATGCAGGCATTGTTGCATGATTCTACCAGTTCAAGTGAGCTTTGGCATAGAAGACTTGCTCACCTCCATTTCAGAGCTCTTCCATCCATGCAGAAGATGGTCACTAGCCTTCCAAGACTCAGTCAGGAGCATGATGGTACTCGTCGAGGAAGCGCATTGGGTAAGAATACTAAAGGTCCTTTTCATAGTAGTGAAAGTAGATCAAAATGTATTCTAGATCTTGTTCATTTTGATTTGTGTGGTCCAATGTTTGATGCATCCTTGAGTGGTTTTTGGTATTATGTAATTTTCATTGATGACTACTCTAGAAAGACTTGGATTTATTTCTTAAAGTCTAAGGAATCTGAAGAATTACTTGAGAAATTCAAAGAATTTAAGGCTCAAGTAGAGAACTTGTTCGGGAAGAGGATCAAAGTTCTAAGATCTGATAACGGAGGAGAATACATCTCTGGAGGCTTTCGTAACTTTTGTATCGTGGCAGGGATTAAGAGGGAGTTTTGTGTCCTTTACAATCCACAGCAAAACGGTGTTGCAGAAAGGAAGAATAGATCCATTGTTGAGGCAGCTAAAGCTATGATCCATGATCAAGATTTGCAAACCTTCCTTTGGGCAAAAGCATCTAGAACTGCAGTGTATGTTCAGAATCGGAGCCCTCATCATATTTTGGAGAATATGACTCTTGAAGAAGCCTTCACAGGGGTCAAGCCTGAAGTAAGTCACTTGAGAATCTTTGGTTGTCTTGCTTACATCCATGTACCTAGAGATAAGAGATCTAAGTTAGAACCATCTGGCAAGAAAGGAATATTTGTGGGTTATAGTGAATCCTCAAAAGCATACAGGATTTACATTTCAGGTCAGAAATAGATAGAGATCAGCAGGGATGTCACTTTTGAAGAAGATGTTGCATTCAAAAGATCTAAAGGTTCATACATGGAGATAGATAATGAAGACCATGAGACTCCTCAGGACATGGACAATGATCATTCTCCTGAGATTCAGAGGGAGTCTACTGAACAAGAAGAGGATGGTGATCTAGTTGAGCCTTTGGAACCTACTGATGGGCCAAGAGATATTGTCATAGGTCGAAAGACACCTCTATGGGCTAGGCAAACAATGCAGGAGGCAGAAAAGTTTGCAGCTCCTAGAGGAACATTCAGAGAAAGCAAAAGACCACAGAAGTTTCCAAGCTATGTTGCATTAATGAGTCATATCATTGAATCTGAGCCTTCCAGTGTTGAGGAAGCATCAAGTTAGCAAGTATGGAGAGATGCTATGGCTAAAGAATATCAATCTATCATCAAGAATGATGTTTGGGATATCGTACCAAGACCAGAAGGGAAATCTGTTGTATCTTCTAAATGGCTTTTCAAGATCAAGCATGCGGCTGATGGAAGCATTGAGAAGTACAAAGCTAGATTTGTGGCTAGAGGATTCTCTCAAAAAGAGGGAATAGACTATGAAGAAACCTTTGCTTCGGTTGCTCGTTATACATCCATTAGGACTATTATTGCTATTGCAGCAGCTAAGGGATGAAAGTTACATCAGATGGACGTGAAGACAGCATTCCTTAATGGTGTAATTGAAGAAGAGGTATGCATTGAGCAACCTGATGGCTTTGAGATTCATGGGAAGGAGTCTCATGTTTGTAAATTGAAGAAGGCTTTGTATGGCCTTAAGCAGGCTCCTCATACTTGGTATGAGAGGATTGATCAATACCTGATGAGCTTAGGCTTTTCCAAGAATGATGTTGATTCAAATATTTACTTCAAGGTAGTCGATGGTGAGGCATTAATCTTGGTTCTTTATGTTGATGATCTATTTCTTATTGGGGTAGAATATCTCATTATCAAATGCAAGGAGTTAGCTTCTGAATTTGAGATGAAGGATCTAGGATATATGCAATGTGCATTACTTCCTAGGATTGGAAGTGTGGCAAAGACCCAATGAGATCATTCTGAGTCAAGGGAAGTATACTATAGACATCTTAAATGTTAATGTTATGACAACTTCGGTAGCTCCTTCCAGCTCAGCTTCGCAGTGAAATATAAATTTGAATGATAGCCATAGGCTATTCAAATTATATTTATTATTGTTATTATTTATTTGAGGCCGACATTCTTTGACTATGGCCAACATAAGAAGAGATGAAGTCATTTTGAGGCCGACCTCTTGTGAAGAGGCATTCATTTACCAAGGCCGACATATGTTATATTGTTTATGTTGAGTAATTGACATTTGTTCTGGCCGACCTTGATAAGCAAAGAGGTGCGACCTCACTAAGATGTATATATATACACCTTGACTCGCCATTGTAATTGAAAAGGAGTTCGGTTATTTCTGATTAGTCATGCATTATAAGATTGAAGATTATCTAGGAAGCAAGCAAAGCAAGTGCGGACTTCTCAAGGTGCGAACTGTGTCAAGGGAAAAGATCAGTGCGAATGCATCAGGGTCAGTTCGGATATTCTCACAAGTGCAAATTCATAGTCTGATCAAATGCAGATGTATCATCAAGTGAGAAGGCAGACCGAGCATGATGGCAAGCTGAAGCAAGATCAAGCAAGTTCGACTTATTCCTTCATTCAAGTGCGAATTCATTCAAGAGCAGATTGTGAATCCCTCTAAGTGCAGATTACAAGGAAGAACAGATTATCATCTGTTATTGCATCTAGAGTAGATGCTGGTTATTGGCCTTGTGTTCGGCCTCATTGTAAAGTGAATTATTGCTTCTGTTGCATCAATATAAGAGAGATCTTTGTTGCTGGGTTTTTCTCCCTCAAGAGGAGGGTTTTCCCAGGGTATATGCTGTGTTGTGTTGTCTGATTTTGATTTAATTTTTTGTACATTAATCTGATCACTTAAAATCAACATGGTATCAGAGCGGGTTTGAGGATCGTGATCAGATTAGTTGCATGACTTGTTCACCAGAGATGGAAACCACTTGCAATCTGCTCCAGATCTGCAGGGAAGAAGCCATCTGTTTTTGCTAGCGCTGTGGGAAGAAGCTATCTAGTCTTCAGGAACAGCATATATATTCTTCCTGTAGCATATATATTATTGCCACAGTCATTCCTATGTGAACTAGCGGTACTATATGTTTTTCTGGGCGCTTATATACTGTCAGAAACTCACTCTTAATTAGATATCTGGGTATCATACTCTTCAGAAGCGAGTATCATTGAAATAGGATAGACTTTGGAGAGTGCATGTACGGGACTCAAAGGAATCAGGGATACAAAGCTTGGCGTGCCATTTGCCTCTCTGACATTTCTGCTGCTGCATGAGTGCTATTTTTTTTTTGATCATATGTTTGATATCAGGCTGATGATTTGACGAGCATCATGTCCAATTGTTTTCTGTATTCCAGTTTCAGCACTACACTCAAGGAGATTCTGATCTCAAGAGATAAGTGTTTGTTTTTTTTTGTTGTTTATATTTTTTACTCAGTTTGTTGAGTTGTGCAGATTTGATAATGCTTTATCATGTGAGTAGTAAAGATTATGTTTCTCTTGAATTGTGATCCAGTAGATGAGATCATGTGGTGTCACCTCATTCATTGTGTATTGCTAACCTAGTGGATTGCAGTTGGAAACAGAGTACATTGTAAATTTGAGCAGTCATGGGCCTTGTTCAAATTTAACCTTGTCATGAGTCTGAGTTCGAGTCATGAAGGCTGTGGATTGATCTGAGCATAAGATCAGCATGCTGTGTTCAATAATTGCTTTCATCAGAATGTTAAAGAAGATAAGTATTCTGTGTTTTGTTGAAATCACATTTCTATTTTTTATCATGGGCCTGTGTTCAAACCGTAAAAGTTGCATGTTGATCTGTGCTTTAAATCAGCGTATCTCACAGTATAAACAAGTATTCTTCATTTGTTGTATCTTGGACATTGTGTGTTTAGTATGAGGAGATTGTTACTTCTCTTAAGTTGTGATTTCTAGGTCAAAGATCCTTTGAATACTTTAAATTATCTATTGTAAGTTGATCTAGACTAATCGTGTAAATCCTTGATGTATGTCTTTAAGATAAAAATCAGCAAAAGAGAAGAGATTGGTATCCTTATGTTGTGATAGGTTGATCACATCGATACCCTTCTCCAATGCATGTGTTGTGATAGAATCTTGAACTCTTGGGAGAGTTGATTCTACATGCCAACCGTTTAATGCATTCAAAAAATCTGCAGCTGTGCAGATCATTCTTTTATTGTGCAGAGATAGGCACTCTCGAGAGGAGCAAACAAATGAATGAACGAAGGAGCTATATCAAATCTTATAGAGATAAGTTCCTTTAACCCTCTAGTTTGATCTTTTGATTGATTTATTTATTCATGTTCTAACATTGTGCATAAAAGCATATGTGTTCATGTTATAACCTGTGATTGTAAATCTTGTATGATTCCAGTCTTGTTATTTCTTTGGGTAATTACAAACTGTTAAGTAATCTCTCTCTAAAATGCTTGTAGGAGCAAGAAGGTGATGAGAAATTGCTTAATGATGAAAAGCTTGAGGCATCTTGTGAGAAAGCCATGCCAACCAAAGAAATAATCAAGTAGCCTTGGGACTGAGCTGATGGCCAGAAGGAGCTCACTTCCAGAAGTCTTCTTTGCAATCTTTGGAGCAAGGATCAAGAGGGAGTCTTGTAACTCACTGAGAAGAAGTGAAGATTGCCAGCGTCCCCAGGAGACCCAGACCACTGCTCAAGATGCCTTCCTGGCTCAAGCACAGCAGCTCCACAAACCCGTCCTACCAGTGATCTCAGATGAGCCTATGAATTACTGAACCCTTCGATCATGCAACCTAAAACATTTATCTAACGCGTCAAGTACCAACCCTTTGACCAAGAGGCCTTACGCCGGATGCAAAGGACCCCTGGCGATTTTAGAGTGGTCACTTTGTTCAACAGACGAACCTGCTTTAAACAGTTCTACTGGTGATCCCACGCAAAATGCACAAACTTATTTGATCCATTTACCCTAGCACACCAGACCCATAGCTGCTATGCGCAGTGCACCGAAAATGCTGGTGATCCTAATACGCATGGCACTGCCAGAAGCAACATATCCCGAGAGGCATACGCTTGATATGGCTAGGCGCATACTTCAGATGCAGACTTGAGTTACTTTTGGTTCTAATTAAGTGTTAGGTCATTGTAAATCGAAGAGCACCTCTCGGGTCGTTGCTTTTAGTTTAGTTCTCGCGATGATTTCCCGGTGCAAAGAGAGCGCTTCTTCTCAGCATTGACTACAAAGAGAGGTCGAAAGATATTGCAGTTTTGCATGTATAACCTCGAGAAGCAAGTAGGCTTCGTAAGCTCCTTGCAGTATTGTTTGGACAATCAATGGAGCCCACTATTATTCATTGTGATAATCAGAGTTGTGTGAAGCCTTCTGTCAATCCTGTGTTTCATGACAGAACCAAGCATGTTGAGAT
Source organism: Sequoia sempervirens (assembly GCA_007258455.2). Taxonomy (NCBI): domain Eukaryota; kingdom Viridiplantae; phylum Streptophyta; class Pinopsida; order Cupressales; family Cupressaceae; genus Sequoia; species Sequoia sempervirens. Next base: position 27,110,794 of record VDFB02000363.1, read on the forward strand.
CAAGTACCACTATATCAGAGATATGGTACTGCGAAAGGCTGTACAGTTGAGGTACATTAGCACTGATGAGCAGACGGCAGATATTCTCACCAAGCCTCTCGCCAGGGTAAATTTCGTGTACTTTCGAGACAAGCTTGGTATGGTGGAGAATCCAGCCTTGACTGAGTATGAGTCTCAGTATCAGTGAGCCTTGCTTAATGAGTTCTTCTCTGTGAGAGAAGATCGAGGTGAAATCCCTTGTTAATGCACTTTCTTCTGTGACGGAAGAATTTGAGGTGAAAGCCCTCGTTTCCACCCTCTGAGAGAGTCATGGTGGATGTCATGCATGCGACTCCATGACATATCTTGTACTTGTGTTTCACCCTCTGAGAGAGTCATGGTGAAAGTCACTTGAGGTGACAACATCACGCAAGTGATGAACACTTGTACTTACTATTGCATCTTCTTCTGTGACGGAAGAATTTGAGGTGAAAGCCCTCGTTTCCACCCTCTGAGCTGAGTCATGGTGGATGTCATGTGTGTGACTCCATGACATCACGTGAGAGAGTCCGTGATGATCTTTCTGTACTTGTGTTTCACCCTCTGGGAGAGCCATGGTGAAAGTCACTTTGAGGTGACACCATCACGCAAGTGATGAACACTAGCACTTAACCATGTGATGGTTGATATCACATTGAGGTGATATATCTCTCTTTATATCTGATTGCAGGCAGCAGTGGCAGATGAACTTCATGTGGAGATAATTTGCAGCTGGAAGTTCTCTCCCTAGCTGAGAGGGAGTGTTAATGTTATGACAGCTTCGGTAGCTCCTTCCAGCTCAGCTTCGCAGTGAAATATAAATTTGAATGATAGCCATAGGCTATTCAAATTATATTTATTATTGTTATTATTTATTTGAGGCCGACATTCTTTGACTATGGTCGACATAAGAAGAGATGAAGTCATTTTGAGGCCGACCTCTTGTGAAGAGGCATTTATTTACCAAGGCCGACATATGTTATATTGTTTATGTTGAGTAATTGACATTTGTTCTGGCCGACCTTGATAAGCAAAGAGGTGCGACCTCACTAAGATGTATATATATACACCTTGACTCGCCATTGTAATTGAAAAGGAGTTCGGTTATTTCTGATTAGTCATGCATTATAAGATTGAAGATTATCTAGGAAGCAAGCAAAGCAAGTGCGGACTTCTCAAGGTGCAAACTGTGTCAAGGGAAAAGATCAGTGCGAATGCATCAGGGTCAGTTCGGATATTCTCACAAGTGTGAATTCATAGTCTGATCAAATGCAGATGTATCATCAAGTGAGAAGACAGACCGAGCATAATGGCAAGCTGAGGCAAGATCAAGCAAGTTCGACTTATTCCTTCATTCAAGTGCGAATTCATTCAAGAGCAGATTGCGAATCCCTCTAAGTGCAGATTACAAGGAAGAACAGATTATCATCTGTTATTGCATCTAGAGTAGATGCTGGTTATTGGCCTTGTGTTCGGCCTCATTGTAAAGTGAATTATTGCTTCTGTTGCATCAATATAAGAGAGATCTTTGTTGCTGGGTTTTTCTCCCTCAAGAGGAGGGTTTTCCCAGGGTATATGCTGTGTTGTGTTGTCTGATTTTGAATGAGATCATTCTGAGTCAAGGGAAGTATACTATAGACATCTTGAAGAGATTTGGTATGATGGATTGCAAATCCATGTCTACATCGATGGAAACCAATTTGAAGAAGTTAAGTGAGTTTGCAGCTAGTTCAGATTTGGTGGATCCCACTATGTACAGGCAGTTGATTGGATCGTTGATGTATCTAATCAATATTAGACCAGATATTTGCTATGCAGTGAGTGCACTTAGTCAGTTCTTGTGTGAACCAAGGCAAATTCATCTAGTTGCAGCTAAGCATATCTTGAGATACTTGTGTGGCACAGTTGGATATGGCTTGAAATATACTTCCAGTGTAGACCTAAAGCTGCAGGGATATTCTGATTCTGATTGGGTAGGGAGTGTGGCTGATCGGAAGAGCACCTCTGGTTGTTGCTTTAGCTTGGGGTCTGCAATGATTTCTGGTGTAGCAGGAAGCAGCCTTCAATGGTACTCAAGTAATCGCAGAGGCCAAGTATATTGCAACATGTGTAGCAGCTCGAGAAGCAATGTGGCTTCAAAAGCTCCTTGCAGGATTGTTTGGACAATCATTGGAGCCGACTGTTATTCATTGTGATAATCAAAGTTGTGTGAAGTTGTCTATCAATCCAATGTTTCATGACAAAACAAAACATGTTGAGATCAAATACCACTATATCAGAGATATGGTATTGAGGAAAGCTATCCAGTTGAGATACATTTGCACTGATGAGCAGACGACTAATATTCTCACCAAGCCTCTCTCCAAAATAAAGTTTGTGCACTTTCGAGACAAGTTTGGAGTTGTGGAGAATGAAGCCCTAGCTGAGAGGGAGACTCAGCATCAGTGATCTTCTATGATTTGCTTTAATGCATCTTTCTCTATGATAGAGAAATTTGAGGTGTAAGCCCTTGTTAATGCATCTTTCTCTGTGAGAGAGAAATTTGAGGTGAACGCCCTTGTTCCACCCTCTAGGAGTAGCCATGGTGGATGTCATGTTGAGAGACTCCATGACAACATCACGTTGAGAGACTCCATGATGATTTCCTTGTACTTGTGTTTATCCACCCTCTGGGAGTAGCCATGGTGGACGTCATGTTGAAATGACGACATCACTTTGAGTGACTCCGTGATGGGCACTTGTGCACATGTTCTTTTCCATACATGGGAGTAGCCATGATAGACGATATCATGTTGAGTGACTCCGTGATGAGCTCTTTTCCACAAATGGGTGTAGCCATTGTGGATGTCATGTTGAGAGACTCCATGATAGTGGATATCTAGAAGTATTCCTCCCTAGCTAAGAGGGAGTGTTGATGTATAGCCGCGGGCCTCATACTTCCAGCGGCAATAAGCATTAAATTCATATAGCCATTGGCTATTCATTTAATTGGAGACGACTTATTTACAATGTAATTTATATTTGTATCAAGGCCGACATCTCTTAATATTCGCCACCTTTTGCTAAGTCGCACCTTTTCATTTAAGGCCAACTTTGCATCTTGAAGGGATGCGTCTATTGGAGATCTATCCTATCGATGTGTATAAAAGAAAGGCATTTTTCATTACTTCACATTCATTTTCATATTCAATTCACGTTAAGTGCCAGTTCATCTATAGCAAAGTTCGATATTGAAGTTCATTATTATTCTCCATAGAGATCGATATCCTTCAAGTGTGGTGTTGATCGACTTCATTCAAGTTCGATATTATTGTTGAGATAGCATCAAGTGTGGTGCTGATAAACTCGGCCTTGTGTTTGGCCTCTTGTAAAAGCGAACTGTTTTCATTATTCAATATATAAGAGATATATTGTTGTTGGGTTTTTCTCCCTCAAGTTGGAGGATTTTTCCAGGGTATATGCTGTGTTAAATTGTTTAAAATTGTTCTATATTTGCTTATTTAATTTCTAATCCTAAAACTAACACAAAGATGTTGGGTATTGAATCTTGAGAGTAAAATGGCAGGAAGTCATAAACCCTAAATATTGCAAGAATGCAATAAAGGACTTTTAAAAGGTTTGAAATACCTAAATCTTTACATTTCATGTATATCTTGGATTAAGGATTAGTTCTAAGTCAGATTGGCTAGAACGGAGTTTCTATACAGACTAGTTTGTGTCTAGAGTACCAAATAAAGTAAGTAAAACTATAGGATGAGACAGTTTCTAAGACGAGTCAGAGTGTGTGTCTAGATGGCATGACCAATCAAAATGATCATACTTAGCTAGAGGGGATCTAGAGTTGTATGGTCGATTGAGTTTTGTAGGACACATTACTAGGACTCAGATGGAGAAACTTGACAGTTCCTTATATCTATACCCTTTGTGAAGGGCAGAGCCACTTCCAGTTAGGAAGCTTGCGAAGGTTCGCTTGAGTCCGTGGTTGGAGGAAAAGCACTCGGATGATGCTCTCCCTCGGTAGCAGAAGACTCACTGAGGCTCGCAAAGATAGATATCAACATTCCAGATGCAGTGAACTCCATGTTATGGCTTATGACAGTCAACCTATGAGGTAAAACTATTCTTTATGCCAAGTGTATTTTATGTGATATAAATGAAAGGTGTCAGGACTTCTCTTTATTCTAGTTGCGATTACATATGATTTCAAGTTAGAAATTATTTGGAAAAGTTGTACTCTTTTTCTTGAGCTTATGCAAATGTTTAAAAAAAAAAAAATCTCTCATGGGTACTAAGTTTAATTACCTTCTAGTAATTTCTTGAGTTTACTTGAGTATTAAGAGGAGGGATATTACAATAGCACTTAAATTGCCCAATCTTAACATTATAGGTTGCTTGTGTAAAAATTTGAGTTCTAAAAATCAACCCAAATCCAACTGCCTCTAGCCAAGTTGTGACAACAATGAGCATTGCTTCCCCCGATGATGTTGGCCACAAATGTTGTCAAAACAAATATTACAACATGACTATCCCCATCAAACATTAACCAAGGAAGACATAATTACATTACCACCCACCTTAACTTTCCTCAACTCCAACAAAATTTTGAATTTGAAAAACTTGATTTACATCAAGGGATTTGACAAAGACGCCTACGCCCTAGTGTTGTGTATAGCATAATCCATTTGAACAACATAACCCTAGAGCAATTGTTGAACATAATATGAGATAGCACTTAAATTGTCCAATCTCAACATTATAGTTTACTCTTGTCAAAATTTGAGCTCTAAAAATCAACCCAAATCTAACTGCCTCTAGCCAAGTTGTGACAACACCTTTGTACTCTTACTCAACCAAGGAACAACATCTAAGCCAAGATGAGTAACAAATCCTATAGTGGACCTTCTATTATTAAATCTCCAATGCAATGAATATATGTAACCAAGAAAACTAACTTCATCTCCCACAAAAATAATGTTTACAAAGCATAGACCTCTCCCTAGAATTGAGTTTGTACTTAGAAAATAGAGTGACAACATAAGAATCATCTACTCTATTATGAATCATGTAAATCAACCTACCCAACAAACATAAGAAACATCTACTCTAATATCTAAGTAGCCGGTTCTCTGGGTTCTGGGCTGGATCCTGGTCCTGGTTCGCTCCTGGTTCGGGTCCTGGTTTTGTTCGCCTGTGGGTTCAACCAGGGTCCTTCATTTTTGGGTCTGGTTTGCCTAGGCAGAACCCAAGAGAATCCGAGCAAAACCCAGACAGAACCCAGGTGAACCAAGACAGAATCTGCGTGCTTAGGCATCCAAAAAGTGTTTTTTTGAGCATTTTTTTAATGTTTTATGGAGTTTGACTTTGACCCACGCCCAAGGGAACCCTAAAAGTGACCTCTAATTACTTCAAACACCTTAACTACCTCATTCTTATTCATTTGTTTTGCTCTTTTTGGCAATGCCAAAAGCATGGCTGCATACAGATTAGGCGAAAGACCTTTCCTTTTAGTTTATTATTTATCATTTATATATGATGATGAGATTCTTGTACATGGTGATGAGATTTTTCGGGTTTAATTTTGTGGAGGAGCAATGCAAAGGGTTAGTGGAAGATAAAGATGGGGTTATAAACACATATTGCCACCTTGAATTTGGCAAGAAATGCTCCTGTTCTTTGTGGAATGATAATACACCCTAAATTTGTGGGGTAGCAATGAGTGTTTTACCATCAGTGATCAGTTTTCCAATGAGTGTATCTAGGATCCCTAACCCTAGGCATCTTTAGCTAAAAAATATGATTCAACTCTACAATGTTTTTGAAAAATGTCAAGATTCTTCAAAATTTTATTTTTTAATGTCCATTGGCTACCCCTCTTTATTGTTTTATACATTTCAAAAGTCATGTTGACTTGTTAGAATCAGTTTTGATCAAAAAATATAAACAGTCTAAACAAAATCAAGGTTAATCTAGATTGTACGCTTCAATAAGGAAATATTAATGTTCTTCAAGTGAAATTTAGAGAACAAAATGGCTGCAAGTTTCAATCAAAGAAATAGACCACATGGCGGTGTTCTGAGAAGATTTAAACAGCAGCCCTTATATTAGGTATCATATCTCGATTCTCAACCATCTCACAGTTATGTATTATCTAACTGTCAATAAATAGATATACAATCATGAAAAAAATGAATAAACTACTAAATGCTTGAAAGTCTCATACATATCAGGAAAGCTCCCACACATGCTATTTTGAAGCTTGAAAGTGTTCATCACACATTATTGCCTGAAAATAATCTTCTTACGGTTGCAAATTAGTATTACTTGATATAGCTAGTTATGAAACAATTATTTCTTGATGATGCTGCCACAATTCAAGTTTCAACGATGAATATTTATCATGCATGTTTTAAATGACATTCAAGTTTATGGTGGTTTTGTTGTTTATATGATGTATGTGATATTTTAATCCTAATTCTTGCTTCAAGGCTATATATATATATATATATAGTATTTTTTATTTTTACATGTTTTTTGTACTAACGAACCCAAAACGAACCTAACCCACCCCCCAAAAATTTTAGCCGAACCCCCGAACCAAACCCCTGAACCCGAACCGGTAACTTAGTCTAATATGAATCATGTAAATCAACCTACCCAGCAATATTGAGAAAGTGAAGTAAAAAGCCTAATTTATCACATTAAAATTTTGTTTTATATTATTTTTCACACAATGAATCATGTCAATGCCACTCCCAATGATGAACAAGTCATTAAAATACAAGAGAGCAATCAAGAGTTCACTATTCGCATACTTCATGTACAAAACCAGCGTAACAAAGTAGGAAGAAATCTTCTAGTGGCAAGTTGTAGGAGCTTGCTTCAAACCATACAAAGACTTCTTCAATTTGCATATAAAAGAAAAAAAAATGGTCTAATAAAGCCTAAAGTTGTATACAAGTTTCTTTGGTCTCCATTAAGGAAAGCAACTTTGAAATCCATATAGTGAACATCCTATCTAAGTCAAACGACAATTCTAAGAACTATCTATATAATATCCATTTTAGCAACAAGAATGAAAGTTGCAGTTGTTAATATCTTCATTTTGATAAAAATGTTTTGTGAATAACTAAGTCTTGTATTTCTGGACTTGACTATTTAAAATAAGCATTGATTTTGTAGACCCATTGGCACCCAACAAGATTCTCGCCTTTGGGAAGGTTCACCAACTCTTTAAAGTATTTTTCTTCAAGATGGAGTAATATTCTTCTATCATACCATCCTCTCAATCATACCAGCCACACACCTTCCTCATAAGTTTGAGGATGCAATTAGGGAAAATTTGGCATGTTCTCCATCACAAGTCTTCCAGGTAGGTGTTACCTACAAGCTCTATGATTTTCACCGTCCAATTACAATAGCAAGCCCTGCCAATAACAAAGCCTCACTTAAATGCTAGGATTTGCATCCAATTCATTTTGGGGTTTCTTGGTGAATGACTAATTAATAACTAATGATTACTAATGGTCAACATTATCCATATCCTTGGGCACTCCGACAATTTGAAATTTTGTTTGTCATGAGTAAGCCAACACCTGCAGGTTTTGTACAAGTTTATAAAATTGTGAAGGAGAATAAGTATAATTGTGGCTTTTACATTAACCTGATATAAAATTCATTTGAGTATATGGTCATTGGCAAGATCACTTTAAGTGCTGAGATTGTTTCTGAATGGGCCCTAGTAGGCTTGTCTAGAATGCAGACAGTAATGCAATTCTCTGATGTTTTGTTCCCTGTTGATATTTAGCAGATATGAGGAAGGAATGGATATATTGAAATGTTCTATTTCAGTCCTAATGTTCTACTAGAAGATTCTTGCAGTTGCTTTGTTGTGTGCTGTGTGTGCAAGCTATAGTGATTGTGTGCTAGCAATCACTTATTTTAATAATTATAAGCTTTGTCCAAAATCATAACATGACAATAGACCATTCAAAGTCACTGTGACGGATCTGCTATATTGCTTGCAGATAGGTCTTGGGTCATAGTAGTTCTGTTTTGATCCAGAGGCTTTATTCAGTTTTCTGTTCTTTAGTAGAGATAAAAACAATGAACCAGCTTGGAAGTTTGAAGATGTTCAACATCATACCTGGTTCTATGAAAGCATTAGCAAAGTTACAATCAGTTTGACAAGGGTTTCTGGCACATGGATATAGATTGACATTTTTTTGCTGGCTCCATGGATGTTTTCAGATAGGATAATGATTTATTTTAATTTTCTGTTCTAGAGAGTCTTAATCTTTTCTAGAGATCATTTGGGAATCAGTTAGGAATATTATTGTTTCAGTTTTCTTCTTGTGTCTGGAGGCTCTGAAATAATTTGCAAATGAGATTGTAATGATTTTGCACCAAGGTAATTACTAAGTAATAGATCGTGATATTCAGAAGGCTCTTCAAAAAAAAGGATTTCTCAGATGCTTCTTTGAGCTTTGGGTTTTTCCAAGATGCTTTCCTTTGGTTTAAATGGACATCAATGTATCATTTTAGTATTTTACTGATTTTGAAATGATCAAACTCCACTTTTTTTTTGAGCATTCTATAACTGACTTTGGGGAGTTCACATAATCCCCAAAATCTCACTCCACTTATCCAGTTTATCTACCAAGGAAGAATCCAATTTACAGGTTCAGTTAAAGAACATTGATGAAATATGTTTGAAGATAAGATACCCTACTACCGTAATTTCTAGCATTGCTCATCCAGTCTAAGATATTGTTTGTGAAAACGTTAGAACTTGTAATGTCCCCACCACTGGGATAAAATGAAAAATATTATTATTTTTTAGACACTATATTAATAATATAATATAATAATAATAATAACAATATTAATATTATTAATAATAAAATATAAAATATAAAATAAAAAGATTTTCAAATTCAAAGTGCTGGTCGACGCCATACGAGAATTCATTTTCCAATAAGGTCAGCTCCATTTGGATTATTTCCAAATCAGTATAAAAGGGCGCTCAAGATTTCATTCTAGGGGAGAATTTTCTGAGTGTTTGAATTTCCGAGTATACTTGATTGCTAGGACGAAAATCCCCGCACTCATAATCAAGGTATTTGGATGAAAACCTGAATACCTTTCCTTTGAGCAAATCCGCATCAAGGTTTGCAATCGAACTTACATTCTTGAACAATTATCAATTTTCAGGTTTTACTAAGTCAGAGGAGCTGGTAGATAGCAAATATGATCTTCATAGGGCGACATCATTGTTTGAACTGCTGCAAACATATCCATCACTGGAATTGTACTGATTGCTTGAGTGACCTTATCACTGGTTCATCAATCCGAATCAGATCTGAGAAAGACGTGGCATTCAAACTACCTATCTTAAGACACCACAGGTTTGGAAACCTTGGACAAGCATCAAACTCTTCATTCACTAGCCAACAGCACCAGATCTAGACATTTGAGAGGCATGTTGAGGTTTACACACAAAATTCCAGGTCAAATCCTGAGTCTAGAAAGAGGATCACAACTAACCATTACCCTAGAAGGCATGATGGTATTCATTTCACTCCCTACACAAGAGTTATTCAGTCTGGTTGGCAGCATGGAGGGTTTCACGCCTCACTTTCTTGGAGTAGAGTGTGTTGTGAAGGCAAACTGAAGTCTCTTTAGGTGATAGCACCCCTATGTGTTGAGTCGCCCTCCAATAAGTGAGTGCAGGTCAGAATCTAAGGGTTCATTTTTCAGATCATGTCACCAGATATACCCTATCATTTGTAATTTCATCATCAGCAATAAATACCATGTACTCATGATCAGTCCTAATTTACCGTTTAAAATTAGATTGGAATATGTTATATGTTGATTATGTGCCAGTTATGTGTGTATCTCTGAGTTGTAGTTTTCAAACTGTATTAATCATGAAAGTGAAGTGTGCAGACAAAATTGTAGTTATATCACTGTGAGCTGTAGCATGCAAATCTAATATATTTTAAAGCAACCTGTTGAGACTAGTTAGGGCAGCGAGGAAAACCCCTGGGGGCATAACATTGGTATCAGAGCAGGGAATCCTGCCAGCCTGCAGGGTTAATATGTGCATGCAACTGAGTCAGAAAGACCAAAGAGCTTTAGAGAGGGAGAAGAAAAAATTAGAACACAAGAGGATAGCACTGGAGTTGGAGGCAGAGGTAAGAAGAAAATGGCTGATCAAGAGGATGACATGAAGGCTTACCTGAGAAGACAAGAGCAAATGACACAAATGCTAATGCAAATGATGCAGAACTTGACTAATACAGTTAACCACACCAAATCTATACAAAACAATGCACGAGAAGGGAGTAATTCATATCTGAATGGAGTTGGTAATTGCATAAATAACAGCAGGGCTCCAATTGGATCAACACCAAGACCTTTCTTGCCGACATTTTTACCTAGAATAGAGTCACCACAGGAAGAGGAGAAGCAAATCCCAACAGCAAATGACTTTAATGCCAACATAGATAAGTACTCAAGACTTGATCCAGATGTCAAACACTAGATCCCATTCATACAATTTCATAATGCTAGGAATGGATCAAGAGGAAAACAAGCCATACAGCAATTCAACAGAGATCTCGAGAAAAGGTTGAATAAGTTGACCCTTCCGACTTTTGATGGTTTGGGGAAGGTCACTACAAGGGCTTGGGTACAAAAACTAGATGCGTATCTCTCACTCAGTCCTATGACAGAAGAAGAAGCTATCAAGTTTGCCATTCTTCATTTGGATGGTACTACACATGAATGGTGGCATCATGGGTTAATCACACAAGGACATCATCATGTTGTGAAATATGTTGATTTTACACAAGCTCATATACAACTTTGACAGGAAGGATAAGATGTATTTCAGGGAATTGGTACGGTTGAGGCAACATGGTTTAGTAGAGGAATATGTTGAATTTTAAAGGGTTTTGGTCATGGTACCAGATGTTATGAAGTCGAGACTCATATTTTTTTTTACTTAGGGATTATCAAAGTCACTTTGAAGTTTGGTTAGAGCTTTTGAGCATACATCTTTACAAGATGCTATTCGAAGGGCTTTGAAATTGGAAGATCCAACTACCAAGAACAAATTCTACCCCAACACCAATGGAGTAGCATTAGAAACCCTTCCATAAAGATACCTCTCAACCAATAGCATTACCCCCAAAACCAAACAAGGTTGAAGAAACTAAGAATGAGCTTCGGAGGAAGAAGTTGTGCTTTTCTTGTAGAGAGACATGGGAGCCAAGCCATAAATACTTGGGGAAGGGGCAAATACACTATATAGAGGTTCATCCTAAGATGGACGCAAAGACAAAAGGAACCAAATCTAAGGCGATGATTAATGAGATAAGAGTATGAAAGCAAAGAGGAAGAAAAGTTCTCATGAGGCACCCTTGCTACTCTTTCTAAAGCACCCAAGTACCATGCTCTAAGAGTTTGAGGAGTCTTGTAGGGTCACAAAGTGAGAATGTTGATTGATAATGGGGCCTCTAGGAAAGTTTTGGATATGGAAGAGTTTAATGGGTTTAATTTTATGCTTGCAGACAGCCATATTATTCCTTGCAGGGGATGGATACAATAGCCCAATTTATTTTTGGGGAGGTATCAAGTCAAGGATAATTTCTACATTGTGGGATTGGGCAATATGGATATAGTCTTGGGCACACAATGGTTAAGGTCACTAGGTGAATTTACTCAAAACTACCAAACCATAGAGTTCAAATTCAAGGCAGATGGGAAGGTGATGATACCCTAAGGTATTTTGAATGGGGCCCCAAGCATGGCTAAAATGAAAAGAATGGAGATGTGTGTCCAAGAAAACCAAGCCACTTAATACATGGAGATAATCAAGGATTCCCTCCAAGGTAAGATACTCCATTATAATAATGTTTGGTCCATTTTGAATATATTCATTGTAGCACACCAAAAATGGCCACCATACGAGGCATCATCAAAAAGGGACCTTTTGAGGAAGAATCGTCATCCTAGCATGCTGATTGGAATTTTGGAGACAAGAACCATAATACCTAGGTCCTTGTGGGTGCCGTTTTCCATCTCAGTACTGCTGTTTTCTACATCCTCAGTTGTTTCCACCCCTTTGGGACAGCCACCAAGAAAAGATTGATTTCAAGGAAGGTGCAATTTCCACCTTTTGTCTTCAAAGAGGTATTTGAGATTAATGCAAGGAGGTTTCCAGCTATAGTATCCTTCTTATTCCTGAGCAAAGGAAGGCATGGGGACAGCCATGACAGAGTACTTCAGCTAGTTGAATCTTCTTTGGACAGCATTAGACCAACAGGCACAGAGAAAATTTCCAAGTTTGGGGAAGTGAGTTGGTGGTACTGTTGACACTTTGTTTTAAAACATATTGTTAAATGTTTTTAGAGGAAATGTTTTATGAAAACAAAAAGGCAAAATGGAAAGTAAAAGAAATAAAAAGACTAAGTTGTTGGCCGCCAAAAGGAGAAGGGGAGTCTTCAATTTGCTCTCGTGAAGACTTACATAGCAGCAATTTAGGGTTTTAGCTTTGATTGTTTGAAGAAGTCCACAGATCTTTCAAAGCCATGGCATGAGAATAGCAGTTTGGGCGCCTTACTTTCTGCCCACGTTGTAGAGGAGATCTAAAGGATAGGGGCACGTTGCATTTTATCTGAAGAAACTCTTCTTTGCTGGCTTTGAATTCATTCACATTGCAGAGATTCTCAAGGTTTTGAGGGCATGTTGCAGAAGTAAGGCACACAGCCTTGGTAAATGAAAATGGCACGGTGAAGAGATTTAAGAGGGATTTTGACATGTTGCTCTCATCAAAAGAGTGCCAGACATGTTTTCCTTTACCCACGTTTCTAGACTTATACATTTGTCTTTCACCTTCTGCTAGTTTTCATTTTGTTATACTGAGTTTTGTGAGAAAGATAAACCCTGTAGAGTCATTGTTCTTGTTAAGCTTTAATACAGTGAATGTGTTGTAAAAACTTGTGAGACCTATGACTATGAAGGTCAGTGAATAGGGGTTTTAAATGGCAGTCCTATATCAGGATATAACAAATAAGAAGAAGGTTAGGAAAACCTTGGCAGTAGAGATAATGGAACTAGGTCAAAAGCAACAGCACTGTGACAAATATTTCAAGGGGTTAAGGAAGAATGTTAAATTTTCATGACAATGGGGGAAACACACTACTACATTTAGCCATCATTAAAGTTTCATTAGAGATGATAAACTCACTGCTGTCCCCATCTCTATACACAACATTTTTGAATCTCAGACTAAGGACTCACACAACATGAAGAAGGCAGACTTTCATGGAATTTCCTACAGTCATACAAAAGAGGAGCAGTTAGAAGTCAATGATATCTGTTTTGGAACAGACCATAATGAAAGAATGGTTTAGAATCGCCTAAATATGAAGCAAAAGGATTAGAGAGTCCTGCAAGTGAAGTTCATGACCATAACTGTGAAATTTATCACTGTGAATTTCATGACTGTGACTGTGAGGTTCATATATGACCGTGAGATAAGAGTGACAGTGTTTGGTGGCAAACTCGTAGAGGCATAGACTATACATTATTTATTAAGGAGGAATACCAAAAAAGCCAAAATGTACTGAGCAGGACTTAGGGAGGACTATCAGGACAGTCTGAAGAAAGTCTGTGAAAGAGCATGGCAATGCACAGTGATAAAGACCATGAAAGGGGCAAATGAACAGTGACAGCCATGGGGAATGCATTTGATAAAGTTCAGTCCACAGAGGATTAATGAAGAGTAAAAATCTGTGCAAAGGGCAATGGCGTTGTCATGATACCTTTATGGTAATCATGTGGAGAAGGCCAGATTATAATCAAAGGAGATGGTGCAGTCCTCTTATCCTCACTGTATGCAGATATGGTTGAAATAAACCATGAAATAATGACTGCAGGTTATTCTAAAAGATATGGAGTCCTTGTTTGAAGGTTCTGAATACATGCTTAACCAAAGGTCATAAAGAGCAAAGAATAGATGTTCTGGATTTAACATTATAGTGCAGATTCATGGAGTTGATCCACTATCAAGAAAAGGCAGGAAAAGTGTTGCTTCAAGTTGGAAGGTTTCTTCTTCCATTAGATGTTGGACAACTGCAGTTTGATTATGCAACAATGCAACAGTTGCTGTTATGGTTTCCCATGCTGCAGGAGTAAAGATGGTTTTGATTGTTGACAGTTCATAAATTGACAAATCTAGAGAATAACATTTCAATAGACTGCCAAATAAGTTTAGGACAGTAATGCACATAATAGTCTTAAGGGCTCTGTTATGATAAGTAAGTCATGTGGAAGGCAGAATTCATGCACTGGGATGGAATTGTAGATGGTAGAGTCCGAGGGTTAAATGAAGACATTGTTGGTAAAGGAAAACTCTAGGCATGCTGAAGCATAGTTTGCACTTTGATATACCACAGAAATGTGGGATTGTTTACACCTCCATATGCTTCATTTTGAGGTTTACTTGTCTTCATTACAGACTTCTAAGGTGGATTACAGCCTTGATGATCTCATAAAACTGCTAAAGAGAGGGAAGATTGAAGATATGGAAAGGACGGTACCTCACACATAGCAGTCACTGTATTACAGTTAATAATGGACAGTGGCCTAAATGATAGTGTTTGGGATAATTAAAGGTGCAGTTAGGATCATGAAGAGACAGTCCAAGGGTAAACAACAATTGCATTAGAGAGATTGTGCATAGCTCCAAAGTTCCTAATGATTAGACACCAAAAAGGAGGCGGTCACTATCTTTAACCCCAGATGGCAGCTCATTAAAATCAAAGGGACAGTCATCCATCTGAAGGCAGTTAGTGTTGTTATGAATGAGCAAGGATAGGAGTCACCTAAAGTTAGAAATGAGATCAATGAAGGCAATAAGATGACAGTGGCATCAAGAAGGATGTCACGGTCATCACAAATAGGACATTCAACCATGGACCACCACTTCAAGGGGCAGTCAATAGTTTTGAAGTAATTTCAAAGAGGTAGAAAAGCACAGGGTGTGTGAACAATCCTTTAATCTCATGTCAAAGGCAGTCCACAATGAGCAACTCCTCAAAGGAATTATGAATAAAGGTGATAGTAAAGTGTGCAGTGCTATTACAGAGAAATGACAACCTAAAGGTTGAATAAGGACAAAAGGAGACAGTGGTATCTTTTGACAAGATAACAACCTTTGAGAGTTTCTATGGGCAGTCACTCAAACTAAGATGGCAGTCTGTGGTGTCTGGATTTATGACTGGTTAAGGTAAACAAATGCCAACACAAAGGACAGCCTAAAGTAAACAAGAGAAACCAATAGAGGACTGTCACATTGGGACATTTCAATGAAGAGAAACCAGAGAGAACTCCTATTCAACCTCATTACCCTATAGGGTGCAAGTATAAAAGCCAAATGCACAGTGACAGGACAGTGATACAAGCTTGAAGGTCTTTTTGTTCATTATGAGATTGTGAAAGCACAAGAGGGCAGATTGCATGAGCATAGAGACAGTCCATTAGAAGCAATCTAAGACTAGGGCAATGATCAGTTCAAGACAATAGCTTGGTGTCTAAATAAAGGCCAAGAACGCTCTGTGAAGGGTCAATGTTAAGGGCTGTAGTTAAGGAAAAGAGGTGATAATAGTCCTAAAGGTAGTCACAAGTTACAACAGCATGACAAAAGCACAGTACAGTGACAGTACAAAGCACAGCGGCAGCTTATGAACTAGAACAAGTTGGGAATCCTCTTATGTTAGACCAAAATCAAATTTCAAGGATCAGTATATGAATTACTTGTTGAACTTAGACTTTGCTGTGCTAGGGAAGACTGAGGATGTAAACTTCAAGGATTAGTTTGTATTACCAGAGGACAGTTTATAAGAACATGTCACAGTTATGTGAATATTGTGCATAAAACAGGATCTCTATAGGGATGACAGTGTGATCTTGAACTAGGATACTGAGCTCCATGGGACAGTCATGAGCAGTGAAGAAAATACACAAGGTGACAGAGGATATTGCATAAGATAAGGCAGTTGTGATACCATCTTCTTACCACCCTGCACATGAACATAAAGATGGCAATCCTTATTTTTCAAAGGCTTTATCTATGGTAGAATGTGAGGGCACTTGCAAACTATGGTGCACAAGTATATACAAGGGAAAGGGGATGATTCCAAATGATGACTTGGAGTTCCAAATTAAGCAAATTTCTTTCTCTACACCTTAAGGAGTCCTATTTCCCCTCAAGACTCATTCAAAAAACACGCCCTATTATCTTGAAAAGAGCAGTTAAGGCAGTTTGAGGGAGTAAAGAGTAGTTAAGGGGAGGATAAGGTCAAGAGAGTGACATGGACAGAAGTTGATAGCATATAGGAGTTGATTAAGGAACTTCTTTGATGGGAAAAGTCTAAAGACCAGCAGAATTATCTTTTCTTCTACGCCACTTTAAAGCTGTTATAGAGTCAAAGAAAGAAAAAGCAGTGTTCAAGCACCTAGGTGGGGATGAAATATTCAACTCAAGAAGAAGTGGCCATTTTTTTTAACCTTTAAGATGCTGTCCTACATTCTCTCCAACGTAGGATGGCCAAAAAGCAAGCTAGGCTCATTGTTAGTTAATTCTTGCATTTTTCTGCTGTAGGTCGTAACTTTTATGAGTTCTTCCAGCAAAACATTGTACTGTAACTCCAAAAAGCAGTCATATTGTGACTGAAAAAAGCAATGTAATTTCATATTTTCAAGCAAGTAGAAGCATATTTTAGACATGTGCAAGCTGCAAGGACACCTTTCTTTTAATAAAGTTCAGTGATTTTGCCTTCTCAATGGCTGTCTTATTGTGTGCAACTAATGATTGATGTGTATTTCTGTGTTTTATGTTTAAATACTCAAATATACTGTCTCATTTCCAGCACCTTTAGGCAGAAAATGTACATTTCATGCAGGTCATAGGTTATGTTGTTAAGGTTTAAACTCTTTACTTGTGAAAACATCTGGTTTTCCTTCTAGAGGTTATAAACATATCAAACTTTCTTATGAAACACTTATGCTTGAGCATTTGAACATGTGAGTTGTGTGACATAAGCTGAATGGACAAAAGTTTGTGTGTCAAAAGCAGCAGAAGCAAGTTGTAAACATTTTGGTGCATCACCCTCATAGCTAGTTTCATTTGTATGCCATCTTTCTACCCTTTTCATCAGTAGCTGCAATAGCTTAAGTTAGGATAGGTGAGTACCAAGGGAACCAGCCCTCTCTGGAGGTTTTTTCCATCATGCGTGACCCACAAACCTGGAAAGATCCCAATGTTTCATCAATAGGCTGAGTTTTGCAACTCAGTAAGGGTGCACTATTTGGTGATAACAGGTACCACATGTGGAGAACACTTAGTACACATTCCAACATTGTTGGCAGCATCAAAGATGAAATTTGGGGTAATATTTGACTGCTGCAATCACTTATCTACACACATATAGTCTAACTTAAGCCACTTTCCAAAGAGGACGCATGGGATATTACAATCTGCAATTGTGAATTTCCAGGTAAACATCATAACAGTGATCCGGAAGTGGTATTTGCACATGATGCTGAAGCTTGTGTGTATAATGGTGAGATCATTCAGAAGTTAGAGTCAATGGGGCAGCCAGGGTTAGTGAGTATTATTGCTAGAGAGGATAGTTTATTTTTCATTGTTGAATTTACAGGAGCAGTGCCCAGGATTGATGAGCATCACCCCATGCCACACTACCTTGACGTTAAGTGGGTAGTGTTTCTGGAATTGACATTGCTTGAGGACAAACAGTATTTGGGGTGGGAGGACTGTCATGTCCCCTCCGCTGGGATAAAATGAAAAATATTATTGCTTTTTTAACAATATATTAATAATATAATTATATTATAATAATAACAATATTAATATTATTATTAATAAATAAATAATAATAAAATTAAAAAAAATAAAACAAAAGATTTTCAAATTCAACATGCTGGTTGGCACCTTAAGAGAGTTCATTTTCCAATAAGGTCAGCTCCATTTGGATTATTTCCAAATCGGTATAAAAGGGCACTCAAGATTTTATTCTAGGGAAGAATTTTCTGAATGTTTGAATTTCCAAGTATACTGTGATTGCTGGGACGAAAACCACCGTAGTCATACATAAAGGTACTTGGACGAAAACCTGAATACCTTTCCTTTGATAAAATCCACAACAGGGTTTGCAATCGAGCTTTCATTCTTGAGCATTTATCAATTTTCAGGTTTTACTAAGTCATTGGTGGATGGTATATCTGGTCTTCATAGGGCTACATCATCGCCTGAACTGCTGCAAACATATCCATCACTGTTATATCACTGTGAGCTGTAGTGTGCAGGTCTAAAATTTTTTAAAGCATCCTGATGAGACTGGTTAGTGCAGCAAGGAAAAACCCTAGGGACATAACAGAACTGAAGATGACCTGATTAAAAGGTGATACAGTTGTTTATGCCATACAGGTCCGGTTGATTGGTTGAGTATTGACACTAAATAAAACCCAAGATCTCTTCAACAAAACTCTCAGATATTTAATATTTATCCTTTTTTACCATGGATTTTTTATTTCAACATTGGATAAAAAAAAGTAGACACGTCGAGAGAGTAACCACGCTAAACTAAGAAGTTCGTGACATGGCAGCTTGCTTCTAAATTCCTCAGATTCCTAACTAATTTGATGCCGACAAACAACTCACAGCAACAATCCGTAACAAAACAGTGAATAGTGAAGTGGGAGGTTGGGTGGGCTCCCCCTCCTTTCTTTCTTTACCTCACTTCAGCATTGATGTGCTAGGAGGGCCAGCTGGGAGATGAGGTGGCGGAAAGGAAAGGGTCAAGGGGGACGCAGAAGATGGTGACTAGGATGGTAGTCACGTGATGGAGATGATAATTACCTCTCCAGAGCTCGAGGATGCCGTAGGCAACATTCCCTGGAGGCTGTTCATTATGGTTTTAAAGCGGCACGTTTGGAGGGCAGTCATTTGTAAGGATGGCGGTGGGCTAGTACTTGGCGGAAATCGAACGGCAGTGTTTAAGTAAGCAGTTTATCTATTTTATTTCATTCATTTGTGCTGTTTTCATCGGTTAATGGTGGTTTTAGTGGAGGAATCTAGTGGCGGACTATATTTGTATGGTGGTGGCGCTCATGGCGAAGCGCTCTCGCTTTGTCATCAAAGTCTCCATCGATGGCGTGGCGAAGTTTGGAACGGACACACCAATTTCGTTAAACTTCTCGGCCAGACAAGCCTCCTTCAGAGAAATAAAAAATCAACGGCTGAAGCAGATTCTTACTAACAATGACCCGCTAGTCCTGGTGGCAACGAAAATGATCTCGGGCGCTGGTCATTTGGTGAATAAGGAGTTTGGGAGAGACAATCTTCACATATCTTCTCGGTTTTTGGCATCCCTTGTGGACAATGGCGAGTCTAAGGCCGAAGCCAAACTGCTGCTGGTGAAGATGTTCCATAAGGATCTAGTGGGTGGTGTAGACGAGGTGTTGAGTTTTGTTGTGGAAGGCAGAGGAGTTCCAAGGCCGAGTGATTTCGCAGCTATTCGAGGATCGGATGAGGCCGTAAAGCTATTCCCGTTTCTTCTTGACTTGAGCGGTCCGGCATTGAGCAAACATAGGATGGTGGCGGCGGTGGCCATCGAATTCCTGAAGAAATTCTTCAGCCTGATGGCTGCTAGTGGTGTGGAGTGGGTAAATGCATTTGAAGAATTTGTTGTCTTAAATAATTTTCTATGAATATCTGTATGTAGTTGATGATTCTGGTAAATTTTAGAGTTTATGTCTATGGTCTAATGGTGCTCTCCAATTTTGGGGTTTGTAGTTTCAGTCTCTTATGGCCATTTTGGGAATTTTGGGTGTTTGGGACTTGTCTGTACATGGGCGGGGTTGAACTTTTTTGGCCTGTTGGATTGTTAGATGGTTTTGGAGGTGGGGGGTGGTTTTTGGAAGGTTGGGTGCTTGTCTCCAGGGAGATGGGTCTCTTGTTTCAACCGTCTCTGGGGTGGTCCTCAGGTTTTGGTGGCCGGGTTGGTTTTACTGGTAATTAATGGCGGAAGAATTACCTGCATTTGCAGACGATTGTACTCTCTTTTTTATAATATAAATCAAACTTGCGTATCAAAATAAAAACAGTGAATAGTGAAAAGTGGGGACATTCATAAGAACATGACCCAGTTTTAAATATTCCCACCACAATAAGGTGGTCTGTAACTCCAGACACGTCATGAGGTTGTGGTCTAGAAATAACTAAGTGCATTGCTGTTTGACCAATGTTTACAAATATTAAGAGTGTGCTTCAAGATTATCCCACATCATCACCCAGTATTTACTAAGCAAAAATAGTTTGGATATCACTAGGCCTTTTTAGTCAGATCTATTTCTAATTCTTTATTTGGGATTGATTTTAATCTTCCATTTTGTAATTCATTTTTGAGATTTAAAACAAAGAACATCATTAAAATTATCATGAGCAGAACAAAAAAGAATTCTTAGAGCACTTATGAGTTCTTAGAACACACCAGCTCTTGCCCATTGAAGATCACTGTAGTTAGCATTCTTGGTAAACGGGAACCAGAAAATCAGTAAAAGAAATTTAACTTAGCATGGCAAGGATAGATGGTGACAGTATTTAGTAATGAACTCTTAATGCCCATTAGTTTCAATCTCCTGATGAATGGAAGCCTTTGGAACTGCAAAAAGATAATCATTGGAAGCCTGCATACCAAAGCACAAGGCAGAAGATGATAAAAGTAGAACCCTAATATCATATTCACATGCAAGCCCAGCAATCTAGTTTTGGTTACAGAAAACTATAGGGCTATCGATGTCTTATGTTCTAGTGGATTTAAATTAGGCATATTATTTCCGGTCCTCCTCAGTTCTCTGCAATTGAACTCGTGGGTTTTATAGAAACCGATTCGATATAATTCATATGAAAACAAGGAAGCCGAGTGTATTGTACTGGCAAAAGATAACTAAAGCTACATTAAGCAGACAACATGGAATGCGAAGTAAAGGAATAACCCACCTTGAATCTTAGAAGAATTGAACCTTTTCAAAGATTGCCTAGCAGAGATCCCGCTGGATAACATGTTAGATCCTTTTGAAGTACATGACAAGAATGCCTGCCCACATGCTCCTAATCCTGACATCGCCTTGTTTCAAGAAATCCTTCAAACGTATAAATGAACAAAAGTATTCCGGAGTAGTCTCAACGCTCTTCGTAGCTTTAATTACGTAGTACCTATATGCATTCCGATTTGTTATAACTAGTAATTCAATCTCCCGCACATGTAAGAGGTATTGACTAGTGGGCACGCCCATAAGTATCGGCAATGAGCGTATTATGTAAAAAAATATGAAAATTTTAAAAGAAATGTAAGTTTTTTACGCCTTCTCGGACCGGTTCACTTTGCAAATCCACGGTTCGCAACCTCTGAGAAGCGTGCAAGACGATGGAATGTTTGGTCGCCGTTGGATTATACTGTCGCCGTGTTTTTATTCGTTGCCGTGTTTTCCACTCTCGGCTCGTTTATTTGCTCGCCTCCGGACTGAATGCGTTTCCGCTACACCTGCATTTCACTGTTTCCTTGCAAACCCGCGATTTTTTTTAGTTTATATGCGATTGCATTATTTAAGAATATAAACACAAATATTTTATAACATAGTATGGAATTAAAAAGATATCCACATTACATTATGTACTGAAATGCTCACGATTATATCAAAATCAATATATTTTTTGAGATTAACATTGCACACCTATCTCTTGGAATCAACCATGTTTTAACATTTACATATATTTATTATTTGATTATATATTTAGATTTTATAAAATTTATATTATAATTATAGTTATTATATTTTATAATTTATTTTATTATTTTAAATTTATAATATTAAATATAATTATATTATATAATTTCATGTGTATTATTTTAAAAACTATTGAACATTAATTATATATTATATTATATTCATATGTAATAATTTCTATTATAAAATATAATATAATTATACGTATCATTATAATATTATTTTAAAAAAGAATTTACATTATATAAAAAATATAGAATGACACAATATATTGAGTATTGGGTTTTTCATTTTTTGATTGTTCTAAATAAAGAAAAAATGTTTAGGCATTATGATTCTAATATTTTTATTAAGAGTTCTATGGATCCAAATAATATTTTATATAATTTATATTATTATTTTATAAAATATTTTATATAATGTAAATTCATTTTTTTAATAATATTATAGTTATATATTATATTTTGTAATAGAAATTATTAGATATAAATATAATATAATATATAATTAATGCATAGTATTCTTTTAAATAATACACATTAAATTATATATAATATTATTGTATTTAATATTATATAAAAGATTTTATAAAATATAAACTGTATCATTATTATATATTATATTTATATGATGTAAATTACTAAATTAATTATTTAAATAATATTATAGTTATATTTATCATTACATATTAAATTGTATAATATAAATTAACTCTCTTTCTCTTAACATCTCTCTCTCTCTCTACACCATAATAAACTAACTTCTAAAGCACCAAACCATGAACAACTTCATCTGAAGAAGGATACACACTATCAACACCTGTCCAAATCTGCAAGACTTGAAACCACTTTGCATAGAAATGTGGAGCAATAACATTTCTCTCAAACACCTCTGTAATATACAGTTCATACACAAGTGAACACAAGTTCCTCTGCATAGTAATCCAACACACCAAATTTTGTATGCAACACCTCTAAACACCTTCGATCAACATATTTGAACCACACAAATAGATCTCCAACCCAGAAGAATTGCGGAATAAAACTAGAACACTACTCTACAATACAAAACACTCTGCAACCCATTGTTTCCTTTTTTTATTCATTTTTCTAAAAAGCACTTTGAAACCAAGCACCAAAAACACATCATCAACATTTTCAAAACTTCCTCATCACCACCAAGCCAACTATAACATAACAACTCAACCATACATCCATAAATAGAAGCTTATCAAATCAACACTAGAGGTTGGCACTAGTAGCTTACTAATGACAACGTAATGCAACCAATCGAATCATCATCAGAGACAACACCAATTCAATACCAACTACACATCCTTGCAACAAACTCCTTATATAGTTTACATCAATGACAACACCAAAGCTTATTGACATCAATGACAACACCAACTGCACATACTTGTAACACTTTATCTCTCCCTCTATCTCTATCCATATCTCTCTACCCCTATATCTCTCCCTCTCTCTACCTCTCTCTATATATCACTTCCTATCTCTATATTTATATTTTTATCTCTCCCTCTCTCATTCTTTGTCTCCATATATTTATCTCTTTTATCTCTATATATTCCTCTCCTCTCCATAGTCGTCTCCTTCTCCGCCTCCATCTCCATCTCCATCTTTATCTTCCTCACTCTTTCTCCCTCTATCTCTCCCTTTTTATGTCCATATCTCTTCCTCTCTCTCCCTCTTTCCTTATTGTGAACATAACATGAGCCTGTTGGTAATGGAGCCCAATTATCTTCTTGATTCAAAGTTTTTGTTTCAATCATATTTGGATCAATATAAGTGGATGCATAGTTGATTTGAAGCTATCACTTCTCCATTGAGACCTTTGTTGCACAAACATCATTTGCTAATTAGCTTGCCAATTGACCTCATGTACTATACAAATGTATGCAAAAGAGCTTAGCATGCCTTTAATGAAATCCACAATTATTTTAGAGTGATTTTGAAGTTTATAGAAAGATAGAACATTATAGTGAAAGGAAATCATAGTGAAGGGAAAGAGGGGCCCTTGTGCATGGAAAAAGAAGCCAACTGAAATGATTTCATGACACTCTTTCAACAATAAAATATTTATTTATTTTTATTTTTAACATAATATAATTTATAATTATTATTATTATATATAATATTTATGTAATGTAAATTATATTAATGAGAATGAAAAATTACATAAGTGGCCAACCATGGCTAGCATGAAAAAAATGCATCCACAAACACTCCAACAACCATACACCTTGCTTGTTTCTAATGCCTTCATCAAAAAAACAACTCAACTGTTAAGGATGGAAAATTTTGTACAATTTAAGTTGTAGTTTTAACACCAGATTTGGTGTGAGATCATAATTGCATTCTAATCTAGCTTAACTCTATCTTGAAGATTTTCTTTTTCGTGTTTTGCACTTCTTGCCACTCCTCCCCATCCTCATTATTCTAGAATTTCAAGGGACCGTTAATTTGAACTGTTGACTGTGAAATACTCTCACCACCTCATATGGGTGAGCACTTGTCACTCACTAAAGATTTTGAAGGAGATGGAAATTGAATCCAATGTCGCTAGTTGTGCATTGGCCTTTGGTGGATTTAAATTGTTTGAGAATGATCGTTGAGGAAACTTTTAGGCCGGTTTCACCTCTAAAAATTCCTTTTAGCTTGAGAATCATTGTCTTTCCTAGCCACATCAATTAGGGAAGATTCATCCCTCTGGGAAGAATCTGGTTCTTCATCCTTCACCTTTGTCCTTCACCTTTGAAGGAGCTTTAATTAAGTAATGATGCGGAAGGGAATCCAACCACCAAGATTGTTGTTCTAATTTTTTTATGTTTATGGAGCATGAATTAGTCATGTGACTTGTTTCAAAGCATTTCCTGAATCAAAAAGGTGAGCCTTCGTAATCCAAAAGTTGAGTCCAACTGCGATCTGCAAACTTCAAGGTGATGTTGGGAAGTAATTCCCTTGTGACATCCTTGTCTAGACAAGGATGCAGACAAATATTGTGTGGGTGAAATTGAGAGTTTTTGAATCAGTAGTCGGGAAGCAACCCAATGAATCACCAATCACCTAAAAGCAATCTGCAAACTAGAACTATAATGAAATATTTGGTAGGTGGACCCAAATAGGTTTCAGAGAGAAGGATTTAGTAGTTGGATTAAAATCAATGAACCATGGTTTGAGAAGGAGCAGGTTTTGTCCCCAACACTATTTCTCAAGTAGAATGGTGTCCCTATCCTATCTGCAATCAAACACCATAATAAAAAATCCTTGTGCACAAGGGTAGACTTTATATTACCTTTGAGTGCAGGTTGTCATACCAATGAAACCCAATCATACAAATTTGGTAATTTTAGCCAAAAAGAGTTGAACTGGCTAATCAATTTATTGAAAGTGAAAAATTTATCCCCTTCAACAACCTCCTTCTTGAGCTTCTAAAAAAAATTTGGAATAGGAGAGGAGTGCTCAAGAAGGAGCACTCTGATAAGGGTTATTGGACAACTCAAAGAGACTCCATGCATATCAGAAGTCGAGTTGCCTGTCAATGGTCGAGCATCCCATACTGTTGATTTGAATTTATTTTCTTGATTTGATCCAATAGTAACATTCCTAAAGGAAGGACCAATCCCAGATTTTAATTTCACCAAACCATAAGACCCAATCGCGAGATGGGTTTTCATCATCAGAAATTGAATTATGTAGCACCAAGGAATTGTTTGTGCACAAATTTCCTGGAGCCCTAGCCGAATTAGGGCACATCCATGGGGGTGACTTGGATCCTAGCTCCACATAGTCTAGAGCAGGTGACAGATTCCCATCACAGGCGAGAAGATGTGGCGTGGCAGAAGCAATTTCGCCCTCAACATAGGGTCAAGCAAGATGCAGCATTGGAGAGGAAGCAAAAATAACAAAGGTGACAAAAGGCAACATTCTTTCCCATTATGTAATGTAAATTATTATACTTCATATTTTGTGCTATTTTTTACAAATATTATTTTATTATTAGTTCTTGTCGCAAGCAAAAAACTTATGCATCCATTCAATACAATTTTTTTGCATGACATTAATAGTCCCACCAATGAAAAGCTAGAATTAAAAAGTTGACCACCAATTCTATGTAGTCTATATTAAATTCTCTATTTTTCAAATAATTAAAATATGCTTTATCTTTTTTTTCTAGTGGTTGGTTTTGTGAATGTACAAAAAACAAGATTTTTTTTTAATGCATTTAATTTGTTTGAGTACAAATTTGAAGCCTACTGATTACATGAATGACATATGCACTATTCATTGACATCATAATAACCTAAACATTTCATTTGTGCCAAATTTGTGAAAGTTTATGAAAGGTTATTAAATCAAGGAATTGCAAATAAAAAAGTTTTTTGTTTTCTATGCTATAATAAAGCTTACAATCAAATTTAATGTTAACAATAAATGAAATCAGTAAAATTTATCTATTAACATTAAATATTATGGTGACATTTTCCAAATTGACTATAAAGAATAAATGTTACAGTAAGATTGATCTACCCATATTAAATATAACAGTTGCATTTTGAAGACTTTATTTCATACATGCCAATTTTGTCAATGGTAAATAAATAAGGGTGATCCCACTACAGTCATTTACAATTTTTGGCCAAACTGGACACTGAAATAATTTTTTTAACTAAATCTTCACTTTCAGGCACCTATAGCGACAAAACTGTGAGGAATTTGAAGATGATGCAAACTAGAGTTTCATGACATTTTGTCTGTAGAATCTAAAAAAAAAATCATTTTTTTTGGAATCAGATTGCACTTTTTTCCATCTCCCTTGAAAACTAGTTTTTTCATAAAACAACATTTTAAAAAAGTGACGCTCACCGTATAACGCATAACTTTTTTTCCATGAAGGATAAAATTAATTCTTTTGAATTTAGATTTGTAACTCGATATCTAGTGCTTCCACTTGGTTAGATAGTTTTTATTGAATATTTTTCTTTAATCAAGTTTCAAGTCAAACCAATTGTAATTCGCATAACACGACCATATAATCGCTGTAATTTTTGTATGTATCAAAATTCAATATTTTTTTTGTTGGATCAAGGACTTCAATATCTGTGCACTCATATTTTTCAAAAAAAATTGATAATGTTATTTTTCCACATGTGCAAAGAGCTTCATTTTGAATGAAAAACCTATGTTTAATAAAACTAAAAAACAAATATATAATAAAACCAAAACATATTAAAATTATATTCGTTGGATAACTCGTTCTGAGAACTACCTAATTCCAGTTGAGTTTGTGAAGTCTCTGCCATTTTCATGTTCAAACCAAGCTCCGAAGTGCAAAAATTTAGGTTTTTTTTGTGAATTTTGTCAAACATCAGGGAAATGGAGGGTTCGCCCGAACCAGGGGGGTTTGAGCGAACCCAACTCAAACCCAAGTTCGACCGAACCCCCTTCCCAAAAGGGTTTTTCATTCAAATTTTTTCTGTACATGCAATTAATGGGTTCGCTCAAACACTAGTTCAAGCGAACCCTTTTTTGGTTCATTCGAATCATCTAGTTCATTCGAAACCCCAAAAGGTAAAATTTTGCCATGGGATCATTTTTTTCAAGTTTTCCTTCCTCATTCAAATTGTAAACCACTTTTGTGGGTTTACCCATAAATGAATGTACAAGCATTTATTTTAACATTGAGTGGTAGACAAAAAGAGAGTAAGTGTAGTAAAAATTTGCATCGGAAAAGACATGGAGGCCAAAAAATCTTTAACTATGTAGAAAAATCTACCAAAATCTTATATCGTGTGGATGGAATGATGAAATGAAATAAATATTACATTTTGTGTTAGACAATAATTGAAGATTACAATTTGGACAGCTCGTAAACTACAAAAATAGGATGAAGATGTATTGCAAGGTCTCAAAATTGTAGTTCGAGAGAGACTAAAGAAGTTTTCCAAGTTTTGGAAAGGTTGGACAACATTCTTAAAAAATAGAATGTGTCATTCTGAAAGCACTGAAGGCGCCATTATGAAAGCTTTAAATCTACATTTTGATTGTAGAAGGTCTAATATTCTACCTTCATTCTGAAAGCACCGGTGCCATTCTAAAAGCACTAAAAGCATTGAAGAACATTCTGACTGTAGAAGGTCTAATCTTCTATCTTCATTCTGAAACGACTGAAAAGCATTGGTCTAGTCTAATCTTCTATCTTCATTTTGAAAGCACTAAAAAGCATTGGTCGAATCTTATGTGTTTTGCATGTGATTCATTGTCTATAATTTTGTAGTGTGTTCTTTCTTTAGATCAAAATTGTTTTAACTAAAGAAAAAAAAATAGATTTTGAAATGAATAAGAAAGCAAGGTGACATTTTTTTGTGCATTTTGCAATTGAAACATATATTTGATTTTTTTGCAAAAAATCACAAAGCAAATTATTGGTTATGGTGAAAGAGAAAATATGTAACAAGTCCAACAAAATGTATGACAGATTAGGTAAGGATGTATCAAATATTATTTTATTTGTCTTTCTATGTAACTTGTCCTAATTATCTTGCTAAATCGGAGATTTCTTTTCATAATTTACAGCTTCAGCAGTTCACAGGAGCAGTTACACTTGAAAGTTGTCCAAACATAGGACAAACGAATTATAAATCATTACATTGTTGATAAATAGGTATCTATAAATTTTAGACTAACACTATGTCCACCTTGTTATATGTGTGTTATTTTTCAAATATTGAAAATGAACTTTGTTAGATGAGTGTTCAAAATGAAGTTTCTTAGATGACTGTTCATGTCAGGAGCTTTCGGATTGTAGACAATAACTTTTGGATTGTACACAATAATTGGGCAATCAACTGTTGCTAATAGTTTAAGCTTGTATCATGTCTTATTTTGTTTGATTTCTTATGTTAGGTGTTTGCTAATGCAAGAATTTTCATGCAACTTTATAGGTTTACAAGTTTGGAGGAGTAGTTAATATTTAGGGAGTTGCAGGCATACAATATATAGATTATAAGTTTGTGCTCTTTCGATAAATAGGTAAGTGTCAAAGACTTTGCATTTATATTTAAAGAAGAGTTTGTATCCTCGCTTTTTTCCTTTAAAAAAGTATTCAAGTGTTGCTAGATATCTTGTTTCACAAAGATGCTTCATCATAAGAAGTAAAATATTACTTTTGGTCATTAAAAAGGCTATAATTAAGCCTGCACTGCTTGGTCAATGAGTTGCATTAAGATAAAATAACAAAGTGGTCCCACTTAACTTGTTTAGAAAATATGCTTTATCATAAGTGTTAGAATGAAACTTAAGATGCAAACTCATCATACTTCTTCATCCATTTGTGGTGATGAACAACTTTAGTAGGCATCTACGAGGGATACTTTAAACTCTTAAGTGTAAGAATAAATATTGTAACTCAAGTGCATTTGTTGACTTCTTCAACCATATGTTGAGATAAATGGCTATAATTGGTTTTAACAAAGGAGACTTTATAGAATGTTAGGTCCCATTAACATTCCTTTCATGTTAATAATAAAGTTTCATTAAGTTTGGGAAAAACTTTTAGTACTATAAGCAACTGTTGTCTATATCATGAGCTATTGGTATGGACCTACAATGACATTATTGTTTCAATACAAGGGTTTTACATAAGTAGGTATTTTGTTGGCTATTATTTCCAACTTGGTCACAGGAACATAGAGCATGGAATAACCATCTAGCTATAGTTTAAGAGTCTTTTAGTAGGGTCAACATGTAACCAAATCTAGCTAGACTTAAAGCATCTTTAAGTAGGGTCAACATGGAAGAACCTGATCCAGCTAGAATTAAGAATCTTTTCCAGTAAGGTCAAGACTGAAGACCTACTGGAACAAATTAATCTATGCATAATTTAATTTATACACTTAAACTAGTTCAATTGCAAAAATTCAAAAATATGATTTTGGATCAATCTCAAAAATTCAGAAACTACTATTAAGCTCAACTATGAAATTCAACTATCTATTTAATAAGATAATCATCTAATTATTGATATAGAGCCCCATAGTAGAAGAGAAGACAAATCAAACAAACCTATTAGTAGCTCAACCAAATCTTTGAAGCCTAGTAGCACCCAAATTGCTATAAGAAGACCCATTAATATTTATTTTTAGAAAGCTAGAGTGACATGACTTTTTCACTTTTGTAGAAGCCCTCAAGGTAGAGTAGGAACAATAAGAGGAAACACCATAAATATGAAGCTCAACACTTTATGAAATAAGAAATATGTTCAACCTTATATCACTTCATATCAATTGTCTCCTTAATAAAATTCATAGTCATCAAATAGATTTGTAAGATTAAACTATGATGATCTTAAAAATTCCAATGATTTAATTCAAGAAAAAATTACTAGAGGATAAAAATAAGCCAAAGATCTAGTCCACCTTAAGAGTGTTGGTGAAAGAGGGTGGTTGACCCTTGTTAGTCTACAACTCAAACAAGGAGGCAACATGGATACCAAGTCAATTCAAGATCTACTACCATTTCCCCCAACCACCAAGAGTGAATGAACATTGGAAGAAAATGAGAGCACAAAACTCTTCATTAGTAATAAATAAAACACATTTAGAAGGGAGCAATTTATTAAATGTGCACATTTTCCATTATGCATACATTTCCTCCAACCTATTGTTGATGGGTGTTTTGCACACTTTCTCAACATAGGAAGTACATGAATGCACTACCTCTCTTGAAAGGAGACTTCCAACAACAAGTTATTGAAAGTCACCCCAAGGTCTCTCGGGTGTCAAGTCTTGACAGTGCTTGGAATTCCTTAGTTGATGTTTGATGTGATTTTGCTGGTAATCACAGGGCAAAATTACATAGATGGATGCGAAGTGGATCTTAAATTCTAAAGTTTCTAAGATGGAAGTAAAGGTGCACGTTGTTGTAGGTTCAAATAGCAATCTAAAACTTCAGTATTTTCTTAAGTTTTGGCTTTACAATGTGCAATGGACCTTACCACAAATTATTTTCTAAAAAAGAGCAGGGAAGAGGGAAGGTTCCTAGATCTACAAATAACTATGAACAATGATCATAGAGATTCTACTATGGATAGCTTCCTTCAAACAAAATTTCACTTAACTAAAAATAATCACAGTCTCATGAAACTTTGTGTTATCTTCTAAGATCTGTAGATTTTTCACCATTCATCCACCATATATATGCATGAATAAAGATGAAGATTTAGAGCAGCTTAAAGTTTCAGCCCAAACTAAATTTACAAGACCATTTACTAGCAGCAAATGGAAAAAGTATGGACTGGAAGGTATCAACACAACAAAAATTTCTACAATCACAAAACAATATTACCAAAATCTATCTAAGCAATTTAAAGCTAACTAAAGCAACAATGAAATCTAACTAAAACATCCAATAATGGGAGATTGAATCATGAAACATGTAGAGAAACTCAGAAAATGCACCAAATCAATGTATTTTCATTAGAAATTTCTACAGCATGTCATTACAACAACTCAACTCTCTCTTGAAAATGAGAGGAGACCCCCTATTTATAATGTCCAAAAAGTAGAACAAATGGCCAGGATTTAATCTCATTGTGTGGCCAAGATTCACTACAACTTGGGGTTCTACCTACCCCCCAATATATTACAATTTAAAACACAGCCTTGTCTTTATCCCTATTTTGTCCTCTAGTGACAACACTATAGCAATTTTTTCTTTTTGTTGATTCCCTTTTTGTTGTAGCTACTCTATCAAGAATTCTTCATTAATAATAGGGTTTCCTTCCTACTTCTTCAAGGATGCATACTCCATGAACTTCAGAATTACCGATTGTAGCTTGTCAACCTCCAAAATCTTGGATCATAGCTAGCAATTGATAACTCCATTCCTTGGAGTTATCTGCAAGCCTTTCCTAGTCTTCATCATACTTGGCAGTGTGGTCCCTGAACAGTTTTGACTGGGTGAAGACGTGGGTTGAAAAACTCATGAAATCCATGGTTATTTCTGTTGACATCCTGTCCTCCATCCTTTTTTGAAAGTGAGGCTTTATTTTCTCCGGATCTATTTGTACGATAGGCATCTCATAGCCCATCATTAACTTTAGGTACCGGGCACAATCCACTTTGATCTCTTTGACCCATTCAATATCTGGATCCACTTTATCAAGCAATTGCTCCAACCTTTCTTGATTGTTCTCAAAGTCCTACTTCCATACATCCATGAACCAATGATCGACCTCCTTGAACGCGAGTTCCTTTTCCCATGTGGCACTTGGTAGTCAGAGGATAGCCTCGATCTTTGGGTAGGTGGACCTATACATTGCAGGGAATTCAATGCAAAGTTTCTTCGTACTCTCAAAAGACTGCTAGAGATCCAAGAATTTGTTTGTTGTTCCAATAGCATGGCTAATGCTCGTGTTTCTGACATATAAGACCTACTGGAACCAGCTTTCCATAGTCTTGTCCAAGTTCTTTCTCTTTTCCAGCTTATCAATTTTCTCTTTTGACAACAGTTGTGGCAGAGCCGTGGACGTGGTAGGCATTTCTTCTGTTGAGGACAATTTCTGAATGTACGTTGTTAGATCAACTACCTGTGCCTTAAGCTCTTCCTTTGAAACTTTGTCTTGTTGTATAAGATGCACCATGGTAGCGATGAACTCTTGGAGATGTTCCACTTTCTGATCCCTTGTAGCCATCCCCAAGTCAATAGTATTATAACTTACCCCCTCTTCCCCTACTATGGGCGTAGCCACCTAGACGGTCCTAGATCTAGAAACATCCATTGTTACTTTGGATCTGACCTTGGGCTTCTTTTCCTTTTTGGTAGTAATTTGTGATCTAGCTAGGATAGCCTTTAGTTTCGTTCTCGGACTGCTTGGGGCAGGAGCCTTCTTTACAAGTTGTTTTTCTAGCCATTCAAGCATTTGAGCCTTTTCTCTAGGTGACTCATGATCACCTTCTTCTTCACCCTTTCTAATTTCAATCTCCTCCTTTGGAGCCTCTTCTTCTACCTTTGTATCTTCCTTGTCCTCATCAGAATCCTAGGTGAACGTTATGCGTCTGATTGGGGACTTGGTGGGCAGGCACTCTTTGGGACTTTCTTCTCTCTTAGCCTCCCCTTCCCTTCTGTCATCATGCTCATGCTCATGTCCATGCTCGTTAAGCTTTTCAATTTTGAGGCTTTTGGTAGTCTGACCATCACCCTTAGGTTTTTCTTCCTTTGCACTCTCTTCTTCTTTATGAGGAGCTGACACATCCTCCTATTGTTCCCTTGCAGGAAATTCCACATTTTTTGTTGTCCTATCACCTTCTTGGCCTTCTTCTCTGGGAGGACTCCTTTCTACTTCTTCCCCAATGTCTTTCAATTGTCAGGCCATTTCCTCCTCGAGATCATCATCAAATGTTTGTACGATTTCAGTATTGGGATCTCTTTCGTCACCACTCTCGAACGATCATGTTTCTTCCTCCTCATAAATCACCCTGTCAATTTGCCAGTGTTCATATTTTGGGTGTTTATGGTACTCATCTGCTTCCTCCTCTAATGCCTTTGTAGTCTCCATCTCCTGCTTCTCCCATTCCTCGGAGATTAACATTGTGGCTTCCATTGCCGGTGGTCCCATTGGAGGTTTCGAGGGTGGAGCACTAGCGAGGACCTACGTCAAGGTAGCTTGGATGGTGGGATCCAAAAATATTTGGGAAACTTCAGAGGGGGATTTTTGCATGTGTTGTGAGAAAGCCTTTGGCAATGTGAATGCGGGCATTGGTATTGTCGTTGCTGCCAGTGGAAGCTACGTAGTGGGCGACATGGAGGCAGAGGAAAGCAGAGAAGTTGAGGCAAAGGAAGAGTCAACCAATATCACATACCCAATTGGCAGAGAGGAGGCGAGGTGGACCGAGATGTCCACCACAGGCGAGGATGTGGCTATCATGGCTTGAGAAGTAGATGGGAGAGCAGCGGAAACATGGATAGCTGGAGGAGATTTTAGCTGATTTGTTTTCCCTTCTTCACCCTCATGAAGGGGATCCTCCTAAATTGCATGTCGTCCTGCAATGCTTCCCGTCCTTTTATGCCTCTTCGAGGGTGAACCCTCCGACTCTTTTCTTGAATACACCTTTGGGTCTGGCTACTACCCCGCCTCAGCCTCTTTTCTCTTCTTAGATCTCGCGAGCGGAGGAGATTTGGATGTCTCTCCGGTTGAGGTTGTAGCGACAACATCCTCTATAGAACTAGGCTCACTCTTGAGCCCTTCATATGTTAATATAACCCCTTGTTTTTTTAATCATGCTACCTGTCCATTGACCTATTCTTTAGTGTGAGCCTCGATGGGCTTAGTTATAGTATCAAGGTCATCGACCTCTTGCTCGTCCCAATCTATTGTTTGCAATGGAAAGTTAGTGACTGTAGTGTACCTGGGGTCCATGACGGTGCTTTCATCTTCTTTGACTTGATCAGGTATGGGAAAGATATTCACCCTTCTTACAAAATATGCAGTCATCTGCACATAATGCCTTGCACGTACCTCCTTATCATCTTAGCAATTTGCCTAGAAATCTTCTATGTTCAATGCAAATGGGTGTATCCTGGTCCTAGTGCCTTCCTTACATGCCCATATGGGTCTATCCATACGCGAGCAGTGTTCAAGCAAAAATGATATTCTACTGATTCCTTCTCTGAATTCCCAACACATTGGGAGGTTTGCAATTTGTACATTCCTCGACCAATAGTTAAGGGATAAGCGATCCCTACCAAATGTTTGTTGCTGAGAACTGAATGCACATGTTATAGCTATCAAGAGAGCTCTAACAGTATAATCCGGTCATTCGGGTACTGAGGCAGCTTATTCGACCTTTCTGTGTAACCCTAGGCACAAATGTATGTAAACTTGGGGTACAGGATGAACAAGAAGATATTATTTCAAGAATGTCCGAGCACTGTGAGAGACCCTCCTTTCAAAATCTCCACCCAGTAATCTGATAATGTGACCCACGAAGGCGTCATTCACTCTATAGTACTCCTTCTTGGAGTTCCTAAACTGGAGTTGAGGGTATCTGTCATAAACCTTCAATGCACGACCTGGCTTCTCATTAGGTGCCACAAACAATCCACTATATTGCCTATGCTCAACTAGTGAGTATACAAGATAGGAGGTCATGTAGAACTTGGAGGTCTTCTTTACACCCATGAATTGCTTGTGGAAGCAATCACTTATTATGCCTCCCCAATAGAACGAGGCTTTTGTGGTGACATCTTCCTCCCCGTGGAGAATCTGCTCTACGAAATATACCATCCATTCTTGAAAATATGCAGTAGTAGGGAAGCCCATCACCCTGCTCAATAGGGTCACCAAGTCATGGTAGTCCTCATGGAAGTCGCTACGGAAGAGCTCCTGAGGAACCTTTGCGGTGCTGCCCCTTTTCTCTTTAAGCCAGTATTGGTTTATAAGCTTCTTATAGCCAGTGGGGTTTTCATCCCATGTCGCCTCACATTTTGTGATGGTTGGTGTTTCCATTGTTTCAAAGGTGGGGATGTGGAAAGTATTTGTTATTGCTTTAGCTAACATATCAGCAAGGATGTTTCCATCTCTATCAACTATTGTCTGTGTCTTAGGCTAATATGCCTGCCAGCAGGCCATGACCAATTCAGGGGCTATAAGGGACGGAGGAAAACCCACAGCCTTAGCAATTCCACTTTGTCTGATTAATCTTGCATTATTAGTCTTCAGATGGATCCTGACCCTCTACTTGAATTCATCAATATCAACATGGTCAATATTGGTATATGTTATTTCCTTCTAGTCCGTGATGACTTTGGACTGCAACGACTCTCCTTGGAATTGGAACTTCATCTAGTCCTTGTCGTCTTTTCCACGAGGAACCTTGCCCACTTTCTTCCCTTTGTCCTTTTCTGTAGCTACCCCTGAGGGTCCTGCACCTAGTTCCATATATCCTACAAACAAGGCACAATGAGTATAACCAATCACAAAAAACATGAATGTTAGTCATAATCCCATAAACGAAGTCCAATTAGACGATATATCATTCATAAAATCACACTTTTACTTCAAGACATCGTTTGTAATTTACTAGAGGGATTTTGAACATCCCAAGCCCGAAGGGCTAGATTTCCTTGACAAGAATGTTATTCAAAGGGAAAACATAGTTGGGCAACCCAGGTGGTTTCTCTCGACCCTAGATTTTGATGGTTTAGAAGGCCCATGCAGGAGAAGGCCGAATTTTGGCATGTGGGCCGAGATAGGTTGTTAAATTAAAGGTCATTTGGAAGCTTATTAGAGAGCCCAAAGATACAAGGCCAAAAAGTTGTCAAGGTTTAGCCATTTGGGATGGCCAGAAGGAAACAAAGTTCTGAGGACGGAGCTCTGGGGTCCAGGACCTGGGATGTCAAAAGGCGGTCAATATACCCTACTAGTCATTTAAGTGCTAGGGCCTAAAGGGGCGAGAAGCCGTTGGTTAAATGTTGTTTGGGATGGCAGGCATTGAATAGAAATCCGGCGGGGGTGGCCTAGTTGGTCGGGCCCAACATTAAGCTTGGCTTCAAGCATTTCCTTAAGTCTTTAGGCAATTAGCACGGCGGGCCTTGGAGGTCAGAAAGGCAGACTCAAATTTCCCTTTTGTGCTGGCTGAGATGCGATGAAGCCCGACAAGGGAAAGGATGCCTAAGTTTGTTGTTGATTGTCTTTGCGGTGAATAAAGGCTCAGGGCCTGGTGGTTGGAAGGATGTTGCCAGCAGCCACTTGAAATGGCAAAGACGCCACAAAATCTCATGGAAACAACTCCACGAACCAAGGATTGGGAGGGAAAGGAAATAATTCATTTTGGTTTTTTACCTAGAGAACGAAAGGCGAGGCAGACCTTGGGATCAAGTGGACTGGACCATCACGTCGTTCCACAAGGTGAAAGTGACACGGAGTCCTGAGGATTGAATACCGTAGGAGCGAACCCGAGAAGGATAGATGGAGGCCAATTTTGCAAGTTTGTTTAAGTCCAACGACGATTTGCCGACGGAGGTCCGAGGTCGCGGGTCCGGAGGGCACGGATGCCCTGTGCAAAGAACGACGACGACAAGGTGGGGTTCCAGATTTGTCCTAAAGGATGTTTTTGGAGGGTTTTTAGAATTTCAACACATGGATTTTTTAGGTGTCATCTTGTTTTACCTTATTAAGTTATTTGTAGCCCACGTTTGTTCATCATTAAGTGTAAAATCACAAAAAACCTTTGCAGGAAGGTGGACGACTAACCTACCTCAAAAACCTAGTAAAAGAGGTTGCAAAATCCACTAAGGATCGACGAACGATGGCAACGGGCGCGAGGGCAGCTGGCGACAAATGCACTGGACTCCTCAAAATCTACTCTGAACTCCTTTGGCCAACCTGACATATGAAAATGATAGGTTGAGCCAGATATTTATACCCAAAATTAGCAATTAATACACCCATTAATTCCCGTATGGATGACAGGAAGGTTGGTGAGTTCAAAATCTCAGACGGGGGCGGAAGGACTAGGGTCTAGGGGCCGGAAGGACATGACCTAGTGGCTGCTTCAAAGTTTGTTATTTTCAACCGATGGAAAAAGGGAGTCCGGGGTCCAGGGGGCAGAACACCGTCGTAGGTTGGCCATCAGAAATGACGAAGTCAACATGAAGTTTTGGGCAGAGAAGTCTGGAGGGATGGGCCCAGTGGGGGGAAAAGGTGATCCAGTTTGCAATGTAAGTTAAAAAGGAGGAAATCATGAAGCTGGGTCTTGGGGCATGGGAAGGTGGAGGCCTTCAGCCATTTAGGGTAGCGAACACTCGACGGAAACCTGGTAGGGTAGGCCCCAAGGCGCCTGGTAGAAGCAAACTACCAAGGAAACTCTGTAGGGGACCAAGACTTAGCAAAATTGGAGGGGATGAAACACAATCAACCTAAGATGAGAATTCAAAGACATGTTAATCATCTAGGACACCAAAACAAGGGCACACAAAATGAGGCAGTGAAAAAATGATCAGACAAGGCAAAGAAAAGAGAGGGTCCCCATTTTGAACGGGGCGTGTGTGCTGAAGGCACAACAAATGGCGACTCTGATGGGAAATGTGTAGTGAATTCATTCCTCTCTACCAAAATGGTGATCAATGACCGCTAATCCAACCGAGCAAGGTACATAAACCATCCAACACCAAAAGTAACTTGGACATTGCCCCACTGCCAGTCAGGCATCCATAGCCCCGATAGAGTTGTTGTTGTGTTCCCATGGATATTGCTCTACTGCCAGTCGAACATCCATAGCCCCAATAGAGTTACCCACACACCCATACGATCGCTTTATTTCATTATTTTCTTTCCTTTCTTCCTTTCAACATTTCCTTTTCTCACTTATCTTTTGCTCAACCGTGTAAGCACTGAAGCCTACAATGGGTTGGGGAACCACAATGGCCACTGAAGTGAACTTAAATTTTTTCACTTACTAGGCTATTAGAGTAGCCATTGTATCATCCTTTGGAAATAATTAACATGTGTTTTGTGCAAGATCTGAGATGTGTGTGAAAAGATCCAACCAAGGGTTAAGTTTTAAGGTAGAGTTCAAATGAGGAAATCATTCCTAGGAAACTTTCAGGGACCAATAGTCTAGAATGAGCATTTAGCCAAAGAACACTAAAGATGGACAACAAAGTGAACCGTTCATCGAACGAGCACGACCACCGCAGTGGGATGGAGAACACTCTCTTTGAAATAAAACAACCGAGAGGCCAACAAAATAGAGCAACATGGAACAACAAAATGCAAGCAAACCAAAGGGCAATCTACTCTAACCTATACACAAATATTTACAAGGAAGAGCTCGATAGAGCTTAGACATGGAAGTAATGCTTCAAGTGCTACCCGTTGACGGGCAACGAGACGTCTTCACCAGTTAAGGTCTTTACGTGGAAAGCATTGTCTCCAAAAAATTTAGCTATTTGAAAGGGGCCAAGCCAAATCTTGTTGAATTTGTTATGTCCCCCTTTCTTTTCATGGGCCTTGCCTCAGTACAAGACTAAATTTGCAATTCTAAAGGCCTTGATCTTGGCTCGATGATCGAACCAGCATTTGACTATGCCTTGGTGTTTGGAAAATTTTTCTATTGTGTGGTCTCGTACTTCTAAATGAAAGAGCTTAACTAATCGAGCTTCTCTATGGTCACCCCCTTCATAAAAGTTGTTGATAAACTAGAGGGTGAGGATCTTCAGGTGGATAGGAAATATAGGCTCTAAGCCGTAAACCAGGTGGAATGGGAAATCACCAAGGGAAGCCTTACGGTAGGTACGGTCTGCCCAAAGGGAAAATTAGAGCTGCGTATGCTAGTCCTTGAGATTCCTATCGAGCAATTTTTTGATCACTATAATCAGGTTTTTTTTCATGGATTCAGCAAGGCCATTGCCTTGAGGGTAGTAATTGGATGAAAATTTAAGGGTGATTCTATAATCAAAAGTCCAACCAAAAATTTTTAATGAAGCAAATGCAGGTCCATTATCACACAACAATGCATAAGGATAGCCGAAGCGATTTAAAATGAAACTTTCCAAAAAAATTATAATTACCTCAATTGTGCATTGTCTACATACAATTGCTTCCGTCCATCTAGTGCAATAATCAGTAGTGGTAAGAATGTACCTGTGTCCCACAGATGATGGAGGGCTTACCAGACCAATGAAATCAAGACCCCATTGCGCAAACAGTCTCACCTCCAGAACAAGTTGCAGTGGGACAACAACATTCTTCTCCTTGGTGGCAGTAGTATGACATGTGTGGCAAGAGCGGACATGCCCATGAGAATCCTTGAAGGCCGTCAGCCAATAATACCCGACTCTTAGTATTTGATGTGCAGTGGAAGGCCCAGACCCATGACCAATACCAAACTTGTCATGAAACTCCTACAGGACTTGATCTACTTCTTCCTTGCCAAGGCATCTTAGGTAGATGCCTTCATGATTTTTCTTGTATAAAATGGAACCTTGCAACATGTAACTACTTATTTTCAGCATGAGAGCACGTTTTTGGACCCCTTGTAAGTGAGGTGGACACTTGTGGTTCAACAAATAATAGACGATGTCCTCGTACCATTCTCCTGGAGAAACATCTTCGAGCTGGTATTGCTACACTATGAGTTCGGGTCCTACCTCTGCTGCTACTTCAACAATTGTTCAGGTAAGTGCATGTCCTCTCACCAACCTCATCAATTAGATCTCCATGTCATACTCCTAGAGCAATGTGACCCACTTGGCCCTTTGTTCGCCCAATTCGTTCTGCATGAGCAATATTTTCACTGATGGATCAGAGAAATGGCGAACACCTTATTACGGAGGATGTAATGTCTAAATTTCTTCACTCCCCTAATGAGGACGTACACTTGTTTTTCTATGTTGTGGTAGTGTAATTCACCATCTTTCAATGGAGCACTCATGAAGGCTATTGGGTGCTCATTCCCCCCTTCATCTTTCTGAGTCAAAATGCTAACATAGTAATGCTTTGAAGTGAACGAGTAAATGTAGAACGACTCCATATAGTCTGAGCTATAGGTGCCTCAACAATTGCTTGATTAATTTCTTCAAATTATTGCTTTGCTTCAAGGGTCCACTCAATCTTGGCATCTTGCTTTAGCATGGTGTTGAGCGGTTTGACAATCTCAGCAAAGCCCGTGATGAATTTCCTTACAAAGGTGATCTTTCTGAAGAAGGATTTTAATTCTTTCTTATTGCCTGGTGCCAGAATTTTTAACAAAGACTAGATACGTTTAGGGTCTATAGAGATCCCCTACTCTGAAATGACATGCCCTAGCAACCTCCCTTCAGTCACTCCGAAGATGCACTTCTTCAGATTAAGGGAGACCCCAAACTCCCTACACCTTTGAAACACCTTACATAAATAAGAGACATGTTCACTCTGTTTCTTAGAGAACACAGTCAAATCATCCATGTAGATGATTATACACTTTCTAATTAGGTCCTTGAAGGCAATGTCCATGGAACGCTGAAAGGTTGCGCCAGCATTGATGAGTCTGAAGGGCATCCTTCTGTAAGCAAAGGTCCCCCACTTGGTGGTGAATGTTGTCTTGTGGTGATCTTTATATTGCACCATAACTTGGTTGTATCCAGAGTATCCATTGAGGAAGGACATCATTTGAGAGCCATTGATGATTTGTAGTACCTCATCCAATGAAGGCACTGGGTAGTTATCTTTCTCTGAAGCTCTGTTCAAATTGTGGAAGTCTACACATAATATGATTTCTCCGTTCTTTTTTCTTATCGGGACCAAGTTGGCCACCCAAGTAGACTGCCTGATTGGGAAGATAATTATTGTTGAAAGCAATTTCTACACCTCTTTGTATATGATTGGTTCCAGCAAGGTGTTGATAGGCACTGTCCGTGAAATGGCCGCACTTCTATTTTGAGAGGGATGGTGTGCGTGATGATAGAGGTGTCATAAGTCTAAAGATCTTCATAGCTCCATGCCACCACATTATGATATTTTCGTAGAGCATCCACAATCCCTTTCTTTTCTTCTGTAGTACATACCTTGCCAATAAAAACATTTTTGACCTCCTCAACAGTTCCAAGGTTGTGAGCATCGCATAGGTTACTTATGGATTCCTTCTTCGTTTGTTGATCCTAATCTCTGATCTGATCTAAATAAAAAATGTGCTCCAACTGAACCATCCCTTTGGGAATCGTGTTGGTTTTGAGGTTGATAACTCTTTCTATATCTAATTCGGCCTCTTCCAAATCAGCTTCATCAATTATTTAGGTGGCAAAGACATCAGAGCTCGTGATGAATTCAAGGATATGCTTATCATAATTGAAGACTTGAAAATGAGTGACATTATCTAGAACTGAAGGTGTGGATGTCAGCTCAACAGTGAATTTATTGAGACCCGATAAGGATAGAGGTTGTAGCATGCTGGCTGCTTGAGCCAAAGCATCAGCTATGTAGTTTTGAGCACATGAGATCAATTGTATATTGAATGCATCTAGTCCTTCCAAAAGATCCCAGACCCTGTGCCTATAGTTTGCTAATCTTCTGTCATGGCAGGAGTACAACTTCCTGACCTATTTGACTACTAGCTCGGAGTCACCGAAAACTTGCAGCATTTTAACATTTTTCTTTAAGGCCATCAGAAGACCATGGACAAAGCCTCGTATTCTACTATATTATTGGTGCAATAAAATTAGAGTCAATGGGCAGCGAAATAAGACTTACCCATAGGGCTGACTAGCTAAAATCTGGTGCCAACTCCCTGCTTTGATTTAGATCCATCAAAACACAATGTCCAGAATTTGGACGACTCTTTGACGCCGGGGCCACTAGGGTGGTCATTTCCTTTAAGTTGTGGGTTGACATCCTCGATCTCCATAGCAGGTGTTATTTTGGCATGATGAAGGATGGGTTGCCTCGAGAGTGTCTCCTTCTTAGGAACAACTAATTTCTTGACATGTTCTACCGCCGTTTGGCACAGGCAGCAGTCGAATTCAAAATGAGTTGCATCATGCACCCTAAACCAATTTGGGCGTAGGAGCTCTTGGAAATTCACTCTTATACCCAAGCTGAGCTGGTCTTGTATGCACTTCTCCATAAAATTTTGGAATTCATCCAGCAGTCCTAGAGTACCATCTCCCGAAGATTCCTCATCATCAATCTCTACTAACATCTCGGTGCTCTGAGGCGTATGAGCTAAATCAACTGTAGGGATACATTACACCAAACAAAATTCTGCAACCATGCCTTCTCCTTGAGTTTTTGCTTCTTCTTGATATGCATAGGGACAAAATTTTCGTAGCTCTATTTCTACAAACAACACCTCATTCAAGTTGTTGTATTCAGTGATAAAATTAATTTCATGTGTGGCTCTCGATGAATGTGGATCTAGTTTGGAAGTCTCTTCTATGGTAGCTGCATATGGGAAAACTCTGTTGTAGCATATTTGTTCAATGCACGATGAAATCCCAACCTAAGATGATTTCGTACACATCAGGGATATCTACAACTTGGATGTCAATGACTTTCTGTATCCTTGGGTCTACAGAAATCTGCATGGGGATTCGATTCATTTCTCCCACAATGTTTATCTTAGTTTTGTCTAGTTGAGTCACCTTTTTCCTTGAAGGTGTAGGGGTAATCCCAAGGGCTTTGTATATGGCTAGGGGCATGATGTTGGTCGATGCTCTAGAGTCAATCAAACAATTATATAGATTTTTCCCAAAAATTCGGATGGTGGTGAGAAAGGGCAGAGTTTCTAATTTCCCTTGGAAGAATCCCATGGGAGTATCTACTTGGGCCATTTGAGCCTTGTTCTTATTATCGATCCTATCCTTGGTCTACCCAAGAGGTTGGTCCTTGTTGCGCTTGTTATCTAG
The DNA here is from genome assembly GCA_007258455.2 of Sequoia sempervirens. NCBI lineage: Eukaryota > Viridiplantae > Streptophyta > Pinopsida > Cupressales > Cupressaceae > Sequoia > Sequoia sempervirens. Next base: position 27,154,092 of record VDFB02000363.1, read on the forward strand.
ATGCAATTCTTTTGTTGGTTGTTTTTTTATTGGCTGATTTGAGGGAACATCCCTCCTTTTCGTAGAGGTGTCCTGAATTGTGGGCTCCTATCTAGGTTCTTCAAAGGTGACTCATTTGGTTGATTCATCCTATGTTGCTTTAGAGGATGAGGTTCCATTAATTACCTTAAAGAAGGAATGCCTTATAGTATTTCAAAGGTAGACAGGCTGATTTTCACCTTCTTGAACTCCTTCGTTACATATTCACCCATTTGCTCAATTTCAAAATCAAAGGCCCAACCTATGGCCAAACTAATAGGTTGGGATTGTGTTTGACTTGGTTGGTCTTAGGGTTGACCCTAAGGCTATTTTTGTGCTTGATTTTGCAATGGATTTTGAGTCCTATCTTTGTTGAAGTATTGGGTGGGCACATGGGGAAGCTCAGAGTTATTGCTAGCATTCAGATTAGGTGAGGTACAAAAATTATTTGGTGGGGTAGAAGTTGTAAGTCCACCTGCCTGCCTATTCCTAAGGAAGTAGGGAGTTGACCTTTAGTGGCTATATGAACCTCATCTACATTTTGTTCTTCTTCATTTACCAAACCATTATCTATTAAATCAAAATTTGAATGAGGGACACGTTCGTACTTACCTCTTGTACTTCTTCCTCTTAGCGGGGGTGACCTGATGTCGGGTTCATTATGGTGGCTCGTGAAGAAATGGCAGCTTGGTTGAGCATGGGGCAAGAAGGAGTCGTAAAGGCTCGAGATGGGATGATGTCCCTTGTAGTGGCACTATCAATAGAATTTTTTGGACTCCACTTGAAGATTTTGGCTATCTGAAATTCAACTCGAAGTTTCTAGGGTCTTGTGAATGGGCACCGTCAGGATAGGGCTACCTCGTGAGATATGCTCCACTAATTAGTCTTTTCATTCTTGTCGGGTTGATCCAAGGAGGGAGTAGAGGACACCCCGAGGATGTGGAAAGTTTTGTTATTGCTTCATCGACATATCAGGAAGGATGTTTTTGCCTGTCAACTATTGTCAGTGTCTCGGTGATATTTGTATCTATTATTTCCTTCCAGTCCATGATGTATTTGGACTACAATGACTCTCGTTGGAATTGGAACTTCATATGGTCCTTGTCCTCTTTTTCACAAGGAACCTTGCCACTTTCTTCCTTTGTCCTTTTCTACAGCTGCCCTTGAGGGTCCTGCACCCAGTTCCATATATCCTACAAACAAGGCACAATGAGCATAACCAATCACAAAAACATGAATGTTAGTCATAATCCCATATACAAAGTCCAATTAGATGATATATCATTCATAAAATCACACTTTTACTTCAAGACATCATTAGTATTTTACTGGAGGGATTTTGAACAACCCGGGCCTGGAGGGCTAGATTTCCCTAGCAGTAATGTTGTTCAAAGGGCAAACAGAGTGGGGCAACTTGGGTGGTTTCTAACCCCAGATTTTGATGGTTTAGAAGGCCCATGCAGGAGAAGGCTAAATTTTGGCATGTGGCTCGAGATCAATTATTAAATCAAAGGTCATTTAGAACCTTATTGGAGAGCCCGAAGATACAAAGCCGAAAAGCTGTTAGGGTTTACCTGTTTGCGACGACCAGAAGGAAACAAAGTTTCAGGGACGGAGCTTTGGGGTCCAGGACCCGAGAGGTCAAAAGGTGGTCAATATACCCTACTAGTCATTTAAGTGCTAGGGCCTAAAGGGGCGGGAAGCCATTGGTGAAATGTCATTTGGGATGGAGGGCATTAAATGGAAATCCAACGGGGGTGGGCCAGTGGGCTGGGCCCGACATCAAGCATTTTGTTAAGTCTTCAAGCGATTAGCATGGCAGGCCCTGGAGGTTGGAAAGGCAGAATCAAATTTCCCTTTCGTGCTAGTTGAGATTGGATGGATCTCCGACGGATGGAGTCTAGCGAGGGAAAGGATGCTTAAGTTTTTTGTTGATTGTCTTCATGGCGAATAGAGGCTTGGTGCCTGGTGGGCAGAAGGATGCTGCCAGGTGGCCACTTGAAACGACGAAGATGCCATAGAATCTTGCAGATAGAACTCTGCGAACTAGGGCCTAGGAGGCCGAGGGAACATTTCATTTTGGTTTTTTACCCAGATGGCGAAAGGTGAGGTAGACCCGAGACTCGGGTGGACTGGACCATCATGCGGTTCCATAAGGCGAAAGTGACACGAAGTCTCAGGGACAGAATCCTGCGGGAGCGGGCCTGAGAAGGACAAACGGAGGCCAAGTTTGCAAGTTTGTTTAAGTTCGACAGTGATCTATCGACGGAGGTCCAAGGTCATAGGCCCTGAGGGCATGAATGCCCTGTGCGAAGAATGACGATGACAAGGTGGGGTTTCAAATTTGTCCTAAAGGATGTTTTTGGAGGTTTTTTAGAATTTCAACATATGGGTTTTTTTGGTGTCATCTTGTTTTACCTTATTAAGGTATTTGTAGCCCATGTTTGTTCATCATTTAAGTGTAAAATCACAAAAAACCTTGTGGGAAGGTGGATGGTGAACCTACCTCAAAAATTGAGTGAAAGAGGTTTCAAAATCCACTAAGGATTGATAAACAATGGCAACAGGCGTGAGGGCGAGTGGCGACGGATGCACTGAACTCCTGAAAATCTACTATGGATTCCTCTAGCCAACTTGACATATGAAAATGATAGGTTGAGCCAGATATTTATACCCAAAATTAGTAATTAATAAGCCCATTAATGCCCATACGGATGATAGGAAGGTTGGTGAGTTCAAAATCTCGGACGACAGCAGGAGGACCGGGGTTCGGGGGCCACAAGGACATGACCTGACGACCACTTCAAAGTTCGTTATTTTCAACTGATAGAAAAAGGGTGTTTGGGGTCTGGGGGTAGAATGCCGTTGCAGGTTGGCTGTAAGAAATGATGAAGACAACATAGAGTTCTGGACAGAGAAGTCCGGAGGGACGGGCTCGGCGAGGGGAAAAGGTGATCCGATTTGCAACGTAAGTTAAAAAGGAAAAAATCATGAAGTTGAGTCCCGGGGCACAAGAAGGCAGAGGCCTTCGACCGTTTAGGGCAGTGAACACTCTACAGAAACCCGACAGGGTAGGCCCGCTAGGCTCCAAGGTCCCTGGCAGAAGCAAACTGCCAAGGAAACTCTGCAGGGGACCAAGACTTAGCAAAATTGGAGGGGATGAAACACAATCAACCTAAGATGAGACTTCAGAGTCATGTTAACCGTCTAGGACACCAAAATAGGGGCACACAAAATGAGGCGATGACAAAACGACCCAACAAGGCAAAGAAAAGAGAGGGTCCCCGTTCTAAACGGTGCGTGTGTGCTGAAGGCACAAGACCTGCATTTCTATCTTGTTCATGGTCAAGATTGGTACTAACCTCATCGTTGTTGTCATGCAAGATCAAGAAGAGCAATAACAACATATTGATTGTATAATGAGATATAATTTATTGCAATTATTCTCATACATAGGCAATGTATGATGACTATGGATGATGATTTCACCTAATTTCATTATCTACACTTCCCTTTGCACATCACACCTATTCTTCATACAAGTCTACACTATTTATGGATGTTTTTCATCATTTCAATCTACACTATTTACAAGATAGGATTAGTTCTTGTCATACGAAGGCTATCTTGGTTTGATTCATTATTTTAACTAGTAAGGTTAATTTCCTTGATCCATTTTAGTTGACTCATTTTGTTCAATTGCTCCAAAAAAAACTCACAAACTTTATTCATATTGTGCATACATTTCACTCTAATTCTTAGAGAAACTTCGTCCCATATTATCATCCCCTTTTAGGTTTCACAAGGCTAAGATTCATTACCAAGAAGCATTTCCACTTGGATCCAAATTATTAATGTCTAGTTCTACTCAAGTTTACCTAGGCCTTTGCATGCAATATAGGGAGTGACATTTAAACAATTCAACTTTGCAGCTATCATGCATAAAGTAAATTGAGCATCAATCAGTTCCTCTCAAAATGCATTGTCACAACTAAACATATACTTTAAATCACAATACTCTTTATTCAATCCAAATAAAACTACATATATGACCTTCTTTTGAGCAAGAATTTGGTTCACAAGATAACAGAGGTCAATACTTAATATTACAACAACCCTTCTTAGGTACAACACAATAATAAGTTAAGAATTCCTCTATAATTGACAACAGTTCTCCATGCTTCTTTTCCAATGGTGAAGGGTCCTTAGCATAGATGGGGGAGATAGTGGACAACTAGGTCCCAACCTGGGACCAACAACCTAATACCCAACCGAGGGCCAATAGATTATACCATCTTTATCATGAACTAAAATTAGACTCTCATGAGTACTCATAAGTCACAACATAAACAAGATAATGGATTGAACCACAGTAGCCTGTGACTCAGCTAGTGAGACATGCTACTGGGTGCTTCTAAGTAGCCATAACCATGACTTTCAGATAGGACTAAGCTCAACAAGTGAGCAACTAAGACAAACAAATGATGGTTCAAACCCAACTTTCACATTCAAAGTCTCTACAAGAAAAATCAACCTCATTCTTATCAAACAATTAAAACATGCACCCCAAGCATCCCGACAGTCCACTTACAGAGAACAAGACATAGATCAACAATTAGTCAATAATCAAGACCAACAATTTTCAATAGTCAAGAACCAACTCCCCATTTACTTAGAGACAAACACCTGCATAGCCAAGAGAGAACAAGAAGCCTTTATTCATTACTTAGTTCTATGGCTAACCCATGAACATCAAAGTGTCAAACCTAGGTTTATCCATCCACCTATATAGACAACCTATAGGATAAAGATTGTGTAAAGATTTCACCCAATATTATCACTGTAACCCTAACAATCTGCAAACATAGATCCATCTTCATTCTCAAGTTCTTTTCCTTACAAAGACAATTTATAGGAGAAAGATCATGTAAATAATCACCCAATATTATCACTGTTACCCTAGCAATTTGTAAACATATGTCTATCATCATTCTTAGGTTCTTGTCCTGACAAGATTGGCAATGAAGAAGTTGACAAGGAGAATCTAGTCTGGCAAAGAACAAGATTTCATGGAAACAAGCATGAGAGAGAACAAGTATGACATAGAATTGTGTATTGCAAAGATGAGATTTTGATTGAGGAACAAGAATAACCGTCATATAAGTTGATTGGGAGCCAGGTGTATCAGAGATACTAGTTCATAGAGAAACCCTAAAGCATCGAGCATTCATAACAACATTGAATGCATAACCTCAATCACTATGAAATCATAACCATGTAACCGACTACCCTTCTAGGTCGACAATCACTGTCATAAAAAAAAAAAAAAACAACTCTATCCACCTAAGCACACACTTAGAGATAGAAAGAACAAACAAACTCAACTCTATCCATTGTTAGGGAAACTATGGGAAAATATTTAACACCAAAAACTCTTATCATTTCCCTAAACTATGATATTCAAATTTTCCAGTTCCCATTTCTTGAAACAACTGAGTTAGAAACTTACCCTAAGCTCCCCAAGAAGAACCTAACCTCCTTCAAGAGTAAAAGCGTCCAAGAGTGCACGCTGAAAGACCTTCCAATCTTTCAACCCATACCCATACTCTCAAAAAACTTTAGAGAGATAGGCTTGATTTCAAAGATCACCACTTCAGGAAAATAAGTACAACATACACACAAAATAAATAAATCAGAATCAGAATCTTCACAAATCATCTCAGTGGAAAAGCAAGTCAAAAATCCAGCTGTAAATCTCTTAAATTAAATTGAAATTTCTTGATACAACCCAAAATTTAACACGATGGAAAAAACCAAGTAAAATATGAGTCATGCATCTACTAAATCAAAATAAGAATTTTTCCATTCAAAACCTTTAAAAGTAAGTAACTTTATAATTGAAAAACCATCTATTAGACTACTAAATCAATTCCATCAAATGCAAGACTCATACAAATAACACCTATATGTGGCTACATGGAACCTTCCAAAAGGTTACAACTAGATCTTTAAATTAAAAAAAAAACCCAAAAATAAAATAGCAGATTTAACCAAGGCCTAATAATAGAAAACATATTTAATAGACACCCAATTGTGTAAAAAAAATACCGTACCTTATTAGGCCTGCAAGACAGAGATGTTGCTACATGCACCTTGGCTAAAGAAGTTGTCATGCTCACCATTGCAGAAAAAACCTAGGATTTCCTATCTACATTACTAAAACCCATTAACACTAGACAAAGAAGAACACAATTTATCAAAATAAATAATAATGGTAGTCATCCACAAAATAAAAAAAATCATACCCAATGCACAAACACCTTTAGGAAAATTGTGGTTTGGGGTTAAAATACATACTTTCTCTATAAACCTTCTCCAATCTTGGAGCTAATATAAAGCAACTCTAGGTCTATCAACAGGTGTTAAAATAGCTTAAATTCATAGACAAGATGAAGCTGAAAGGCCTCCTTTTTAACGGTCTAGCAGTACCTGCAACTTCTTTCCACATTGCTTGCACAAAAGGAATCACACTTGTTCCAGATTCATGCCTTTCTAAACCATAACACTGTCTAGATATTTAAAGAAGAGTTTGTATCCTTGCTTGTGGTCGCAAATTTCTTTGTGTCTCTTTGCTTCTACTACACGCTGTGACATGATATAATATGTTCAATGTGTCTAAATACAATGTAATTGTTGTATTGAATCATACGGCTAAGGTAGAAACATATAATACCTAGTGTACAAATGGATATGCAAATGACACCACATTAAATCTTTGGTACAATCTGCTCTATGTGTTTCAAAATAATGTCATTGTTGTATTGGAATGAAAGTTGGTGGAAATTTATGATTTTCTATTGGGACAACCCTACATGTATGAGAATCATGATGTCTATTAGGCTAGGCCTTAGAGTGTTGTTAAATTGTACAAAAAAATACGAAACTAGAAGTGGTTTCCATGGAGTGTGTATCTCTAATCAACACAAAGCAATGTCGATGCATGGTTTCCCATATCTAGACACTTAATTTGATCATTATTAGATTTTATTAAAGACAAACTATTGATTTTACTTCATGTGAGCTACAATATTAACTTTGACAATATAAGTAAATGGACCATATTTCATCAAGGCAAATAGAGTTGTTCATTTCACCAATAGGTGTATCTCTACATTGCTCCATTGGCATTATGTACTTATTGGAATTATGTACATCGATACCCACTTCTTTCTTGAATAATTCCACCACCCTTTTAGCATGATGTCAGTAATGACATAATGTACTTATTGAAATACCTTAGTGAAGAGATACACTAAGACCCACTTCTTTCTTCAATAAGTCCGCCACCTTTTTACCCTTTCACCTCCTCCTTGGATTTTTCAATGAGGTGTTGGTATTATCAAATCAATTGCATTATGAATGGTTGTGGAACCATTGGTTGTTGGTGCCCCATTTCATTTTCACAATCCCAAGCTTGGATCAATATTCTTGAGTGTCTCATTGAGACCACCAAACACATGTGTTTTCATAATAAAATTATCCATTGATCTAGGTCTAGTGGTATGCCCACAAACACATGGATGAAATATCTTAATTTACCCTATACCTATAATATGTGACCAATAATTCCTCCCCTAGAAATTGTAGAATCACATACATCAAAAGGATCAAATGGATTTTAAACACTTTTTTGAGTTGCAATTGAGAACATATTCCAAGAAAATACATTTGGCCAATATCATTGGTGACATGGGCACATGTATCTCTAGAATTGTTGTTGTTGATAGGGGATGGTTGTGTGTTTTCCAAGTAATTAATAACTTTTCCAAGCAGACATTATATTGTACTACTTAAACAATTGCAATCTTTCCTCATGAGAAATGGAATTGGTTTTATCCCTTGATATTCATTTTGGAATGTAATTCTTCCCCTATGTTAACATTATTGCTAACTCTGTAGTACTCAAGCATATCAACTGTAAGATTTTCTAATTAATTGACTGCTTCATTGGCTTGTCTATTATGTCATGTTTGATAACATTTCATTCCAAAGTTTATTAGATTTATAGATTCATATTTTATGAATATTAGACATTCTTAATATTTATTACTATATTTAGATGATGTTCACATTAATCATTAACTTATATTTCAATAAAATTTATGTCTATATTTAATTTGTTTCATCATATTAAAAATCCTAATATTAGTAATTAAAATTTTACCATCATTTGAAACATACTATTTTAGACTTTGGAGGGATTCACTTTATATATTTATACACCGCATTACAACTTTACAGACATTAAAAATTTACCTACATCATATACCACCTTTCAAAAATATGTCAGCAACTATTTTTCTTGTGAAATTTCTTATGCTTACAATAGAACCAGAAAAACCACTTTTAAAAATAAATCGATTTCTAAATTTTGGTTGAAAATAGACATTCTCTCTGCAAATAAAATTTAGGACCGATTGAAAAGTATACACCCTATTCTAACATTTACGATTGATTTCAATATGTTTTTAAGCATAAATAGATAGAACACCATACTACTTCACATATGCATCTTAGCTATTCGATTCTACGTATGAATTACCTGTTTTGATTGGTTATGGTGCAAACTAGAGTTCACTTGTTTGAAGTGAAGATATGTCATGCTCGACCTCATAGTGTTAGAATAACCTCCTACAAAAGCAAGGGCATTTATGCACTTGAACACCTCTAGGGCCAGGTCAAGGGGGCCAAGGTTCTCCCTCAACTTCTACAAGAAATCCCAACCTATGGACATACATTTTTGCATCGATATATAAGTTGAAGAGGCCAAAGTTCTATGATCAATCCTTCCAAGAAAATCCAACTTAAGGGCAGTCATTAATGCTCTCCTTTTTACAACTCATGGAGGAAGAGGTTTTCCTTCTGACGACATCAGGAGTACAAGGATAGAGCACATAAAAACTAATCCACCTGCAAGTACACTGCATAATGGCCTAAAGCTACAATGATACATTTGTAATTGTGCAAGCCCAATAACTATATTATGAATTTATAATTTCCAACTATAATATAAATTTATATAATAGTTATTAATCAGAGTATTGATATGAGATATATTAGAAATAACATGATTACAGGTATATATGATTGATAATATTATTTTGAAATAAATAACATATACAATGTAATTATTGTTAGACTAATATGTCACTAACTAAGCAGGAGGGACCGTATATGAAAATAAATTTAATTTTCTTTAATGAGTTGACATTTTGAAGACTTGGCTTTCCATTGTTTAAAAGTTCAAATATTATACTTGTAGAAGCTTTCAATACATGATTTGTTCCTAGTACACTACTTAATATGTTACAATACATCTTCTACATCATATCAAAGTAAGAGTTCCACTGATTGTGGATCACAACGTGGACCAAACACAAACTATCTATAGATGGTTTCTCCATACCAAAACTTTTACAAATTGTATAGTCTATCTTAGCAAGCAATGGTTGCTCCTTTCTATCACAATAATATGCTATTCCCATCTATTGTCCTATTTTTTGAAATGTGCCTACTGATATTGTTGCTAATCCTAGTAAAAGATACCCCTTAATTTCTTATACTATTGCTATGCAATGTAGTAGTCTTCTTCTACTTCTTTGCATAGATTATTGTCAAATCCTTTCTTTCTAGAATATAAGTAGCCAGCCTCCAAATCTAAACCCAAGAAACTAGAGACATAGCAAAGTTAAGCTTAATGTGTTATGATGAAATTCTTGAATGGAAGTAGACAATGCAAAGAAGAAATGGACACAGTGCCAAGGCAGTCAAGTTCTGAAGAACCTATAAAAGCAATTCAAGTAACTAAACAATTTAAATTGAATCGAAAGGGATTCAAGTACCGTAGAAAGCAAACTAAATATAAAGGTGTTAGGAGATGCCCATGGGGTCATTTTTCTATAGAAATTAGGGAGCCTGGATCTAAGAAATGTCGATGGCTTGGAACATTTGATACGATTGACGAGGCTGCAAATGCCTATGAAACAACTGCTAAGTGCATGAAAGGAACTACTCAAGGAAACTACAAATTCCAACTATATCATTTCAAACCCATGGAATTTCTTTGAAGATGTTTTTTTTCATCTTACAAAGAGGACTCTACAACCAAAGAAATTAACACAACATCCACCATCTGATTAAATATGCAGTAATTCAACACATATGATACAAAATTTTCAAGCCAAAGAAGCAACAACAAATGATGCTCACTCAAATCTAGGTTTATTGGATGAAGTAATCTGCAAATACTTTCCAAATTCACATTACACTAGTGCTATTGAAGACAACCAAGAGAATGGTGGTACAAATCAAGTGCCAAATCAAAAAGTTGACAACTTTATAAACACAAATTATGAGTTTCTTTACATGAACCATGTCAAGGGTATGATTCTTAACACCAAATTTAGATATCAATTCCCTATTCATAGCAATTCTATATAATAATAGTACGAAACAATAGATTGTCATTGGATATTGAGATTTTGTGATATTGTTATTGAAATTATTTCTTACTAATTAATTTCCTTTGCCACAATTTATGTAGATGATGCAACAATTTTTGAGAGTTTTGTTAAGCAATCTCCAATGTTGTTTGAATGTGCTAGTGTTTTTAATGAGATGAACACAACTTAATTCAAATCAAGTATTGGGCATGTCCTTCAGTATCCCCACATGGATACTAAGAACATGAATTGTAAGAACATTCACAATGGTTGTTGTTGTGTCACCAAGGAGCCTGCTAATTCCATTGCCATAAAACTACTGAGCCACTATGAGATTTGTTCACAAACTACAATAGAAGTGCAAAAAATAAAGACTAGACTACAAGATATATGGTGTAACACCCCTCCGATTTGTTATGTTTTCTTGATAGCTTAGATACTTTGTTAGACTATGTTTTATGTTGTGGTTATTCTATCGCTGACAGTGGAGCGATGATAGACTTTATTGATGTGATGACACATTATATGCATGATGATTTTGTTAATATGTTTTATGTTTGCATAGATGCTTAGTTGTGATGACATTGCTATATTTGCTTATCGTAGTTTAATTGATATATTATCTCGTCAGTTGATGTGACATTGTATTGGTGAAGAGAATGGTATTGCATCACTCGCTTGCGAGTGCCCTATGATTTCCATGATTCTCTCTTCATGGTGTGTATGAATTACTATCTGTATACATGTACGACATTTTCTTGTTTGCAGGATTGCAGGTATAGGATATTAGTTCCACTTGGTTTCACAGGTCTAAATGTGTCCACTATTCAATAGTAATATTGGGAGATAGTAACAGGCTACCTAGTTATACCTTTACCCTAGTACAGTGTGTCATCAATTTGAGTTTGGTCTTAGTTTTATCATTGTTGTTTTGGGTATTTTATTACTTGCAAATTTAATTTGGTAGATTAAATGTGTATTTAATTTAAATATTTAATTAAATGAATTATTGTTGTGAAGGCTTTAGAATAAATAAATTAAAATTAATTTAATTTGGTTATGTGTTGAGTAAATTTTATTATTAAAATAAATGGTAATTAAATAAATAAGAATATTTAAATTGTTGCAATTAGTAAATTGTTTTATTTTATTTAAATGCATGTGAATGGAAAATATCTGAGTTGTTGAGGGAAAAGATATTTTGTTTGAGATAACTGTGAGTTAGAATTTGTTATCTAATTGTTGAAAATTCATTCTCGAAGAGATATTGGGAAAAGTAAGAAAGTTGTTTCACAGAAGTTTTTGTAGGGTTGTTGAAAATTGGTGAGGAAGTTGTGGATCTCTCAGGGAAAATTGTTTTAGAATTATTTTGTTGTAGAATTGTTGGCTGTGTTTTTTATTGTGTCTTTTGGAAGGAGACAATTGGTAATTGAAGGTTTTGACTACATTGGGAATTAAAATTATGTTAGCCAGACAACATTTTCGAGGCAACATTCTTTGTAAATGTGTTCTTTTACTATTTTTATGAAATTTGAAATTGAAAAGTTACTTTACTGTTTTTGTGAAATTTGAAATTGAAAAGTTATTTTATTACTGTAATGCAAATTGAAAATGTTTTAGGAAATAATTTTTCAATACTGTAGAAGTTCTTGTTTCTTTCAAGATTTTTGTGAAAATAAAATATCGTAGAAGTACATATTTAGATTCTCTTGTTTCAATTGAGTATTTAAAATAGATTTATATAGAGGAAATTATATGGAATTATTGAACTTCTGTTGAATTTAAATCAAAACTTAGAAACCTCTTCTTGTGAAAACATAATTTATTCTTCTGTAGAAAATGGTAAATTACCGTTGAAGATTTAGATCCTTGTAGGGAATGATTTTTTAACACAAAGAAAAATATTTTAAGAATTACAAAAACCTCTATAGGATTGAAAATAAAATCTTCTGATAAATTTGGGAAAACTGAAATAATTATAAACTTCCAGTAATTTGAAAATCAAAATAGTAGAGAGAGTGCGTCACTAAATTAATCATAACTCAAAATTTACGAACTGGGTAGCACTTAATTTTTTATATGTTTTAAACGACTTGATTGCGCACCTTCAGTAAAAATTGTAGAAAAACCTAGATCCGAAAACAAAAATTATTAAAGTCGCAACATTCTGGTTTTATGATTATGATTGTTTGAAAATTGTAAAATTATATTTATATATTTATTTATTTGTTTTAAATTATATATTAGAAAAATTGGATATAATTTTAGAATATTTAAATATAAATATATTTAAATATATTTTTTTAAATAGGTGCATACACATGCACAATTGAATATTTTAAAAATAAACATTAGAAACGAATAATTAGATTATGTAATTAAAAAATATATATATATATATTTATTTTAAAATGATATTTATTTAAATGAATGTTATGTTGTTAATTAATGCATGCAAGACACAAGTAGGTGTTTTATAATAAATTGATTTTATTAGAAAGATTGAATATTTAATTAACAAAATTGAGTTAAGTATTAAAAGCAGTTGAGATTTGGAAGTAGAATATTTAATTATTTCGTTGTTAGTTTATTAAATTGAAATAGTGTTTTGGATGATGTATTTTAATATGCAAGAATTGATTGTAATGGATTTAGGAAATCCAAAGGATAGTATTTGTTATTTTCTTAAATTGTATTTGAAAAACACATGTTTTTGTAATTGTGTACTGGGGGGAAGTATTTGTCATTATGTGAATCTGAGTCTTCCAGAGTTGTAATTGTGAAAGGGTTGTGGTAACTTTAGTTCACCCTTTGAGTTTCTTGGGTAGTGCACGTATTGGGTTTCTGTATTGGACATCCGTCGAGATGTGTTACCTTTTGAGGTGTATTGGTTATTGTTATCAGTTCTTAGTGCACTGTCTACCCTTGGCATGTAGTTTGAGTTATGTGTTGTCGATATGGGAGTGGCTTTCAGCAAGAATCGGGACACAAAGTGGTCCCAAGACAACTCATGTGGGAGTCAGTATAATCAAGTGGGAATTAAATAATCTATTAGCTTAACACATATAACAAGATATTTAGCCTCGCTCATTGGCTCAAGGTTTGTATGAGACTTCGAGATGAGTCGGGAAGGCCTGGAATGGCTAGATTGTTATCTTGTCTTCTCGAAAGATAAGCAATTTTGCACTTGTGTGCATGTAAGGCTGGAATCGTAAGACGTTACCAGGATAACCCTAGAAGGGGTACGGAACCTAGGAAGATCTCATTTGGATAACCAATGCAACCTTTGTGATAGTACCTCCTCCCTATATATGTCAGCAGTCGGTTCTTGTATTATGTTGGTAATTGATTTTTGTAGTTGGAAGCAATGCTTGACCCACGTTCTTGTTTATCTATTATGTGATATTTTTGTATATTATGCATGTCTAGAGGTAATAGAGTTTGTCTTGGTTTCTTATTTACTATCTCACAGCGAGAACTATGGAGTACCAAATGTGGTTGGGTGGCGTACATCTTACACTGTTGAGTTTCTCTTTCGTTCGTGATGGTGAGATCTTCTTGTTCGAGGAGCTCGTGTGGTTCTCTGGAGTTGTTCTTCTCCTTCTTCATTGTAACTGTGGATCTATATGTATAATTGTAATACCTCATTTGTATCGAGGTGAACCTTTGTAATGTAATTGTAATAATGTTTATGATCTATTCATTATTGGATTTAATGGTGTTGTATATGTGGAAATATGTTCAATACATTTCTATGTGTTAGCTTTATCTTGTAATGGTTTAATGCTTTGTTGTAAGTTGTATCTTGAGTTTAATATTCATATGCTATGGTTGGTTAAATTTTATAAATAATGGTGTTCACATGTAGACGCGTTACGTAGCCTAGAGGATGTATGTGGTTAGGGGTAGGATGCTTTTCGTCTTGTTTAACTTTAAAGGAAAAAAAAATAGTTGTGCTTATGTAGTATTGCATAGTCTTCTAGGTTGTAGGATGGGTTTTACATATGGAGGAAAGTATAAAGTTATTGATGGAATCTATTCCCAAAATTATGCACAAATCTGCAGCCATGCTCTCCTTTTTTTAGAGTTTCAATCCATAGAGACATACAAAAATGCATATAATTTTGAAAACTTTGGAAATATGTATAATTCCCCTAAATTCACTTTCTATTTCAAATTAGAATTCTAAAACCAAAATTTAGTTTAACAAAATGATTTTCTACAAATAGTTTTCTAATTTTATTTTTGTAATTTTCTATTTTCTTATGCTTAAATTTCCTTGTATATGCATATATTAAAATATTAATTATGCAAATGAATGTAAAATTTTGTTGTTCATTTCTTAGTTTTCAAATGCAATGTTTTCCATTGAACACTTGTAGCTTACGTGCACATATAAATGACATTCTCAATGACCATGACATAATCGCATTTGATATCTTATGTTTGCAAGAAACACATATGCATCCATTAGAAACTAACAATATATTTCAAGATTTCAATTCCTTTGGTCTATGCAACATACATGGCATATTGACTTTAACTAAACAAAGTTTAATTATATCTAAAACAACACAACATACAACAACAAACATTGAAGCCTTCACAATAACAATAACTCAAACTAACATCGAGTTCAATGTCTGTAACATCTATGGAAGACCCAACACTCCAATTTTAAAAGTCCTAATAATGACCGATAGAATACTTGCACTTATAAACACACAAAACATCTTTTATATTATAGGAGATTTCAATATTGACATGAATATAGAAACAAAAAAAAAACTCTCTAATCATATGGAAAAGAAAAAAATACAATTCATATTAAACCAAACACACACTATAAACAAACCACTAATTGACCATGTCTAGTGTAATTCAAATACACATGCATCTTCCACCTACAAATTGGAAGCATATTAGACTGATCACCTTGCCACTTTTATAAATTTCAATCCTAATCAACAAAATTACTAGACTTTTGAATCTCACTGACCATATAAAAATATTGGTCATGTTGTAGACCATCACTACATTGCTATCATTATTTCTAATATGCTACCTATCTAAATTCGTATCCTTCTTCCAAAATTGTATCCTTGTTTCTACATGTTTACCAAATATACTAATGCGTCTTTACAAAAACAAAATAACATTATTTTATTTCCATGCAAAAAAAATTACTTGTCTAATTGCTCAAACATATTATCGCAACTGATATCTACCAAAAATTACTACAATTTCATTGTATACAATCCAACACCATGAAACTTTACTGCAGGAAAACAACAGAAAGTAGCAAGAGAACAAGCAAAAAAGAAGCAACAAAATAGGTAGAAACACCCGAAAGGTATTTAGAAAACAAAAATTCAATTTCCACTGTGCTAATTCATTTTTCCAATGCTCAAGCTTTTTCTATTATATTTTGTACAAATCAAAAATTGGAAGTCCCCATTCCATATCCATTGAGGATCTAAACGCTCGAAAAGTTGGAACACTTTTGAAGGTGACATAATTGTAGTGTACAAAGCCAACCTGGACAAAGCCAACCAATCACGTGAAGTGCTCTGTGCAGATTTGAAAAATGATAAAGCTAAAATGGCAATTACTTTAAATGTTACTGGCCATCTTGTCAAAGAACATGAAGACAAAACCATTCTAGGCTCAACAATATGTATATCAAATTTCCAAATTGCACATCTAGAATAGATTATGATCGTGCGACAGTGAGTTCATTATCATTTTGCAAGAAACAGGCATAGTTGAGGTCATACCCCACCTATGTGAAGAATATAAGTTCATACCAACAATGACAATCAAACAATTACTTACAACTACAAATAACTATCCCATTGGAACGATGTTGCAGTTGTTATCTCCACAAAAAGAATGACATCACAGTTTCTACTTGACATCAAAGACGGTGATTCAGACATGGACAAAGCACAAGTACATAAATATTTCATATACTTCTCCTAAACAAATTTACATTGATTGCTTCCTTCTTTCTATCATTACAATCCATACATTAAATCTTATTTACTCACCCTTAACAAATAGTTACAGTTACATAAGAGTTTCACACAACAATTATTAGAAATAGAAAACCAGGTGCGAGAAAACGAGTTTCCACCAATGTTATTCAAAAATATTGTAAGATAGAAAGAGCCATCCAACACATTCAAAACTATCAAAGCTACATATATTTGCAAACTAAACAACAAAAGAGCAGTGGAAAGACTACAAAGACTCCTCCAATCAACATTTCAGGTAATCATTTCAAAATTGTAACCTCGCAATTTTTTTTATTAAATTTCCTCCCCTAAATAACAATACTATTTCCATATATGTTTTAGATACATGGAATTTTAAAAGTGGCCAACTCCTTGTCCAATCCCTTCCATGAATTTTGTGCCAAGTGCAACTACAAGTTTGAAAATTATAGAACACTAGAAGAACAAGTTGCCTTTTGTGCAAGATGTAATGATGACATCAAGTATATATTCTTACCTTATTTAAAAACCATTCTTATACCTGAAAACAAACAAACAATACATTGCTTTGCCAATAAATCCATTGTGCAAATGTTACTACCTGATTTACACAACACGTATGAAGACTACATTGAAGATAAATCAGGCATCATCTTCATGTTGTGGGATTTCTCGACAAGAGATCGCTTCACGTTGAATCATAACAACGTGATCATCAATGCCAGTCATCTTCAACAATAATCAACAAATCATAAAAGGTAGGTAAAATATTTTGCTATAATCTTTACCTCTATGCATGCTACTATTCATTGAATATTCTTATATAAAACAATAATCATTTTCTAATATCCAAATACACTATTTGTAGGCACCAAATGAGCTTGAAAAGGGGAGATTATTGCACTTCTACTGTCTGTACACCACCTACAAAATTTCCTTGCATTTTTATTTCTGATAGTACATGTCAATTGCTAGAAGGACATTTCTTTCTTAAAAATTTCATGTTATTTGATCCCTATGACTAAATGCAAACTCTATAAATATATATTTCTATTTCTAATCACACTACATCTTGATTAATGGGATTGAACTAAATATTTCTATTATGTCACATTTGAAAACATTTAATTCCAAAGTTTATTAAATTTATAGATTCATATTTTATGAATAATACAAATTCTTAATATTTATTACCATATTTGAATGATGTGCAAATTAATCATTAACTTATATTTCATACAAATTATTTTCACTATATTTCATGTCTACTCATTCAACTAAATATTTCTATTATGTCATGTTTGATAACATTTCATTCCAAAGTTTATTAGATTTATAGATTCATATTTAATGAATATTAGGCATTCTTAATATTTATTACTATATTTAGATGATGTTCACATTAATCATTAACTTATATTTCAATAAAAATATTTTGACTATATTTCATGTGTATTAATATTCCAATTATCAATAACTCCATCAAAATGATGCTTATATATGTCTCTATTTCTGCTAACTAACTCTCCCCATCATCCATACACAATTTAACAATCGACAGGAACCTGACTCAACTGCGTCTCTTGTTCTTTAGATGACTTTTTTATTTTTTAAATTTAAGTTATTATTTTCGATTAAAAAATACAATTTTCTAAAATATTCTTAATGTAAAAATATAAAATAAAATAAAATATATATAAAATATGTTATATTTAAATATTTCTTATTATTTATAATGTTTATATAAATTATACATTATTGCATAGAGTATATTATAATTAAATTTTGACATCTAATATTAATTAAAATATTAAATATATATCATATATTTAGTATGTATCTATATTTATTGATTAAATATATATCAAATCTATTGAAAAATATACTCAAATTATATTTATTATTACATATTATATGAAATATAAAGCACATTATTAAATATAAATACTATATATAAATAACACTATTTAATTTAAATATATACAATCAATATATAATATTTCTATCTTTTACATAATATGTTATTTAAATTAATGTTTAAGAAATGTAACAACTTAACTAGTATTTTAGAGAGATGAAATGACATGGGGTCAAAGGTGGGAGAATAGATAGGAGGGGGGGAGGGAGAGATGCTAATTACCGTAAAAAATACAATACAACAAAGCTCAATAGTCCATGCACTACCCAAGTCAATAGTATAAACTATTCAAGAAGCATACAAATTGATCAAATCGGACTCAATTTTTTAGCTTTGTCAATAAATAGACTAGAGGCTTACAAGTATATGAATCTCCCTTCATACATAGACTTGAGGCTCTCAAATATATTTATCAACATCACTTATCTCTCACTATCAATAAGCATTTTTATATTTATTAGTTAAATATATGTCCATCCCCATCTCCATCTTTATCTCTATCTCAATCTTCCTCTTTATCTCTCACATATCTCTATCTCCTTATCTCTCCCCTTTCTCTATATATCCCTCCCTCTCCCTCTCTCCCTATCGTTCCCTTTTTATATATCTCTCTACTTCTCTATCCTCTCTCTATTTATCTCCCTCCCTCACTCTCCCTCTATCTCTATCTATTCATATCTATCTCTCCCTCTCTATCTCTATCTACATATCTCTCTCTCAACCAGACACACACACATCCATGTTTCTCGCTCCCTAACTCGCCTTCTCCCCCCCCTCTATCTCTCTCTCTATAGTGCCCCTCATGTTGTTCTCTGTTAGACTAAGGATTGTTCTATTACGATAGACATTATGACACTTTGTTGATGTTAAATTTTCTGCTTTGATGATACTGGATGACACTTGATGATATTTTGATGTTCTTGCTACTATTGAGTTTATGCATATGCTATGACAATTTTATGGACTTATTGGGTTATATGGATTGATTTAATTATGCACATCATGTGGTTATCTAATCATGGTTACTATATGTTTATCTGGTGATTGTTTGATGTTGTTTACTATGTAATTGTTGTTGTACAATGATGTGGTCACTTGTTTGACATGTCTTGGTGAGAGAGACAGTGTTGCATTACTCATTCGTGAGCACCCTGCTACACTGTGACTTCCTCTCATGGTGTGTTTGACTGTTTTGATTACATATATATTTGTTGTTCGACTGTTTTTTTTGATGCAGGTTGTAGGTATTAGGCATCGACTCCACCTGAATTTTCAGGTCTGAGCGTGCCTTAAACCCAATGGAAAGTTGTTGAAAATAGAGATAAATAAAGGTCCCCCACCCTTGCCATCATCCTCGACGAGGATGAGTATCCAGTTGGTCACCCCGTTAGTCTTGTGTAACGCCCCGCCACACAACTCTAGAGGAAGTTGCAATTAACTACACAAACGTAATAATTTTTTTTTTTAATAAGTATAATTAACATGCAAGTTCACTACCCATTGCCAACAACCCCTAAGGTTACGAGATTGAGTTTACTTAAACCCAAACAAGAAACATGAATTAAAACCATAATATTTAATTACTTAACAAATTAAATACACATACATTCCATACATGATAGAATACATCAAAGGATAAGAGATACCACTTGATTTCAGATAACAATAAATTTACAATAAGATTACAACACTCATTCCCCGAATGAGATAAATACAATAAGTATGATTACATATTACAACTTCCACCTCAATAACAATGAGGGGTAATAAATTACAAGTTTCCAACTGAAACGAATAAAGCAAGAAATGAAAACTGAATCCCACGAGCTCTCCAACTAGAAATCTCGTCCACACGAACAAGAAGACCCAACGGATTAAGGTGCACATTCCACCCAACCATGTGATACCCGAAGGCTCACCCCCCGTGCTAGGAGATAGTAACAAGGAATTCCTATACAAGACCATCTACCTCTAGACACAGGCTAAAACATAATTGAACTGAATCACATACCAACATAATACTACTTAACACAATGGTTACAATGCTTCTAGAGAACAATGATGATCTACGCAGTACAACTAACTGACTTCAAGTTGACATAGAGAGAGTGTCACACATCATTTGCTATGAGTTACCCTCACTCAATATTCCTAGGCTACCGAACCCCCATCTCAGGTTACCCTGGCTTGCCTCTACCAGCTGCCAGACCCTCATACAAACCGTGCTTCTCATCTCATCTCAAGCCTTGATAAATGCTTGAGTCATGAGAGAGGCATTCATTATCTTATTTAGTATGAAAGTTTTTCATTAATTCTTTTTAAGTTATCACTTACTTAAACCCTAAGTGAGTTACCCTGGCGCCCCTTTGTGTGCCGGACCCCCACAAAGAGCCACTCTCCTATCGACAACACATACAAACCAAAACCACAATTCAATGGGTAAACTAGATAAGACAACCTCTCCAATCCAAGGAGGCAACATATAACGAAACCCACTTCAAACACTTGGAGGCAACAAAACACATAAACCACTCCTTCCAAAGGAGGCACATACCACATAAACCACTCCTAATCCAAAGGAGGCACAAACCATCCTCGTTCGTGAAAACTGGGAAAAACAACATGATACATCTATACTCACTACCCAAGACAATCCAAAGGTTGGCTAACATTTTATAACAACCCACACAATTAACTGAAAAGCCCCATCTAGAAGACTTACATAAACAAATGACTCAATTGCCCAACATTGAGAATGAACGAAAAACATCACTTAGAAAGCATTTCAGGCAACTCGATAACCTAATGTTAGGATTTCCTAAATACAAGCCAAGCAATGACATAGTGCATGAAATCAATTAAATAATTAACATTATTGCACATACTCAAAAGTAAATCAAAACACATTGGCAATATTAAGGAATTTAAAATCTAACAATTTAATTCCATTTTCCTCAATTATACATAATAATCAAAAATAAATTTTAAATAAAATCAATTTCTTCAATCAATTATAATAAAATAATTTATCTTAAAACCCCAATATTTAAATATACATTACATATTAACATATATATATATAGTATCATAATTAATGTATAATTATATACGATATTATTTAATTATATAAATATTATTTTAAATAATTAGTTATTAAAAAATAATTCTCAATTTCATCATCTAAAATATATATTATATATATTTAACTAATAAATAAAAACAAATATAATATATATTAGATATATATTATATAATATATAATTAAAATTATATGGTCAGTCCCTGAGGACGTGCTGTACCTCAAAGGTCAGCCTAGCCTCCCCTCGGTGGGGATGCCACCTGTGTTCTCTACGTCAGGAGCGTCACATTAACAAGCAGCCTTACCATGGTGTTAATGTAGCCAAGGCTGCTCCTCTTCCCCGCCTCTCTTCCTCCTCTTATAAATACATTATTTTATCAATAAATAAATGTGGGAAACATTCCAATGAAGTTCTCTCTCAGAATTGGGAAAAGCTCTCTAAAGAAAATTTTACGTAATACAGGTGAAATTTCATCGATTTTTTGTTTATTTTATTTGATAAAATAATGTATTTTATGGGGGAGGGCAAAGCAGCTCTGCCTTACAGCCAACCAACCCCATGCTAGGGAGCCACCCCACAGTGAGGCTAGGCAATGCACCGGCTACACCTCCTCAGGTTTGTTTTTTTTATTATAAGTTTATTTATATATATATATTATATTATATATAATATATATATATATATATATATATATATAATATATATTATATTTGTTTTTTATTTATTATTTAAATATATATAAAATATATTTTAGATGATTGGGAATTTGAAATTGTTTTTTTTTTTAATACAATTATTTAAATAATATTTATATAATTAAATATATACATATATAATTGTATATATACATTGAGTATACAATTATATATATATGTTTAACATATATGTATATTTAAATATTCAGGTTTTTTTTTTAAAGATGATTATTTTTATTATAATTGATTGGAAAGAAATTGATTTTATAATCAAATGACTTTATTTAAAATTTTTATTTTGATTATTATTTATAATTGAGGAAAATGGAATTAAATTGTTAGATTTTAAATTCCTTAATATTTCCAATGTGATTTGATTTACTTTTGAGTATGTGCAATAATGTTAATTATTTAATTGATTTCATGCACTATGTCATTGCTTGGCTTGGATTTAGGAAATCCTAACATTAGGTTATTGAGTTGCCTAAAATGCTTTCTAAGTGATGTTTTTGTTCATTCTCGATGTTGGGAAATTGAGTCATTTGTTTATGTAAGTCTTCCAGATGGGGCTTTTTAGTTAATTGTGTGGGTTGTCGTAAAATGTTAGCCATACTTTGGATTGTCTTGGGTAGTGAGTATAGATGTATCATGTTGTTTTTCCCAGTTTTTACGAACGAGGATGGTTTGTGCCTCCTTTGGATTAGGAGTGGTTTATGTGGTCTGTACCTCCTTTGGAAGGAGTGGTTTATGTGTTTTGTCACTTCCAAGTGTTTGGAGTGGGTTTCGTTATATGTTGCCTCCTTGGATTGGAGAGGTTGTCTTATCTAGTTTACCCATTGAATTGTGGTTTTGGTTTGTATGTGTTGACGATAGGAGAGTGGCTCTTTGTGGGGGTCCGACACACAAAGGGGCGCCAGGGTAACTCACTTAGGGTTTAAGTAAGTGATAACTTAAAAAGAATTAATGAAAAACTTTCAAACTAAATAAGATTATGAATGCCTCTCTCATGACTCATGCATTTATGAAGGCTTGAGATGAGACGAGAAGCACAGTTTGTATGAGGGTCTGGTGGCTGGTAGAGGCAAGCCAGGGTAACCCGAGATGGGGGTCCGGTAGCCTAGGAAGGTTGAGCCAGGGTAACTCATAGCAAATGATGTGTGCCACTCTCTCTATGTCAACCTAAATTCAGTTAGTTGTACTGCATAGATGATCATTATTCTCTGGAAGCATTGTAACCATTGTGTTAAGTAGTATTGTGTTGGTATGTGATTCAATTCAGTTATGTTTTAGCCTGTGTCTAGAGGTAGATGGTCTTGTATAGGAATTCCTTGTTACTATCTTCTAGCACGGGGGGTGAGCCTTCGGGTATCATATGGTTGGGTAGAACGTGCACCTTAATCCGTTGGGTCTTCTTCTTGTTCGTGTGGACGAGATTTCCAGTTGGAGAGCTCGTGGGATTCAGTTTTCATTTCTTGCTTTATTCATTTCAGTTGGAAACTTGTAATTTATTACCCCTCATTGTTATTGAGGTGGAAGTTGTAATATGTAATCATACTTATTGGATTTATCTCATTCGGGGAATGAGTGTTGTAATCCTATTGTAAATTTATTGTTATCTGAAATCAAGTGGTATCTCTTATCCTTTGATGTATTCTATCATGTATGGAATGTATGTGTATTTAATTTGTTAAGTAATTAAATATTATGGTTTTAATTCATGTTTCTTGTTTGGGTTTAAGTAAACTCAGTCTCGTAACCTTAGGGGTTGTTGGCAATGGGTAGTGAACTTGCATGTTAATTGTACTTATTAAAAAAAAAATTAGTATGTTTGTGTAGTTAATTGCAACTTCCTCTAGGGTTGTGTGGCAGGGCGTTACATCTTATTTGTGTTAGTGGTCAGTTGTTCTCGTTTTGACCTTGTTTATGTTTAGGTGATTGTTGTTGATACTTAGTTGTTATATTAAAATTGCTAATTATGTTGTTTGATTAATTGTTGAATTAAATAAATTATTAAATGAAACATGTGGACAAATAAATATATAAGTTGCCTTGGTTAATTAATTAAATTAAATTAAATTGCTAAGTAAAAGGTATTTCAAAAATTAAATATAAACATATTCATTATTAATGTTGAGTTTTAATAAATCAAAAAGGTGGGAAAATAATATAATATAAAATATTAAATTATAAAGAGATAATGGTTAAATTGTAAAAACAATTAAAAAAAATAGAAAAAGAATCGTTTGAAGCACATGCATGACTTCAAATGGCTTGTCGTTTGGAAACTTGTTATTTTGCGAGATTTTTAATCGATTTTTGGGTTTGAAAATCTTACAGTTTCTTTTTGGGAAAAGTAATAAATTATTATTATTTTGGTGTGATCGGGATGGATTGATTTTTGGGGTTTTTCGAACAAAGAACTTTGTTTACAAGAATAATTTGTTGAATAATAGTATTCAAATGATGGTTTTCAAAAGGGGTTTGGGGAAAAATTACTGAAGTTGGTCGAGAAATTTTGAAGATGGGGGGTTGTTGCAGAAGCTTGAACTCGATATTGAACTTTGTCTCATCTTGCGTTGGATTCTGGGTTAGTTCATTTTCGTACTTTATTTCGATGCTTGCACTATGCATCCGTTTTCTCCTTGATTGTTTGACTGTGTGTTTCACTCTATGTTTATTTTTTGTAGTCTTGTTATGCCTTTGTTTTATAGGTGTCCATTTAATGCTTCCATTGAATTCTTCCATCGAATCTCTCTATATAGAGTTCGATTTTCTTCTTCCTCTGTAAGTATTCAATATGCTAGATTCATATGCTTAAAAGTTTATATTTTACGGAATCAAAAATTTGTTGGGTGCAACTTGAACAGTTGAGTTTCATTTTTATCTACCCTCTTATACCTGCATTTTTCTGCTATGTCGTTATTTCCCTGATGGAATTGATCTAGTTTTGATGCCAACCTACTATTGATGGTTGTGTTCGATTTGTTTTCCCCTTGGTTTTCGAAATCCCTTCCATGGCTTTCAATTTTTACTAAGGCAGTTGATTTTCTTTTTGTTTAATCTTGCAATCGATGGTCACTGAATTCTTCATTGAAATCTCCCAGTTTAGAGTACGATTTTCTTCTCTATCTGAAACTGTGACATGCCTTTGTTCTATTTATATCTAATTTATATGTTTCAAACGTGTCTTCATGGGGTCTGAAATTGAGATGATCGGTTGCTAAAGTTGATGACTGCATTTGAATCTATCAATTATTAGATTGAAATCATTGTTTTCTTTTATTTTGTTAGTAATCGATTTCTTTGCCTAGTATAACGATGTCCCATATTAGGATTCAATTTTTATTTGCAATTTGATGCTTCCTTGTATGCTTAATCGATGCTTAGTTTTCTATGTCTGAGTGTCCTTTGTTTGATACACAAAATATATACAACAATTAATGCATAGGCTTAATGGTTGGTATTTATTCATTATATTTGTTATTTAATGAAATTTGTACTATGTAGTAGAATCAACTACATATAATTTGATAAAGTATGAAATATGATATAAGTTTAGCTTCCGATTTTTATGTTTATAAATGGAACTTGGTGAATTCGCTATTCAATATGTAGGAATTTCAATTTCTATGCATTAAATTTGAAACATATTCTTAAATTGACCATTATTAGATAATCTAAACTTTTAAAGAATAGTCTTTAAATCATCATTGAAATCTATTTAAAGCTTATCCATAACTAGTAGAGCTGACATAGCTTGTCAATTTTTTCACTTCTTGTTTTATTCTTACACACAAATACCTAAACAACTAAGAAGTTCCTTATTTAACACAAAAAATCTCAGACAAATACCTTAGGCAAGAAAGTAATTTTTATTTTTATGCTGCTAGATAAGTAGAGCTTTTAAAGACTGATAAGAGATATACAACTGTAACAAACCAAGATGGTACATAGGGAAGAGAATCTACCTCTGCTATTACAGCTTGCTAGAAATAGTGATATTTCACAATTTAGATTTTGGTTTCAAATCCTTTGGAACAATGTTAGTCAACAGTTGTTTTTCAATTTGGACCCTTATATGATCCATCTTTACATTCTTAGACAAGCTAGACTATGTATAACATATATACATATACATATACATATGTATATGTATATATGTATATGTATATGTATATACATATATATATGTATATGTATATACATATGTATATGTATATGTATATACATATGTATATGTATATGTATATGTATATGTATATGTATATACATATACATATACATATACATATACACATACACATACATATACATATACATATATATTTGTATATATGTATATGTATATGTATATACATGTACATATATATATGTAGGTATGTATGTACACATATATATATGTATATGTATACATACATACATACATACATACATACATACATACATACATACATACATATATATGTATATGTACATACATATACATATATGTACAATACACACACACACATATACATATATGTATATGTATGTATGTATACATATACATATACATATATGTATATGTATGTATGTATATACATATACATATACATATATATATACATATATATGTATACATATAATATGTATACATATACATATACATATGTATGCATGTATATGTATATGCATATGCAGCTAATAATATATGCATACATTATATGTATACATATGTATATATATATACATATGTATGTGTATCACTCTTATGTATGTTATTATATGTGTATACTTATATATATATATATGCTACTATATATATATATATACCACCACTATATACTCTCCCTCCCCCTCTATATGCCTGCCCATATGTGTATTTATACCTCTATATATACATATATATATATATATGTATATATATATATGCTTATGTATGTCTTAAAATATATATATATATATATATATATATATATATATATATATATATATTATATGTATATACATATACATATGTATGTGTGTGTGTTTATATGAGAGTATATATATATATATATAAAATATGTGTGTGTGTTTATATGAGAGTATATATATAAATATTTGTATGTTTAAAAATGTATGTAGAAATTTATAATAGTCACACAATAATTCAATTCATTATGAAAACAATTTAATTTTATAATTTATACATATATTTATATTTGTATATATATATAATATATACACCGATATTTGGGTATATATTTATATATATATGTATGAATAATTGGGGATATATTTTGGTAGGATTGATTTACAATATAATTAAATAATTTGGAAGACTTGTTAAATGAGGAAATTGGATTATTCACTTTGGTAATTAAGAAACACTGAATTCTATTATATATATGTATATGTAGTTCTATGTACATGATTATGATTATATATATATATATATATATATATATATATATATATATATATATATATATATATATATATATATATATATATATATATATATATGTAGCTCTATCACATTATGAAATACCCTTTGTGTATATATATATATATGTATATGTATAATATATATATATATATATATACATACATATATATGTATATGTATACATATATGTATATGTATATGTATATATATGTATGTATATATATATGCATATGTATATGTATATATATATGTATACATATATGTATATGTATATACATATACATATACATACATATACATGTATGTATATATATATACATATATGTATATGTATGTATATGTATATAAGTGTGTGTGTGTGTGTGTGTTTATATGAGAGTATATATATAAATATTTGTATGTTTAAAAATGTATGTAGAAATTTATAATAGTCACACAATAATTTGATTCATTATGAAAACAATTTAAATTTATAATTTATACATATATTTATATTTGTATATATATAATATATATACACCGATATTTGGGTATATATTTATATATATATGTATGAAAAATTGGGGATATATTTTGGTAGGATTGATTTACAATATAATTAAATAATTTGGAAGACTTGTTAAATGAGGAAATTGGATTATTCACTTTGGTAATTAAGAAACACTAAATTCTATTATAATTACTTAATAGCCGAATGGTAAACTCCACTATGTATTTCATGATTACTTTATTGGTATTGGTTGATTGTATGAAGCTTGGTGTTAGGTTTTGAGAGGGAGTCTTTTATGAAAAGAGAGTTGAGGTTGGCTTCTAGAGGCTAGGGGGAGTTCTTTTGCATGATGGATTTTATGATTGTTTCATTTTAAAGTATCTTGTTATGATTGTCCATCTTGGAAGGGATTGGTTATGTGTTGAGATGTGTACATGGGGTCTTTAGTCTTGTATTGTTTACTTGTTATTATGGTTGTGATTTTTGAGCAAGGTGGTTCATGCCTTGCTTTGGATATGTGTTCTTGTGGCTTTGTTTTGGTGTGTAAGATGGCTATACCCTATTTGATGTGTTGGGTCTCTAGTTGCTAGTAGGGGGAGTGGATTTCAATGAGGGCTGAAACCCAAAGTGGTGTCTAGGGTAGCTCATTGAGAGTTCCTTTAATCCAGTGATAACCTAAAATGAATTAGAGGGTTGGGTAGTTTTCACATTAACAAGATAATGGATTCCTTGCTCATGCCTATAGTGCTTGTTTAGGCTAAGGTTGGGGTGAGAAGGCCTGGAATGGCAAGAGCAACTACCTTGTCCTCATGAAAAGTATGTTGATTCCGAATGAATTTGTATGGGGGTCAGGGATCGGTAGAGGCTACCAAGGCAACCCAAGATGGGGGTCGGGAGACTAGGAAGATTCACCAAGGTAACCCATAGCAAGCTATGTGATGACACTCCTCCCTATTGCAACCTAGGATTCCCTAGTCTTGTGTTCCCCTTGTTTGTGTGCCTTTGGAAGCGGTGTCTCTGTTATGTGATGTTCATATTGTATTGAGTTATGTTGGAGCCATGTTTAGTCCTTTGTGCTAGCCTTTTGTCTTTTTGATTGCTTGATGTAGTGGGACCTTATTGTTATCTCCTAGCACGGGGGGTGGAACTTAGGGTTCCACATGGTCGGGTGGATTGTGCTTTTCCTCCATTGGGTTTCCCTTGCTTTTGTTCGCAAGCATGGAGGATGTACCTTATGTAGCAAATCCTGAATTCTGTACTAGTTTGAAAGATAGTTGCACATGTTATGTATTGTATATGTATATCCTTTCTATCATGTAATGTAATCTTGATGTACTCTTCCCGTTGTATTAAGGGGAGCAGTGATGTAAGCTTGTAACAATGTAATGATGTACTCCCATGTAATAGAGAATGTATATGCACTCTTTGGTTCTTATTATATGATCTTTAATGATTATTTATTTGATGATAGGTACAGAATGTATGTTGCTTATTCTTTTAATGCAATGGATTTAAAATGAACTCTTATAGTTAGTTAATCCACTATGTATGTTTAGATCTTGTTAGTAGGGTTGTTCATAATGCAATCATTGAACCTTAGAATACATAGTTTAGTTTACGCATCATGTTTGTATACAGTTCGCATTCCATGTTATTTTACTTTAAAATTTTTTTTGTGTCATTATTGTAGTTAGATGTGTTGTCCTCTAGGGTTCTTTGGCGGGGCGTTACACACTCTCTCTCTACCTATATCTCTCCCTCTATCCCCTCTCTTCTCTATATCCCTTTGCCTATCTCTCTCCCTCTCTCCCCCCTCCCCTCATCTCTTTCTCCCTCCCTCTATATCTCCCCCTGCTCACTATCTAGATCCCCATTTATCCCTCCTTCACTCCCTCCCTATCCCCTATCTATCTCTCTATCTCTACCTCTCTCTCCATTTCTCTTCCAATATATCTCCATATCTCTCTCTCTCTCTTCATTTTTCTCACTCCCTCTCTCTATCTCTCTATCTCTTAATTTCTATTTGTCTATCTCTATCTCTCTATCTCTATCTCTTTCTCCCTCACCCTCTCTATATCTCATTATATATCTCATTATATCTATATCTCTCTATCACTCTACCTAACCATCTATTTCTCTCTATCTCCTTATTTGGTGAAGGGAGACTCTCCCTCGAACACAAACTTAAATAGAAATAAAATTCAAGAACAACAAACATGCAACTTTATTTTCACTTTTGAATGAAATCATCTACATATATGTAATCAAATGAAATACAAATATCTAGTCACAAGATCGCTATTACAAAAAATGGATTGCAATGCATGTAAAAAATTAGACATGCAAGTCTACGAATGACAATAATGGCCATTGAAACTCCAACCTTTGTTCTATGCTAAAAATTAGGAAATTTGTCTATCTTCTCATCCAGAATGAATCTCTTTTCATTTATGACCACTTTATATGATTCTTCCACTTGGCAATGAAATGTGACTTCTATTTTTGCGCCAAACAGATCTAGTTGTCCCTTTTCAAGCCTAAGGAAATTCTTAAATTTTTGTTCAACTTTAAGGACCCATAACTTTTGACTCGAGCATCGGATTGACAAAATTTTACACCATTGGAAAGCTTTGAAAATTTTGACTTTAAACATTTGTAAAGAGATTTTGAAAAAAAAAACATTAATATCTTACAAATGACAAGTGGTGTTTAAGTGATTTCTTTACCATTGGCTTCATATCACCATTTTGGAGCTCTGTGTAAGTTTTCATGTATATACATGCACAAATGCCAACTTACTAAAAATAGTAACCCTACCATTTTTAGCCCTCCTAGCTTACTAAAAATATTAACCTTGCCATTTTTAGGCCTTATTGGAAATTTATTCATAAAACCTAGTAGAAATCAAAATAATTTTTTTTGGGATGCAATATTGCTCTTACACCCTAGATGCTCTTGCATCCCTAGATCTCTCTTTATCTTTCTCTCCCTCTACCTCTTTATCTATTTCTCTCCCTCTATATTCATCTCTATCTCTATTTTCCTCTCTCCCCCTCTATCTCTAAACAAGTCTCCCTCTCTCTATACATCCATATCTCTTTGCCTCTCTATCTCTTTCTCTCCATATTTCTTCTTGTATATCTCCCTCTTATCTCTATCTTGTTATCCCTCCATCTCTCTCTACCTCTATATCTCCCTCTATCATGAGCTTCACATCTATAATATGAAGTGTTTTTCACCCAGATTTTTGAACGAATGCCAACATCCCTATATATTCTAGCTAGCCAAGTGTTTCACATTAGTAGACGATGTCTTTAAAGTCCAAACCTAAACATTGATATACACCATGTTTAACTTTATTCTCATGTCTACCAATGTTAAATATATAAGT
The DNA here is from genome assembly GCA_007258455.2 of Sequoia sempervirens. Taxonomy (NCBI): domain Eukaryota; kingdom Viridiplantae; phylum Streptophyta; class Pinopsida; order Cupressales; family Cupressaceae; genus Sequoia; species Sequoia sempervirens. The sequence continues at coordinate 27,185,592 of VDFB02000363.1, forward strand.
GACATTATTACACCCTGAAATTGATCGTATTATTCTCTTTAGTTTATTTTAAACTTTATGTGTGAGAATTGAATATGTCTAGAAGTTTAGACCCAAGTGGTTTATAGACCAAACATCATTATTAATTATGATTAATTAACATGATTCAATCCAAAAATATCATGAAATTATTAATCTAATTCCACCCAAACATTGAAGATGTTTATGAACCATTTGAAATCTACTCATAACCCTTTCGACTCTAGATTTTATTCATACTTAATATGCTTGTGATCATCAAAATAATATGTAAAAGTTACTATTATAACTATACAAATTTAATCTCTTTGGTATGTGGTTATTTGAAACTTCTCATGCTTGTAGGGAAGAGAGTGTAAATGTCATTTCAAATAGGCACTCTATTTTGAACTCATTTATTAGTGACAAATAATAAATGGAAATTCAAGAAAATCAATTGCTCATTTGCGATCTAATTCTAGGAAAGTACAAATCTCTTCAATTTCCATGTCTACATGTGGGAGGACAACCACAAAAAAAGAATGGTCACCAAGTTCTTGTTCAAGGGTGCTCATTTCTTCTTATTTTATAGAATAGGAGAGGAGGACAAGGTCAAAACAATCTATTGAGGTGTGATGATATCACACCTCATTTCTTAGTTACCAAGTTACTTTTACCTTCATGAGTAAATATGATGATAAATGTAAATCATGACTTTAATATGTTTGATAGGTGAATGAAATACTTAAATAAGCATTAAGATGTCATTGCTTTTGAAGGTATGATTATATTTTATACTGATGGAAATGTGATGTATGAATATGTATTGCAATGTGAATACTTTAATACTTTGATGATGTAAATGAATTTCATGTGAACGGCTAACTACCTTTGTGATGCACTACGTTGGATGCAGGAAGGAGTCAAGACCTTAGGTAAGAGAGGGGTAGTATCACTCAGGAGAAGAACTTGGTTCGGTAACCCTTAATGAGCCTAATTGAGCATACACACTTACATCCTGGTTTGGTCTAGTTGAGTCGGGTTAGATCGTGAATTTGGTAAGTAATATTTGGTCATAGTTTGGGGGTGATTTAAATGAATTTGGTTTTACTCTTTGGTTTCTTGATTGTTCTTGGTTTGAATTAAAGTGACTAAGTCTTTGTATTGGGTATATGCATGTATGTATAAAAGTGATTCTAGTATCTTGAATTGATTGAGACCTGCGTGAATATGTCATATTGCTATATATGTATATATCAAAGAAGTCGATAATAAGGTAAGGAATATATATATATATATATATATATATATATAAAATGTTATACATATATATGTGTAATATATATATTAATATATATGTATATAATTATGTTAACATAAACATATATACATACATATTAATATATTAATATATATATAATTATTTTAATATGTGTTTATATATTCGATTGACAAACAATACATTTAATAGTCTTGTGTATATATATATATTATAAAAGATATAATATATATTAATAATATATGTATATATTATATATTTTTTATATATAATAAAAAGAGCTCTGTAAAACTAAAGCACATAGTATAGCACTTAAAGAATAAGTTAATGTTGGGCGTACAAGGTATAGTGAATGCATATTTAAATATTTACAAGTAAAAGCTAAAGCACATATATTAGTGCATAATCTTGAAATGAATTGATTAGTGAATACGCATATGGGAAGGAATGAAAATGAGTGCTTAAACCACACTATAGTGGGCAATGCAAAATGATTAAGTTGTTGTTAATAAAGAAGCCCACGTGCTGTCATATATAGTGAAGTGGCTAAGTTAAGAGTTGCACATGAAGGACATATAAGCCTAAGTCTCAAAAACTACTAATCAGCGCATAAAGTATTTGGCATCGAACCACTAGCAAAGAGAATGAAATATGGTTATGTTGCCAACTTTTTAACAAGCTCAGCAAATGAGGCACATGAATATGAAAGCTGGCGCTAAGATAAATGAAATCTGAAGCATTTAGAAGTCTATTATTGTGCTTTAAACCAATGCATAAGCTTAGTAGAAGCATGAGAATGAGTCAATTGCCACAAGCTGGCTAAGATAGTTGATTTGCAATGTAATAAGGAAGTCGTAGCTTGTTTTTCTGAGTTAGAATCATTGTTGTCACCAAAAGAGGATTGACTCAGCTTTAACAGAGAAGTTGGACTGTGTATGTATTTGCAATTGAACATGATAATTTTTGTGAGAGGCTAGAGTTAAAGCTAGGTTGAGCTTTGAAGGAGTAGCTAACAGGATTGTGGAAATCGAACTTGGAAGGAAGTAATATCAGTTGGAGCTATAATTCCAGGCATGATGATTTCTATTTCTCTATTCTTTTTATGTTGAAATGCTATTTGTTCTTGAATGCCTTTGTTTGTGAGAAGGATGATTTAAATGCATGATAAGCTTGCTATTATGAAGTTAGATTATTTATTATTATGGATAAAGCTTGCAAGATTCTTGGTAAAGTCTTGTTTGGTGAAACCCTTGAATGACTAGCATATACATATATACTAAATTGGAATTGGTGTGGTTATATTGTTATTAAAACTATACTAAGTTTGTTAAGGCTATACGTAAGTTGCATAAGTTGTGAAGTATGGGAATTAATATTACATGGAAGTAATATCTTGAATTTGTTAGCTTATGATATTGGGTAAACTTTTGTGGATAATGAGGGAATGATAGCATGATAGACATGTCATCATTGATTGGTTGCGATGTCATGCAAACCATATTGATAGTCTATACTTTATTGATTACTTATATCTAATTGAAAGTAGGAAGAGAGTCTTTTCCCTAGGGTTAGGGTGTATACTTGATTGTTATATCAATATACAACATTAGGGTTGAAAAATGTACTTTTTGATTATGTTATTTTCTTATTTTATGATTAAGAGTCTATTCCTATTCACAAAATTCAAGAAGAGGACTCACGTTTCGGTAACCCAAAGCCATATTGAGAAGAGGACTTGTAGGTACAGAAGCACAAAATCTTCTCAAGCTAATGTCCTCTAGATTATACACAAATGTAGTGAACATTGTAAACATGTGAATATTTGAGGTATATTGAAAGAGAGGTTTTATGATTTGTTTATGATCACTTGATTGTTACATCAATTTTGATTGAAACCCTAGGTTGGGTTGTTTACTTGATTATTGAATGAAGCAAATAGGTTGGGATTAACCTATATGATTTGATTGATCATTTGATTTTTGATTATATTTTTGATTGAAGTCATTATTGTTGAAGATTATACTTTTCATTGAGGTCATTTATTGATGAGATTATACTTTTAATTGAGGTCATTTATTGTTGAGATCATACTTTTGAATTGAATTCATTTATTGATGAGATCATACTTTTTAAAATGGAGTCACTTAATGTTGTGACGTTATGCTTATTTTTGTGGATAACTTGGTTATTCTTGGTGTTAGAGTAATCTATGGGAAAGGGTGTAACCTAGTTAGTCAAGTTGTTATGTCATCACTTTCTTTTTAGAGAGAATGTGTGTAAAGAGTATGAATGGTCATAAACTAAATCAAGCTAGAAAGGTGGGTGAGTGTGTGAACTCCACTTGAAGTATTGGGTGATGAATACTTTGGCCAAAGTAGTGTAAGTTGCCACTATTTATACTATCAGTTCAATGTGATCCAAGTTTGCATACTAGGCCGGGATTGTCATACATGTAGGTTGAAGCCACTATATGGAAGCTCTAGTTATGTAGGAAACAACACCATGCTCTGGGAGGGCTAGTATTATGAGGTTACCAAACCAATCTCTTCGTCAAAGGGTAGGGCCATCTTACTAGTTAGGTCGATGTGCGGGGAATCACAATAAGTCCGTAGTTGGTAGAAAAGCACTTGAGTGATGTTCTCCCTCATATAGTTGGTAGCCAAGATTTGAGGATGTATGCACCAGTACTGGGGACAACTAGAATGTATGCGCCAAGGAATGGGGACATCTAGAATATATGCATCGATGTTGGGACATCTGAACCATTTGTATCCCTATAGTAGTAAGCTCCTAGAAGCTATGTATTCATGTATACATCTCTATGGAAGTTGTAAATGTGAAATGCTATCACGAAATCATGTAATATGGAATCGTTACTTGGGTTTTTGTAATGATTCATTTTAATGCAATGGGAAAGTTTGGAATGAGGTTATTTTAATTGTGCATATTGTTATTGAATTAGAAAAGAAAAATTGTATTGCTAAGTAATGGCTTCTTAAACTATTCACTAGTGGGTAAAACCTAGTAAAAATTAGTGGGTAGAACAATGTGTTGAACAGTCCGGATAATTGAGAGGGGGGTGAATTAGTTATTATAAAACAATTTTATCGACTTTAATTAATCCAGAGCAAACTCAAAGCAATCAAATAATAATCTAACAAATATGCACATGAAAGCACACAACAACATCAAGCACAATGAACACCAAAATTTACGTGGAAACCCAAGAAGGGAAAAACCACAGAGAATGCTAATTCTCAATTATAAAACATTGGTTAAGGTGACACCGTTTAAGGTGATTTTTACAAGGGCTCACTGCCAAATTGCTCACTGTAGGTAAGGCTCACTGTCAATGGGATCAGTACTCGACTATTATAGCCAAAGATAAAAAGGCTCACTGCTAAAAGAGAAAGTCTCACTGCCAACAGAAAATGGCTCACTGCTAGAAGAATGATGAAAGGGAATCCACCACTGAAATAACTATCACCAATGACACCAGATAGAATATCATTGTTTTCTACCTCTGGTCGTATAATTTCACATACTTCACAATGTCTGGATTTTTAGATTCACATTCATCATGCTTGCTTTCATCAAACATAATCAACTTTTACTTATACCATTTCATGCCTTCATAATATCCTAAGTCGACCAAACACAATATCTTCATAATCTCCTAAGTCAGCCAAACACAATTTGAATTAGGTCACCACAAAACATTCCAGCGGTGGAAAGGAATGGAACATGGATCAAACAAAACCTCCTCGCTCAAATCAACACACTACATATTAACCATGATATCCAGAACCAAAGAATAGAATATACATGTTACAATGAAAACAATGTTCCAAATCACATTAACCAATTTCCATATCAGTTTGGACCCATAAAAGTGTATCTCATTATGTTGCAAAATGAATGGGACCAGGACAAGCATGACCAAAGATAGATCATCATAGCACAACATCTAGAGCACACCAAATCAGATCACCAAAGCATCAAAACCAAACCTTAATCAATCAACCAAGAGATGTTGACATCAATGACAACCATTAATGACAATAATCAATAGCATCACATTCCAACAATATCCCCCTTTTTCATTGATGGAAACATCCATCAACAACAAACCAAACAACTCAAATATCAACATCTTCTTGTCTTCTTTTCTTCTCCCCCTTTGACATCAAAGACAAAGGGCCAAGCTCCCCCTGAAAAACTTACTTTGCTCCCCCTATGAGGAAGCCTCCCAACATTGATCCAGATAAGAGTAGCATATAATACCTTGGACCAATGCACACCCTAGTGTAAATTAATAAAGACTAGGAGGGGGAAGAACCCCTAACTTTTGCTGGAGATACTCAAAAGTATCTTTGCTCAATGGTTTTGTAAAAATATCTACAATTTTCTCTTTTGTAGGTACATAATCAAGTCTTACCTCATTGTCCAATACCTTCTCTCTCAAGAAGTGATATCTAATGGATATATGTTTCATTCTGGAGTGTTGTACCAGATTCTTGGAAATGTTTATTGCATTGGTATTATCACATATAATTGAGATCAGTTCATCAAATAATATGCCAATTTCCTTCATCATTTATTTCATCCATAGTACCTAAGTGCAACATGAGGATGTTGCAATGTATTTAGCTTCAACAGTAGATAGAGACACAAAATATTGTTTCTTACTTGACCAAGCAATCAACCGGGAGACAAGGAAATAAGCTCCACCACTTGTGCTCCACCTGTTATCAACACATCCAACCCAATCAACATCAGTATAAGCTATCAAAGTGAAATCTAAGTCCTTTGAATACCATAACCTCATATCTTTTGTACCCTTCAAATATCTAAATATCCTTTTTACTACAACATGTGATTCCTTTGGTTCTTGTTGAAATCTAGCTATTAAACAAACAACATACATAATGTTTGGTCTAGTAGCAGTCAAATATAACAATCCTCCAATCATTGACCTGTACATACTTGCATTAAATTTAGGTGAATCTTTTTTTGTCAACTTGCATCTGGTAACAAAAGGTGTACAAACCAGTTTGGAATTCTCCAATCAAAACTTCTTCAATAATTCTTTGGTATACTTGGATTGAGAAATGAAAATTCCTTTGTTGTTCTAATTTACTTGTAGTCCAAGGAAGAAATTTAACTCACCTATCATATACATTTTGAATTCCTTCTGTATTTCATTTGCAAATTTTCTGCACATATCATCATTTCCTCCAAAACTTATGTCATCAACATAAACCACAACAATCAACATTTGATCTGAGTGAATAATATAGTATAAATTATTATTAGCAGATCCCTTCTAAAATCCTTGTCCAACCAAATACTTATCTAATCTGCCATACCAGGCTCTAGGTGCTTACTTCAATCAGTATAAAGCTTTCTTCAACCTGCAAACAACATCCATGTCACTTCTAGACTTAAATCCCTCTGGTTTCTCAATGTAGACTTCTTCCTTCAATTCTCCATTCAAGAATGTAGATTTTACATCCATTTGATAGAATTTGAAATCCTTAAAAGCTGCAAAAGCTAAGAATATCTAGATTGCTTCCATTCGCGCAACAAGGGCATATGTTTCTTCAAAATCAATACCTTCAATCTGAGTGTAACCTTTGCAAACCAATCTTTCCTTGTTTCTCATTACCTTTCCATTTTCTTCTAGCTTGTTTTAAAATACCCACTTTGTTCCAATTACATTTTTGTTTGCTGGTCTGGGCACATGTTCCCAAGTCTAATTTTTCTCTATCTGATCAAGCTCTTCTTTCATTTCCTTCACCCAATTCTGTTCATTGCATGCTTCTTCCATAGTCTTTGGCTCATTTTCGAGAGTAGACATAGTAATACCTACTCTTGAGCTACTTTGCTTCTTGTGATGATTCCCTTATTCTTATCTCCAATAATCTAGTTTTCTAACTGGTTTCTCTATACATACTTTGGGGTTTTAGTTGTAGTTGTCGAAGCATCCTTTGTCTCTTCTTCTTCTTTCTTATCCTTTTCCCCTTTTTCATCTAAGTCATCCAATTTATATTCAATATGCCTGTCAGGATTTCTTTGAATATCCTCTTCTACTTTCACATTCACACTTTCAACTATCTTGTTCAGTCTCTTGTTGTAACACTGGTATGCTTTGATTCTTGTAGAGTAACCCAAAAATATGCCTTCATTAGCTCTACTGTCGAAATTTCCAAGAGTGTCCTCATCTCTTTGGATGTATCATTTAGTTCCAAAATTTTTGAAGTACTTTACTGTGGAAGCTCTTCCATGCCATAGCTCATATGATGTCTTTCCATATCTCCTCTAGAACAAGACTCTGTTAAGATTGTATATTGTTGTGTGTATTACTTCTTTCCAGTAGAACTGTGGTAAACCTACTTCCATGATCATTGTTCTAGCTGCTTCTTGAATTGTTCGGTTCATTCTTTCCACTACACCATTCTGCTGTGGTGTTCTAGGGGCAAATAACTACCTTTTAATGCCATATTTTTCATAGAATTTGTTGAATTTATCAAAAGTAAACTCTCCTCCTCTATTAGATCTTAAACACTTGATTCTTCTGTCAACTTCATTCTGAACTCTTGCCTTGAAAATCTTGAATTTTTCTAAAGCCTTTGATTTTTCTCTTAAAAATGCAACCCAGGTTAATCTAGAATAATCATTTATTAAAAGCATGAAATATTTCTCACCTTGTAAGCTTCTTGTTCTAGTCGGACCGCATAGGTCAGTGTGTACAAGGTCCAACAATTTGGTAGATGATTCTTCTTTTCTTCAGAATGTTTCTTTGGTTTTCTTTCCTTCTTGACATCCTTTGCAGATAGTGTTGTTTGGTTTGGTCAGTCTTGGAAAATCTCTGACTACTCTTATTGAACTTATCCTTACCAAATTATCAAAGTTGATGCAACACATCCTCCAGTTCCAGAGCCAACTGTGTTTGTACTGAGAAAATAAGCATCTCTTTCTAGCTCCTTCCAGTTGATACATATTCCCACTTGTTCTTTTTCTAGCTACAATAACAGTTCCAGATCTCTTCTGGATCTCACAAACATCATCCTGAAACACCACATTATAGCCATTTTCACACATTTGTCCAACTCTCAAAAGATTATGATAGAAAGCCTTCACATAGTAAACATTGCTAGTGTTATGCTTTCCATCAAAGGTAATAGAGCCAATTCCAACAATCTATGTTGTTTTATCATCTCCAAATCTAACAGAACCTTCATCATATTTCTCAAGCTTCACAAACTTACTTTTATCACTGGTCATATGATTCAAACATCCACTATCAATCAACCATTCATCTCTATCTCTTTTAACAAATAATGTAGCTTTAGAGTTATCATTAGATTTTATACAAATATTAGAGATATCAAATCTAGGTTCATCCTTTTCCACCAAAAATAAACAATCCTCATGATTTGATTCATCATCTGAAATACTGCATTCTCATTGACATAATATTCCTTCTTATTTATCTTTTTAAAAAAATTTCCTTGTTCCATTTTTCAGATACTTAGTTGCTAAATGACCAATCTTTCCACATCTAAAACATTTAAGAGGTAACATACCTTTGTACTTGCCAGTACCTTTATTTAGTCCCCTTGTGAAGTTTGCTTCCAACTCATCTGAACTTTCACTATCCGGATCTTCTTCTGTCTTTGTGGCTTTGAAGGTTGTTTTAGATTTCTCCTTTTCTTTTCCAAATTTCCTCATCTCAAACACAGTCAAGGTTCCAAATAGTTTCTCTCCGATGAATTTCTTCGGATCATACACTTCTTCAATAGCTGAGAACTTGTCACTGTAGCTCTCTGGTAAGGTCATCAAAATCTTCTCCATTACATCTTCATTTGTCAGAGTACCTCCTTGATTTTTGACTTCATTTACTGCACTATCAACTCTTTGAAAGTAACTTGCTATATCCTCACCTTCTTCCATCCTCAAGTTTCCGTATCTACGCTTAGTTGTCAACTTCTTTAATAATTTGACTCTATCATTTCCTTCATAGATTTCTTTCAAATTTTCCCAAACTACATAAGTGGCGCCCAATGAAATAACTTTTGTTAACTCAGTCTTAGAAAAAGCACTAAAGATTGCATACCTTTTCTTTTCATTCTCTTCATAGGCTGCAATCTCATGTGCAAAAGAAGGACCATTTGCTGGTTCAACATATTTTATTTCAACATCTTTCCAAGTCTTGTAGCCTAGAGAGATCAAGTAACCTCTCATCTGTACTTTCTAGAAACTGTAGTTAGATCCATCAAACACAAGAATTGTCAGTTTGTGCACCATCGGATCTACCCCAAGTGGTTAAGCTCTTCTTCGAGGAATCAAATCTCTGATACCAATTGTTGAACAATCTGGATAACTAAGAGGGAGGGTGAATCAATTATTATAAAATAATTTTCTTGACTTTAATTAATTTAGAGAAAACTCAAATCAATCAGATAATAATCTAATAGATATGAACATGAAAGCATACAACAACATCAAGCACAATGAACACCAGAATTTATGTGGAAACCAAAAAGGCAAAAACCACAGAGAATGTTAATTCTCAATTATAAAACACTAGTTAAGGTGACACTGGTTAAGGTGATTTTTACAAGGGCTCACTGTAGGTAAGGCTCACTACCGGTGGGATCACTGCGACCATTACAACCAAAGATAAAAAGGCTCACTGCCAAAAGAGAAAGGCTCACTACTAATAGAAAATGACTCACTGCCAGAAGAATGATGAAAGGGAATCCACTGCTGAAATAAATGTCACCAACAATGACACCGGATAAAATCTCACTCTTTGCTACCTCTGGTCATATACTTTCACATACTTCACAATATCTATATTTTTAGATTCACATTCATCATGCTTGCTTTCATCAAACAAAATCAAATTTTACTTATACCATTTCATGCCTTCATAATATCCTAAGTTGGCCAAACATAATATCTTCATAATCTCCTAAGTCGGCCAAACACAATTTGAATTAGGTCACCAAAAAAAATTCCTACGATAGAAAGGAATGAAACATGGACCAAACAGAACCTCCTCACTCAAATCAACATGCTACATATTAACCATGATATTTGGAACCTAAGAATGGAATATACACATTACAATGCAAACAATGTTCTGGAGCACATTAACCAATTTCTAGATTGGTCTGGACCCATAAGAGTGTATCTCATTATGTTGCAAAATGAATGGGACCAGGACAAGCATAACCATTTAGATAGATCATCACAACACAACATCTGAAGCATGCCAAACCAGATCACCAAAGCATAAAAACTGAACCTTAATCAATCAACCAAGATATGTTGACATCAATGACAACAATCAACAACATCACATTCCAACACAATGGGCATGCTACAGATGAAGTATGGTGGATACATTAAAATGATGTGAAGTAAAAAACATGAAAGTACATGTTCATTGATTTTGATATCTTTATAGTATTAACTTGATTAATTTTGTATTGTCATGATGCATTCTACATACATAATGGTCAAAAAAGTCAATACATAAAGAAGAATTATATGGTCATTTTATTTTTATTTTTTTGTATTTAGATGTGAAATAACCATTCATGAAAAAGATGGAAGGATGATGCTAAACCCAATCTAAAGAAAAGGACATAAAACTTAATATGTTTGGAAAAAAAAATATTATAAGTTAAAAGGGGAATGCTAGTTCTATTTTAACTTGTATAGAGGTTTTTAGATATAAAAAAGCATGCTCAACTACTTTTAGAAGTTCATAAAAAGATATGAGGAAAAGGCTCATCATCTACTAAACAACTTGAACATAAATAAACTTGATTGTCATCCCATGTAGACATAATTTCAACATGAATAAAGTGACAACAAATGAAATCTTAAATCCAAACCAATTTAAAATAAAGTATGGTGTATGAAAAATGATCCAAGATCCAACTAGGATTAGCTTCTTTTCACTTGAGTCCATATTTGGACACAAAACCAACTAGAGTTGATGATTGACTTGCTGCCACAATGGAGAGCCAATCTTCTAGGGTCTTGTGTCTATTTTTGTGTTGTGATAATGATTGATAAATTTGATGTGTGATTTAACAATCCTATTTGACATATAACCATAGATCTAAAAATTTAATTTATTACACAGATGAAAATGAAAAATATCAAAAAAGATTCAAATCTTAGACTGAGATGCAAAGAAGAACCTATGGCATAAATTTGGAGCTTATTTTCAAGGAAAAGGGTGTCAAGTGCCCTAGAATAGATAGCTTCTTTTCCAAATCTACAAACTCTGAAATGTAGGTTACAGTCTGCTTTGTGTTTTTTGGAGCTATCTTATGCTGAAACTCCTAGATCTGATTTTCACACATGAAAAGAGGGGGAAAGGTTGTGTTGTATAGGGGCTTTCCTAAGTCAAACCCTGTTTTGATATTTCTACCTCCACATACAACAAATGATGCTAATCAAAATGGCATACCCCAAGTCAGGTAGAGGCCAAAAAATGATAATTGATTGAAATGATAAATTATAAATGATAAATGATAATATTATCCTCATGTGAAACCCTTGATGAAGTGTGTCACACCACAATTTGCCACAAATATTGATTGATGGATGCCTTGGTTGCTTGATAGACTTGCAAGAGGTTAGTTCCCAAAAACATAATAGATTGGTGTAGCTATCATGTAGAGGATAACTCAATACATATTCATAATTTGGCATGATTGATCATAATAGCTCCTTGTACACAATTTGATTCATTCTTCTTGATGTCTTGAAAGCTTGATCTTGATGGATGAAAATGTTGTAATAATGCTACTAAATCTACCCTTGAATTGCCTTGACTAATTTTAGGATCTTCAATTTTCTTAATAGATTTCATAGGATTTCAAATGATGAAAAAGATTAGTATTTATATGTAACTACTAATTTTTTGAAAATCAAATACCAATAGCCGACAAATGAAATTGGAAATTCAAATAATAAAATATCGATATCGGCATATCCAAAATAGAGCCAAAATGGGTTGGTCAAGGGCATGAGATTCCTTAGACCAAATCCATCCTTTTTAATGCCTAATGTGTTGAGGGAAAATATTAAATGCTAATTTTCAATCCCCTTGTTTGATTTTTCAAAGATATTCATAAAACGGGTAATTGAATGCACAATTAGATAGGGGGGCTAAACCTAGTGTGAAATTGTTAAGGATAATAATTTTTGTTGCTACATTTAGCCCCCACTCTAGTGAGAGCATGAAATTATACTCAGACTCATACTAAAGTAAGAATATAAGCCAAGAAAAGTTCAATGATCCAAACATTAAAGAGATCGAACAACATCAGATCTAGGGGATCCACTAACACCCAGATTCAAGATCCTATGGTAAGATAATATAAGGAAAAAGGAACAGATATAAGCATGAGGTGCAATGAATCATGAAAAACATGAAGCATACATAATAAAGACATAAAACATAATGAAGACACAAATAAAACATAAGGCAATACATGAAACAAAAACGTGAAAGGTACAAGGAAAACACGATACCATACACAAAGTAAACACACAAAAGACACAAATAAACACATAACAAACATAAAAAAAAATAAAAATAAAAATGCAATAAGACATAAACACAAGGTCAGTACTAAAAAAGGATTCAGGTCAGTAAGGTAAAGAGACCTTAGTCTTAAATTTCTCTCAAATAACAAACATCATACATTGAATGTGTTAGACAATATGGTGCTCTCATAAGGATTAGCAAGATGCATTATTGCAAATCACTCATGAAACACATGGCTCCACCAGAAAGCAAGTTGTGTTATGCCAGGTGGCCATGTAAAAAATGATCAAGTTCATGAATCATGAAATTCCATTATGCCAAATCCATGAACTTTTTTTCCAATCACGCTTCAAGGAGCATACAAAAGTTCAACATCACGGGGGATGAATCAATGCTTAGCATCACAAGGGACAAATTGATAACCATGCCTTAGGGGAATCATTAATAACACAACCACCAAATGGGTATGTCAACAAGTCAACATATGGAAGAGCACCACAATCAATAAGTTATATTTTAGGATTGTTACAGACAAAACATAATTAATTATCCATAACTAAGTTGCACAAATCCATATGTAAATATTGAATTATAATTATAATCATTGTATTTTTTTTAAAAAGGTCACCATATTTATCAAACCCAATTTACATTCATAAAAATAAATTTTGTAAGAGGGAACCAAACCATATTAAGAAATAACCATAAACATGTACCTATAATTCTAGAGAGATAACATCTACAATATACTTTGTAATATTATCATTTGGTACTTCAACAAAACCCATTGCCTTCATGCATCTAAGTTTCATTGATTCAAACACTAGATAACTTTGAAACCTACTATGTGTTAGGAATAATCATTAACCAACCCTCAAAATAAACTCAAAACATATCTCTAACTACCCTAAGTTCCAAAACCCTAAATACAACACTGTAGTAAGAAAATCCATGATCTAAAAGTACTCCCACCCAAAATGGGCATCCCAAATTTAATGGTAATTATTAGAGGTATATAGGTAGCTAGGAAGATTAATAGAGGCAATATAAAGTGAATTAAAGTAGCTATAATAGCTCCCCTATATCAATGGTAGGGAGGTAGGCAAATGAATACAATTCCATTGAATTTGATGCTCAAAACCATTTGAAAAAATAAGTTGATTATTATGTTCCATCAAAATATACCAACCTCTAAGAATTTTTCAAAATTTTGGGAAAGAATTGAAACTATGTCAAATCTAGGAGGTGGTTCAAGAACCATATTAAATCATTAACAAACACATGTCTTTATTTTTATTTCATGTAGGAGGAGGAATAGGAACTCTAAACCTTGGTGAAGGTTTCAAATTATAGGTTCTTGGGAAAACTCTGGCAAATTTATCCTACAAAATCCTATATTTTGGATCCTTTTCATCCATTAGTAACCCTTTGAAAACTTCTTATGATATCTATTTTGGTTCTAAAAAATCTTGTTTGGAACTATGTATTCATCCAGAACCATATTCTTAATAAAAACTTCATTGAGACCTTACCTAGTTACTATAAATTTCCCAACATTTTCACTTGACTTAGTAAATTTCACCATTGAAGGTTCATTTCCTTGGAGGAACTCTTTGGAAGGAAAAACTAATTTTTTTTTAGCAATCAGAACCATGTCTAGAACCTTAGCAAGTTTGGGAATTTAGAAAAGTTCTAAAACAAGCATAATTTTTGTACACTTAATGCATTCATCATTTACTCTTCCTTTTTCCTTTTTTCACACATCAACATTAGGGTTTAGGTCCTATGAGTAACTTGCAACTATGAATCTTTGCATAATATTTGAAGGAGTGGGAAATAGGAACCAATAGAAAATTGGTAGAGATTGTGCCCTACAATATAAACAAAACATGGATCCTAAGGTTTTGAGTGCAATTTAAATTCTAATGTCCATAAAGGATGAAGATGAATATTATAAGGAGCATACTCTAGGAGGGAACTAGGAAGTGGAAGATAAAATTCTAGGTCCCAGTCAGGACCAAGGATCTAAAAATAATCATAAATCCAAGCTAAGTGAGAAATAGATAATTTGAAGGAAATAGAAAAAGGAACTAAAGACCTAATGTAAAGTCCCCATCAAGAACCAATACCTGAGAGGGAGATAAAAAAATGTTTAAGAAGAGGAAGCAAGGGTAGAAAGGAACATGAACTTGGAACCTCAAGTTCCAAGTTCCCAGAGAACTTTAAATCCTACAAAAATCAAAGGTATGACCAATAATGAATTTGTAAAGTCAAAATGAGTGCAAACAAGGTATAAAGGCATACATCCAGATCCAAGAATAAAATATTTTACAAAATTTTCAGCACCCTAACACCTGCCAAGTTGGTGATAGGGTAGGTTTTATATTATTAAGCTATTGAAAATATAAAATTAAAGTTTACCCAAGTAATTGAATTCAAAGAAGTATTGGTTAACTATGGTCAAGAGTTAAGTTCACAGGTTAAGGATAGAATATGATTGATGAACAATAGGTGATACCTAGAAATTTTTAATTATAGTAAAAAAATATCTTATATATTCCAAGGAGTTCAAACTTCACTAATTAATGAAGTATTATATAGAAGGAACATACATGAAGTTCTTCTTAGATGTATCGAGCAAATTACCAAGTTTGAAATTTATTATATGAATTCCATCAAGGACTCTTAAGGCAACACTTTTGGGAACAAACTAAAACTACAAAATTTATCTATGTAGGTTATTATTTTCAAATATTCATACATAGTCACAAATGTGTCTAGAAGTGCCACCAATATTAGTTTTATATCATAAAGAAGAGGAAAATCATACCCCCTCTACATCCTATATTCATGGATGAGACTTTCGAGTAGTGGAGTTTAGATTTCATCAAGATGATCAACCTAGTGTAAAGGGTCATTTACTAGAGTGAGTATTTCAAAATTTCATTAAATTTATGGATTTTCTTACAAACATATTTAAATTATTATCCCTAGGGATATCTAATCGATTCTAAGAAAAAATTAATCAGGATCATAAAAAGAATTAGTTCTAAGTATGAAAAGTAATGACACCTAAATGTTAAAAAATCTCTATGGGTAGATCAAATTAATACTAAGAGGATAATTAGCATATCACTATATGCTTTGGTCTATGACAAAGAGCTACATTTCTTGTATCTATATAATTTCCTATGTTACAATTGATTAGGAAATTAAAAGTTTAAGAGAATGGATTGTTAGAAATTTGAATTTTAGAATCACAATATATTGAAGATAAATAATAATCTATAAGGGATTCAGTATTAAAACATAAATATATAACCGAGCATTGGTTTGACAAATGAACTTTAGAGCCAGGAGATAATGTAAAAAAGAAATGAAACCAAGACATCATACAAAATTTGATTCCTTATGGAATAACATTTTCAAAATTTTAGCAACAAAAGAGCACAATGTATTTTACCTTATGATAAAGGAGAAATTATAGATATCCCAATTAACAATATATATCTAAACACCATTAATATATTTTTGGGTTGACACACCTTGTATATATGTACTAGAGTTTATTTTCTATTAATGTGTTCCTTCTTTCCAAGGATTTTTCTTTGTTTTATTTTTTGTTCTTATCCTTTGGTTTTAGTGCTCCATGATCAAGGTGTTGGCATCCCAAATTTTATGTGTCTCATTCTACTATACTTTTCTTAAAATGTTGTGCATTTATAATTTTCTACCCTTTACTAATAATTGATCTAAGAAACTCTAAAATGTGTTCTCTGAGTGTCAAATGATGCTAATAAATCCATAAAATTCTAGATTTGTGACTACTTCTAGTGGTTTCCTTTGTATTTTTTTGTCTTGTTAGAGTTTCAAGGTTTCAAGTGTATTCATCCTTCGATTCCTTTTCTATCAATCCCAAAACCTACTAGAAATATTGTGAAATTTGTGTAAGTATTTAATTTGATAGTATTTTAGTTCTTTGAGGTTTCTCTTCCCCTCTTGCTATCTTCTCATTTCCCCAACTTCCCAAATATTTTCTCTTTGTCTAAGTCTTTTGAAGTGTCAAAGTTCTCCATTCCATCATTCCCTTTTCAAACTTGTCATTCCAAATATGTCATCCCTAGAAATTTGACACCCTACCTTTTACCACTAAGCTTTGTCTTGTTGAAAACATGCTAATTTCATTTATTCATTAAAATTTTAGACTTCCTCATCCATCCATCCCTTTGGGTATTCATTTCACAATAACCTTGGACCTAAAACTCTAATCCATTTAACCCAAAATTTATTTGCATTTTGGGACTAGAACTTTTATCATTCATTATCCAAGAACCTCTTTCCCTTTATCCCCTAAATCCAAAGATTCTTTCAATTAATTTAAAAAATAAAATAATTCTTGTGAAGTTAGACTTTTAGCCATCTCTTTAGAGGTATCCCCAAACCTCAATCCCAACAAATTTCCTTATTGGGGTTCCTTTTAAACTTTCCCCCTTATCACATCAATTCTAGCATGACTTTCTAGTCTACCCTAACACTTTAAAGTTAACATGTGGCATGACTTTCCTGTAACCTTTGATAGTCAAAACTCCTACCATTTCTCACTTCAAACCCCACCTAATATTTTGGATGACATAGAGCTTCACTATTAACCTAATTTGGCCCTATAACTACCAAGTTTAATTCAAAAATTCCAATAAACCATTATAAATTTATATTTACATAGTTCAAAAAGAGGAACGTGGTACTCAATTCATGCCTTATTTGTTGTTGCTAATCCCAACATCTCAAATGTTGTCTCTGGGCTATTATTTCAAGGAATCTTTTAGGAATTTTATTTGTTTATATATGAAGCTTCACACCATTAGTTTTAAACCTGAATGACAAGTGAAAAAGGAATTATTTTATCAATATTCTATATTTTTCATAGTTTTTGAAGGGGTATTTTTTATGTGCAATATTGATGTAGGAGCATCCGAGGTGAAATAGAAATCCTGTGTCACCAAAAATATTTTTACTTCAATTTTGCTTATTTTCAATAAGGGCTTAGGGGTTTGGAGAATAAATATTTTAATTATCAACATTATAATTTTCCCTTGTGGTGATTTGAAAAGGTAATTTTTGAAGGAATTATGCTTTGATAAATGTTTCTAAAGCATCTCCAAAGGGAATATGATTCTTGGGAATTCATTTACAAGAGGGGACCACTTTTCTTACATGTTCTTGCATTATTTTTTTCATGCCTTGCATGTATTTGCATGTTGGCCACAAGCTTTGCATGTTGTTGCATGTATGGGTTGTAATTGTGAGACCCAATCTCAGTAAAATAGTCATAAATTTCGCATATGGTACCAAAATTAAGAATTTCAAAATGATACAGAAATATGGAAATGAGGCACACCAAACCCAAAAACCATTTTAGAAAATTTTGAAGAATGACAGAGCATTAATAGGTAGAAAGTAGCGGGTTTTCTTGGTGGTTTAGTGGAGGTTGTTATGAGAAACCAATAGTGGTTTCTTCTCACACAATTTTTATATGTTGATGCTTGCTCATTTGGTGAAGTTGGCTTTGGAGGAGTAGCAGGTTTACATACACAGATGTTGTTGGATTCAACATAGGATTGAAGACTCCAAATGTTGTAGATTTTTGTATGCAGGAAGCCCATGTTGTAAGGGAGCTTATGAGCTTCCACATATTGTAATCCCAGTTCATATTTGTTGCAATAAAATATAGCTCTTTCATTCTTGCATATGCTGTGCTATTTTGATTTATGTTATGAGTTTTCAGATTGATAAGGGGAGTTTATTTCATTAGTGGTATCAGAGCAGGAGTTCCTGAGTGTGCAGGTAGAGCGCCGAATGTGAGGTAGTTTGCACCAGGACCTAGAGGTAGAATGTGTGTGATTTGTGTGTAGATAGATTGTCGAGTGTGAGGTAGTCTATACTTGAGAGGTTTAAGTTTGAGAGTGTGTGGTAAGTGTTTGCTGAAATGTCAAAGAAGAAAGGTAACACATTTGTCATAGTTGTGTATGTAGGTGAACAAGGAGAAAATATTGTAGAAGCATGTTTTGAGGAAGGCATAGAGAAAGAGAGTGAGGAGGAAGAGAAAAATTCAACAAATTTTAAAGAGGTTGCAGCAGAAACAAAAGAGTTGAGTGCAATGGAGAACATTGAAGAAGAGGACACCAGAGTTGAAATAGTAAAAGATGAGGTAAAAATTGCATCTTGTGAGTTAATTAGTGATTCTGATTTTCTTATGAATTATGTGAATGAAATGAGTGAATATGAGGAAGCTAAAAGTTTTGTTGCAGTAGTAAGAAAGAGAGGAAATATAAAGGAAGGAATAGATAGGAAGTTTCAAATTACGGTGAAGAAAAAGAAATAGGTGGATAAGGAAGAATGATGGATGAAGAACAAGCACATGATCTACAAATGTTTATGAGTTCAACTCATGAAACATTTCAAATTACCATGGATGTCTGATGTAGGAGCATCCAAGGTGAAATGGAAATCCCATGTCACCAAAAATATTATTATTTCATTTTTGTTTATTTTCAATAAGGGCTTAGGGGTTTGGAGAATAAATATTTTAATTTGCAACATTATAATTTTCCCATGTGGTGATTTGAAGAAGTAATTTTTGAAGGAATTATGCTTTGATAAATGTTTCTAAAGCATCTCCAAAGGGAATATGATTCTTGGGAATTCATTTACAAGAGGGGACCACTTTTCTTACATGTTCTTGCATGATATTTTGCATGCCTTGCATGTATTTGCATGTTGTCCACAAGCTTTGCATGTTGTTGCATGTCTAGGTCATATTTGTGATACCCAATATTAGTAAAATAGTCATAAATTTCTCATATGTTAATGAAATTAAGAATTTCAAAATGATCTAGAAAGCTGGAAATGAGGTGCACCAAACCCAAAAACCATTTTAGAAAATTATGATGAATGATAGAGCATTGATAGGTAGAAAGTGTCAGGTTTTTCTGGTGGTTTAGTAGAGGTTGTTTTGAGAAACCAATAGTGGTTTCTTCTCACACAATTTCTATATATTGATGCTTGCTCATTTGGTGAAGTTGGCTTTGGAGGAGTTGCAGGTTTACATAACCAGATGCTACTGGATTCAACATAGGATTGAAGACTCCAAGTGTTGCATATTTTTGTATGCAGAAAGCCCATGTTGTAAGGGAGCTTATGAGCTTCCACATACTATAATCCCAATTCATATTTGCTGCAATAAAATATAGTGTTTTCCTTCTTGCATATGTTGTGCTATTTTGAGTTGTGTTATGAGTTTTTCAAATTTGTAAGGGGAGTCTATTTTATCAAATATTTATAATTATGTTGGTTAGGGTATAGGTACGCCTTGTAGTCACTTTGGTCACAAATTTATAGGGGTTTCCTATAAGTTTGAATGTTTTTCCCTTTTAGCATGGCTTGCAATGAGATATAAATCCTTATTTATCATCTTTAAAAGGATGGGAGAACCAATATGGAGAAGAACTAAGAATAAGACATTTTAAAGATAGCTATAATTTCAAATCTAGCAAAGGGAAAGATATTCTGTTGTATTTTGATGATTTGGGTTCATCTCAAATGTGTAATGATTTTTTTTTTATCTCTAGATAATGAGTTTAAAGCATGGAATAAACCTTGATTGAGTGTCTCTATTGAATTTTTGTCATTCTTGGATGTGTGTGATCAATTAGCTAGCCATATGATTGTAAAAACCCTACAAATCTTTTGTATTGTGTATTTTTACAAATAATAAAGTAAATTTTTAGGTTTTTCTATGAATTACTAGTTATCTTCATCTAATATTTTACAAATTCAATTATTTATTTGAATTCATGCATATAACATATTTTTTTTTATGTATTCTAAGAGGTGTAGTGTAGTTTTTAGTGAAACCTTCATTAAGGTGTCACGTTGAGATTTTAGTCATTGCATGTTTTGAATAAACTTATGGATCTATTTTCTTACAGGTATTGGTATTGATCTACTATTAACAATATTTTTGATGAGCCCAATACATTAAATAATTCAATCATAATCATTTTATTTTAGTTTTATGTTAGTTAGGGCGGGGGCCCTAGCTCGGTTGGCTAAATATTTCCTATTGCAAGAGGTTGGTCATGAGGTCTAGTCTCCCCCACCCCTTGTGGTATCGGAGGGCGTGTCGTGCTAGTGCTGCCAGTCACATTAAAAATTTTACCAGGTGCACTACAATTTATAGGGGGTCGTGCTACCCGATTCCTGCAGTATAAAATAAAGTTTTATGTTAGTTTATTCTATATTTTAGGTATAAGTGCATAATAAAAATAGGGGTTGTTAATTCTATTTTTTTATAAAAAATTATTTCTAGCAAGAGTTTATGTTGTATAAATGTGTATAGTCTTGTATTTCAAACCAAAAAAGGTATATTTTGACACCAATATAGGGATTCACTGTGTAGTGGGTGTTGTTTTTTTTTCCAGTACACCCTTAAAATTCTCTAAAGGGTAGCCAACCCTTATAATCAAGAACCTTCAAGATGAATGGACAACATAACAAGTGAAGGACTCTAAGATCTTTACTCCTTCACTTTAGGCTCTGTGGGACCTAGGAGGGTTTTCTTTATTGTGTTCATTATTATTTATTTGATGGAGAACACTTTTGTGCACAAATTATTTCCTATAACTTGCAAATAAACCTAATCCACTAAAGATTTGGCTGATCTTTGAGTAAATAATCGTTCATTTACTAGGAACAAGGAGGTATTTCAAATACATGCTTCATGATTAAAATATTTTAAGTGAATTGTGTTCTTATTCTAAATCCATGGCCGAGTAAATCATCAACACCTTCAATTGTAAAAATATCTAACAAATAGACTAGTGCTTCATCAATTGGGCAAAGGAGTAAAAAACACAATAAACAATAATACACAAATTATTTAACTTTGATAATGATGGACTATTTTCATAATGCCTTGCAATGTGAAAAATCACAATATCTAAAACATAACTTCTCATCAGATCCTTTGCAAATTTTCATAAATTTGTGACCCTCTTTAAGAATTTAATTAAACCTTTGAGTTAAAGCATAAATAATGACACACATTCAATTGAACATTTGAAGATAAATGATAATACCCTTGATATTTTCATTTATGACTTGCAAAAATTTACAACAGGAGAGTAAACATTTTAGAGATAAGATTTTTTTCAATATCAATAATTTGCATAAAACTAATTTAGGGCTATTACATATATGACTTCAACCCAAGACAATGCTACTGTTCTATTCATCAACTTTTTACAATATATCCTTTCTACACTTAAATTCTTCCCGGACCCTATACTGGACTAAAAATTTGACCTCTATAATGAGCCATGAAATACCTTTTATATGCCAAGGGACCAACAAGCATTGGGCTCATTATAGTTACATTTCAAGAATATTTCATTTCAAATTCTAATTTCATTCCAAAAATTTCCCCGAACGGTTGCTTGTAATCATTTGCTGAATTGGGGAAGAAAATTCACTTTATTTCACCAAAAAGGAACCAACCAATGCTACCAAAAGTTATCCTTAACCACCAATGAGACTTTGCATTCCAACCACGTTGAGCCAAATTTTTTCCAAATTAGTGCAAAAGCCAAAACCAATGTACCTAGAGAATGTAAACAACAACCACTGCAACAATATCGTTATCAACCCAAAAATTTAAAACCTAGAGACAGTCTTTCTTAACCAAAACCAGAACCAAACCCATGATACACATGACCACTGTGTGTCCTTGCAAGAAACGGGGAAGAAACCTCCACTCCTTCCTCCTCTTTATCCTTTCCAACCATCGGGTAATCATGCCCGCTTGGAGTCTTCACAGAAATTGGGGCAATTGCTATCACTTCCTTCCCTGGGGTTGCCAATTGATTCAGGAGCATAAGATATCTTTGGTAGCCAAAATCAGTTTTAGTTTCACTATCAGAAGGGTTGTCAGTGATAGCAATGGGGGAATTCTACCTTCCACAAGAAGCTCGACCATACCTAATCTTCCTTCACATTCCCCTCACGAAACCCACATACTCTTTTCCTTTGTCCTTAGTTGTTTATGTGGTTGCAATTAGGCTTCTCAATCTATGGCTACATCTAGTAGGGACTGATGTAGCCTTCTCACTCTGGGCCTCCTCCCTGCCCTTTTCTTTTATAGTTACAGTAGCTACAGGCACGTTCTGCTCATGCTCTGGGACATCATCATGAGAATTTTGCACATGAAATCTCGGGGACCTTTGCACTGCTAACACATAAGTAGTTGGCTTGCTCATATTCTCTGCAAATGCAGCTTCACAAACATAGCTCACACTTCTAGAATTTAGGAATTCACACTCTAAATTACAATGGTGAAAATAGAGACCATCAACCTTCATTTAATAGGATAATTAGGCATGCTAATCATCAACGCTTGATGAAAATCACACAAGAGAGCAAGCAATCGACCACTGGTGTCCACATTTTCATCGTTAATTAGCTAGGTACATGAAAATCCGTGTATTATTCTTAATGATGGAAGGAAATTAATTCCTCACATGCATTGGGATCAAATTGATCACTCCTGTAGAACACACGCCATTAATGCATACTCCTCATAGAGTTAAAATGACTATCACATACCTATTTCTGATATTTGAATGTCAACTATCGATTTCTGAACGAGATGGAAAATCGAGCGGCTCTGATCAAGTCAAATCGGGTTTGAATTTATGAGACCCTAGCTTGCCAACTTTTGGCCAATAGGAATTTGTTGACTGGGAGCTACATCATTTCGTCCACGGGCTCAACCACACTCTGCACGATGGTTGAGAAATTTCACGCGTCCATCAATCGTGTACCTCACAAACCTTCCGGTAGGCATTAATTAAATGCCATGAGGTGTGCGATGAATGACTAAGATTAACTCTAAATCTACATAATAGCCGTTGATCTCCCCATCATCGGTCATCTGACACTTGGAAAAGGATTAGACCCCATTGTGGCAAGGACACATGTCACAAAATTGTGTACCTCACACATCCTTTGACAACTATTCATTAACGCCCATGCAGTATGCGATGGGCGGAAAATATTTAATCTTCAAATCCAATGAGCTGGATTTCTGCACATGCCAGAGGTTAGTCTTAAAATGGGGCCATGACTAGGCCAACGACAATTAGACCCTTGAGAAAAACGACTTAAACTTAAGTCTTTCAGTGGTGAAATATTTTTCCAAACTTTATAAGTATTTGGCGTGGGACAATGTGCAGGTGACCTTTTTCCTAACCAAAAGGGTTGGTAAATAGACACATTCAAAGGCTCAAGTGATAAATAATTCGACTGGTAACCGGCCAAAACAAGTCAATGCAAAATTAAAATGCCAAAGGGTTTTAAGGTAGAGAATTATCAAAGAGAGTTCATAGACCAAATCCCTAACCCCATCCTTGGACATAAAGCTTGGAAATCATGATCTAGGTCATGACTTTCTTGAAATTTTGCAAGAATTTTGGAAGCTCTATCAGTGGATATGGTTTGTACCAAGGTAACTATTAAAATATTATAATAAAATTTATTTTAGCACCTTAGGGAAACCCTCCTTGATCTTGTAGAACCAAAAGTGAAGGAGGTATTACCCACCTCAATAATTGATCCTAAGTGTCCCAACTTGCATGTAGGTTTCATGATAATATTCCTAGGTCTAGCATTGATCTAGGAGGATCCAAAAACCTCAAAAAAAATTCACAATTTCAAAATTAGCCAAAAGTGGTCTTATATTGAAGAGCTCGCTGACACGATCCCAACACAACTTGAATCACATCAAAAGGAGATCGTACATGCGAGTTTTGCTTGGTCAAAGGTTGAGTCAACCCTGGTACTAGAGGTTAGTCAAAGGTGAAAAATTGATCATCTCTAAATTGGTCAAAGTCAATGTCATCACAGAAAGGTCATCGCCACGATTCCAATGGCATTCATTTCGTTGAAAATGGAGCTCGTACGCAGAAGTTATGGTTGGTCAAAGCTCGTATGCAAAAGAGTTGACCATGTTGACATCAACATGGTGAAATGTCATCTAGTAAACGTATGTACAATGATGTGGCAAGTCAGACCAATCCTTAATTGACATGTGACATCCAACATGGAAAAATCAGTGATGGACACGTGGCAGTGATCAGACATGACACGTGACTTAATGAATGACTGAAACGTGGCACACGTCAGCATCTCATCAACACCTGACATGTGGCACCTAACCACCTTCCTTGGTCACCATTTTGAATTTTTTGCACCGATTACACTGTTCGTTGCACCAGTTACCAAAATGGAGGTATGGGGGGTTTGACCCCCTAACCTCCCCCGAATGAGCCGATGGTATTACTATTGCACCACTAGTGCAATGTTTAATTCTTTACAACCAACAGTTTATTTTGTGGTTGAAAAAACATTTGACAATGTTTTTAATAGGGGTCAGCGGGGGTTGAACCCTTAACCTCTGCCACCCCAAAATGGGTATGCATCGTTGTGCTATCAAGTGCGTTGTATTTTATAAGGGGTGGTGATTGTTTTAAACTCTTGTTAAGCCTGAAAATAGTTATATGGTTAATAACAACCCAACAAATGAATATTTCCAAAAACCATAAAAACCCATAAGGGCTTATAAAAAAGAGATGAAGGTTATTTATTTGTTTTGATGGTTGAGCCTTATTAAGGCAATTTTTATGTATAAAAGGGGGTGTAGGTGTGTGAGTTTTCAATTAGGGTGATATGATAGAGTTTTTATGCTTTTGTGAAGGAAGGTGGAAATTTTGGAGGAGAAGAATTACAAGGTGATATTATACACCAAAAATTTTAATAGTGAGAGAGATTGTGAGGAATTTTGTGCAGGATTTTGAAGCTTGGATGATGTAAAAAGGCATGTTAAAGCTTGACATCATTAATAAAGTGGTCCAACATTGAGAAGCAGACTCAAAGGCGTAGCTCAAATCAAGTGAACTCCGTTATCAACCTATGTATGATCCTTCTATCTCCTATCTTACATTCTCTCTAATTCCTTTTTAGTATTTTCAGTTTGGTATTTAAGTTCTAATTACAACATTATAGTAATTAGTTAACTTTCTTAAGTTCTATAAAGGTTAATGATCCTAGTTGGTAATTTCAACAGTTAAACAACATACTCACACAATTCTATTGGATTGGGAAAATGTTGTAATTAGGATTAATTTACAAGTGAATTTGTAAACCGCTAATTATAGATCAAGTTGGTATCAGAGTCCGTTTGTAGGAAATTGTAGAAGTGAATGTTAACCAGGTTGAAACTGAAACAAGTAGAAGGTGCACTGGAAGAATTCAATCCAGAGATCGAAAAAAAAAGACCTTTCCACCGAAGATGTCAGAGATTGTAACTGAGCATGAAGCTCTAGAGCTTGATTTGAAAGCTTTTCAACAAGCTTTTCTCGAGATGAAGCTAATGGTGGAAGTTCTTTTCCAAGAGAGGCAAGAACGAAAGAAGAGAAAGGAAGGCAAGGATAGGAAGAAGGAGGAAGATGAATCCTCATTGAAAGAAGACAAAGGTAAAGGAGTAGGAGGTGGTGGTGACCTTCCTGAACCTCCATCCCCATCCTCTTCATCTTCTTCATCCTCTTCTTTTTCTTCTTCTTCTTCTTCTTCTTCTTCTAACTCTTCTAAAAAGAAACAACCTATGCAAACTAATACACCTTTGTTAAAACTGGATGTTAAATTTGATTTTCCAATCTATAATGGAGAACTAGATGCAAATAAACTATATAATTGGATTAAGAAAATTGAAGTTTATTGTAGAGTTCAAAAGTTTACTGAGAATTCTCAAAAAATCCAATTAGCTACTCTTCGCTTAGGAGGCACAACTTTAATTTGGTGGGAGAGTAGAACACATGAGGATCTAATTCGTTATGGAAAAATTATTTCTTCTTGGTTTGAGTTTATAGCTACACTTAAGAAACAATTTTATTCATTAGGGAATATGCAAAAAGCAATAATGAACTAGAAATCATTAAGACAAGAGAAAGGACAAAGTGTGCAAGAATATACACAGGATTTTAGGAAGAGGGATTTAATTTTGGGTATTCCATTGTACAAAAAAGAAACTTTGTTAAAGTACAAAGGTGGATTATGTGAGAGTTTAAAATGTACCATACTTATGTTTAATCCAACTATTATTGATGAAGTTAGTGTGCGAGCTATCCATTTGGAAACAAGATCAAGGAATAGCCATGACAATTTGTTGATGAAATCTAGTAAGCAGAAAAGAAGCAAGAAAGGGAAAGAGAAATCACAACGAACAACTACTGCAAAGAAAGAGGACAAAAATCCTTATTACTCACACTACAAAAAGGAAGGGCACAAAGATGTGAAGTGTTGGAAATTGCTTCCTAATCAGAAGCCAAAATGGTTCAAGGATCGAAAGGGTGAGTAGAAGTTCGTAACTATTGTGCAGGATCTTAGTTTAGGTTCTGATGATGAAACCAAGATTTCAGTTGTGGGTATCAAAGGTAATACTCTTGTTGTTAGTACTTATGCTTCTTCTCTAAGCTATAATGAAGTACCTGTTGAAAGTAAAAGGAATGACTTGTTTTATATAGGGGCTATTGCTAAAAAAACTAAGATTGGTACACTAATAGACATTGGGTCACAAGTTAATCTTATCTTATAACAAGTTGTTAAGAAATTGGGATTAAAAACAACTCCTCATCCTAGACCCTATCCATTGGGTTGGGTGCATGATAATGCTCAAATACATGTGTCAAAGCATTGTAAACTCTGATTTGCAATCACATCCAAGTTTTTTGATGAGGTAGAGTTAGATGTTATTCCGCTTGACATTTGTGGGATGGTTTTAGGAAGTAGTTATTTGTATGACAGAAAAGCCATTTTCTATGGGGAACCTAATAGGTATCATTTTTATAAAGATGGAATTGAATTTAGTGTTAGAGCTCATCACATGAAGAATGAAAAATCTGTGGTGAACATAGGACATTTGAAGATGATTGTAAATGCAAGCAATGTTGGAAAATGTGCCTCAAACTTATTGACATGAAACTCCTAAAAGAGTAAAATCGGTGAGACCCTCAGAATGTCTTGCCAACTAGCAGCTGTGTTCAAAAGATCAAAGTCACTGAGACATTAGATCTATCTTGCCAACGGAAGTTATCGGCAAGACATTAGCTATCGCTGTGAGTTTCCCATCTCATTCTGTCGTGGTAGATCTCTTGCCGATGGGTTGATTCCTGGTGATCATTGGGAAGACTCTTAGTGACGAATGACATTGGGGGGAGGCATGAACCCTTGAAGTAACCTATTCCGATAGATTTTGTCTCGCAGATGGTTTTACACACGAATGTCATTGGGGTGAGATGAAGGCTCGATAAGAGTCTAAAGTGACAGCGTTGGTCTCATCGACAGATTTGCATTCAGTATAAGCTCTTGTTGACAATGTTGGTCTCATCGATAGATTTGCATTCGGTATAAGCTCTTGTCGATAGTGTTGGTCTCATCGACATATTTGCATTCGGTATGAGCTCTTGCCGACAGTGTTGGTCTCCTTGACATATCTGTGTTTGGTATGATCTCTTACTGATGGTTGTGGTCTTGCCGATGAGTCTGCAATCGGTGTTAAGTCTTGCTGATAGAGTGAGTCTGGCCGATAGGATGTTGCCAATATCTTTGGTATTGCCGATGGCTTTGTGATCGGGAATTTTGGCATTAGGGAGACAAGGTCTGGTATCTCACCGACATGCGATACATTTGAATATTTTGACCAAACGTCTATCCTACGTGGTGTGTTCTAAGCCAATGAGAGAAGCCGAAGGAGAACCATTGGTAGTTGCACTATTGTGACCATTCTTGTGTGGTAGATCAACAGACTATGAGCAAAACAATTATGCTCTGGAATGGTCGACAATGATGAAAAGTTTGGTGGTGAAGAATTTTTTGATTCTGAACACGATTCAATCAATGTGTGAATTCATTATATGATTGTGAGAGCATTGTAACAATTTTTTTTTGTACAAGGTTGATCAGTGAATGTTGCTGCTGGAAAAATTGACATAAAAAAGTTAAGTTCAATCTTTGTACGTAATCTTGTTTACTGTAATACAAAGAGACTTTTCTTGGTGTGGTGGGTTTTTCTCCCATAAGGGTTTTCCCACATAAATCTGGTGTCCAATTGTGTATGTGTTCTTTTCTCTTTTCTGTTATTCTTTTCAAGTGTATCTTATTGAATTGTAATTGCAAAATTTAAAGTCACATCTGCATTCTTCCCTGAGGTTTTGGTGTTAGGAGAGTTTGTTCCACACCTAAGCTTTCCTTACAAGCAATACTTTAACCCTTATGTCTGTAACAACTAGTGATACTAAGCATGGCAATTCTAATCATGATAAAGTGTCACAGATAGCACAGTGTGAGGATCAGTTGCAAGAAGAGTCAGGCATTTAGTTAGAGGTGGTAAAAGAGGGTTTGAATGTTTCATTTTCTAATAATGTTCATGTTTAGGAGATTCAGAATTTTAATACTTTTTCCTTCACATCAATGTATTCAACACTGTTGCTTGTTATTCTGCTAGCTATTTCTATGTGCATGATGAATGTGATAGTGAATATTGATGAACATGCAGTTTATTGTATCAACAAAGCTATCTCATACTTCTTTGTATTTGTGATGGGTCAAATGTTCAAAATTTTAGCAGGAAGGACAAATGATACTAGGCAAGTGGGGCGACATTTCCCTAGCTCAAATTATACATAAAATAGACCTTTTGGAGGTCCAAAAGCTTCTCAATGGGGAGGAATGATCCAAGAGGATCTAGAAACCTCAAAAAATTTCATAGTTTCAAAATCAGCTGAAAGTGGTCTTAGATTGAAGAGCTCGCCAACACGGTCCTGACGCAACTTGAATCGCGTCAAAAGGAGATCGTATATGAGAATTATGCTTGGTCAAAGGTTGAGTCAACTCAAGTACCAGAGGCCAATCAAAGGTGAAAAATTGATCTCTAAATTGGTCAAAGTTGGTGTCATCGCGGAAAGCTCATTGCCATGATTCCAATGACGTTTGTTTCATGAAAATGAAGCTTGTACACAAAAGTTATGGCTGGTCAAAGCTCATATGCAAAAGAGTTGACCATGCTGACATCAACATGACATCAACATGGTGACATGTCGCCTAGTCAACATCCGTACAGTGATGTGGCAAGTCAGACCAATCCTTAATTGACATGTGGCATCCAACGTGGACAAATCAGTGATGGATATGTGGCAGTGATTAGACATGACACATGACTTAATGAATGACCGACACGTGGCACATGTCAGCATATCGTCAACACCTGACATGTGGCACCTAACCACCTTCCTTGGTCACCATTTTGAATTTGTTGCACTGGTTACACCGTTCATTGCACTAGTTACCAAAATTGGAGGTATGGGGGGTTCAACCCCCTAACCTCCCCCGAATGAGCCGACGGTATTACCATTGCACCACCCATGTAGCGTTTAATTCTTTATAGCCAATGATTTATTTTGTGGTTAAAATAACATTTGACAATGTTTTTAATAAGGGTCAACCAGGGTTGAACCCTTAACCCTCGCCACCCCAAAATGGGTATGCATCGTTGTGCTGTCAAGTGTAACACCCCTCCATTTTGCTCTTTTGATCGAACAATATTTCTCTATGCATGTTTATTTTGTTATCACTTTGTTTGTGGAACTTGGTTACTTTTGACCGCTAATTGTTAAGCGTTGTAAACATTATGTTGTGGTGTGATGGTATTTTATTTGGTCATTATTATTATTGCATGTCATGGATTAGATTAGCATGTATGTGAATTAACGATGCTTTACACTTTTGATTATATCATGGATTTTAGATGTTTCAGTTAGCTATACTGTATTGGTGAAGGGGAAGGGATCACATCACTCGCATGCGAGTGCCCTGTGATTCCGCGATTCCCTTTTTTCACGGTGTGTTTTAATATATTAAATGCATGTTTCGACACTTGTATTGTGTGCAGGATGCAGGTACAGGACATCGACTCCACCTGGTTTCATAGGTTTGAGCGTGTCCATCGACCAACAGTATCGATTGGGAGATAGTAACTAGGTTTTCTGTGTCAAACCATCACCCTAGTCATTGTGTGTCATCGGGTTTATAGTCGGGCTCAGTTATTTTATGTTGTTAGTTTCCTCCTTGGCTTTGTATTTAAAATTGCAAGTTAAAAGTGATTAAATGGCTTTTGAAACTTATAATTGATGATTGTTTTGCCTTATTGAAATGCTGGAAAATTAGTGATTAATTAATTAATTTAATTTAATTAATAAAATAATCTAATTTTGAATTAGATTTATTTTATTGACTAATTAAATTAATAGTGATAAATTAAACCAATTTGGTTGGGTTGGCATCTTTAGATTTTTGGATTAAATAAAAAAAAATAGAATTATGCTTTATATTTTACTTTTAGAAATAAAAGTTGAAAATAATTTTAATTGTGAATTGTTAAATTCATTTGGTTAAAGAAATTTTATTGCCTTTGGGGTTGTAAATAGATTTTTATCTTTAAATGGTATTATGCAAATTACATTTGAAATATGAATTGTTTTAAAAGAATTAAAAAAAATAAAAATATCTCCATTTTTAGCAATAAGTTTTGGTGGGTGAGTCCATTTTAGGGCTTTGACAAATTTGGAGAAGAAATTGCATAAGGTAATTCATGTTTATTGGAAAATGGTAATTTTGAATTTTGGGAGAGCAAAACTTGGTTTGAATTCTTTGAAGAATTCTTGGTTTTATTTTGGTGGAGAACTTGGAGGTGGCTAAGTTTGTGGAGTGAAGGAGTGCTTGGAATTCTCCATTGTTGAAGCTTGCAAATTTTGGAGAAAACACAAGGTTCCATCATTTCTTTCTTCGTCTTCTTGCTCATTTTGAATGATTGAAAATATAGTTTTGATTCAATGAAAATCCATAGAAATGTTCTCAAATTTGCAAACTTGTAGTTAGTTTTGGAAATGGAAAACCAAACAAGAAATTTACACCAAGAAATAGAAGGAAAATCAAAGAAAACTCTATTTTAGAACTAGATTTTGAAACCCTCTTTGTTGTTTAGAAAATTATTTTTTGTTCTTGCAATAGATTTGAATTATTTTCACAATTTGAATATGAAATTAAAATCTGGGTATATATATTTGTGAATATACCCATGCATATCAATACATGGATATATTCACAAATATATATACAAATATATTTGTCATATTTGAAAAATTTGGATTTTGGGATAAACCCAGAAAATACCCTGTATTTTCGCCAGACGCAAGGTTTTTTTTAATAAAAAAATAAAAATAAAAATAATTTTTTTTGTTGTTGCTGTGGGGTGGGAGGTCAAACCCCACCACCACCACACAGGCCACGAACCTAGCGGCCACAGACTGTGTGAACCCCACATAGGCTGTGGCCAAAGGACCACAAACTGTGTGTGGAACACACAGACCGCGGCCGGAACGACCACGGGCTGTGTGAACTACACATAGGCCACGACCGTAAGCCACGGACTATGTGAAGCTTCACACAGGCCGCGGCCGGAACGGCCACGGA
The DNA here is from genome assembly GCA_007258455.2 of Sequoia sempervirens. Classification (NCBI taxonomy): domain Eukaryota; kingdom Viridiplantae; phylum Streptophyta; class Pinopsida; order Cupressales; family Cupressaceae; genus Sequoia; species Sequoia sempervirens. Next base: position 27,218,084 of record VDFB02000363.1, read on the forward strand.
CTGCGTGAAGTTCACATAGGTCGCAGCCTTTAGGGCTTCGTGGTTTCCAAACGAAACTTTGGATTTCATTTTTTTATGTTTATTTTATAATTATTATTTGATATTATATTAATATTAATATATAATTATATATATATTATATATATAATATAATATAATATTATATGTATAAAATATAATATATTATATATATAATATTATTATAATATTTATTTAAATAATAATTAATTTAAATATATAAATATATGTAATATATATTATGCATATATGTTTACTTAGATAAATATAGATGCATAGTATATATATATATATGTATGTATATTTTTATATTTATGATTTTTAATTAATTTGTTAAGTGTAATTAAATTGCTTGATTAAGATGATTGAAATATTTGATTAAATAGATGTTTTTTTTAAAAATGGAATTTATATGTATTTTAATAATAAGGAATTTTATTGTGAAATAGGTTTTATTGAATAAGATAAATGCCTTGATTTATTTAAGGTATTGAATATGGAATTAATAGGAAATTTAGAGTAAGTAGATTGATTTAGGTGTTAGTTGAATGACTTTATTATTTAAGTGTTTTGATTATAATTATAGTTGCGAAATTGTGAATCAATGAAATATTTATTTTAGTCAAATGTTGTTAGTTAATAAATTGTTTGATTATGAATTGGTTGTGAAACTAAGGATGAAGGAATGACTTGATTTATTGCAATGACGTGGAATGAAATTTAGAGTTTTAATTAGATAAATGCAAGGAAGGAAAAACTGTGATTGATTGGATTTAGGAAATCCGAATATTAGTTTATTTAATTTGATTAAGTGCACTAATGCGATGACTAATTGGATTTACGAAATCCTAATGTAGATTACCTTATATTGGTTGTAAGCTTCCTTTCGTTGTAGGGCGTTTATTCTTGTTGGGATTTGAGTAAGATTTTGTAAGTCTTCCTTTGAGGTTGTCATTTTAAATGTAAAGGTTGTTGGTATGTCAGTCGAACTTATGATTGTTTTGGGTAGTGCACGTGGTGGTAGTTGTGTTATCACCCAGTTATCATAAACGAGATATGTGGTATGTCATGGATACCCAAGTACTACGAACGGGTTGTATGACCTTTTGTGTTAAGGTCAAAATTGGTCATCAGTTTGTGCATGTTGTCTACTCTTAGATTGGGGGTTTTGTATCCCTGTGTTGTCAGTAGGAGAGTGGCCCTTTGTGGGGGTCCGACACCCAAAGTGGTGTCAGGGTAACTCACCTAGGGTTTAATCAAGTGATAATCTAAAAGAATTAATGGGGAACTTCACACTAATAAAGTTAATGAGTGCCTCTCTCATGAAGTATGCGTTATTAAGGCTCGAGATGAGATGAGACGCATAGTTTTGCATGAGGGTCCGGTGGCCGGTAGAGGCAAGCCAGGGTAACCCATGATGGGGGTCCGGTAGCCTAGGAAGGTTGAGCTAGGGTAACTCATGGAAATTTATGTATGACACTCTTCCTACGTCAACAGTTAGTCAGTTATTGTGTGTTGTACAATGGTGTACTTGTCCTATGTAACCTGGAAGCAATGTATTGTCTTGTGAGTTTTCGTACTGTGTTAAGTGATGTTGTTGGTATTTGAGTCAGTTCAGTTATGTTTAGCCTTTGTCTAGAGGTAGTTGGTCTTGACCAGAAATCCTTGTTACTATCTCCTAGCACGGGGGGTGAGCCTTTGGGTTTCACTTGGTTGGGTGGAACGTGCACCTTACACCATTGGCTTTATTCGTGATCATGTGGACGAGACTTTCATGTTGGGGAGCTCGTTGATTCCTATTACTCTTCTAGTTCTTTCATTCCAATTATTCTTATATTTCATTACCCCTCATTTGTATCGAGGTGGAAATTGTAATATATTATCATGCTTATTTGATTTACCTCATTCAGGGAATGAGTGTTGTAATTATATTGTAAACAATCGTTATTGGATATCATGTTGTATCTATTAGTCTTTGATGTAATTATCCTATATGGAATGTATGTACTTTAATTCCTTAATTGAATGATGTTATGTTTTCATTCCTTGGTTGTTTATTTCGGGTTTAAGTAATCTTTGTCTCATAGCCTTAGGGGATGTTGGCAATGTGTAGCGAACTTGTACGTTATTGCACTTTAAAAAAAAATTGTTGCGTTTGGTTAGTGAATTGCAACTTCCCCTAGGGTTGCGTGGTGGGGCATTACATCAAGCGCATTGTATTTTATAAGGGGTGGTGATTGTTTTAAACTCTTGTTAAGATAACAAATAGTTATATGGTTAATAACAACCCAACAAATGAATATTTCCAAAAAACCATAAAAACCCATAAGGGCTTATAAATGAGGGATGAAGGTTATTTATTTGTTTTGATGGTTGAGCCTTATTAAGGAAATTTTTATGTATAAAAGGGGGTGTAGGTGTGTGAGTTTTCAATCAGGGTGATGTGATAGAGTTTTTATGCTTTTGTGAAGGAAGGTAGAAATTTTGGAGGAGAAGAATTACAAGGTAATATTATACACCAGAAATAATAATAGTGAGAGAGATTGTGAAGAATTTTGTGCAGGATTTTGAAGCTTGAATGGTGTAAAAAGAAATGTTAAAGCTTGGTGTCATTAATAAAGTGATCCAACATTGAGAAGTGGAATCAGAGACAGCTCAAATCGAGTGAACTCCATCATCAACCTGTGTTTGATCCTTCTATCTCCTATCTTACATTCTCTCTAATTCCTTTTCAGTATTTTCAATTTGGTATTTATGTTCTAATTACAACATTATAGTAATTAGTTAACTTTCTTAAGTTATGTAAAGGTTGATGAACCTAGTTGGTAATTTCAAGGGTTAAATAACATAGTCACACAATTCTATTGGATCGAGAAAATATTGTAATTAGGATTAATTTACAAGTGAATTTCTAAACCGCTAATTACAGATCATACATACTTGGAACTTCAAAGATTATCTAGCTTTAGAGATTTGGGATTCATAACTCAAATTACCAACACAAGGTATTTTCATAGTAGAGGTTCAAAGAATTTTATTGCCAAAAGAATTTTAAAAATGAGTACATATGTATTAAAGGAGAGCTACATGTAAGTTCATCATAGAGAAAAGATAAAAGAGAATAATGACATGATCTAAAAGGATTATAACCCCACTTTGAAATAAATTAATTGATCTAATTATCTTTAAAGATTAATTTTTTAAAATATAGAGACTAGATAGCTTAAAAGTAGGTAACCGTCTGATTGAGAAAAATAATGAGGTTCATTACTATAGGTCATGAGAGTAATCATTTCTCAAAAGCCACCACCCATGTATATTTAGTCAAAAATATCCCAAAATACATAAACATGGTAAAAGGAGGGAGTAAAGATATAGTAAAGTACAAGGATTAGGAGATCAAGAAAAATCATGCCTCAATGTGGGTTCACTAACTCACATTTATAATTAATGGTTTGATAAAATTTTCCCCTTATAGTTAAGGATTATAAATAGGGGATAATCCACTAAGAAGTCTTATTTATAATTTTGTAATATAGATCTTTATCATTCCTTGTTAATACATGCACTTAAGAAAGTGTAATTTCATAAATGATAAGTCCTCAAGAGTTAGTATTCCCCTCAAAGACCTAACTAATTTGAAAATAGATGGGTAAAAGCACAAAGTTGTGTCACACTTTATAAAGGAAGCATCCAACACTAATCCAACTTTTAAACTTGAATCACTAAAAAGTGGCATATATTTTTTGAATTTTGAAATGATGTAAACTAGTCAAATATGTATTTTTTAGTATATTTTATGTTTGTATTTAAAAAAAATAAATTATTTTAAACTAGTTTTTAATAAATTAACACTATAATTTAGTTGTTGATAAAATGCTGAAAATTGAAGTTGAATGGGACGTCAAACTTTCTATAGTAAATTTTATTTTATTTCTTTTAATTTTTTTGTGTATTTATAACTTGAAACTTTAGTGCATGGATATATTTTTTTTCTAATTTGTATAAATATATATTTTTAAATAAATATTAAAATGTGCATGAATAAAAAAATAGTTGTTCCCATCAGATGTTAACTTTCATATTAAATATTTATCTAAAATGGAAAAAAAATTATACCATCTTGAAATAGATTCTTTTATCTAGTGCATCATTTTTTTTTCAATTTTTTCTAATAAGTTTTAGTATTTTTCCTTGGCATGGTAATCAACCTAATATTTTATGCTGATAACCTACTTTTAGTAAAAAAGATAAAAAAATATAAATAATAATCAAACTATTAAAATAAATATATTTTTGAAAACTACACTTATGGATTTAAAAAAGGGTATTTTTATATTTAAAAAAAAATGTTATTTACATTAGTAGGAGTTATTGAAACTTCAAGTTTTTCAAATAATTTTATTTTTTTGGTAAATTGGACTCAAAGTGGTGCTCCATATATTTTTAGCCAACAATTTTAGTTGAGAAAGTTGTGGAAGTATCTAACTTAGCTAGAATGAATCTTACTAGATCATATGTTTGACCAAAATTGATTTTTAGTTAGAAATACTTAAATTAAGTTGTGCTGATAAGTTGGCTAAAAGTGTGACACAACTTTGTGCTTTTACGCAGATAAAAGTGATGAAAAATAGGAAGAAAGTAATAGTCCTAGGTATTGGCATCCACTTCCTCCAAAATTACAACACAAATAATCCTATACCTTTGTGCTATCTCAACCAAGGTTAAATCCATTCATAATGAACATTAACATGGTGAAGACGAAAAAACATGTTAATAATATCACAATTTCTTTAACTTAGAGTTATCTAGACCTAGTAATAATCTATAGGAAGTAATGCATATAGGGATGATTGATCAAGTGTAAATAGGATAAATCTAAAATTTTGGCTTCTAGAAGTGGAGCACAACACTGGCTCAATATATAGCCCTACAAGTTTACCCTCTATAGAATTGATACAAGCATACTCATTGTGTTATGATTCCAAAGAAGAGGCCTTTAGGTGCTTATTTCTATATATCATAAAAATATTACATCTACACAAAATGGACGTCTTCCATTATAGTTATACAAATTTAAAGAGGGCATCGATCATTGAGGATAATCAGCTCAAGTTCCTCAATAAAAAGTTCAATCTTTCTCCAACCAATATAAAGTTACCACTCCTACCCATTAACATTTTAAACTTTATTTCTAATGTTCATGGCATATGCTCAATATTATATTTCATATTTAGCCTCAATGATAATAAATAGGTTTATGGCTTCCAATTAGGAGTGTTTCACAAGATGAAGACCACCACCAAGAACTAGGTCCTTCTACTCAACTTCTCAAAAGTTATCACCAGCTCCATTTAGTACTAGCTTGGAAATTTAATCTCTAAAATGATTTATAGGTGCTACTCATACATTTTACACCCGATTCTCTAGAATTTTTTTTTTCTTCCAAACCTTTATCCTAATGGTGATCAAAATAAATTCTATGAACCCTCTAAGGGTCATTCTTGTGTCTTCATAGGAACATGGATCACAAATGTCTTTGAACTATTATTTATTTGTTAAATTTCTTACAACACTTTCCCTTGTACACCTAGGGGAAATAAAGTGATTTCTCATTTGAGTGAGAGGAAATTATGCCTCCTATAACATATTAAAATTCTATGTGACTACTACTTTAGCCAAACTATATCATGATTAGATTACATGGTTTCAAGGAAGAGGCCTTGTGACTTACCAAGAACCTCACTAATAGGGTCTTGGTTCTTGAGTATTCCTAGTAACTCAATATCATTGATTTTGAATATGACACTAGAAGGAAGAAGAATTCATTCTATGGAATTCTCTTCTCTTTTGGTGCAATTACTATGAATTTATGATGCTCAAACAACCTCCTCATATTGAAGCTAGCAAATTCAATCCTTGAGCTCATTGATAACCATTAGAAATATAACACAAGTAGCTTTATGGATGATTGGGTCATAAGAATAGGTCCCATAGAGTTATTTTTCATAAAAATAAGCTAGATATTAAGGCCAATAAATTCGCACTAGATAATTCTTAAAGATATTATGTAGAGATCGACAAGCTTCCCATAAAACCTCTTCCACCTTGGGAGTTATTTTACCTACTAAAAAATTCCTATGTTCCCAAGAATATCATGACACATGGACTTCATAATAATCTTTGGGATTTGAAATGGATAGAAGAAAAAATTAAATCCTACTAAAAATATAGGAAAAGGATTGCAGAGATGAAGTACACTTTTGATTAGGTGGACATAGATGAAATATAAGAGGACCTTTGGGAAAAGGACCACGAATCTCTTGTATCAAATACCAGTTTGGAAAAAATTAAAAAAGGAAAGTATTTGGGATTTCCAACAACTAAATAAGAAGTAGAAAAAATAGAATAAGGAACTCCAACTACCAATACCTATACCAATTTGGTATAATACTATATTTAGTAGTAAAATATAGCCATAAACCATAGTAACCATCATTATACACAATATAGGATAAATATTTGTAGGATCCCATTCACTAGATCCAAATAGATTCAACATCTAGGAGATTTAGAGTGCAACTATCACAAGACTATCAAGTTGCTCAAGTAACTCTCTAGAAAGATTCAAAGAGGTTCTAAAAATAACCTGGAAAAGGTTCACCATTTATATGAGAGTCACAAATTATATTTTCAATAGTAATAGAAGAGCCAACATTAGTTGTACAAGCACCTCCAAGTTAATAATTACAACTATAAAGCTCTCTTGATAAGATGAAGAAAAGAAGAATCTAAATCTAGAGGGATTCTAGCTCTAAAGGATCTCTTGAGGAAGCAGTTAAACAACACCAATTTCCATCAATTTTAATGCCCCAAAGCATTGTTGTGTCATAGGAATTATTCACCTCCTCCTCCTCCTCTTGTTACTTATATTATTCCCATCTTCACATATCTTTCATAATCAATAACCCCTCCACCATCCTATCAAAGCATACAACAATCAATTCCATCTCCAATTGATACTATAAGAATGCTATCTTATATTGTAGCCTTGATCCAAATTACACATTCTTCTCCACTAATTTTTTCTATATCCCTACTATTTTCTCAAGCCTTGGAAAATTATCGATCCTTGTTAACTCATCTCTCATATGGATTACCTCCTTTATCTCCATCCATAATGTTATTGTCATTCTCCTTACCTCATGGGGCTATTTTATGAGAGAAAGTATGGTACATGGAAACACTTCCTACACTAATATTCTAAGAAGTGATGTGAAAATTTCAATATTTTAACAATTATAGAAAGCTAAAAAGATATCTAAATATAAAATAAATAATAAATACCATAGCACTATAAGTGTACATGGGGAAAACCCTTTCAAAAAAAATCACACTCCAAAGTAGCTCAATATATTATTCAATAAACCATGATTATGATATACTTTCATATAAATTATTCATCCTAGGCATATCATCAACTAGAAATCTAGAGGAATTATTATAGATTAATATTTAGTATCTACAAAACTTTGTATATAACCTCCATCTCAAACACCTAATATATAGGAGATGCAAAACTTGCAATCATCAAATGGTAATTAGAAACCCATGAGCTAAAACCTCCCAAATTTTTTCCCCAAATTACCCCCCAATAAAATATGTCTGACAAAATGTCATAATACACATCATAAGTTGGTCAATAGTTATAACTCCCCTTTGCAACTCTTTTATGCATCTAACAACTTTTTAAATTTCTACGAATTTTTTTGAAGGGCATAAATTTTGATTTGGTGGGCCGATTGGTCCTATTTTTCTTTTAAATTGAATTACCCAAAGATATTTACATAACAGGCACCCCTATAGGTACTGTTGAGTAATTAAGAAATCTTATTTTGGCCAAAACTAAGCCTATAGCCCAAAAATTGATTTTTTTCCATTTTTATCTAAAAATTGCACCTTTTTTAATCTTAACATTAGGATCAAGGTTGAAACACCTTTCCCAACATTCTCCCACTTGTTGAACACCTTACAAGAGAAAAATGAGTATCAACACCATTTATCTAATTGCTAGGTCCACGAGGCTACTAGACTTGTAGCACCACCTAATTTTTTGTTCTCACTAGCTTTGTTAGTGCATTTGTAACATTCTTCAAAGTTTCAAAATTTTGTATCATCACTATCCCATACTCTAAAATATCTAAAAAAATTATACTCAGACATCAATATGCTTCATCCTTGCATAAAAGGTCAAGTTATTTGCTAGACATATGACCCTCTGACTATCATAATGATTTGTTATGGCCCATACCTCTAGTAAAATTTTTTAACCCAATCTCTTAAGCTATATGCCTTCCTTACAAGCATGAGTTTATTTAAGTTACTTTGCTTATATAGTAGAAAAATAAACTACAACTTGTCGCTTACTCATCCAATTGATTGTACCACCAAACATAGTGAAAACATATCCATTGGTGGAAATTCTACTATTAATACCTTCAACCTAATTTGAATCCCCAAATCCATAAATACAAATAGAATTTATATCCCCTATAACATAATCATGATAACATAAGGAATACTTAGAGGTATCCTACAAATATGCAAAGAACCTCTTCACTACATCCCAATGTACTCATCAAAGATTAGCCACAAATAAGGTAAGGACTCCCACTACTTGGGCAATGCCTGATCTTATATAAACCATAACATACATCAAATTCCAAATAGAAACATAAGGTATTTTTCTCATATCCTCCACCTCATGAGGAGAAATTGGACATTGCTCAATAGATAATTTTGTATCCATTATAATAGGAACACACAATAACCTGCAATTTGTCATGTTAAACCTTTCCAACACTAAGTTTACATAATTAATCTATCACTACCAAAATTTTCTATTCACTTTATGTATTTTTATCTCAATACCCAAGATGTACTTGGATACCCCTAAGTCCATCTCAAACTATGCTAAATGTTGAGACTTCAAATAAAAAATTAAATCCAAAAAATAATATATCATCAATATATAATTAAATAATGAGAATATAATCACCATCCATCTTATAATATATTCCATGATTTAATTTAGACATTAGAAGTCTTAAAATTAACACAAAATAATCAAAATTTTGGTACCATATCCTAGATGATTGCTTAAGACTATACAAATAATTCTTCAACTTACATACCAAAAGTTCTTTACCTTTCTCAATGTGGTGATTTAGTTGTGTCATGTAAATCTCTTCCCCCAAATAATCATGAAGGAATCTTGTTTAACATCCATATTCTCAACCTTAAGATTATTTTATATAGTAACAAACAACATAAATCAAATAGAATTTAGCATTGCTACTAGAGAGAAAAATGCCACCATAATATATTCCATCAACTTGGGAATAACCCTTTTCAACCAATATCACATTTTACTTCTTAACACTACCATTATACCTTATTTTTATTTTGAACGCCCACTTGCATTCAAAAATATTTCATCTATTAGGCATATATACTAGGTTCCATGTGTTATTTTTCTTCAAACAATCCATCTCCTCATCCATGACCACCTTTTAGGAAATTTTATCATCCATACCCATAGCTTCATTTACAATCCTAATCTCATTCTAGTGTTAGTAATCAAATGAAAAATACTTCTCCAATCAAGGGGAGTATACATTTTTATTTTCTTTATCAAGTGGACCTCCTCAATGACTAAGGTGTTGGTTTTATCTCTTCTTTATAACTATTTGAGCTTTCTTCCTCTTCAAGTCCTTTATGGGATTCGAGTTAAACCTTCTTGTTAGTTTGGGTTATTTGAACCACATCCTTCTTTTAATCCTGAATTTGGTTATAATATTGTCAAAGAATACTTAAATTCTCTAAATATAACACCTTTTCTATACAAAACTATCTTAGTTATAGGGTCCCAACGCTTGTATCCTTTTAAAATAGTACCATAGCCAATGAAGACTAATTTTACATCGTTGTTCTCCAAATTTGACCACTTCTCCCTAAACACATGTGCATATTACTCATAACCAAAGACTTAAAGATTTCTCAATGATGTTTTTCTTCCCAACCATACCTTCATAGGTGTCTTATCAACAAGAGCTAATATAGGAGACCTATTAAATAGGTAGAAATGTATGAAAATTTATTCTACCCAAAAAAAATATTCCAACTGTGCTAAGCCTATTCCTATCCCTCTTCATCAATGTCCTATCCATTATTTCTACAACTCCATTCTATTTAGGGGTGTATGATTTTTTCTTATGTATTTCTATTCTATGGTTCTTATATAATATATCAAAATCTAGGCTGAAAAAGCTTGCTGCCATTATTATTCCTCAAAATCTTAATCTTCCTACTAGTGTAATTCTCTACAAGAGTCTTGACTAAAGACTTCAGGTTTTCTTATTTAAGGAAATATACCCATGTCCTACTATGATCATTAGTGAAGGAAACATAATATATAAATTTAGAGATTGAAGAAGCATTAACAAGACCAAATACACTATTATGAATTAAATCCAATACTCCAAAATATTTATGAGAACTAGAGAAAAACTAAATACTATTTTGTTTTCCATATACACAATGTTCATAGAAATAAAATTCAAGATTACAATCATTTAACCCCTCAACAAGTTTCTCATTTTTAGGGTCCTTAAACCCTTCTCGCCTTTGTGACCCATTCTTTGGTTCCATAACATTTTTTTTTCTACTAGTAACTTAGTGTCTAAGTAATGAGCAACCTTAAGTACCTAAAAATTATGCCCATTAAAATTAGACAAAAAAGAACCTCTTTGTTGTTGGTTCTGAAGGTGAAGGTGAAGAATTTGTAGATCACTTCATTGTAGAAATTAAAGAAATATTACACTAAGCTATGCATGAATATAGCTAAAATAGAGTTCCAAATTGAGTAGCCTTAGAAAGAAAAATAGCTCCTCTTTTCATCTTGCACTCTCCACTCAAGAAAGAAATTGCACACCTAGATAATTTAGTTTACTTATAGAAAGTATATTTTTTTTCCAAACCAGTGATATGCAATACATCATCAATCCCCTTTACTCATACATTAGGGAATTGAATTAGGATTCTACCATGGTGAATAATCTTCATATGAGAATAATATCCTAGGTACACCGTACCATCATCATATTCTTCATATTTTGTAAACCAATCTAAATGTTAGATCATGTAGAAAGAGGAATTAAAATCTATCTTGACCCCACACCTTATAATGCATGATTAGAATGACAAAAGAATCACTTTCATCTTAGGAGGATCTCTCAAACTCATCATCAGAATCTACCTTTTTCTTCATCTTCTTCTCCTCCTTACAATTTCTTCTTAGATTTACAATTTTTTTACAGTTCTAACATTTCACCTTGAACTTACAAAGAGATTTGGATCTCTCATGGGATTTAGATCTAACCTTTTCTTTCTTCTTTTCCTTCTTTCCTTTTTCTTTGGATCTTCCACAAACTGCTAGGGACTCCTTATCCAATTTATAAATCTTCCTTATAATTTCTTCACAAATAAAAGATGCAACCAATTTGTTCATCTTTAACTTGATTTTAGTGATTCCAATCTTCCATAATGAGGTGACACCATGAATCTAGTAAATAACACAAAAAATTCATACACTGGTCCTCCTCTATTTTCAATCCCATAGAGTGTAACTAGGTAACTATCATATTGAAGGAATTTATATGTTTGGTTGTAGACCCAACATCCACCATCTTAGGGGTATACATATTCCTTCTTATGAAAATATTATTCACTAGGTATTTAGCTTGATAAATTTATCCAAGCTTTGTCCAAAGATTCACTATGTTATTCTCTTCATGCACATTCAACAACATTGAATCATTCAAACTAAGTCTAATAAGACCCTTTTCTTTTATATCCATCTTATCCTAGTCTTATTATGATGTAGTTTTAGGTTTGGATCCAAACATTATATCCCATCAATCTTAGTCTATGAGCACATCCTCCGTCTTGAACTTCCACAACTCAAATTTTGTGCCTAAGAACTTATCCATGTCTATCCTTGATTTGATTTCATCTCTTCCTATAATAATATCAAAACCATCTTTGCACAAGCTCCCACTTAAATGAATAAAAATAAAAATAACCCTCTATAAAACACCTATATTATAAGGTGATCAGGCTATAATACCAAATTAAAAGAAATAGGGTACACAAAATTTCTTCCTAAATTAATATTATGAGGAGATTGTTGTGTAAATTTTAATCTCTTAACAATTATAGAAGAAGAAAAACATTTAAATAGAAAATAAACAATAAATGCAATAATACAAGTGTACATGGGTAAAACCATTTTGGGAGAAAAAACCCACACTCTAAAGTAGCTCAATGTATTATTCAATAAACCATGATTATAATACACTTTTAAATCAAGCCTTCATAGGAGTATCACCAACAAAATATCTAGAGGAATTCTTATAGCTTAATAGTATCTATAGAAATCTACACACAACCTCCATCTAAAGCACCTAATATATAAGATATATAAATATTGAAACCATCAAATGGTAATTAGAAACTCATGAGCTAAAACCACTTAAAAGTGGCACCCAAATAACCCCCAAATAAAATATTCCTTATGATGTCTTATAATATAAGTCAAAATTTGGTCAATAGGTATAACTCCCCTTTACAACTCTTTTATGCATCCAAAAAAAATTGCATTTCCTATGCTAACTTTTGGAGACCATAAATTTTGATCTAGTGGGATGAGTGGTCCCCTTTTTTAAGATTAGATAACTCAAATATATCTACACAAATTTCACTCCATAACTATTTCCAAGCAACTAGGAAATTTTGTTTTGGAAAAAACTAAGCCTATAGCCCATTAATTATGTTTTCCCATTTTTATCCAAAACTTGTGCCTTTTGTAATCTTGATATTAGGAGCAAGGTTCAGACACCTTTCCTAGTATTCTAGCACTAGCCTATCAAAAGGTCACTTTTACTTATATGGTTCCACAAGGTGTTTCATCCATGAGAGGATTTATTTTGTCTCTTTTAGAGCTACATCAAAAAATAAATACTACTCACTAGGTTCATGAGATCAAATGAATTTTTTTAAAAAATGGATGATTTGATGCTAACCCATAGTCATCTCAATTTAATATATGCTCTAGCATAGAGATCACTTATGGTTGCATGCATGACTCCACTCACTAACAAGCTCCAAGTTTTTATACACCCAAAGGACTATTTAGTCCACATAGTTTGGTTAGATATCATCCAAAGTAAGGCTAAAATATTAGGTTAAGCTTATAGAAGAAAACTAGACATCTATGAATTTCAACTTCATCATGTGAACTGACTTAAAAGTTAGAGAAAAGGTGGGAAGATTAGGCAAGAACCCATGAAATTGTCAAGCAATTCAATACTTAGCTTAAGTAGAAATAATGGTAAATTTAAAGGATGAACCAATAATTACAAATATAGGTTCCCATGGACTAGCTCCAAGTAGAAAAGAGAAAATATATTCAAATTTTAGAGTTGGATTTAATTAAGCTCACTATCAAAGGTCACTAATAGCATATTCTAAAGGAAAATAAAACTAAGAAAAGGAGAATGGTAGAGATAAAAAAAGCTACATAATTAGTTGGTTATATTTTATGAATTAAAGGAGACCCTCAAAAGAATAATTATCTCCCAAGAGTAGAAAATTTATAAATTGCAAACAATGGCCTAGAAGACACTATAATTGGCTAACATCAAATTTATGATTAAGTGGTTCTACTCCTCATATCAGGCTAGAATCACTCATACTATCATGGGGCTTGTAATTGTGTTAAAATTTATTTCTTTGGAAGAAATTATTGAGGTAGAAGTAAACATACAAGTTGAAGGAGCACTTTAGTTCCCAACCTCAAATGTCTCCTAAGCTTGTATTGTTGCAAAAAAAACTATACAACTTTATAGATGATTAGTTTCTTACAAGTAGGGTAGATAATAGAAGAGCAACAACTAAGAAAGTAAACAAAGTTCTTAGTAGAGAAAAATACTATCTAAAGTACAAGGCCTAGTTGACCTCTATAGCACATGCCCTATTGGGAATGAAAGGGCATGCCAATGCAATTTTATAATTGAAATTTTTACCCCCTTTATAGATTGAAAATACTATATGTGGTGAAGATTAATTGAAGCAAATGCATAAGAGAAAACATGTAAACTAGACATATTTTGTAGGCTAGAAAAAGCATTGTAGAAATAGAGGCAATTCTCTACATACTAGCCTAGTTAGAGGTGCAAGTCAAATAAATGATGGAGGAGATGAAGATCATATCCCACAAGGACATTTTTGACCTATACAAGGTCTTTGAAGCCTTCAAGAGGAAATAAATTTCCATGGGGGTAGAGTGGAAACCACTATATCTTGGGCTTAATAAGCTATAATCATCTCCCTGTGATTTGTAAGTTCCATATTTTTTTGAAGTTTTGATTCTCTTACCTCAGAATCAACAACTAGGTTCATTATTATGTGATAGCATCCCCAAAAAGTTACCAAACTATAGACATTTTCACCCTACTATTTTTCCCTCAAGGATGATTTCCATTCTTTGGTGAATATATTCATGAATTTACATCCTCTTTAATCATCCTTTTTCCTTTTTATGGAATTTGGGCTACATTGATCATTTTATTCATGTAATAAAAGTTAGTGCATTCCCCTACAATTTTTTTATTTAATTTTTTGTATTTTTTTGAAGTAATGGCCTTCTCAGCCATTAAATAAAAATAGGAAAGACAAGCTCATGCAATCTCAAAAGGCAATCAATCCTAGTAGCCTAAATAATTGCATCATTGGCTAAGTCTAAAATGAGTTGACACTTAGTAGGTCCATGAGGAGTTAATTTTTAATTAAAGGTAGTAAGAGGTAGGCCCCACAACAACTATAAGTTGCATTCCTGCAACTCCAAAAATTTGTTAATTCTAATAGATAAAAAAATATCACCATTGCTAGATCAATATCCACATTTGGGCTCTCACCTAGGAAAAAGGAAGCATAAATAAAAGGTGAAGCAAGTTCATACATATGTGAAATCAAGGAAGGAAACTAATGGCCCACACAACCCTACATGGTTGCCAATTCTATATAATCAAATATTATGCAAATGACTCTACTTGAATATGTTAGCTCTCAAAAATGCAGGTTTGAACCACGAAAGGTTGCCAAACTTTCACAACGTTTTAAGGTAACAAACAAGGTCAAAATATTTAGACCTTCTACTCTTTAGGTGCTGCTAGACCTAGGCGGGTGTACCTATATGAATTGGGCAGACTTGACTTATGATCTTCTCTCTTGTAGTGATTTTTCCACGATGGCAGATGGAAGTGGACAAATGAAATCAAATTTAGTATAGATTGTATAGCAATATTCCAAACTAAATCCTAATATGCTCAGTTCATAGATGTAAAGAAAATGAATGAATCTAAATGGTGAAATGCAGAGACTAGTGCATTGTTGGGTATGTAGAGTCAAATGAAATCTAGATGAGCAACTTCTTCTTGGAAGAAACTCAAATTATTTGGCATATGTTTTGTTTATAACTTGTATAAACATGCAATACTGTGATTACTAAGTTCTTAATGATCTAGATGAATTTCCCTAATTACTGTGATTAATCAAAAGGATTTAATCTCTCCTTGAAAGAACCAGTTAATTAACCACACTGATACAACAAATGTGCACTGATAAACTGAATACAAACTTGTTATACCAATTTAAATAACCAGAAAAGCCAACCTTGGAGACAACTTTAATAATACTTTCAATAAGCACAACAGACAATTGACACCAGAAATGAATCGCCACATCAACTGATTTTCATTGATACTTCATTTTGAAATCATGCAACCATAGTCTCTGTTCTAAAATTTTTATTCTATTGTATCCATTTCTAATCTACCTATTGTCTAATCTAATCTAATTCTAATGTCTCCATTTACAATTAGAAATGAACATTTATACATTTGCAACTGAAGAGAAACAACTCTTCGTATTCCATGTCGGCGGGCAACTGTTCACATTAGGGCTTTTGTTAATCATCTCTGAGACATTCGCCGAGACATTCTGTAATCATACCGAAGGCCAATGTCTCACCAACAATCATCCTTTCATCTCATCTGTGTCGCTGTAACATTCTATTGTTAGGGAGATGTCCCATAGGTTATACCCTATCTTATCGAAAGTCTCCTTAGTGTATTTTCCAGTCGCCGTGACAATATCTTTCTCTCACTGATGAAGCATCATGTCAGTGTGACATTCAGATCGGCAAGACTGTATAACCTTACTTTGAAAACCATTGATAGAGCCCCTTTGCATGTCGAAAAGACCGGAGGTACTCGCTGAGACCTCATTCCGAATACCCTTTAGTCTTACTAAGATGTATATCCTCATCGCCGGTCAGCAAGACATGCTCCATTTAGTGAGACGTTATTCTGGTGCTTTGACTCTTGTCGATATGTATATCCTCATTGGCATGACATATGGGTTGTTGTGACTTACTCCGATGAAAGATCTCTCGCCAAACGCTCCTTCTGCTGCCGGTCGGTGAGACAAAACCCATTCGGTGAGACCTCACCCCGGTGAAATCATTCTTGCCGTTATGAAACTTCCTCTATCGTTGAGACAATGACTAGTGTCCTACTGAAACACACCTGCAGATGAATTCCAATTGGTGTGACATTCCTGAGGTCTTGCCGATAATTTGCAACAAATGTATATTAGCAAAAAATACAATATGGATCAGGGAGACCTTGATTTCTCATGCCGATATGGACTATAATGTGAAATATTCAAGACTTGATAGATTTTATGGGACAAAGATGGGCAGAATGTGAGCAAAATATTATGAAGAGAGGCCCTGAGCACATGGTGAGGACTTGATTGGAAACTTAGGGATATGAAACAACTATGTAAAATTATCAAAATTTTACAGTTCTAACAGTGGCTCCGTCTGGGGATGAATGATTGTGAGATCATTGCAAGGATCTAGATCCTTGGGTGAGTAGACCAAACTCAAAATGATGAACCAGCGAGCAAAATGGGAATGGAAATGGAGATGAACAAAACCCTAAACTACTGTGCATGGAAGAGAATTTTAAAGAGGATCATTAAGAGTTGTCCATGCACTGGCAACCCTTAATCCTCTGTATTTCAACTTCATCAGTTTTGAACTGTTATGGTTTGAAATTCAAACCATAAATGATGGCTCAAGGCCATCCAAAAAGAAAGGCCCATACTTTCCTCTATCAAACACCTGGTTTTTCCTTGAGTTCATTAGATTCTTCTTGAAGATATTCATGCAATCTTCCTTGTCACTATTACTAAAGGTTTTCAGAGAATCATCATGCTTAGCTTGGCCCAAATTACCTTCCCCATTCTGCAGTTCAAATTATCCATCATGGGACAAATCTCTATAACCTTCAACATACAAAGTACATGCATATTCAATGCAAAATATCTCATTATCTTTCTCACTGTTATGAATTATAAAACATTCTCCCAACTATATTGAAATTTCACCATCAAAGTGGTTCTCTTGAGAAACAAAAAAATTTGTCATATCAATACTGTCTGAGACAAACAAATCTGATACCTTTTGCACCTCTTCCATATTACCATTTGGAAATGACATTGGAGGATGACTCATATCCTCAATATCATGCATGTATGAACCAATCAATGCTGGACTTCTATCCTCCTTGGTATACAAATAAATGTTTTCTCCACATGCATTGGAAATTTCAAAATCACATACCTCATCTTGAATGGACACAGGTTTTTGATCAACTTCAAAGTTTTCTCCATCATTTTGAGAAATGTACTGAGAGTCAAATGAATCACTACACAAAGAACCTTCACTGTCAAAACAAATGTAAGCTGGACACAAAAATTCATAATCATCCTTGTGTACATATCTCTGGTATTCAAGAGTTAGCAAATCTGAAATTTTACCACTACCGAGTGCACATGTTTCATCATTTACATCACTACAGTTATATTCTTCACTTTTAGTATCATCAAAAAGAGGTCCAAGATCCTCAGAGAATGATAAATCATAAACATTACCAGCACAATTATCTATTCCATCATTTTGTTTGTCTGAAAATATCTCCTCTTTACCATAAAGCGGATTTGAAAATACCTTTTCTTCATCAAATGTGTCTTTATGGCACTCAACCACGGCTAGAAGTGTTACTTGTTCACTATCAAATGGATCCACATTTTCCATTGCTTCTTCTTCTTGACTATCACAAGAACTGCAAGAATCACTTGACTGCAGACCAGAATCCACAGGTTCCTCTTCACAATCTGAATACTCATTGGATCCCTCATAACATACACTGCTTTCCCTGTCACAATCTACTATGCAAGAGAGATCTCTTGTATCTTCATCTTCCTCATGCAAGCTATCATATGAATCATATTGACTTGCACATGTCTCATCTTCTATTGGCTGCATTGTTTGATCAATTTCTCTATCTTCATCAATGATGTTACCATTGTCTTCATACTTTTTCCTATCTACAATGTCTGTCCATTCATCTAATTGACCAAAAGAAACTGGTATCCATGATTCAGGCCAATAAATTGGGTTTGGCTCATACACCTTTATGAACTGCTAAATGAACTTGTGTTTTTGGAGCCTGTAATTCGTAGGCATTTGCATACAAATTTCTAACATTCTGCCAATCAAAGAACGCCCAGATTCTCCTTTATTTCTTCTTATGTCAAGAAGGTCCTTCCAAAGATTTTTGACACATTCATCATCTCTAGATTGTTGGTTCCAAGATGTACTTTTCTCATCTTCTTCTTCAAATTGTTGATCCTGGCATACATATTGCTGCAAGTTCTAATTTTTTTGAATCTGTACGAACCTATGGGGAGCCCAGTTTGATGCAGAGAATTTTCCATATTTCTTGAAATTGATCCTGAAATCCTTAGAGAGAATCAATAGAAGCTATTGGTAAGCTATTGAACCAATCCCTAGCTTCATGAATGAGTGACATCATGAATAGCCTCATATGTAGATCTTCATATGGCACATCCAAGTCTTCGATGAAAGCATTGAAACTCCTTAAATGATCTTCGGCAGAAATTGCACTGCTCCCCATAAACTTTGGAACCATACCTCTCCAAGTGCTATCCATAGGGTAAGGGTACCGTTGAAACCCTGTAAGGTCAAATTGTTCGATCATAGTTAGGTATGGATGGGGGGAGCGTTAGGTGGGTATTGATACTGGTATGGTGGACCATTGTATTGCGCATGATGGTGTGGCACATACTGTTGATTATGAGATGGCTACAGTGAGTATATATTCTGTGGTGCATGATATGCATTGCCTCCATTGTAAAAAATTCCAATTGTATCATGAGACACTTGTTGAATCCAAGAACCACTTGTATTTGTGTATTCATTCTTGTCCAATTGCAGATTTTTCTTTTTCAATTCTTCAATTCCTCTTATCAACTGTTGCTTTTCAAAATACATTTTTGTTCCATACAAAAATTCCATTCTTCATCAAATTTTTCCAGAGTCGCCACCTACTTTTCCAAAAAGTAGGAAAATGATTCTTTTGAAATAACTATTTTTGATCTTCTCCCAGCGGAATCACCTTTTCTGAAACTTCTCAAATTACAAATTTTTCTTCAATGACTCTATATGATGGTCTTCAACTGGATATTCTAAAATAGTCCCTAGCAGAGTCGCTAATTTGTTAAGTGTGTGACCCGGATGGGGAGTGCAAATGAAACAATTGTGAAATTTTGGTTAAAGACCGATTTTAGAACTGTATTGAATCTATGGATGGATAGGTTGGAACCGGATTTTCTGATGTTTTTCCCCAATAGAGTCACCAATTTGTTAGCTCTCAAAAATGCAGGTTTGAACCACGAAAGGTTGCCAAGCTTTCACAACGTTTTAGGGTAACAGAAAAGGTCAAAAGATTTAGACCTTCTACTCTTCAGGTGCTGCTAGACCTAGGCAAGTGTACCTATATGAATTGGGTAGACTTGACTTATGACCTTCTCTCTTGCTTTAATATGTTTAATACTAAGATTCACTACCCTTGGCACATTTCTCTTTAGAGTAGTTATATTTTGATAATTCTTTGTCCCTTGTAATCTCCAAAGAAAAAGTAGGTTAGTGAATTACTACATGAAGAGCTAGCTTCTAAAATATCAGATATTGCTTCACAAGTCATGTCTTGTGTCTATGATACTTCCCATTGTTGGTATAGATTTTCTTGCACTAGTGCATATTTACTAATCAACATTATCCAAATTAAGAAATTCAAATTTAAGGGTTTGGAATTCAAATTTGCAACCATTGACCTAGATAAAATTTGTACCTTTAAACCTAAACCAAGGTGATGAACAACTAGATGTAGAAATTTGACCTAGATATTAGGGATAAATGATGATGAGGACAAGCTTAGATAAATTTATTTTTCCCAAATTCTACAAAAAATGCACCAGCTTATGCACTATATGAAGCATAAAAGGACACTTAATTAATGTACACCCAAAACATAAGAAAGAATAGAAAGTACACAATTTTCACCATTACAATTATATATAGTCTCCATGCACACAATCATTTGATATAGTCAAATTTATAATTATTTTTAAATATATTTATATTTTAAATATTAAGACAATCATACTAACAAAATTATTATAATATAATATATATTATTATGAACATCTAAATATGTCCATATACCCGACCACACTTGAATTTACCCCATTCTATATGTTTTTGATAAGGTAAGTAGGGTTTTGAAAGGGCCCAAAACCTTGTACAGAGCTAAGAAAAGGAAACTTCCAAAAACCAAAGAAACAAACTTTTCCAAAGAAACAGTGAAACATAACCAATAGAAACACTGCAGTCACACAACGGATTAACAAACTAACACCTAGTCACCAAAAAAATAGAAGAGACAGAACACTTAGAACCAACAATAGTCCTAAGTCAAAGCCAAAAAAACATCAAAGACCCATAACCAAAGAACACTACGAAAGAAAACACAGGATGCATACCAAGATCCCAACACCAATCATAGTCCCCACCTCAATAGGAGACATGAAAGGGGAAGGAAACAAGGTGGTAACAACACCCAAAAATAACTCCATCTCCTCAAAACTCTTCATTGTATTAGAAGAGTATGAAAACAAATGCCGAATCCTAGGCACAAAAGTACCACCAAGCCCCTCTAGCCAAACTCGTCTCCACTTCAATAAGTGATAGCTCCACCTCCATAGGAGAAGCCAAAAATGGGGCCAACCGAAAAAGAACACAACTTTCAACCAAATCCTCAAACTCCACCTCAAAAGGATATGAATAAACTTCAATAGAAGTCACATAATGAGGAACCAAGAAGAAAGTAAGAAACAAATAAGCAGCAATAGTTCTCATTAACCTCAAACCCACCTAGGTTGTGAGAAAATAAGACTTCCAAAGGAGCTCTAAAGCCAACCCCCATCAAACACATTTATAGCAGGGAACTAGCAGCACAAAACTACTAGCACAAACCATTCAACAACAACCACAAGCAAGCCATGGCCCAAAAATAGTCCAAAACCATTCGCGAGCAAACCAAGAAAGAGCATAGATCCTTCACTAGACAAGCCCAAAGAATGGATTGCTCAAAGAAGCTAAACATCAACTTAGCAACCTCCACCAACACAAGCCCAAAGGCACAAAGACCACAAGAGCAGGGGAACCATAATCCAAGCCCAAGAAAGGCACCAAACATAGCTCCAAACCATAACCATAAAATAGTAGACCTGTCACAACCATATCTAAACCTCTCTCCAACAAGAGAGCCAAACAAAGCTATAGAGGCAAACTAATGTGTTATGGACTTGGTAAATTCTACACAATTCAAGGGTGTGCCAAGCTAAACAGTCCACTTGACATTGCAAGCCTACATTAAATCATCAACCAATTCAAATAAGAACAAATTGCATGTGAAACACATGGGAAAACACCCAAAATTATAGAACAAGTATCTTTCCAACATTTATTCCTTCCATAATGACCACGCTCAACTCCACAGCTTCCTGCACTTTAGGAGGCTTGAACTTCATTAATTCCCTATTATGCTGCTTTGGTACTCGCTACAAATACTCCATTCTTGTTACCACATGCTGAGCTGTAGAGAGATTAATCCATACAACATACATATGCAAATAACAACCATAATTAAATCATAGCATTCCATTCATATACATACATATTCATATTTAAACCATGCAATACTACGAATATTTTCACCATATTTCATTTCCACAAACTGGTTTCAAGGTTGCAAGGTATGCATGAAAGGATAACATATTATGGAAGTATTGTCTAAAAGGTACTTTAGAAACATATGCAAAGTGTCTTAAAAGTATATGAAAAGCAATAAAAAGATACTAATAACCAAATCCATCATTCCCTCCAACTTGTCATTTTGCTTGTCCTTAAGCAAAAATACCAAACTAAATCACTTAGGAAAAAAGATTGTAATAAAAAGTGATCTACCTGAGATCCATGACTGTGCTGACTCCTTGTCCCTATTTGAGGTAGAAACCATTATAGCATGCAATCCTATTCATCTTGTCTAATTTTGCATTCCTATCCTGATCATTACTTTCTCCAGTCCAATGTGGTACTAGATGAAGTAGGATAGGAGGGTGGTAAGTCAATGGAAGCCATTCCACTCCTCTTATTCCCAAGACCTCAATATACTTGTGTAACCTCTCAAAAATTTTCATAAAATTGTGGAAGTAGTGAGGCTCTTTCCTCTTTAATTATGTAGTCAGACTATTCATCTATTTTCCACATGTCTTAGGTGGTTTTGAAGAGTGGTCACTATTAGTTGTTGAATCCTTCTATAATCCCCGAGTCTTAATTCTATAATTATCTTTCCTAGTCCCCTATGAGAAAGGAGTTTTAGACATTAATTAATCACTCTATCGGGATTCATTCCTTCTTTTCCGAGTTGCAATGCCATTATTTTCTCCTATTCTTTATATTTTTCCATTAATTCTCCATGGAACTGTTCATTTCTGAAATAAGATGTGAGGGCTCTTACTTGCAAATCCCCAACATAAATCAAGGGATTCCATTTAGTATCTTCTTCCATCACATAATTATGCAAATAATATTCACATAATTGGTCTTGCTCCTCTAAACTAACTTTGTTGAAGAAATTGAGAAAATTGTGTCTCTTATTCAAAGCAAAGGGTTGGTCATTAATAAACTTATTGAATTGAAAATTGAGAAAATTTTCATGTAAGAAAAATGCATATACTATAGATGGAGGTCCACATTCAACAATTTGAATAGCTCTATCAACCACTTCTCTCAATTTCTCCTCCAGTCTCCTTAATTCCAAATTCTTGGGTTCTAATGATGCATTCAAGATTTATTTTTCTTTTCCCTAGTTTTCTTTTTCCTGCCTGAATTGGGTAGTAATTTTCATCAATTCAAATCCTAACTTGACAATGTAGAATGGTAGGCTAGTGTTTTTGCAACAGGGGGTTGTAGATCTAATGCTACATTCTCCTCAGTTCCCATTTTACCTTTGGTCATTTGTGCTAGTAGGTCCAATTTATTTCCATGGCCATAGGTTTGTATTCTCTCTTCCAACTCTTTGATTCTTATTTCATTTTCTTTGTCTTTCTATTCCTATTCTTTCACCCATTCTTCCAATTGCTTTATCCTGTGAAGAGCTTCTTGAAGCTCCTTCCTTATGTTTCTATCCTCTAGTAATTCCTTCTCTCCTTCAAAATTCAAACCATCACTGTCATCTCTTGTAATATCAAAAACTTCTCTAATAGAGCCACTAGGAATTTCTCTCTTGGTCTTCTTGGCAATAAAAACATCCTCTAAGTCAAAATCAAAGGAAGATAATACCTTCTTTTTCTAATAGGAACATCAATATTTTCAACATAAACATTGTTAGGGATAGTTCTTTCCCTATCCGTGTCTGTGTCTACCATAAGTGGATCATGATGCTATTGTTCCTCAACCTTTCCTTCCTGTAATTGTTCCTCCATGTCTCTCTTCTCAATTCTCTATCTCCTCATCCTTCTTAAGTGTCAAGGAGTAGGGGTTTCCCATGTAACTTTACTCTCCTTTCCTGTTTTACTCCCCTTTTTCCTTCCTGCATCCGCTTCCCTTACAACATTCTCCTACTTTTCAACTCCTTTTCTCTTATTTTTGCCTTTTGAGGACATTGACTCAATACTTCTCCTAGCTCTATGGTTTTTAGAGGATGAGGGTTCCTCTATTACCACAACTGACATATCATGTTTCCTGGTCCCACTTTGGTTGTAGGTAGGTGAAGCAGATGGTGTAACAGGGGAATCTTCTCTCTCAGGTTCATCTTGCTCAGGGTCAACTTATGGTTCAGACTTATGTAGAGGTTCATCTTCTGCTTTAGGGGTCTCAAGCAACTCATTGATTTCTTTGCAATTTTTAAAATCATCCCAATTAACCTGTGGATCTTGAATTTTCAAACTTCTCTTAACCAATAAGGTTATCAAGCAATGATGAGACAATGTAGTGTCTATTTGTTTCCTCTGAGCAATGATGGGTACATTGACTAGTTTATCATGCCGTAAATGGTTCAACAAATTGAAATGCACAATATATAAAAGATTGTGGCAGACATCACAAGGTATTTGATAATATAAGTAGCACATTTTCCCCAAAATAATGGAAGGGAAAGCCTCTTAGTACCTTGTGATGTCGAATCCAAATTTTTGCCTCGTTCATAGAATTCTTCTCTCGCTACTACCACATCTACATGAGATGGGTATTTAGAACCTATACGAGGTAATCTCGTGACTTGAGCAATTTCCATTTCTGAGCCATCCACCACCAACCTTTTTATTGTTGCTTCATCATATTTCAACATGGCTACAAAATCTCTCACCATTTCATTATCATACTCTATCAACTTCAAGAAATAGTCCAACCATACTACTCTGGTGAATAGAGGTAGAACCATTGTATCCTCTAATATCTCTTTATGAGTAGATGGTTCCCTCCATATTACATCACCTCCCATTATCTGATGCTTCTGTAACCTCAAAAAGTTCAAATTCTACAAATTTCAACTCCACCACCTTAAAAACCCTCAAATTTGGCTGCTTCTCTGAATGCCTTCTCTATACCCAATACTCACAATCCCTTATCTTCTAGTTCAATCAAGTATCCAAATTTCTATACTTTAGCTTATCTTAGGGCAGGAATCACATTTATCAGAAACACAAAGAAGTTTTTCTAGTCTTAAAAGGATGGAATATAATGCAATTTGACAAAATTGGGTGGCACAAATAAAAAATTATAATGACAATTATACCCCTCCCCCTATCTTTAATTCAAATGACCACACTTCATGCATAACTGGGTTTGGGAGTTAGGATAGTGATGGAAAATAATGGTAATATAGTTTGCATGCATAATTTAAACAATGAATATTAATGAATACAAAAGAAATCTATCTTTAATCACGTGAAGCTACCTATCATACATGTGTGAAGGACAGTAATGCTTGGTGCAGTTATGAACTGAAAGGGCACATATCATGGTGTACAAGTGATATGATTTGCATTGATTGCATAAGAGTTGATGAAAAGTGGTGGTTGTACTAGCGACATGCATTTTATTGGGAAGTAAATGACGCATGTGAGATTTAATAGATTTTGTGAGAAAATAAATTTAAATCCACCAAGTGATTGTACTATGCATTCAATAGGTGTTGCTACAGGTACTCCAAGCATAGGGCCCTACTAAAAGGTGCTTGTTAGGTCCCATCTAAAAAATGTCTAGATAAAACTGAAGAGCAAGTCCCTCTGGAGTCAGAACATGTTCATTATGGATATTGTGTTGTGTGTGCATGTGATTTAAAGAATGGGAAATTAGGCCCGGGCAATCTTAGAGGTGGATTTGTGTAACTCATCCTCTATATTACTAGATGTGTTGGGTAATTCACTTCCTATTGGAACATCATCCTCTGTCCTAGATCCCGTGTTAGTAGAACTATGTGCACCATACTCATCCATTAGAGATATGGTGAAATCATCGTGTTCAAGTGGTTTCTTGTATAGCTTGAGTTGACGACTATTAACTAGGAGTGAAAATATGACCTCATCAATAGGATGTAGTGTTAGAATAGCCAAGATCTGATTGCAAACCAAAAAATACCTTCCACAGAAGAGAAAAATGAAAAAATAGAGATTTGCATAAAAACATGCAATTTGATATATTCGAAAAGACCAATAATTACAAGAGATAATTTGCTTTATAAAAGCAAAGATGCCTAAACCTAATCTTATCTTGAGCAACAAGATAGCTTGATAAGATAAAGATGAAATCCTAAAACTTAGGGATTAAATATGCCTAAGTAAACTTATGCAAAGTGTAATTAATAATTAATTACACCAACACCCCCGCATAAGTGCAACTTAGGGAGAAGTAAATTATTATGCAAATATGAGTCCCGACAACAAGGCCTGATCAGGTACTCATGTAAAAATGTAAAGAGAGAGAAACCCCCCTCAGTGAGATGAACTGCTGTGAAGAAACACTGGAAGAACTCTGATGAAGCAACACTGGAACCCCAAATCTGACAAGCAAGGAAAGATAGTTTTGTTTGCAAAATACCAATCAGAATCACAAATGCAACAGTAGACCCGATGCCAAGGAACATTGGAAACTCACATACTGGATCAACTCTAGAATCTGAGAAGCAATAGGAGATGAGATGATGACATAATCTGGAAACCATGTATCTTGATGCCGATGCCAAACTGTGACTGAAACTCTTCCATGGGAAGGAGTACAAAAAATAGACTCTGGAACAATAACCACAAAAACATGGCCCTCAAATTGAGAAGAATCTGAACCAATGAGGATCAAGAAACGTAATCTCCCAATTGAAGTGTGAACCAATGAATCCGACATGTGTCAAGTTATAGCAATAATGTGGCCAAAAGAACAAGGAGACCAAATAACCCATGCGAGTTGCCAACAAATCAAGATGAATGCAAGAACCCCCCTTAATGGAACTTTATATCAGTTCGTTTATTACAATAACCCAATGATTGTAAAAGGAGAGAATCCTAAATGTGCATAAACAGAAAATATGATGAAGTGGTACTGAAATGAAGTACAAATGTTCAATTTTCACCTTTCCAACTGCCAAAACATCCAAGTAATCTCCAAAAAACCCATCAGGACAAATCTGGAATAACAAAAAATTTGGGATAGATACAGAAAAAAGTGAATAGACAGAAAGATAGAGCTCCTCAATACCTTTCCAACGCTTCAAACGAGGTGAAAAACGAAGATCGTGGCAAAAAGTTATGAGCTCGGAAGTCCAAAAACAACATCTAACTTCAAATAGAAATAAATGCAGGAAAACAGAAAAATACTATAAAATAAATAGTACCACTAGAAAGTGCTCAGAACCAGCTTTCCGGCAATATCTCTTTTGCCCAATTTTGATACCGTATGCCCAAGTTATGGCCAAAAGAAAAAAATTGCTCTTTTAGAAAAAACTAGGTTAGGAGGGGCAAAGAGGGCCGTATGGCCGTTGACGTCACCCGTTCATGAGGTTAAAATTGACGGCCGTCTGGCCGTCGCTGCGAAAAATTGGCCCTCCTGCAAAATGAAAAAATTTTTGGCCCCTGGTCCTGTGGGTGACCAAGGGCTGGCGGGTGGTGGGCTGGTGCAGGGGTAGAGCCCTTGGTTCGCCATGTGGCCGGGAGCTGAGCGCAGGGGCCCGCGGGGGCTACATAGACCGGCGGTGGCAGACCGGTTGAGGAGTTGGTGGTGGGCGGTGGATGGGTGGCCGCCGGGCGACAGACCCCTTTTCTATTGGAGGCGCTGGCGCAGAAACTGAGAAACCTCGGTTTTTAAATTTTTTTTCAATTTTTGTGCATCGAAAGGCATGTTGGGGAGGCCGTACGGCCCCTCAGACAAATTTTTTTTGCCTCCCAAATCAACTGCTCAGAAATTGACGAAACGAAGGGCGTTTTTAGGTTTTTGGCTGCTGCGAACGCAATGGTGACCTCCGTTTTTGCTCAAACTGCTCCAAAAATTTGGCTACCCCCAGATCTTGCAAAAAATCTCTGAACTTTTGACCCTCGTAGATCTGGCAAACGGTGATGAAAATCAATGAAATAAAAGTCATTTCTGACTTTTTCCAGCTTCTGAATCCAACGAAAACCCTGATCTGATCCAAAACGCTCCAAAAATATGCTTAAGGATTGAAACCCTCGAGGGACTCTGAATGAACTCTGCAACGAAATCCTCCAAAAAGGCTGAGAAGGGGCTACAAATCGAGGCTCTGATACCATGTTAGAATAGCCAAGATCTGATTGCAAACCAGAAAATACCTTCTGTAGAAGAGAAAAATGAAAAAATAGAGATTTGTATAAAAACATGCAATTTGATATATTCGAAAAGACCAATAATTACAAGAGATAATTTGCTTTATAAAAGCAAAGATGCCTAAACCTAATCTTATCTTGAGCAACAAGATAGCTCGATAAGATAAAGATGAAATCCTAAAACTTAGGGATTAAATATGCCTAAGTAAACTTATGCAAAGTGTAATTAATAATTAATTACACCAACATGTAGTTGCATCACACCATTAGAAAATACTTGTTGTATTTCATAGGGTTCGAGCTAGCGTGATTGTAATTTTCCTAGAAAATATTTGTACCTTGAATCATAAAAAAAGTGCCTAGTCTCCTACAGTAAATTCTTTAGTCTTAATATACTAATCATACCATTTAATCTGTTGTTTTTTAACCACCTCTATGTGGTGCAATGCCTGCAATCTTATTTCATCAAGGGCATTCAAATTCTGCAACCTTTCTTTTTGAGATTATGTTAAGTCCATCCCTAAATTGACTATTGTGCATAAGGTTTTGTATTCAAACTCTATAGGAAACACTGTTGTTTTTCCATAAACCAACCCATAAGGGGTAAACCTTGTAGTTGTCTTCCATGTAGTTGTTTATGCCCAAAAAGCTTCTGGTAATCTAGATACCCAATCTCTTCTATGAAGTTGCATTGTTTTTATTAGTATGTTCTCAATCTCCTTGTTTATAACTTCTACTTAACCATTTTCTTGAGGATGATATGGGGTAGATTTATTGTGCCTGATTTGATACTCCTTCACCAATTGGGCTATGAGGTCTAATGTGAATTGTGGTACTTGATCAGTCACTATCTCCCTAGGAATACCATACCTAGTAAATATTTCCTCATATAAGAATTTTTCAACATTTCCATCTCTGACAAACTGCAATGGTTTTACCTCTACCCATTTGGTTAAGTAGTCAGTACATACTAGTATATATTCTTTGTTATTTGAAGTGGGAGATATAGGGCCAATAAAATATAGTCCCCATTTGTCAAAAGGAGCTAGTGCTAGTTGGGGCTGCAAAGGCATTTCATCACTTCTTGTAGGTCTCCCCATTCTCTGGCATTTATCACAACTTCTAGTATACTTAACAGAATATTTGTGAAGGGTTGGCCAATAATATCCCATTGTTAAGATTTTAAAAGCTATCCTCTTAGCTGCAAAATTTCCACCACAAGGTTCATCATGGAAGGCTTTCAATATATCAAACACTTCATCCTCCCTAATACATCTTCTCATAATTTTATCTAGGCTAGTGTAGAATAAAAATCCATAAATCCAAGAATAAGGGAAGCATTTGTGAATTATCTTTTCTCCCTTGGAGAGAAGTAAGCTCAAATCTTCCCTGTTACCAAGTAGTTAGCTGTATCAACATACCATGGATTATGCATACTTAGACCAAATAAATGCTCATCAGGAAAAGAATCATCAACCACTCCTTCAGATGTTGTGGGAAATCTAGATAGAAAATCAACAACCACATTAGCTTTTCTTGGTTTATCAACTATGGTATGTCAAATTCTTGTATTAACAACCACCTCACAAGTCTTCCACCTACTACTAGCTTATTCATCACGTATCTAATTGTTTTATGGTCTGTGTGTATGAATACTTGATAGCCAGTAACGTAGCAATCTAAACTCATTAGCGGCATAGACAGTAGTACAAAATTCTTTCTCAGTCACAATGTAGTTTAAGTCTACTCCTTGTAGGTTTTTGCTAATATAGTATATGTCATACTCCTTATTCCCTTATTTCTATCCTAGGACTGCTCCAATGGAAAAGTTTGATTCATTAGTTTGAATGTGAAATGGCAATTTCCAATTTGGACCTTTTAAAACTAGTGCATTAGTCAAAGTTTCCTTTAACTTCTCAAAGGAATGCTGACAGTCTGGAGTCCACTCAAACTCAATATCCTTTGTCAACAAAGTAAACAAAGGGGCAACTATTTTTTTGTAATATTGAATGAATCTCCTGTAATAACTTGCATGTCCAAGAAAACTTCTCATATCCTTTTGTTTTTGAGGGACATGCAGTGTAGATATAATCTCAATCTTCTTGGGGTCAACCTGTATCCCTGCACTAGAAATAAAACGTCCCAAGACAATGCTTTCTGTCATCATCATAAAATATTTCTCATTTCTCAATGATAAATTATTTTCAGTGCATCTATTCAAGACTATTCCTAAATTTTGCAAAGCATCATCAAATGTTTCACCATATGTGGTGAAATCATCCATGTAAATCTCCATCTCATCATGTGCAAAATTAGAAAATATATTAAGCAATGCTCTCTGAAATGTGGTTGGAGCATTGCACAAACCAAAAGGTAAAAAAAGATATGCATAGGTACCCTAGGGACATGTAAATGTGATTTTATCTTGATCTTTAGGTGAAATATTAATTTGGTTATAACCATTAAAACCATCAAGAAATGAGAAATATTTCTTCCCTGCCAAAGAATCAAGAACTTGGTCAATGAATAGCAATGGGAAGTGATCCTTCCTTGTGGTAGTATTTATTTCCCTATAGTTAAAACATACTCTCCATTTACCACCCTTCTTGGGAACTATGACCGATGGTGAAAACCATTCACTATCTGATTACGTTATATGAACCCTACATTCAAATGCTTTTGTAGTTTGGCTTTCACAATATCTCTAAGAGCTGGATTCATGCATCTTTGTGGCTGCCATATGGGTCTGTAGCCATCATTGATGTAAATTTTTTCATGCATAAGGCAGGATCAATTCCTTTCATGTCACTATAATCCCATGCAAAGGCTACTACATGTGCTTGCAACACATCGTGCAAGGATTTTTGTTGTTCATTAGTCAATGCATTATTAAAATTCAACATTTTTCTAGGCTTGATCTCTAATTGCATAGACATTTCTTGTATAGAGGATAGATCAAGGCTAGGTATTATTGGCAAGCATTGCTAGGATAACAAGGTATGGATTATTTGGGATATCTTTTGTGAGGAATTGGCAAGTATTATACTTTCCAAGGGATCTTGCAAGTAGGATAGATAACCATGCTGTTGTGGGTGTCTTCCATAGTCATTTTGTATGATATGAGCTATCAACTTATCCTCATCTTGAATATCTATTAGGGCATTGTGTTAAGTGGTTATTAAGTTCTGCAATGAGTAATTTTCCTCATCATCCAGGTGTGGCCAAATGGTCTGCTCAAGGTCTTGATGTGGTTGAGCTGGTGGATAAAGTATTAGGTTCTTGGTTATAGTTCCATTGGATATGATCATATTTCCTGACCTACAACCTATGAATGCATTGGCTATGGCTAACCAAGGTTGACCTAGAATTAGTGGATAACTAACAAGATTAACTTTGGGTTGAAGTACTATAAAATCAACAAGGTAATCCCAAGAATCTAATGCAATGACCAAGTCCTCAATAACTCCTTCAAGCTGAACTATAGACCTATCAACTAATTGTAAAATTGTCTGAGTAGGCCTAAGGTTGGATAACTACAGTAGCTGCATGGTATCCTTGGTCATTACATTAATTGCAACACCCAGGTCTATCAAAGTATTCTTAATGAGAGTCCCATTAATTTTAATGTCCACTACTGGACTACCAAGATCTATATATTTGGGAATAGTTATATTTCCCAACATTATATCAGCAAGGTTACCCAAAACATGGATTGTCTATGGGTCCTTTCTTTTCCTTCCTAGATTTTTAAGGCAGAGATCCCTAACAGTCTTAGTATAGATGGGAATATCTTTGATAGCTTGGATTAAGGGGATTTTAATGTTGTAATCTTTTAACTAGCTTAGAAGGTCAGTTTCATCTTGTTTCTGTTGTTGTTGGATAACCAAACGTTTAGGGAATAGAGGTTGCAGATTTGATGTAGTATGGAGCCCTTGATTGGACTCAGATTTGAGAGGTGGGTTATTTGAGGCTTCCTTTGTGGTTTCTTCATCATCTAATTTTGTAATTTTGGGAGATGAAGGTCTCACAAGCTGCTTCCTTGATCTTAAGATGAAGATCACTCACCTCTAGCCCATAAGTGGGGTATTAGATAGCTTCATTAGTATAATCATGTTGAATAGGCTTAGTGTTAGGGTTAGGTGCAGGTTGGGAAAATATTTGTGATTGTATAGGTGGCTAATATTGGGGATTTGATGGAGGAATTAGAGCTTGCTATTGAGGTGGAGGAGGAGATAGCATAGGTTGCTGGTAACTCATATCTTGTTGTTGCCATTGCTGGCCTTTCTGCCACTTAGGTTGCCATTGATTCTGCTAGGTTAGCCATTGTGAATTATAATTAGAACCCAAAAAGTTTTACTGTGGCCATGGGTTTTCCTATTGGTTCTAATTTAGCCAAGCTTGTGTCCATTGTTGAGGATTCTACCACTGGCTCTAATTTGTTTGCCAGGGTTGAGAGTTCCAAGTAGAAAAGTTTTGATTGCTCAAAGGGAAAGATGGATTAAAACTGAGGGGGTATGGTGGCATACCTTTTCTTTGCTTCCATGGCCTCCTTTGTGCTATGTAGAAGATTTTTTCATCATCTCCTTCAATTTTTTGGAAATCTAGTTTCTCAATCTTTTCTTGCTGGATACTAGCCACTTGTTTGCACTTACAATTTGCTTTTATTTGCCTACAATTAGGGTAGTACTCAATGAGCATAGCTTTTGCTTCCTCCTGCTTCTTCTTGATGTGGATGGTATCCAATTGTGTTGCTAAATGACTGATTATATCCTCCTTCATGATGGGCAGTAAAATACTAATTTCTACTTTGGAAACCCCATTAGAGGACTTACTTGTGATGGATGTCCTCTCCTGTCTTGGATTTCTGGAAAGGGTCTTGGAATAATTCTTGTAAAATTTACAAATGTCTTCAAATGGACCTGTACAGATGTCTCCTCCCCCAATAAGGTTGAGGGCATCCATACATTCTTAATTAATCCCCTTAAAAATACCAATTTAAGGGATTCTTCTGATAGTTTATGTTGTGGGTTTTTCTTCAAAGCAAACTGGAATCTTTCCATGCAATCTTCTAATGGTTCATCCTCTTTTTGAGACATTGAGAAAATATCATCTCTTTTTTGGTCTAATCCTCTGCAATAGTCCTTGTATTTTTCCAAGAACTTTGTCTTCATGGTGAATCAATCTGGAACATCCTTTCCAAGCCCCATAAACCATCTAAGTGCAACATCTTTAAGAGTAGCTAGGAAGAGCTTGAGTCGGTGGGCATTAGAAGTATAATCATAACTTCTGCACAAAACATCAAACTCAAAGAGGAAGGTATCTGGGTCCCTAGTTACCAAGCCATAAAGTACTGGTAATGTTGATGGTGGAATATTATTCAACACAATAGCTCTAGCTTGGTTAGTAATGGGGAACTCAAAGGTACCATGCTCTGGGGGATCATCTATTGTTGCATCTTCCATTGTTCATAAGGTCCCTTTAGTAGTTGTAGAAGATGACGATGACGATGATGATGATGATGAAGATGAAGATGGAAAGGTAGTGCCCAATCTTTCAACAATCTCCATAGTATACTAAACAAAACCACCAGTAACTTCTCTGTCTTGAGTGTCTGAAGGGAGGAATCTTCCTTGGTTATCTTTCTGCCTTTGCATACAGTAGGTTTGAATTTGTATGGCAACAACCTTGCATAATCTCCAAGTGTTTTTGAAGATGAAATCTATCAATTCTAATGCAGAATAGAAAAAATAACTATGAAAAACTTGTAAAAACAGGCCTATGAAGATAACACCATCCATGACAATGAGGCCAAAAATGTAGAGGCAAACTAATGTGTTGTGGACTTGGTAAATTCTACATAATTCAGGGGTGTGCCAAGCTGAAGAGTCCACTTGACATTGCAAGCCTACATTAAATCTTCAACCAAGGTGCGTAAACTTATGATGGTATTGCACTATATGTTTCTTCATAGGCTCATGTTCACCTAAACTACTCTATGCAAACTTATTCAGGATTGTGTTCACCTTACTAGAATTTTTCAGAATTGTAAAAATAATGAAAGTAGTTACAAAACCTAATGGCTATGGGTACCTGCACCATAAGTTGTAGGTGACTGATAAAGATGTACAAGTGCATAATTAAGCTAAAACTATTTAAAATGAAAAAATAACCAATCCTAATCTTCAGAGTACTATGATTTATCAATTACACTTCTGTTCATGAACAAATACTGTAACTAACCATGAACTGCTCTACTTTTCAAAGCATGTGTAAAATAATGAAAACATAACTAATGGAAATGCATAAATAAACAAATAGATAGATGAAGTGAAGAACAGTACCTAAGTGGTCAGCTCATAGGATTGTCTCACTTAACTTAAAGGAAAATTTAACTTAGATTCTTATGCATCCATGCAATATACAACTCCATTCATTGCATAACACCAGATATTTAAACAAAATCCTTCTTGTAGATTTTATTCCATAATATAATTTTAACATGTTTTTGGATAACTAGAAAACTGGAAAAACTACTAACTGATAATAAATTTTAACAATCAACTAACTATGAACTCATCCCATGACTTTATACAAAATAGGAAGAGTCTTATTCAAACTGCTAACTAACTAACTGCAATCATAAATCCCACTCCTAGATACGAGGATGTAAAATTAAGATTGAGTTATTCATCTAACTGAAAAGGAAAAAGAGACCTATTCAAATAAGAATGGTTTGCATGTGAAACACATGGGAAAACGTCCAAAATTCTAGAACAAGTATCTTTCCAACATTTATTCCTTCCGTAATGACCACACTCAACTCCACAGCTTCTTGCACTTTAGGCAGCTTGAACTTCATTAATTTCCTATTCTGCTACTTTGGTACTTGCTACAAATACTCCATTCTTGTTACCACGTGTTGAGATACAAAGAGATTAATACATACAACATACATATGAAACTAAGCATTGCAATTAAATTATAGCATTCCATTCATATTTAAACCATGCAATACTATGAATATTTTCACCATATTTCATTTCCACAAACTAGGTTCAAGGTTGCAAGGTATGCATGAAAGGATAACATATTATGGAAGTATTTTCTAAAAGGTACTTTAGAAACATATGTAAAGTGTATTCAAAGTATATGAAAAGCAATAAAAATATACTAATAACCAGACCCATCAAAAGCCCCAGCACCAAGGAAAGAGGAAAAATGTGGAGTAGAGCCCTACAGATGGCAATGCAACACCCAACAAACCAAAAGCCAAATGTAACATGCGCGAGAACAACCCCAAACAACACCAACAAGGGGTGGGGAGAAGTGCCAACCCCACATGAACCACAAATAGCCACCCCAAAGGGTCCATCAAATAGAGGGATCCAAAAGCACACCCAAACCTCCAACATTGACTCCAACTTCATCCTCAACATCATTGACACCGTCACCAACGCTTGTAGAAATAAAATTTACAACCTTGTACCCAAACCTGCACTTCCTTGACCTAAAGGCCCGACACCAAAACACCATACAAACACCATCAACCTCAGAAAAGAGGCAGAACATAGTAGGGAAAACAACCACGAGGAAGCAACATAATCTCACAGCAAAGGCCAAACTACAGAGAGAGCTTGAGTAAAAGGTAGAAACCCCAAAGGCCAAGCGAAGGAGGCAAAGGACATCCATCAACCCCCACCATCCAAATAAGGAAAAGGTTAGGACTTTAAGACGTACGCTGGGCAGGGGTGAGACCACCAAAGGAGTAGCACCTAAATGCACTAGAACCAAAATATCAACACCAAGACTAGTCACATACCTCAAAAAAGTTTCACACAAGCCACTCCAGTGATAGGAAAGATCAAAAAATATGTCCAACACCTCAAAAACACCACCCACTAGGGGAAAACAACAAAACCCAACAAGGAGAGGGGAACCTGACACAGACTTACACAAAACAACATCAAGGACGATTTGTACCAATACAGGAAGAGGCAACAAAACCTTCTAAGAATTGAGTAGATAAAAGAAAAAATAGGATCGACCTCTAAATCCTCATCATCATCCTCACCATTCATAGGAATTTTCAAAAAATGTCCTTTCTTGCTCGTTGCTCCTTTCATTGCCATGGAACAAAAAATTTCAAAAGCACCCCATTCTATATGTTAATTAAATAAGTAATATTTATTTTTTGATTCATCCTTAACTCACCCTTAAATATTTACATTTATTTAATTAAATCTAACCTTAGCCTCCAAACCCTCCAACTAAATAAATTAATTGATACCTACTTAATTAATTTGTTTAGGCTAATTAACCTTCATTACCATTTTCTTATTATTTTATTCCACCTCACCATCAATCCTTGTCCATTCACCCCTAGCCTTTGAATCCATCTAAATGGATCAAGATCTAAATTTTTGATCATGTGACAAGTGTCCTAACCTACCTATCCTACCCCTTGCTCACAGATGTGTGAGCATATCTCTCACACATGTGAAGCCACCCTACCTCTTACACATGTCATAGACTCTTCTCTTTTATGTTCTTCCCAATGTATGCTCACACATGTGTGAGCACACCTTTCTCTCACACCTCCTTTCCTCTTGTGACACTTGTCACAAGGCTAAGATTCCATCATATCATCTTAATCCTCCATTTAGTCAATTCATCTTGGCCATTGATTTTTACAATAAAAAATGTATAAATTGAGGTATTTGCTCTCATTTTGAACATCTACCTTCATCATATCCTTATGTTATTTTCTTCTATCAATCCTCAATCCCAACATCATGTTGATAGTATAAAAAACCATATTCTATCCAACCATAACATCATCAAGGAGAGCATTAAGTAGACATGGATGCATCTACTTTAGCTCTATCCATGAGGTAAAAAAGGTAAAAGGAAAGGTAATTGTTCTTCATTTGCATTTATATTTTGTGTTTCCATCTCTTATCCATTTATTCATCTTCATTTTGGCACACCCAATGGGACCCACGTCCTTGAAACTAACCAAAATTTGAGTGTTATGAAATCTTTTGCATTGCAGATAGCATAACAATGCCTATAACTGTGTTTCAACACCTCCATTTATAGTATCAATGCCTTTTCATCCGATTTAGTGCCTCCAATACTTTAGTGCCTTCACTGCTTTAGCACCTTCACTACTTTAGGACCTACGCTGCTTTGGTGCCTCTATAGACTACTTTAGCACCCCCAGTTGAATTTTTTTTGGTTGACTTTTTTGGTGTTTGCTAACAACCTTTTTGATGTTTTTAGAACCTATTGAGTGTTGTGTGTTATTGTTTTTTGTAGGTTTTTGATAATTTCCTTATAGGTATTTTGGATCAGTTCTTGTGAGGGTTGCTTTAACACCTATGCTGATTTAGCGCTTACGTTGATTCAATGCCTATGCTAATTTAGTGCCTACACTGACTCAAAACCTATATAGACTAGTTCAACATCTCTACTTTGTAGGTATATTTCTATTGGAAAATGGTTAGTGCTCCCCTAAGGATTCGTGACATGGAATAACCTCCTCCCATGGATTCGTTAACTTTGGTAGTTGTATCAGGCATTAACAAGTCAACCTTTTGGTGTAATGACAACCGTGGGGCCAAAAATTGGTATCAGAGCAAAAGGTGTCAGGTTTGAATCCCCTCGACTTGCGCTGAGGGGGATATTGTTGGAAAATGGTCAACGTTCCCCTTGGGATTCATGACATGGACTAACTATCTCCCATATATCCGTTAACTCCGATGATTGTATTGGGCATTAATAGGTCGACCTTTTGGTGCAATGACAACCATGGGGCCAACAATTTCACCTTTCAACACCCTTGATCCATGGTTTGACACCTTTGTTGGTTTAGCGCCCCTGCTTTGTGTTTTGGCACCTCTATTTTTTAAAATTTTTGTCACTTTTTGCTATTTTTCCTAATGTTTTTGGTTACTAATTAGTTTTGCAAATATACCATTCTTGTCCAAGACCTATAAAGTTAGAAATTAATAACATTTTGGTGTAAGGATTCTTGTCAAAGAAGTTTGTTTTCATCACTAGTTTAGTTTCACTAAGGTAGACTAGTGGGAATTAGTATTTATTTGTTGTGCTTGTGAGGCCCTCTTAAGTGTATTCTCTCTCCTCGCACCCTTGAATGATTTTGAAGATCAAAATTTTAAGTTGGTTTTATTTTTTTCTTTTTGTAACATTGTAGCCCAAGGAACCCAATGTGTGTATGCTCTCCCTTGCACTTCGTGCAATCTTGGGTGATAAAAAACACTTGGATCATTTATTTTAGGAGGTCTGCTTGTGGATTTCATCATCCTAAGGGGTGACCTCAACTATCGTGTTTTGGTGGAGTATAAATAGTGGGAGGTGAATCAAAAGACACCTCTCTTGGAAGTAGGATCTTGTCATTCTTGGCTAAGCCCCTAAGAAATTTATACCTTGGGGAAGTGAAGGTGGAGAGTGAGTTGCCCTATCTTCCCAGCTATTTGACATTATTTTATTCCATCTATAGATTTTTCCTCACATTCCCTTGAGGCATTTGGAGGACTCCTTACCAACCTTTTTAATCCTATTTTAAGACCATTCGACTATTATGGTCTAGGGTACACTATCATGCCCAAAGTTACTCACCATATACTTTATTTTATTGAGACAAAAAATATCCCTTGGTAAGACCTTGTCCTTCTAAGGTAAGGGGTGTAAAGGTGGTACATGACCTTTGCATACCCTAGTTACCCATTCATTTGAAGGAATTAGCCTTTTGATAGTGAGCCCATATTAAGTTTGCACTCCCACTTGAATAATTCTAGGCTTGTGCAAGTGCTTGGTGTGTCTTCTTGTCCAAAACTAGTGCTACCTATCAATCTAACCCCCTCTTAATCCAATTTGTTTGTTTGGTGTTTTCAAGTCCACCCCTTAGTCAAGCAAGAAAAAACCTTCAATCCAAACTCTACCATCCAATATTTTCCTCCAAATCCTTCATCCATTATTCTAATCCAACCCTTAGTCCATCCAAATCACCCTAAACATTCTAAAAACACAACTAGGATCACATTTCAATGCGTAAGCTTGTTTTAATTCCTAAGTAAACCTATTTCAATGCTTTTGTTGGTTTAATGCCTAAGTAGGTTGTCTCAATGGGAAAACATTATTTCAAGGCTTAAGTACCATGTTTCATTACCTAATTTGATTCAACACATAAGAAGGTTGATTTAATGCCTGAGTAGAACCCATTGAGAATCACAGTTCATCGCTTGAGTCCCTTGTTTCTGTGCCTAAGCTGGTTCAATGCTCCTACATTATGTTTTAGTGCTTGCACTATTTCATCTTGAAACACAAACATTGGACTCCAAAAAGTTGACCATATCCATTGAGGAGGGTTAGGTTTCATTAGTATTGACCTTAGATAGACCTTGTTGCACAATAAACCATCCATGCAATGCCTTGAGCTGACAAGCTCAAAACAAAACTTGATGAAACAACTTTTTTTTGAAACAATAATAACCACATCAAAATTGCAACAGTGATATGTCGCACTTGCATGGAAATACACACACAAGTATCTTAATGATACAATGAAAAGAAAAAAAAAATTCACCATTGCATAAGCAAGGTGGTAATAGCAGAATACTAATCAATCATGGGATAAATCCACCATGATGAACATACAAAACATAGAGAGAGGACAACACCTACAGGATGATCGATCACTAAACCATGATTGTGTTTTCTCACAACACTACACTAGAACAGGATGAGGGAAACTTC
Source organism: Sequoia sempervirens (assembly GCA_007258455.2). NCBI lineage: Eukaryota > Viridiplantae > Streptophyta > Pinopsida > Cupressales > Cupressaceae > Sequoia > Sequoia sempervirens. Next base: position 27,258,323 of record VDFB02000363.1, read on the forward strand.
AACATCCAATCCTCATCCAAGCACACTAAAAAAATCTAAGCATAGAGGCAAACCTTCACAAGAGGTTGTCAAACCAGAAGGTACAAAATCTCCACTAATTGGAATGATGACAGTCACTTCTAAACAAATCACACACTTACCAAGATGTCTTGTCATAACATAACATCATAGAAATGGAAATAAATGAAAAAAAAAACCTCAAGAACTATGAGGAATATTTAGAACACTAAAAATAACAACCATGAAGATTTACAACCTTCCCATGACTTCACAAGACAACGTGCATGATCTCCCTAACCCTAGGTTTGCTAAACAACCAACTTTAGAAGAGTGCACACAAAATGATGTAGGAGAATCCACAAGTCATCAATAAATAATTTTAAGGAAAGGTTCTAAAAATCACTAGAACCCTAGGACCATGACGAACAACTTTCATTTACATGGTTTACCCATTTTAGGTCCAAAAATTGAGAAGAACTAACAAGACGAAAAGGGGATAAAACTTGACTAGGTTTTTGAAGACCTAGTCAACAAAAATGATCACCATGAGAAAGAAAGGAATACAAATTATCCAACAAGGGTATTAGACTTAAAATACCCTTAACTAATCCTAGTTAAGAGTTTTTACATTCCGGAATTGTATGGGGACTAGGCCGCCCCAACACACTTAACCAAAATTTTGAGCTTTTTGGCCTATAAGACTAGGTCACCCCTAAATACTAGGACACCTCAGTGTGGTACCAAGCTTCCCCACCTGATACTAAGCCACCCCAACATGATACCAGGCTTCCCCAGTAGTGTTAGCCAATTTTCTAGGATTTGGGTTTAACTTAGTGTTATATAGGGCCACCTAGGTGCAATACCAAGCTTCCCAACTGTGAAATTTGACACTTAGGTTCATTTTAAACACCAAATTAAGTATTCCTATGATTGATTAAGAATTTCAACATCATGATAAGATAATGAATAAGAAATTATGCTTGGTACCAACACTGAAAAACGTAAATGATCAAAATACTCTTTTCATATTACAAATTACTTCCATCTCCAAAGAGAGGTTCCAAACCATTAATTTATAATATAATTGAATGAAATACATATATTTGCATGAGTTAAAATTGAAATTACATGATACCATAATTTTCCTCGATCTATAAACCTTAGGTCCCCAATGGTGGTTACCATACCACCTAACCTTGTGTAATCAAATGATCGACTCCTATTATGCTAGGAGATAGCAACATGGTCCACAAACACAAAACTCACACCAAATAAATGGGGGGATGGCTTACACACATTTCATACACAAATAATACACTCCACATGCACATCATAGAACAACCAATCATCCAATCACATAATGTATCCAATACACTTAAGCACATGGTATAATAACAAATGGAATAACATAAACCACATTGGGAAAACTCATCAATGTCACATCACAAACTCGTATTTGGGCTAGGTCACCAATGCCATACAAAGAATCATCCTTGAGAAAAATAACCGAGGGCATAACCATGGAATAACTCATTGCAAGGGTATCATAAGGATCATCATTGGGTCAACTCACCAATAGCGGATCACACACACACAAGACACTAGGGTAATGCGATAGAGAGCTAGCTATGAAGTGTCATCATGGTGCTCAAAAGTATAGAACCCGTAAAACCTAGTACTCCTCTCATATGAATGAGGATACTTGATCTTATAAGACCCAAGCTCCTTGAGCTGGCATGTCTTCCCAAAAATCATGTTTGTACTATCACTCAATGCATGAGAGGGGCATCCATTATCTTAGTTAATTAATTACCCATATATCATTAATTATCACTTGATTAAATGATTCCCCACATGTGTTCATCCTGTTGGATCTCAGTTGTGATCATATGGTTTGTCCTTGATGACAAAATCCCCTTCAGTTGATTCTACTTGTTGACAGTTTCTGATTGGTTTCTCATGCTTTATCTTATGACAAAAAAGGAACATTTCAGCGTGAAAATGCTTGGGTCTCCCCGATCCATTTCTCTGAGAAATGTTTGTGTTTCCTATCGGCAAGAAATTTTTGATGTCATAACGATTTGTTCTTATATACAGGAAGCTTTCGGCGTGACATTGATTGTGGTCTTAGCGACAGAAGAAAAGTCTATTGGCATGAGGTTTGTTCACCGCTGAGAGGTCTTACCGAATGAGTCGAGTCTCGCCGACTAATACATGAGGTGGTGCATCGGCGTAAGTAAACCCTATCGGCATGTTGTTTCATTGAGTGCTTTGTGTCTTGGAAATCGGAACAAGAAAGTTCATATCAGCAAGACTTATTTTATGTCACAGCGATTGAAATCCTTCTCTAGGCATCTATCGGCATGACATTCTCTTTTGTTTCAACAATAGAAAGTGTTCTCTATCGGCATATATTATACCATCGGGATGAGGTCTTATCGATTTCATTATGTCTCCCCGACCCGCTTCAAAATGGGCATTTAGACAAAGGAAATCGTCTTCAGTGTAATGTTTCATCGAATATGTCATGTCTTACCGACCCACATTTGGATAAGCATATCAGCATGAGTTTGGCTGTCGGGCTGAGGTCTTAGCGATTCATATTGTCTCACTGACCGTGCAAGGAAAGATCTCATTGGTGAGAGTTATAGCTTCGATGAAATGTCATGGCGATCTCGTGGTGTCTTACCGACTTGGCACAAAAGGCTTATCGGTAAGAGTTAAAGGTTTTTAGTATGAGGTCTTGGCTAGTGACCTTGGTCTCGCCGATGGAAAACAAAAGGCTCCTTATTGGCATTAAAAAAATGATTTGTCTCCTTGACTAATGCATGTGGAAGTCTATTGGCAGGAGTGTTGTTTTCGGTATGTACTCTCACTAAAGACACAATGTCACATCGACTGCTGTTGGACAATTTCCTTCGGCAGGACTTTCTGGAAGTCTCGGTGAATAGGATTGAATTTGGGGTGTTTCGGTATGATTGAAATGATCTACAAGATGTCTCCCTGATAGTTTGAAGTTACAACAACATATATAGGATGGATGACTTCGTCGGCATAAGATCTGGATTGTCTCAGTGACACCGGATGAAAGGATGACTTTCGGTATAATGAAGTATATCTATATGAGGTCCCCTCGAGAGTGATATGTCATAGCGATAGACAGAGGGACGACTGACGGTGATAAAGTTGCCTTCGACATAAGTATTGAATTGTCTCAACGACACATGATGAATTGGTGACTTTCGGTATGACTCAAGCATTCTATGAGAGGTATCCTCGATGAAGGTATGCTATAGCGACCCTCATAAGATTGAAGGATGCTTCGATGAGAGAACCATTATGTTACAGCGACACACAAGTGGATGAAAGAATTTCAGAAAGACATGGTGTGCTCTGCAGGAGGTCTCCCTGATATCATAATGTTATAGCAAAGCATTTAAGACAAAAGGTTTATGTCGGTGTGAGAACATTAATGTCTTGGCTATCTATTGTGAGCTTGGGGCTTTTCACAAAAACAAAGTGAATTCTCTATAAGGTCTGCCTGATAACGAAGGGTCACAGCGAAACAAAAGGAACCAAAGTATGATTAACGATTGAATTGCCTTCGGCATAACTGGTGAATGTCATAGTGACACCTAAGAGGCAAAAGGGCTTTCGGTGAAACTTAATGTGATCTACGGGAGGTCTTCTCGACTTCACTGGGTCACGGAAAAAGTAATTAAGGAAAAAGAAATGCAGCTTGCATAAGGTTTTAGTGAATCACAAAGAACACGTGGTGACTGTTGTCTCTATGAATTTTTTTTGAAGACTCATACATTGTGGCTGACATGGATTTTTCTAAGTATAGTTGCATGCAGACATCTTTGGTTGGTATCGAATCTATGGCAAGATATTCTCTGAGATTTTAGAGGTTATGATTTTCTATTAGTGGGTAGCCATGGCTTTGATGAAAATATTTCAGTTACAATTTGAAATCTCCCAACTCAGCGCAGAAGTTAAAGCTCTATGGATAGGCGTTACTCTGATTTTTACCATCATCTACAGTTCATTATGAATCAACTTCAGATTCTAATAATAGCAAGAGAGTTTCAGAATCTTGTAAAAAAAATTTGTTGAAGATTTCTTGATAACAGACATACTTGAAATGTATATATAAAAACCTATGTTGAAAACAGAAAAGGCTGGTGATTGTAATTCTCTGGTTGTAATCCTTAGGGTATTCTGTAGATGAGAAAATAGAGAAATATGTGCTTAACTGAAAATAAAGAGATCCTCTGATATTATGAGTGTAATTCTATAATCTGAGTAAGGGGTTGGTGCTCCTTGAGATTGGTGTCTCTAAATAAGGGGTTGGTACTCCTTGAGATTGGTGTCTCTAAATGAGGGGTTGGTGCTCCTTGAGTTGGTGCTCATAAATTAGCCTATAAGGCATAATGAACAGTTGGTTAAAAAGATTAAGCCAGTATGGCAGTTTAGGAGTGGTTTTTCTACCCCAGGAGGGTTTTCCACTTGACAAATCTTTTGTCTCTTTGTTCTTCTGTGTGCTCACTGCTTTTCTGTGTTGTTTTAGTTCACTGTTGGATTATTACTATTTATGACTGATTACATTCAACTCATGAATGCATTAATTAGAGTAATATTGAGATCAAATATGAGCTATGTTTTGGAAAATGCAATATATCTCACTCAAATCATATTTTCATAAGTTGTCAAATAGATTGAGTTAATGTTGTCATATCTTTGTGCTTTCAAAAGTGATTACTTTACTCTATTATTGAAAGAAAAGGAAATCAGAATTAAAAATCTGGGTCAAAGTTGAAAAAGTTTAGATACTGATTCACCCCCCCTCTCAGTATCTATCCATAACTCAAACAATTGGTATCAGAGCGTAGGGTCCTCTCATAGGTCTAAACCACCTAGGATTGTTCCTGGTTTCTTGGAGTACTTTGGTTAATATGTGAAAGAACATAAGGAATAAGGGTAAAAGATGTTCTTAGCAAAATGCTTTTCATCATGCTCAACCTGAATCTAGTATAAGGAATAAGGAGGAAGAGTTCATAAACAGTTGCTCTGAAATGGTAGAGTTTCCTAGATCTAGAACTCCTCAGTTCGAAGAAACAAATTTTATTATATGGAAAATTAGGATGGAAACATACTTTCTTTAGGATCTGAAGTGTGAGCAACAGTTGAAAAGGGTTGTACTACATCTGCAACATCTCCTTCCTCTCTTGAAGAGAAGAAAGCTCTTGAATTCAATACCAGAGCTATAAATGCTATTTTTAATAACTTGCCAAAGAAACTCATTACAAAAGTCATTCATTTCAATAGTACTAAGGAAGTTTGGGACAAGTTGACTGAAATGAATCAGAATAGTGAGTTACAAGATGAGATATCTTTGGATACTGAAATAAGTTGTGAAACATCTGAGAGTGAAGAAGGTGTAAATCTTCATAGTTATGAAAAGAAGTTCAAGGAGATCATTAATGAATCTTTAAATGATCAATAAACTTGCGTAAACGTAGATAAATCTTTGGGTGAAGTTAACTCTGAACAGGAATATGACGAATTAGAAAGTGAGGTTTATTTGGAAGGTGAACTCCTATGTGCCTTAGATACTATTAAGCAACTTAGAAAAGAAAACTAGTTTTTAACAAGACAACTTTGGCAAAAAGAGAGTTTGGAAGTCAAGTTAAAAGACAAGGATGAGTCGTGCAATAAACTAGAAAATGAGATTGATTCTTTAAAGAAATATTCAGATAATGATTCCTTGTTAAAAGAACTAACTCTTAAGGATGATATGATTATTAGTCAGAAAATTGAAATTGAAGAATATAAGAGGACTGTAGATGTTGTGAGTTCTGATTTGGAGATTAAAATGATTTTGTGTCTAAAACTTGAAGAAGTAGTTGCTTTAAGAAAAGAGCTTGAAAGTTTGAATGGTCAATCTGGTAAAATTCAGAAATTTGATCATAGTACTAATATATTGAATGAGATGTTGAGCAGGAAAAAGCATTCTAAAGATCCTACAAGAGGGGGATATGAGTTTGGACAAAGCTCTGTAGACAAATCTAAACATGAAACAGTGTTTACTACTTTAGATGGAAAGAAGTTTACAGCCAAGCAAACACCAAGAATGAAGGTTGATCTTGGTTACAATATTGCTGCATCAAAGGATAACATTGACACTAGAAGACAATCTAAAGATATTCATAGAGAAAGGAAAAATGTCTTCAGATCTTCACATCCTTGGCATGATCACTCATTCAAGTATAATCATTCTTTCCAAGGATGTTATTTTTGTAATGACTATGGTCATAAGGCAATTGATTGCATAAGATGGTCAAATAAGAATCATTCTAAAGTCCCTAGAAATGAGGATGTGGTGTGTTACGACTGTAACAATTTTGGTCACTTGAGAAGAGACTGTAGAATAAATACAAGTGATAATGATGTAGGGAACAATGCTGGAAATGTTTGTAGGAAGTCATCTATTTCTCAGAACAATCACAAAGTCATTTATTTAAGATGTAATAACATTGGACATAAAGTACATCAATGCAGATTCAATAGAAAGATAGGTACTTTAAGCAAACAAGTGAAAAATTCTTCATTGGAGTGGAGAAGAAAGAGAAATCAAGATGACAAGAAGAGCAATAAAGATGCTTATGAGAAAACTCCTTGTGCACTCCTTGCACAAGTGTTGCCTTCCAGGTTTTGAGAAGAAGCAAAGACTTAGGGGGAGTCTTTTATGGTAATATATTTTACCCCTATGGAGTCTAGAATGAGGTATGACATCTTGTATTTTCTTTTGGTGATATAAGATGTTAAGGAATGTTTCTGCTTGGTCTAGTGGTTGATAGTTTTCAGAAGTTTTTGAAATGACAATGCACTTTGTTCTTAAATGAACTTTTTGGATGCTTGGGTTATGGAAATAATGGTATGACCTTATGACATCTTTGAGCGGTGTGGAGGCATATAGATGAGTTCCTCAATTTATTAAAAATAAGAAAGCCTTTGTTCTGAAGTGATGTCGATGTATTTATCCTTGGAAAATAGCGTTTGAAAAACATGCTTGAAGTTATGAGTTATTTCGGTGATGATATTATTTGGTGTTGTGTGAGGGCTGAGATTAATTATCTTTGTTATCTTTCATTGTTCTTGGTGTGGTAATAGAAGTTATCATATGGACTGAGGATTGGTGTACAAGAACAGATTGACGGTGAATTATGCAGTATACATGCTTTCAAGTTATATTCTGTGTATGAAAAGAGTAAAATGATGTGTGTAGTTTGAAGAAAAATAACCAATATCTTTGGTCCTTACTGTGTATTGTCATGAACAGTGACTGAGGTTACTTGTGCTAAGTTAAGATTGTGTGCTGAATGAAGATTGTTACAATTTATTTTGCAAGTTGTTATGAAGGAATTGAGTGTTTTGGTCTTCTGAGTATGGTACAGTGATCTAAGTAGGTTTCTACAGTAGTCTTGAGAACTGTGTATGTTCATGGGATATGCTCTGATGTTTGTGTTTCAATGAAGGAAGGTGACTAGTAGTATTAACCTCATCATGTATGGTTGGGACTTATTTTTGAACTTTGAAATTGAGTGTTGTGTGTGAAAGTGAGTGCAAGTTATATATATGAAAGCTGCTTGAATTCATGTTTTGACAGAAACAAAAGGAGAGAGCTTTGGTGTGCTACCTTGAAGATAGATTATCTGCATGATGTTATTAAGTTTTTGATTTCGAAGTGGGAGTTATAACACAAGTTGTTACTACTGATTTCTTTGATAAATTCTATGCATTTGAAGTGACTAAAGTTGTGTTGTTACAGTATGATTCTCTATCTTACATTAGTTATGTGAAGTTATTCAATATGTCTTCTACACTATTGCTCTATTTGCAGCTGGTTCTTATGGTATTTGGTTGGCTTCTTAGTTGTGTTTTCTGGCATTGCACATTCTTCTCTTCTATCCTTTGTCATTAAGGCAAAAGGGGGAGAATCATTTGTGTTTTTCATCAAGGAAAAAGGGGGAGTTTGTTGGATCTCAGTTGTGATCATATGGTTTTTCCTTGATGACAAAATCCCCTTCAGTTGATTCTACTTGTTGACAGTTTTTGATTGGTTTCTCATGCTTTATCCTGTGACAGAAAAGGAACATTTTGGCATGAAAATGCTTGGGTCTCCCTGATCCATTTCTCTGAGAAATGTTTGTGTTGCCTATCGGCAAGACATTTCTGATGCCATAATGATTTGTTCTTATATACAGTTAGCTTTCAGTGTGACATTGATCGTGGTCTTAGCAACAGAAGAAAAGTCTATCGGCATGAGGTTTGTTAACTGCTGAGAGGTCTTACCAAATGAGTCGGGTCTCGCCGACTAATACATGAGGTGGTGCATCGGCGTAAGTAAACCCTATCGGCATGTTGTTTCATCGAGCGCTTTGTGTCTTGGCGACCAACACAAGAAATTTCATATCGGCAAGACTTATTTTATGTCACACCGATTGGAATCCATCTCCAAGCATCTATCGACATGACATTCTCTTTTGTTTCGGCAACAGAAAGTGTTCTCTATCGGCATATGTTATATCGTCGGGATGAGGTCTTATCAATTTCATTATGTCTCCCCGACCCACTTCAGAATGGGCATATCGGCAAAGGAAATCATCTTCGGTGTAATGTTTCATCGAATATGTCATGTCTTATTGACCTGCACTTGGATAAGCATATCAGCATGAGTTTTGCCATTAGGCTGAGGTCTTAGCGATTCATATTGTCTCACTGACCATGCAAGGAAAGATCTCATCGGTGAGAGTTATAGCTTCGATGAAATGTCATGGCAATCTCGTGGTGTCTTACCGACTTGGCACAAAAGGCTTATCGGTAAGAGTTAAAGGTTTTCGGTATGAGGTCTCGACGAGTGACCTCGGTCTCGCTGATGGAAAACAAAAGGCTCCTTGTCGACATAAAGAAAAATGATTTGTCTCCCCGACTAATGCATGTGGAAGTCTATTGGCAGGAGTGTTGTTTTCGGTATGTAGTCTCATTGAAGACACAATGTCACACCGACCGCCGTTGGACAATTTCCTTTGGCAGGACTTTTTGGAAGTCTCAGCGAACAAGAGTGAATTTGGGGTGTTTTGGTATGATTGAAACAATCTACAAGATGTCTCCGTGATAGTTTGAAGTTACAGCGACATATATAGGATGGATGACTTCGTCGGCATAAGATCTGGATTGTCTCAGCGACACTGGCTGAAAGGATGAATTTCGGTATAACGAAGTATATCTATATGAGGTACCCCCGAGAGTGATATGTCACAGCGATAGACAGAGGGAAGACTGATAGAGATAAAGTTTCCTTCGGCATAAGTATTGAATTGTCTCAGCGACACAGGATGAATTGGTGACTTTTGGTATGACTCAAGCATTCTATGAGAGGTCTCCCTGATGAAGGTATGCTATAGCGACCCTCATAAGATTGAAGGATGCTTCGACAAGAGAACCATTATGTTATAGTGACATACAAGTGGATGAAATACTTTTGGAAAGACATGGTGTGCTCTATAGGAGGTCTCCCCCATATCATAATGTTATAGCGAAGCACTTAAGACAAAAGGTTTATGTCAGTGTGAGGACATTAATGTCTTGGTGATCTATTGTGAGCTCGGGGCTTTTCGACAAAACAAAGTGAATTCTCTATAAGGTCTGCCCGATAATGAAGGGTCACGGTGAAATAGAAGGAACGAAAGTATGATTAACAATTGAATTGCCTTCGGCATAACTGGTGAATGTCATAGCGACACATAAGAGGCAAAAGGGCTTTCGGTGAAACTTAATGTGATCTACGAGAGGTCTTCCTGACTTCACTGGGTCACGACGAAAGCAATTAAGGAAAAAGAAACACAGCTCGCATAAGGTCTTAGCGAATCACAAAGAACACATGGCGACTGTTGTCTCTGTGAATTTTTTTTGAAGACTCATACACTGTGGCTGACATGGATTTTTCTAAGTATAGTTGCATGCAGAAATCTTTGGTTGGTATCGAATCTATGGCAAGATATTCTCTGAGATTTTAGAGGTTATGATTTTCTATTAGTGGGTAGCCATGGCTTTGATGAAAATCTTTCAGTTACAATTTGAAATCTCCTGACTCAACGCAGAAGTTAAAGCTCTATGGATAGGCATTACTCTAATTTTTACCATCATCTATAGTTCATTATGAATCAACTCCAGATTCTAATAATAGCAAGAGAGTTTCAGAATCTTGTAAGAAATGCTTGTTGAAGATTTCTTGATAACAGACATACTTGAAATGTATATATAAAAACCTATGTTGAAAATAGAAAAGGTTGGTGATTGTAATTCTCTAGTTGTAATCCTTAGGGTATTCTGTAGATGAGAAAATAGAGAAATATGTGCTTAACTGAAAACAGAGAGATCCTCTGATATTATGAGTGTAATTCTGTAATTTGAGTAAGGGGTTGGTGCTCCTTGAGATTGGTGTCTCTAAATAAGGGGTTGGTACTCCTTGATATTGGTGTCTCTAAATGAGGGGTTGGTGCTCCTTGAGTTGGTGCTCATAAATTAGCCTATAAGGCATTGTGAACAGTTGGTTAAAAAGATTAAGCCAGTATGGCAGTTTAGGAGTGGTTTTTCTACCCCAGGAGAGTTTTCCACTCGGCAAATCTTTTGTCTCTTTGTTCTTCTGTGTGCTCACTGCTTTTCTGTGTTGTTGTTTTAGTTCACTGTTGGATTATTACTATTTATGAATGATTACATTCAACTCATGAATGCATTAATTAGAGTAATATTGAGATCAAATATGAGCTATGTTTTGGAAAATGCAAGATATCTCACTCAAATCATATTTTCATAAGTTGTCAAATAGACTGAGTTAATGTTGTCATATCTTTGTGCTTTCAAAAGTGATTACTTTACTCTATTATTGAAAGAAAAGGAAATCAGAATTAAAAATCTGGGTCAAAGTTGAAAAAGTTTAGATACTGATTCACCCCCCCTCTCAGTATCTGTCCATAACTCCAACACATCCTACTTTCCACTTTGGGGTAAGGACACATTAGGAGCCACTCCCATAACCCTCTCTAGTATCTTATTCCTAAGCTCTTCACACTCACCAACGGGTGTAGCATGGGAAACAATGCACAAAATACAATTTTTCCTAAATTCAATGACACTTTCACTCAATTCATAATATCACATTTCATGAAGTTCCACCTTTTAAAAACATCCAAACTCATTCATTTTCATGCAAAATTTTCAAAATTTCCAAATATTTTAACAAAGCAAAAAAACTAGGTTTTTACCAATTCCACCATTAAACTTTATCATGTCAAAGTTTAAAAATCATAATTCTAAGAATACCCTTTGGTTGTAAATATTCCCAACACTCCTCTTAGCTATAAAATTGATATTTTCATCATTTCCAAAAAAAAGGGCATGGTAGCCTTGCCATTTTGAAAATTTCTAAAATTAATTAAATCTCTACATTACACAAATCAAAATGTGAAATAAAAGGATATGTGAGGATTCTACACTCCCCTAATCATTTTCATACAAATAAACTTGGATATTAATGCTTAAATAAATTAATTTTTTTTGAAAATAACTCAATGCCCTTCAAATTTTGAAATGTGAAAATTTCCAAGCATGCCAAATGAGGAGTCACAAAATCAAGTAGACATGACCCCTTCTTGATTCCTATCCCAACGGATACGACCTCATCAAATTTCGATTATAATTCTATTCCCAATCAACAATTTTCTAAATTGCTCAAACAAAGTTTTTCTCTCACTATTCTTCCAATTTTACCACATAAAAATAAAATAGAATGTCTTTTTCCCTATTTACCCATTTCACAACTCAATTAAAATTAATTAAGAATTCATATTTCTATTTTGGAATTCAAAACTCCATAAATTTCTCCCAAAACAATTTGATTAATTAAATCCATTAAAAAATATCAATTAATTTATAATTTAACCATTGAATCCATTTAAGCATATTTTCATTTAAATTTATGAAATTCATAATTTAATCAAGATAATTAAATCAAACATAACTCACAATTCCCAACCCAAAGAACTTTTGCAATCTAAATTAAACAATAACTTACTTTCATTTCTATTTTACCCCTTCTTGAAACATAAAGAATGTTTTAATAACAAATATCAAAATTAGTTAAATTCTTAATATTTCATTTGCGAGAAAATATGAAATTTAAACCATTAATTAAATCATACATTCACTAGCCATTATGACACACAGGGATTGTAGAATAACTCCTAAATTGGATTTGGGTTCACGTAAGGTTAGATATGACACATACTATACTCAATTCGAGTACAATTGAGGAATGGATATGAAGGGGCCCAATGTGACATCTCTGAATTAACCACCATTGGGGAATAACTCAAACCTATGTAGCTAGGTAGAGAAATAACCCTATACCTATAACCATTCAACACACGTCAAGGGTAGCTACTCAATGTATATATAACCGAAGCACATCACAATCATTTCAATGGTGTCTAATAACATAAGCATATAATGACATCTATACATCCATCATATAAATACTTAAATAAATTATTCCTTCTAAACATTAATAATCAAGATCACATTTAATCATAGCATAAATAATACATAACATTGAATTGAAGAAAACTAATATATGCAAGCATGTAAACTTATAAAATACCAACACACATGTTGAAGAGTCTCATATTGAACATGTGATGGTTCATCGACACCAATCAAAGCCATAAAATAATCACCATAACAATAATGAGGAAATGGGGAAGCTAAGACATCGATCTCACATTAACAAGATACAAATAAGAGGGGCACTAGAATCCATAAACCCTAATCATCCCTAAACCATCCTCAATCATTCCTAAATATCTCTAAACAACCCCTAAACTATCCCTAATCATCCCTAAACCATCCCTAATCACCCTAAACCTCTCCTAAAACAATCGTCCATTCCAAAAACACAACTAGGGTATCCTTTAGCACCTCTGCATCTTTTCAACCAATTCGTTTATCTTACCAAAGGGGATTGCATTCGTCCCCTTGCACCCCCTATCATTGAGGTAGGTGTCCCAAACACGTTTGGTCTACTAACAATTTTTTTTAATCATCTATAACCATCAAAATCATCTATAATCATTCGTAATCACCCTCATCAACCCTAATCCCATCCCTTAACACCCTCGTCATCCCTAATCCCATCCTTAATCACCCTCACCATCCCTAAACACCCTCATCAACCCTAATCTCATCCCTAATCAACCTCATCATCCCTAATCACTCTCATCAACTCTAATCCAATTCCTAATCAACATCATCATCCCTAATCATTCTCATCAAACCTAATCTCATCCCTTATCACCCTCATCAGCCCTAATCTCATCCCTAGTCACCCCTAGCCTCATCTTCCATCTTCATCCTTAAGTCCTATTCTTCTAATCCCCAATCCATCTTCTAATCCATCATCCTAATTTCTATCCTCATCCAAACCCAAATCCTCCTCCAAATCTAATCAACAATCATCCTCTAATCTTACATCAATCACACCCTAATCCACCTCTCAATCACCCTTTTATCCCAAATTTGAGCTTAACCAAATCCAAAATATTCTTTAATAAATCCCCCATCCAATCCAGCTTATCCTCATCCAATCTATCCTAATCCCCTCTCACCCATTCCAATCCAATCCAACATCATGTCTTCTTTTTATACCTCCTCACTAATCCTTGATGATGATGAGGCCAGTCTTGTTGACCAACCCAAATATGATCCTTGTGATGATAATGAGAGTTTTATTGATCAAAAGGACCTATCCCCATCCAAAAATTTCATCCTCACCAACTACTCAATAATGGAAAAGATGCCATGCGTAGATACTTCCTTAGCATTGATACTAAACCATCCTCCTCGCTTCAATTTAATCCCAATCCATCTCCTATTGCTTATCCTTCCCCCTCCTTTGACAAGGGAAATCAAGCCTCTACCCAAAATTTCCCTCCAACCTCATCCTTATCCCAAATTCATATGTCCAAATCCTTTTCAAGATCCTCATGCTCATCCTCAATTTACCAATCCATGGAAGCTTCCACTTCTTATTCCACTTGTTAATCTCCCACATCCTCATAATCTAAATCACCCTAATCCTATAGATCCACCTCATCTCATGTCTCCTATGACTTCGTCCAAGGACTATTAACAAAGGTGGCTAAATCATCATACAAAAATAAATATTTTCTATCTTCTAATGTCATGCATCCACCTCCACCCCTTCCAAATAAAAATCCACCCTAATTCCCTCAACCTCATGAATCTCCTATCCCTCCATCCACCCAATTTGAAAATTTTATCCAACCTTCATCACCTTTTACACCATTCACACCAAATGAACAATGTCAATCCCTTGATCCAAAGAATTCCAAAATACATTCCCCTACATATCAAGATCAAGGCCTCCCTTCCATACCATCTCCAAATCCCTCTACATGTCAAGACCAAATTTCAACTTCATCCTTCTCTCATGATCTCATCCCTTCCATTCTATATTTTGATCCTCCTTCATCCCATGATCCTAATCCTCCACAAGATCCCATCACCCATATCCAAGCTATCCATGAACCCCACACCTATCAAATGGGTTCCTCCACATTCATCTAATTTAGTTTTCTCCAAGAACCTATAATTCCATCCACTTCATACTCCCCTCAAAATAGACCTGTGTCTTATTTATAAAACAACAAACATCCCATTAGCAACAAGATTTGTCAAACTATGTGTTATCAAGGCAAAGGGTTAGGCCTCCATGAGTAATACATATTAGAACCCATCCAAATCCAAGAAAATTCTAATTTTCATGGCCTTGGCTATCAATCTAAAGAAGTTGGTACTCCTCCCAAATCTCACATCTCTCCACTCGAGTCTAAACATTCATATCCTCCATCCTCCAATTCTATCTTGGGTCCTTATATTCCTAAGAAAAATCCTTAATCCCTTCCATCCATTTTGGGTCCCTATGTCCCCAAATCAAATCCTTCATCCCTTCCATCTATTTTGAGTTCCTATATCCCAAAATAAATTCCTTCATCACTTCCATAAATTTTGAGTCCCTATGTCCCAAACTCAAATCCTTCATACCTTCCATCCATTTTGGGTCCTTATACCCCTCCATCCACTATCCTCATCACTCCTATTTCAAAATCCCTTCATCATATTTATCCATCCTATCATATCCCCACTCAAGATCAATAAAGGCACATATTCTTCAAGCCTTTCCAACATCCTACCTACATAAACCCATCCACAAAATATCCATCTCATTCCTCTCCATCCACCAATCACATTTCTCCTGGAAGCAATTTCAATGGAAAATATAAAAATCACCAATCCAAAAATCCGCATAAATCCAAGAATCACCATGTTTCATCAAGAAGATATGCCAAAATAAAGAAAAATATGATCCAAAAGCAAAAAGTTAAATTTGAAAGGCCACAAAGGCCCATGGAGAAAAAATAAAAAAACTATGTGGAGTCCCAAACTGATCATAGAAGCAATGCATCTCAAAGAACAATCAAAATTGACATCCAAAATTTCTAATCCAATAGTTTCATCCATTCCCAAATCCCAAATCCCTTCATCTAATAATCCTCCATCTTCCAAAGCCATTTTGAGCCCTTATGTACCCAAATCCATATTCACTCCATCTAAATCTCCAATTTCAAAATCCACTTCTCCTCTACAACTCCACCACCCTTAAAGGTATGTGCCAATGTTGATATTTCCAACATTTTCATCCGCTCATCCACAAGTATTCCAACCCTCCATCTACCATCCAAAATTCATCCCCCATAATCCTTATTTAATCTAATTCCTTGCAAAAATCCATTTCATCCCCCTTACCATTATTCTACCAACATCTATGTACACACCTCCAATTGCCATGGTCTAATGGAGCACAATCTGCAAGGAATACCATCTATGGAACTAGAGTCTTCAGTCCTTCCTCCATATCCCTATCATGCATCCATTATATTATAAGTCCACCTATCCACATTATTATCCTCAAATTTATCCATCCATACTAGTCCTAAAAAATAAAAAATAAAAATGAAAAAAAGAGTAAAGATAAACCATTTGACCAAAGGTAAAAACCACTTCTTGTGGCAGCTTGGGCAAGTACCATGATGAAACCTTGGAAAACAAGCTTCATGTGTAATCCCCCATCCAATTTCACTCTACACTTGGGGGCAAGATTAATCCATATCACATCATATCCAAACCTTCCACTACCCTATCCATCATCCTATTTATGTTCATCCCCAATTTCCCTCCTTTGATCTTGAAAAAGCTAAGGATATTCACCAACATCATGTATCATACCTACCACATCTTATCCACATCCTCCAAAACCCTTCATCCCCTATCCCCCATACTATCTCCTTCCTCCCATCCTATCCAAAACTATCCACCCATCTCATATTTGATCTTAATAAGGAGATCTCATGCTGTACTTCCTACCACATCTTATCCTATACTCCAATATCCACCATCTCATATCCCTTATCCTATCTCCATTCCCCCATCCTATCAACTTCATCCTCTCTTTTTAGCCTTGATCTTGATAGGGAGCTATGTATAAAATATCTATGCATACTTTGGACAAGTAAAACCTTACTCTTCTTTCCATCCATGTCTCTTATACACCATCCTTCCACCTCATGCATATTTTATCATCTTCCATCCTCCTCTCCACTTTTTCTAGTGTGGGGAATCTTGTTCCTTTTCAACATAGTCCTTAGAGATCTCCCCTCATATCCTCTTATCTCCCATCACCTTTCATACATACACTTAATCCCCCCATCTCCTATCCAAGCAATCCTTCTATCCTTTCATCCTTTTATCATGCCTTGGGTTTCCCTTGTCATTTGTTCCTATCCTTTCATCCATCATCCTCTAATCCTAACCTATCCTATCCTATCCCATCCATTTATCATCTATCTATCCTACCTAATCCATTTATCCTCCATCTATCATTCTAATCCAATCTATTTATCATCCTTGTTCAATCCATCCAAATACAATCAATCCTAATCCATCCAATCCAATATCACAATCTAGCCCATCATCCTAAAGTCAATCCATCATTTTGACCCAAATCAACTGAAATCCACTGATTCATTAATCCAATGAATCCATGTGTTGTTCTTATCGTTAAAAACACAATCCTTGGGACACACATTGTTCTTATCATTAAATTTTCTATCCTCATCAACATCAATCAATCAATTGGTTTTTAGCTTAACTAGAGGCATTATCCTGGTTTTTTTTTGTTTATTGTGCATACTTGCTTGTTACTTGTGTGCGTTATCATTTTATTTATTTATCATGGTCTTTACACCATATTTCCACAAGGGCATCATGGTCTTTGATATAATGGTGTTATAAGGCATATATGTTTTCACTTGACCTTTTTTATCATGTACTTGGCATATTGTCACCCCAGTTCCTTATATCTTGGTGCATAATGTCAAGTACAATATCAAATATAGGTTTCTTATACTACTACAAAATGATTCTTGTCCATCATTTCTCTATATCCATCTATCTCAATTTCATCCTCTTTCTATCCATCATCCTCTAGTCCTTCTCTCTATTTCAAGAGAACACCTATGTTCTGTGAACCTACATATCCCTTCGAGGGCTATACCACAACCTCCTCGCCATCATTCCTCATCTTACCAGTGATTGGGGCATCATGCCACTAGTCCTCTTCCATTTATATCCACTATGTTTTATTATTATTTGAAATAATATTACTTCTCTTACTCACAACATCATCTCAAAGAGGGGAAAAATGTAGACATCTAAATATGTCCATACCCAACCACACTTGACTTTACCCCATTCTATCTGTTAATTAAATAATATATATTTATTTAATTCATCCTTATCTCACCCTTAATTAAATAAATTTACATTTATTTACTTAAGGCTAACCTTAGCCCCCAAACCCTCGAACTAAATAAATTAATTGATACATAATTAATTTATTTAGGCTAATTAACCTCCATTACCATTTTTTATTATTTAATTCCACCTCACCATTAATCCTTGTATGTTCAATCCTAACCCTTGAGTCCATCTACATGGATCAAGATCTAAATTTTTCATAATGTGACAAGTGTCCTAATCTACCTATCCCACCCCTTTTTGACACATGTGTGAGCATGTGAAACCACCCTACCTCTTGCACATGTCATAGACATGTCACTTTATCTTTTACACATGTCATAGACCTACCACTTTATCTTTTACACATGTCATAGACATGTCTCTTTTATGTTCTTCCCAATGTGTGATCACACATGTATGAGCACACCTTGCTCTTACACCTCTTTTCCTCTTGTGACAAGGCTAAGCCTCCATCATCTCATCTTGACCCTCCATTTAGTCAATGCATCTTGGTCATTGATTTTCCCTATCAAAAATATATAAATTGAGGCATTTTCTCTCATTTTGAAAATCTACCTTCATCATATTCTTATGCTTCTATTTTCTTCTATCAATCCTCAATCCCAACATGTTGTTGGTATAAACAACCACATCATCAAGGATCATATCAAGTAGACATGGGCGCATCTACTTCAGTGCAATCCACGGGTGAGAAAGGTAAAAGGAAAGAAAATTATTCTTCATTTGCATTTATCTTTTGTGTTTCTATCCTTTATTCATTTCATCATCTTCAATTATTTATTAAATAATATTATATTATTATTTATACAAATAATTTATATGTTTAAAACAAAAATAAGTCATTATTTATTAGAAATTTGTATATACTATATATACTCACCATATCTAAAATATAGATTCTCTATTCTTTCCCTCTCTTCACATTTATAATACCACTTTCTTTGTAGCACGAGTAAATTATTCTTTAGTCCACTTCATGTTTTTAAAACATAATGACTATTCTTTTCCTCTGTTTACACTTGTAATACCATCTTCTTTATATTATGAGGGAGTTATTCCTTAATCCACTTCACTTTTTGAAATACAATGAATATTATTTTCCTTTTTTTACACTTATGTTACCATTTTCTTTATACTATGAGTGATATTTTCCTTGGTCCACTTCACATTTTGAAATATAATGACTATATTCTTTTCCTTTATTCACATTTATATTTTTTTTTCCCTTCATAGTATGAGTGATTTATTCCTTAATCCACTTTACCTTTTGAAATACAAATCATTGTCTTACCTTGGTTGATATATTCTTCACCTTTATTGAAAATATTATTATAGACTCCCTTATAATATTATAATTAATTATTTATGTGATCACAATACTATTACATTACCTTTATTCATTGTCTTGGCTTGGTTATTGTATTGTTCATTTTTATTAAAAAAATATCATTAAATGATCCTTACAATGGTAAAATTAATTATTTATGTGACATCACAATACTATTAATGAATGATTATTATAAATAAAAAATTTATTTTAAAGAAAAAGTAATAAAAGGTGTATTTACTTTTTAGATTAATTTTTTATTGAATAATCTGAGGAAGATGCCATCTAGAGTAATCCTTCTAATTTTATATTAAAAAATATTTAATATGATTAAATGTTAAGATCACACCAATTATTTTTATGATTTACATGATATTAAAATCTTTTTAATTAATATTAAATGTGCTCTATCACTCAACTACAAGTCATTTTCGAATTTGCAACCACTCATATACATGTCAAGATACTCTAGCACAAAGCTATTTTAAAAAAAAATTAGGAATACAATGATACCTTAAAAAAGTGAAAGAGAGGAAGAGACCCTTCTAGAAAAGAAGTGAGAACACTAAAGCAAGTTATATAATTGAAGGGAATCATCTATGGACAAGGCGATGAGTGGAGGGCATCCATGGATAGGGGAAAGGACCCAGTTACTGCCCCCCATTGAATTACCACCACCTCCATGCTCACTTAACCCCCCCCAAAAAAATTCACTTTGATCCATAAAAAAATTATTTTATTGAATAAATAATTACAAAAACACCAATAGCTACTCATTAAGTGCTAAAGTGAATGATTTGAGTGGATTTTAAGTGCTAAAACAACTATAATTGATTGAAATTATAGCGGGCGAATACTGGGACATTAGGTGGCAGAAAACGGATGACACCTCTAAAAGGTGACTTTTTGACCTCCGCGCGCATATCGAATGCTCCCACACTCGATCAAATTGCCCAGAAGCCAAAACCTTAGTTATAAGCACTTAACTCATGAGCGAAAAAAACCCATAATTTTTTTTTCGATTCAATGTACGGTTTGAATTCTACAGTTGCACGAAGTTAGCCTTGGCAGATACTGGGTCTTCTCCCCTAGTGGAGATTTTACTATAGCAAGAGCTTGAGCCAACGAGATTGACCAATAAAATGAACGAAACGACCGTATCCAAAGCCTCCTTGTTAGGTCATAAGGACACCATGAAAATGTTTGAAAAGCTGTTGGATGCGACGCCATTGGAGATGTACAAAAGAAAATGTGATTGTCAAACACCATCTGTAGTTGATGCTATAGAGATAACCATATTTTGTTGTGACCCAAATCCCATGTACACCTCCTTCTCCACCCATTCTCGCTACTCCCTACCATTTTCTCAAGCCTTGGCATAGCTCCATCTTTGCTAGCTTATCTCTCATATGGCCAACCTCCCTTCTCTCCATCCATAATGCTATTTCCTTCCCCTTTACCTCACGGGGCTATTTTATCCCTAGCTCATCTAAAGGTCACTTTTCCTTATATGGTTCCATAAGGCATTTCGTTCGCAAGGGGAACTACACCATCAAATGACTATTGCTTGCAAAATTCACGAGACTAAACTAATGATCCAAAAACAAAAAGGATGATTAGGTGCCAACCCAAAGTTTCCTCCATTCTATGTATGATATACCTCAACAATTCCTTATGGTTGCACATGTATAACTCCACTCACTAACAAGCCCCAAGGCTTGATGTGCTCAAAGGACTATTCAATCCACATAGTGGGGTTAAACTTAGCCCAAAGGACTATTCAGTCCACCTAGTGGGGTTAAACTTAGCCCAAATAAGGTTAGAGGATTAGGTAGAGATTATGGAAGAAATGAAAACATCTATAGCTTTTTATTTCATTAAATTAGGCAAAAAATTAGAGAAAAGGTAGGCTAAGCTAACAAGAACCTAGGACACTATTAAGCAACTCAATGCTTAGCTTAAGGGGAAAGAATGTATGAATTTAAAGGATGAATCAAGGATTGCAAATATAGGTTCCCATGGACTAGCTCAAAGTAAAACAAAGAAAAGCTATTCAACTTCAATTATAGTTGGATTAGACTAAGCTCACTATCAAAGAGCACCAATAAAAGATCTTAAAGGAAAAGGAGACTAATAAGAGGAGAATAATGGAGATCACATAGCTACACAATTAGTTGGATAGGTTGTGTGAATATCATCTCTCAATAGTAGAAAATTTAGCAATTGTAGACAAAATCCTAGAATACACATTCACTATTTGACATCACTCCAATGATCAAGCAACTCTACTCTTTGTATTCAACTAGAATCACTTGAACTATCATAGGGCTTGCTCATATGTTGAAATTCATTTATTTTTCCCAAATTCTTGAGGTACGAGTGAAAATGTAGGTTGAAGGTGCACTTTAGTTGCTAGCCTCAAAAGTCTCCTAGGCTCATACTTTTATAAAAAGAATAACTTTCCACATGATCAATTGCAACCAAGGTAGTAATAGAATAGAAACAATTAAGAAAGTAAATCAATTCCTACGAAAAGAGAAATATGCTCTAAAGTGTAGGGCCCAACTAGAGACTTGGCTCATGTTGCAAAGGAAATGAGAGGGCATATAGATGCACTTGTCCAACATGGACTATCCTCCCCTTTTCAAGTTGAAAATACTATATATGGTAGAGAAGAATCAAAGGCAATGCTTGGGGGGAAAACAAGTAGACTAGACATATTTTGCACATAGGTTACACATACATTAAATATTACAAAAATAGAGGCAGTTCTCTACCTATTAGCCCAATTAGAGGTCCAAGAAAAACAATAGTGGAGCTAAAGGGCATCTCATAAAAGGACATTCTAGACCTAGACAAGGTCTTTCAAGCCTTCAAGAGGAAAGAAATACCCATGGAGGAAAATTGTACACTATTCCATCTTGCATTTAACAATCTATAATCATTTCCCCATGATTGGGTAAGTTTCATGTTTTTTTGAAGTTTTGATTCTTTTGCATTGAAATCACCAAGTGGATTTGTTCTTCCAAGCACTTGGATCTTGAGAGGTTTCTAGAACTATAGATATTTTTCCTACTACTTTTCCCTTAAGGTTGATTCCTATTCTTTGGTAAATTTGGTCATGAATTTGCACCATCTTTGGCCAAATCCTTGTTATATTCTATGAAAGCAAGGCTACAATGATCATTATGTTCATAGAGAAAAAGTTGATGCATTCTCCCACAATTTTAAAGTCTAGATCTTTAAATTTTGGGATTTTTTGAAGTGATGGATTTCCAATTTATTAGATCATAATTTAAGGGATTAATAGCTCATGCAATCCTAAGAGGTCATTAGTCCCAACAATGTAAAGGTATTGAGTCAATGGCTAATTCTAAAATGATTTGGCACTCTATAGGCCTACTAAGAGTTTTGTTTTAATTAAAGGTAGTAAGAGGTATGCTCCACAATAGCCACATGTTGAATTCTTGTAACCACAAAAAAGTTGTCAAATTTAACAAGGAAATGAATAGCACCATTATAGATCAATATCCACTTTGATATGGTGGGCCCTTATCTAGAATAAAGGTAGTCTAAATAAAATGTGAAGAAAGTTCTCAAAGCCATCAAACTAGGGAAGAAAAGCAATGGCTTTGCAACCTCAAAAGGTTGTATTTTTTATAATATAATCAAACATTATGAAATTAGTGTTAGGATTAAGCTGTCACAAACCTTGTAAATTCTATGTATTTAATTAATCCTAATATTGTTTTTCAATCATTCATAAGAGATGAGAGAATCACCATCAACAATAATTATTTTTTATCATTAGGGTTTTATTGATATGGTAATTAATTTTATTGGGGCTAGAAACTATTTTTTACTAGAGTAATGAGTTACTATCTATTGATAACGAATCTTGCATGCTAAGTTAGTTTTGGGTCCTAAACTTCCCACGAGTTATTTTAAAAACTTGTAATTATTTTTGGATGGTTATAACACCTCCATGCAAAGATTGAAACTATCTTGTAGGATAGGAAAAATTAGGTATCTATATGGGAAAATTAGTTGTCTATGTGTAAGAGGTGAGTAATAAGGTTACAACCTACATCATTGTATGTATTAAATACTTGTATTTTCCCAAGGAAGGCATTGGAAATGCTATATAAATAGGTTCTATAGTGGTATAAATGTAACACGACAAGTTAGAGTGAATTTACAAGTGCTAAACGAAGGAAGATTGAAGAGATCATAAGGATTGTATCTAGTCTCTATTTCTAAAGATAATACAAACTTTGGCCTCTCTTCTTGATGGATTTTTTTTTCCTAAAAGGGTTTCTCCATGTAAACACTATGTTATTTGTTTATTCTTCTATTTCATATTTTCTTGAGTCATTGATTTAATTTATTGAAATATCTATTTGGTTATATGCTAGTTAAGGTCTTTTTTATAGTTGAATTTAAATTTTCATATATAGCAGTTACCTTCATTTATAACATTTGATATCAAAGCCTAGTTAGCTTTGATTCTTGGGTGGAATGGTGGAGGTTTTAAAAGGTGTAGTGAGATTTGTGGTTGAATTTGTTTTGCAGATCTATGTGTAGAAGGTATGAATGCATCCTCATCTCATTTAGACATAAAAAATTTCAATGGAACTAATTATAAGTTGTGGAAGCTAAAAATGAAAATGGAGGATCTCTTTGAAGAGAGGTATCAATTGTTGGCAATGACAAAGGAAAGGAAAATAAACATGATAAATTGAGATAAGATAGATAAGAAAGCATGGAGAACAATCTATCTTTGTCTTGTATACTTTGTCCTACTGATTTTTTCAAAAGAGAAAACTACATATGATATATGGAAATGGTTAGGTGGATCTACCAAGCCAAAAGTCTAGCAAATAAGTTATATTTGAAAAGGAGATTTTTTTCTCTTAAATTGAAGGAGGGTGGTTTGATAGTAGAGCATTTGAATACTTTTAATTTAATTTTGAGATAATTAGATTTTAATGATGTTAAGATAAATGAATAAGATAAATATATTATGCTTTATTTTCTTTGCATGAGTCATGGAGAAACATGATTCTTTCCTTCAGAGCTACCCTATCAAATACTTCAAAGATGAACAATGTTGTTGTAACTTTGTTGTCATAGGAAATGAGGTTAAAAGAAACTATGTAGAGGGTTTAAATGATACTCTACATGTCAAAAAAAGGTCCAAGGAAAGAGGATCTAAGGGAGATAAGAAGGGGCCTAAGGAAAATTCCAAGGGAAGATCTAAGATTTTGGGTACAAGAAGAATAGAGTGAAGTGTTGAAGCTATGGTAAAAGAGAACATATGAAGAAGGAATGTAAAAAAAATGAAATTATTCCATAGTGGGGTCCTCTAATTTAGGTGATGGAGCTTTTATTTCTTCATGTAATATTATATATTTTGAGCATTGGTTGATTGATTTAGGATGCTCCTATCATATGACTTCTCATAAGGAGTGATTTTCCACATATGAAGAATATGATGGATAAGTTTACCTTAGGGGAAATAGCTCATATCCCATTGTTGGGTGGGGAAAGGTACATTTGCTTTCAGTGATGGAAGGTTAAAAACCCTCCCTAGTATTTTACATATTCTTAAATTAGCTAGAAATTTAATTTTAGTATATAAGGTGCATGATTTAGGAACACAAAATTTAATAAGAATGGTTGTAGATTGGTGACAAGGAATTTGGTCATAGTGAGAGGGAAAAAGATGAGAAATTTATCTAAGATAGATGTGAAACATAGAAAAAGAGAACCCTAGGTTTAGTGTATAAAACCTAGGATCAGTTTTTGCATTTTTCTAGGGTTTCATTAAGATGGAGATCAACAAGGTGTGTAGATTGAATTTCAACCATGAAGGTGAGCCAATCAGACTCAGATCCACATCTTATAGGGTCTTGGAATGATTTGGAATTGATTTTCTTTGATTAACCTAATTAGACTATATGACCTAATATAAAAAATGCAAGCTACTGACAATTAACAAATTGAAATAGAGAATTGCAGGAAAATATGGGAAGGATAGAACACTATGTACCTATCTTGAAAGTGTAATACCCCTCATACTGTTTAGACTTATTATTTTTTGTGCTTTGATTGGATACTATGATGGTACTAGTATTGTTTGATTTGGTTAGTTAGACATTTGATGATGTTGTTACTCCATTAGTGGACATGATTATTTCATATGACATTATGGTTGGTTATGATAGTTGATTTTCAGAATTATATTATGATGCAGTGATTTAATAAATTATGTCATGATATGAATTGTTTGTTTAGAAATGTTATTTTATCAGTTATATTATAATTGTTAGAATAAATGTGATGAAGGACAGTGTAGCATCACTCGTTTGCGAGTGCTCTATTACGCTGCGATTCCTTCTCACAATGCAATGCTTCGATTTAATGCTTTGATTTTATATATATGTATGCACATGTACACGACTTCGTTTGTATGCAGGATTTGCAGTTACAAGTCTTGATTCCACCTACTTCGGCAGGGCAGGGCGAGCACCAATAGCCCAATGGTTAAATGTTGAAACAGAGGTGACGATGAAGTCATCCTGTCCTATGATGTCAGACCGTTTTGTTTGATTGGTATTGTCCATTTTTGTAATTGTTGTCATTTGTGGTTTGTGTTTTGTGTTTTGTCGTATTTTTGATTAATGTTGGTATTTAATATGTTGTGGTGTATTTGATTTGAATGATTGAAATCGTGTGATCTGGTTATTGTGTTCTATGTAATAGTTGTAAAGTTTTCTCGTCGATGTGGCAACCGTTGTCGTTTGTGAAACCTTGTTCTAGAGGCTTGTTATTTTAGAATGTTATTCTCGTCTTGATTATGCTTTTGGAGTTATCGATTTTATGTTTGGAAGGGTTGAATGGTTTTGTAAGACTTTTGGTTATGAGTTATTGCGAGAGGGTTAATGCCTCACATGTTCTTGCTTGAGTTTTATGCTTTATATGTTTAGGTTCAACCCTTACCTAGTTTTGATTTATGCTAGGGGTCATAGGGAGAGTGGCTCTTTGTGGGCGTCAACGCCTCAGTTGGAGGAAGAGCTCAGGGGAACCCACGTAAGAGTAGTTAAAAAAGTGATAACCTAAAAATAGAATTTAGGGGGATGGGTAGTAAAAAACGCAAGATAATAAACATTGGATTCCTCATCTATGCATTAGGGCTACCATAGACTAATGATAGACTGAGTAGGCCGTGTTCGGCAAAGTCGTAATCTCGTCTTCATGAGAGGTTATCGACTCCGCATGAGCTACCCTATGGTGCCAGTGCCTCAAGTAGGAGGAAGGGCTAGGGGATCCATAGATGGGTGTCGGCGCCTCAATTGGAGGAAGAGCCAGGGGATCCCATGAGAGCTATGCGATGACACTCTCCACTTGACACCCGTTACCTTGTTTCTTGTTGCCTCTGGAATTGTGTGCTGAAATGATTGTTTTAGATTTATATGGAATCATGCTCTTTTTATTGTTTCAAATTTATTTGAATGTTGTATCAGTTCTTTTGGAAATGTATTTTGGACATTGTTTCGGTTCTACTAGTTTTGTACTCTTATTGTTGATTTAGATTCTTGTGAAAATGATTTATGAATGTTCTTTGGTGACTTGTTCTATTGTTAGTGCCTTGTTTAACTGTGATGAGTTTCATAGCTTGTACTTGTTATGTGATTTGTGAACATTGATGGTTGTTTCATTGTATGCCTTGAGTTGTACTTGTTTTTGTACTATGTTGTTGTTGAGTCGGTTTGGCATTCATGGTCGAGTTAACTTCCTTGTCACCTCTGAGCACGGGGGGTGAGTTATTCATATTTCACATGGTTGGGTGGAACGTGCTCCGCACCCATTGGGTTCCCCATCAGCATCCTTTGTTCACAGCTTTTCTGTAGTTGGAGTTGTACCAGTATTCCCATGTTATTCAGATGTTGGTGTAATTTGTATCATCCCACATGGTTGGGAAATTCATTGTAATTATTATATCAAAAGTTTGTAATGTAATATTAAAACGATGATGTAATAGTTAGGATCATTTGTATCTTTATTAAGAGATTTATTATGGTTGTATTATGTGATGTTTATTATTCTTGCATCATGGTTATTGGATGTATCCTTATTCATGGTTATTATTATATAAATGGTTATGTTGTAATCTTTATCTTTATTTCTGTTTAGTTGTTGCGATGTAACCTTGCGTGCCCCAAAGAACTAAGTGTGTTAATGTTATGTAATATGTTATGTGATTATGGTTTAAAGTTATTTGCATGTTTAATTTATTTGTTTTAAAAAAAAATTATTTGCATTGTGTGTGTTCTTTGGGGTTTGCACGACGGGTGTTACAGAAAGTTTGATGTCTGTCATTGTAGGATGACAAAGTCACCTAAGGGAATCTGAGTCCTTGTAGGGGTGTCCTACTCTACTTTTCCAATTCTTTGTTACCAGATCTAAGGTCTTTGTTCCCGCTTACAAACTTGTCAAGACACTATTAGATAATTCTTTAGGTGACTTTTTGTGAATTGACAAGATGTAGGGTTTTAAATGAAACAATGAATAATGGATCTTCAAGCTTCCTTCCATCTCCTCTAAACTTGAAATCTACACATTCACAAAGAGAAGAAATGTTGTGCCATTTAGGGGCTTGCCTTAGTCAAACCCCATGTTAGTGTTTCCACTTCTATAATGGAAATGCCAATGATAGGAAAGATAAACAATAGGAAGAAATGATGAATCAAAAAAGTGTTACAACTCACCACCCTTCAATGACTTCCTTGAAGGACTGAAATCATACACATTGCTTCAAGGTCTTGGATCTTGCTTGCTTGAATGCTTGGATATCTACAACAATGGTTAGCCTTCACAAACAATGATAGCATAAACACCCATAAACTCACATAGAATTTGACATGATGGTAGGATTTTGAATTATTGTTATAAAACTCTAAAATGTTTCTCTTGAATTCTTGATAGTGCTCTTGATCTTAAGTTTCACCTCTTGCTTCTTGTTAGATTTCAAATGATGCAATAACTAGGTATTTATAGGCATTTATTAAATTTCTCACAAATTAAATCTCAATAGTCGACATTTGTAATTTGAATTTTGAATGTTAAAATGCCAACATTGATATATTCAAATTTGGATCCTGAAAAATAGGACTGGAATGCTCCCAGTCCTAGCCCTATTTTCCAGGACTTAGGGTGTCGAGGGAAGAACATTAAACTAATGCATCCATTCAATGCTTGAACTTTCTTAGAAAATGGTAAAAATAGGCTATAGAATGCATAGTTTAAGGAAATTAGGTGCTTGATTAGGCTCAATAATTTAGGGGGAGAAAAGCATAGTGTGAAATTGTTAAGGGTGACAATTTACAATGCTACAAGATGTTAGCACCATTTTTAAAATTATAAAGACATGTATGTTGGCGTATTGTAGATTGAGCCACATAAGTGAGACTAGTTTAAAAACTATTTTAAATAAGAAATTGTTAGACAAGTTTTCTTATTTTGATGAGAATTTTGATTTCTATGAATATTATGTGTTTAGTAAATAAAATAATACATATTTTCCTTTAGGAAATAATAAAGTTAAGAGTAAATTAGAGATCATTTATTTAAAGATGTATTTGATCCTATAGATATTGAATCTATTGAAAAATATTGATATTTTTTATTCTTCATTGATGATGTTTCAATATTAACCTAGTATCATTTTATTATATAAAAATTAAAAAATTCACTAAGTTTAAGGAATTTAGAGTCCTAGTTAAAAATAAATAAAATTTTAAGATAAAGGTTTTATGATTGGAAAATGGAGGGATTCTATTGTTGTTAAGAATTTGATGAGTTTTATTTAAACATGTAGGTATTTTGAGGTAGAAGAAAGGATAAACCAAAAAATTATAAAAAAACCAAATGTATGTTAAGTGGTTCATAATTGGATAAATAATTTTTGGTATAAGCTTTGAGTTCTACTTGTTACTTGTTAAATAGATCTCCTTGTAAGGCTCTCAATTCAACATCTTTTGAAGTGTGGATAGAGAAGAAACCTTATGTTTCACAATTATGCATTTTTGGTTGTGAGGATTATATTCATGTTCCTAAAAAAAGATCTAAGATGAATCCAAAATATAAAAAGTGTATTTATCATTGGATATGGTGATAATGTCAAAGGTTATACACTTTGGAATCCACTAACCAAGAAAATTAAATCTATTCTAGATATGTGATTTTTAGGGAACTTAGAGCTATTTCTAAACTTAAACAACTAAAAGATAAAGAAAATGAAAGGAGATAAACTTAAACAACTAAGCAAGAAGATGCAATGGATAGGAAGAACAAAGTAATTGATTTGGGGATGAGTAGGAATAAGAAGAGGGTTTAGATGAAGATTATGAGGAAACCAAAGCAATTAGGGAAGATAAGGAAGAAGAAGTTGAGAAAGATTAGGAAAAATAAGAGCCCCATATGCCTATTCTTATGAGATCCACAAGACATCATAATCCAATTGATAGGTATAGCTCACCAATTTTTGTTGTATATTTATTTTATTAAGTATTGACAATAAACCTAGATCCTTCATGGAAGCTATCCTTGCAAATGATAGCGAGTCTTGGAAACAAGTCATGTTATAAGAGATGATGGATTTAGACTCATGTGACACATAATATATATTTTATTTTCCCAAAGGAAGAAAGGCCATAAGATGTCAATGGGTCTACAAGAAGAAATCTGAGCACATGATTCATTGGAAAAATACAAGGCCAAATTGGTGGCTAAGGGCTACTCCTAACAAGAGGAAGTTGATTTTGGTGAAATATTCTCTCTTTTTTCCAAATTATCCTTGATTAGATTTATTTTATCATTAGCCACTACTAATAACTTGAAAATTGAACAAATAGAAGACAAAATTGCATTTTTACATAGAGATCTAGAAGAGGAAATTTGTAACAACCTAAATTTTTTGAGGTAAAAGGAAAACAACACTTGGTTTGGAGGTTAAAATAATCTCTTTATGATTTGAAAAAATCAAATTGGATGTGGTATCAATATTTTGACTCATTTTTTATAATTTTAGTTTTGTAAAAGTGAAGAAGATCACTACATTTACATTATATGTTTTGATGATCACATACTAATTGTTGCTTTGTA
The DNA here is from genome assembly GCA_007258455.2 of Sequoia sempervirens. Classification (NCBI taxonomy): domain Eukaryota; kingdom Viridiplantae; phylum Streptophyta; class Pinopsida; order Cupressales; family Cupressaceae; genus Sequoia; species Sequoia sempervirens. Next base: position 27,288,834 of record VDFB02000363.1, read on the forward strand.
TGACATGGATGATATGCTATTTTTTAATAACACCATGGGTATGATTAATGAGATGAAAGCTAAAATTTTAGGTGTTTTTGAGATAAAATATCTAGGGGTAGCAAGGTATATATTAGGAATAGAAATCAAAAGAGATTAGATAAACACAAAAATTTGGTTACCATAGAGTAATAATGTTAATACTATTCTAAAAATATTTAGCATGCATAATTGTAAAGTAGCTAGAATTACTTTACTAGTTAGCACTAATATTTCATTAGATATATGTCCCAAGAATGAAGATGATTTTTAGGATATGCCTAATGTGCCATATGCTAGTGCTATAGGAAGATTAATGTATGCTTGATGGTTTGCACTACTCTAGATATTATCCAAGTAGTGGGATTTCTTAGCAAGTTTATGTCTAATTATGGTAGATAACATTCTAGAATTATGTGAAAATGTTGTTAATATATTTGTGTAGTACTTCTAATTATTGTTTGGATTATTTTAGTACTAATAGTGTGGTTAAGACATTATAAGTACAATTTTTTATTGATGCAGATTGGCCAGGTGATTTGGACATTTGAAGGTCCACTAGTGGGTATGTGTTTACTTTATTTGGATGCATAGTAAGTTGGATGAGTAATATAAAACATATAGTTACTCTATCCACCACTAAAGAAAAGCATATGGATGCTACCCATGGCTCTAAGAAGTAAGTTTGGTTTGAAAGTTTGTGTACAAATATTGGTTTTGATTGCAAGACTATTCAAATTGGCTATGATAGCAAAAGTACAATTTTTTTGGTCACTAATTCTATGTATCACACATGACTAAGCATGTGGATGTACAATACCATTTTATTCATGAAATGATTACTACTATATAAATATCGATGAAAAATATTGACACTCAAGAAAATGATGTAGACTCACTAACTAAATCTATGAGCACATAAACATTTACATGGTGTAAGGAGGATAGATTCCTTTTCCCTAGTACTCAGTTGAATTATATTTTCATATAGATGTTTTTAATATGTATGACGACAAATTGGAGAATGTTAGGATTAAGGTGCCATTAACATTTTAAATCATATATATTTAATTACTCTTAATATTATTTATAAATAATTCATAAGGGATGAGGGATTCACTATCAATAGTAATTATTTTTAATCATTAGGGTTTTACTAGTATGGTATTTTTACTAGGGGTCACTAACTAATTTTTATCAAGAGTGGGTTACTATTTACTAAGAAGGAATCTTAAACTTTAAGTTACATTTTGGGGCACCCAACTCGAGCATGAGGTATTTTTGGACATTTATAATCATATTTTGGATGGTTATAACACCTCCACATGAAGATGAAAACTATCTTGTAAGATAAGAAAAATTAGGTGTCCATAAGAAGAAATTAGTTGTCCACGCGTAAGAGGTGAGTAATGGGGTTAAAACCTACATTTTTATGTATTAAATGCTTAGATTTTCCCAGATAAGGTGTTGGGATATGATAACCAAATTGGATGCCCCATTTAGAGGGTGAAAATTTTATATAAGCAAAGGTCATAGTGGTAGTAATGTAACATGATGAGTTAGAGAATAAATTTTTTGTAAATGCTAAAGGAGTGAAGATTGAAGAGGAGAAAGGAAGGATTCTATGTAATATCTATTTCTAAAGATAATAAAAACTTGGGCCTCTTTTCTTGGAGGAGTTTTTTTCTATAAGAGTTTCTCCACATAAACTTGATATGTAATTTATGTGTTTGTTCTTCTACTCCATTTTTCTTTGAGTTGCTAATTTATTTTTTTGCAATCTCTAGTTGATTATATATTGATTAAGATATTTTTTTATAGTTGAATTTAAATTTCTATAAATATTAGTTACCTTCATTTATAACAATTAACTCCAAGAATCCATACTAACAATATATTGACCCCACTAGAAGTAGATAAAGAAAAATGAAAGAGTAATCACATTAAAACACATGACATCTCCATAATCTCAACTAGAACTACTAGTTCTAGCAACAATGCTCACCATTCCATTGGAGGATAAATATCATCATCAAAGCCAACTCAAATACACAAGTTCCATCTAATTCTACTCATTGAAGGATGATAATTAATCCCAAGGTATTCATGTGAGAACAATTTTTTTCTACTTTATTTGTATTAAAATAATTGAGCACCAAAAATTAAATTATAATAGTTGTTTAAAATTATGAAGTGCTAACCTTTTGTTGGTGATAGTAAAGCATCTAGGATAAGTGTTATTATCTAATGGTGTTCATTTTTTTTTATGAAAAAGCTAAATGGGGAGAGGGTATAGGTATTCATTTTAGGGGACATATGTAAGTTTCTATAGATTATAGAATTAGAACCATTTAACCTCTAAAATCTATATGATTTCATATTATCCTTGAATGTATACATGATACTATGTTGATTGGCTTTTCATTTTTTTTTTGGTAGTTGATAAATGAATAAAAGGAGTTCACTATGTCTATCTCAAGATTCCAATTCTAGTTTTTAATGATTTGCATTCATAAAGTCCTTTTATCTATTGAGTAATGATCATTAACTTATCTTCTCTTCGTTAACATAGTATTGGGTGATTAAATGTATGTTGAATCTCATGCATATAATATTTATACTAATGATTATGTTTTTGTATAAATTATAATAATAGATAGTTTATTGCAATACCGTGACCATACATAGCATCTATTCTTAAATATTTTCTTATAATTTTATTATTAATATAGAAGTGTTTTACTATGTGTAATACTAGGATTCACTATCCTTGGTGCATTGCCCTTTAGAGTAGTTACATTTTCATAATTCCCCTTCCCTTTTCATCTCTTAAATAAAAGTGGAAAGTGAATTACTACATGAAGATTCAACTTCGAAATTCAAAAGGTTTCTTTGCAAGCCACATCCCACATCTATAAAAAATATTATTATTGGTATAGATTTGCTCATGCTCATGCAAATTTATTGATCAATAAGTCCAAGTCCAAATCAAGAAATTCAAATTTAAAGGTTTGGAGTCCAAATCTTCAACCATAGAAATGACCTAGATCATGTTTGCACTTATAAATATAAACAAAAGTGATAAAAAACTAGATATGGATATATTTTACCTAGATCATAGGGATGAGTGATGATGGGAATATGATTAGATAAATTTATTTTTACGAGCTTCTAAAAAAATTGACCATTTCATGTAGTATATGAAGAATAAAAGACAACTTAATCACCATAGGCCCAAAACATAAGAGAGAAGGGGATGAGGATATAATTCTCACCATTACAATTATATATACTCTCCATATATAAAATCTCAACTCCTTATCCTTTACTCATACCCCTCTTAATTATACATTCAAATCCATTTGATATAGTCAAATTTATAATTATTTTTAATAGGTATATATTTTATTTTAAATTTTAAAACAATCATACTATGAACATTTAATTTATAAAAATTATTGATAAATATTATATTACTATTTATATAAATAATTTATTTAAAAAAATTATAAATATAAATAATAGTAAGTCATTATTTATTATATGAAATTTTTATGTATTAGATTTACACTTACCGTGAGTAAAATCTAGATTCTTTATTCTTTTCATCTCCTTACATTTATAATATCATATTATTTATAGTACGAGAGAGTTGTTCATGAATCCACTTCACCTTTTGAAATACAAATCATTATCGTCTTAGTTGATATATTCTTCATCTTTATTGAAAACATCATTATATGATCCCAATACAATTATATTTAATTATTAATGTGATATCAAAATATTATTAATTTGTCGTTATTTATTTCTTGTCTTGATTATTTTATTATTATTTTTATTGAAAAACATCAATATATGTTACTCACAATAGTAAAATCAATTATTTATATGAAATCATAATATTATTAATGTACAAAATGAGAAATTTATTCCAAATGAAAATAAAATAAAATAAAATATTTATTTTTAAATTATAAAGATTACGTCTAAATCAATCCTTCTAACTTTATATTAAAAACATTTAATATGATTGAAATATGTTAAAATTAAATGTCATTTTCAATCTTAAAATCACTAATATAAATATTAAGATACTCTACCACTAAACTACTCTTTTATGATAATACTTAAAAAAGGTGAAGCACAAGACAACCTTCTAGAAGTGAGAATACCAAAGCAAGTTATAGAACCTAAGGTAGGAATCCCATGCACAAATACTGCTCTAAAAGATAAGATGCCTTTCCTAGTGACTCACATACTCTATACTTTTTAGAAGGTAAAAATCTAGCACAGTTAATTGTATTATAAGTTCTATAACTTCTCTTTCATGAGAGAAATTTGAAGTCCGCCATAGAAATTAGAAGGAAAAGTCTAGCATAGTTAATTGTATTATAAGTTCTATAACTTCTCTTTCATATGAGAGAAATTTGAAGTCCACCATAGAAATTAAGGCACAATGATAGGAAATCGTCATTCTGATGGATCTTAGTATGTTCACTCAATCATCTTTATTGTTCCAAATAAATTGTGCTTATATTGTCTATATTTATCTTCCCTCATAATTTTTGGTGTTGAGTTCCTATGCAAGTTTAGTTCTTATGTTGGAGTTTAGTGGTAGTGCATCTTGATATGTAGGATGAAAGTAATCTTTGATTCAGGTGGTTGCAACAACAAAATTTTTTCTAATGATGTTGGAATATTTTGGGATGCTTTGTGGATGATGTGAAGTGTTGATTTGTGGTGAACATATTGTGTTCAGACTTGGAGAAGCGTGTATGTGGTCTCTTGTAGTGTTAGTTTAGGTTTAGACGATGTGGCATGCTAGCGCTATTTGTAGAGGTACCTTGTGGATTGCAGATGTGTTGAGTAGTGTGGTGTTGTATTTCGGTTATAGTTAACCCTTGGCATGGTCTGTCTTCACTTCTTTCCACTATAGAAGTGTTTGGTGCGGACCTATTTTGGTGTTGCACATTTGAGGTACATATGTTTCATTGAGGCCAACCTAATTGAGATTTTTTAGGATGAGGATGGTATAAATGCAAGGTGAGTTGTTGGAGATGTTGTGTGGAAAGTGTGAAATGGGAATGTGATCAAGTGTGGTGATCTAAGTGCGAGCTTTAATGCCTATGACTCTGAATGCAGTGAGAAAAAGGTGTCTACATTTTTAGTTTGCTTGAAGTTGCTAGAGGCAGTGAGCCAAAGGTTGCGGATGTCATAGAGTTGTAGTGGTAGGTTTCTCCCCTTTCTTTGAGATAGTGAGTCTCTTTATAATAGTTTCTTCTATTCTTCTTTCTTCTTGGTAGTAACCTTTCTTCTTTTTCTTGGCAGTGATCCCTTGGTAGTGAGCCTAATTTTATTTAGTTTTTCTATTCATATATATGTGCACTAATCCTCATTGTGGTTTTTCACTTCTTGAGTTTTCCATGTAAATCTGGTGTTCTTATGTGTTCGAATGTGTTTGCATTGATATTTCACATGTTTATATTTTGCTAATGCTTGATGAGGGTTTAAAGTTTGATAAGGGTTTGAAAGTTAATGAGGGATTGAATGTTTTAATGTACAACTGACTCACCCCCTCTTAGTTGTCCTGTGCATCTAACACACCCAATTTTTTTTAGGTTTTCTTTTAGTTTTGGTTTAGTTTTTTCATGTTATTTTTCTTTTGTAATTTTATTTTGGGATAATTTCAAGTTAAAATGGCTAAGGCATTATCAATTCGAAGAGATTATAGTCCAAATTTGATGAAAATCAAAGTCTTTGAGAGGGAGATGGAACATTTCAATAAATTTAGAATTTTGCAAAAATCCCATCTTGCTAAAAAGGCCAAGTGTTTTCTAAAATTTTAAGTTTGTAAACTTCACATTTCATTGCTAAGCTTGTTTCAATACTTTTCTAAATTTGTGAACCTAAAGGTACAAAAAAAAGATTCATAGGTTCACAAGTTTATTAGAATTTTGATTCGTTGAAAAGGAGGGGAGGACGAAAGTAAGTTTATGTTTTAGAAAAATATTTAGTTCACAAACCTCCCATTTCATTAAAGAACTTGGTTTACAAACTACTTGGATCATTGAAAAGAAAAATCATTGAAATGACAATGATCAAGCCTTTTGTTAGCAAATTTATAAGTTTTGCAAACTGGTAGGTTCATTGAAAATGGAAATTGCAAAACAAAGAACATTTTCAAAAAGTTTCAATGAAAGTTCACAAACTCACTGAAAGGTCAAAAACGATTTAAAATGGGCTTGATTTACAAGTTTTTAAGTTTTATAAATTAGCAAAAATCCAAAACCCGATTCTATTGGTAAGTTCACAGGTTGGAAAACTCATCAAAGCTTTAAGTGGCTTGTATTCCAAGAAGGTGCCAAAGAAAAGTGAAGTCTGAAAAAAGATCAAAATGTATTTAAAGTACTAATTGTCCATAAATTTATAATTTGGAACAATAATTATGATGTTTGGGTTGTTTAGTTTTTTAATTGAGAAAGTTATGATTGCTCAACTTTCTCATCATCGAGAGTGTAAAATGTGAGTAATGTTATTTGTTGAGGGGTTCATAGCTAGCTAAGGATGAGTTATTGGAAATATAGAAAAGGAATTAGAGGAAGACGATTGATAAAAGAAGATGCCAAAATTAGGAAAGAGAATTTGAAATTGAAGATTGTCAAAGGATTGATAGAGACAAGTGGGATAATTCGACAATGAAGAAAGAGGCTGATAGAGGAACTAGAGAGAGGAATTTAATAGAGGGAATGATCATGAGATAAATAATGAGTTTGCAATTACGTAAATCTAGAAAATAATCTAAAAGTGAATGTAATAGCCTAAAACATATAAATAAAGTAATTTAAAACTTGTGATTGTGGATATAGTTGTTTGACGTTGTTGGTTTTGTTGCTTTGTATTTCCATAGTGCTGTGTTGGTTGCATGATAAGGCCCCGAATCTCTTCTGCATCAATTAGTATCAAAGCAAGGTTGGTCTTGTTGGAAAGGTGGTGAAAGTTGTAGAATAACAAGTATTCTCAAGGATTGTGAGTCTGATGCAGGTGTGTGTGGGTTGTCAAGTAGGTAAAAAATGTTAGAGTAATCATGCATTGGTTAAACTTAGGAGTAATTTTCTATGTTAACTAGAGAGCTATTATTGGAATATTCTATCTTATTACATGAAATGTTGACACTTGTCATGGTCTAATACCTTTATCATTTAGGGTTGTTCCTATAGCACTCAACCCTCATTGTATTATCATGCCTTTTGACGCCTTTTATAAAAATCTCAACCTTTGAGGAATCTTGTTTTCCTTGAATATTCTTGAGGTTCATTCTATAGATTTTCCTTATTGAGGATATTGCATATTATTGTTTGCAACTCTCTCACGTGGAAGGTGTCTTTGTTCATTGTTTGATCTTGTGGCTCATTTTTTCATAATTCAACAATGGTATTAGAGCATGAATTCACCGAACCCCTTCTCGATTTCTAAGTTTTTTCTTCAGCAAGGGTTATAGGCTTTAGATCTGGAATCTCCATTGCTTCTTTTGCAATTTTTGGAGGTGGTAAAATTTTAGGTACATTTTGGTGCAAAAAGGACCTCAACATCAGATTTAGGAGGTTGATTTGATGAATTTTGACTATAAATTTTTGTTATTTCTTTTTCAGGAGCTTATGAGGCAATTCTTTTTTGTTGGGAGGCCACACAGCCTCCCAAACGCCATACCATATGATGAATTTTATTTTATTTTTTTAAATTATAGAAGCACTTTCCATAGCGCTCAATGCTATATTAATTAGCGACACCCTAGTAGTAGTGCCGCCTAGTGATGATCACCATTGGCCAAAGTTTCATGGTGAAATATTCTGTCAATTTCCTACAAATTTTGGCATCATTTAGACAACCGAAAATCAACATTTTTTGAAGATTCCAAGTATATTCCATTTCCTTTGAGAATATTATGTCCATTGGCTTTTTCTACAAGGGACGATTTTTTTGATTTAGAGAAATATTCCTTACATATTCCTACTACCATCAATGATATGACTTGTTGGCAAGGGCCCTTCTAACCCTCTTTGTGCCTTAAAGGATGTGTTTTTTATTTTGGTCATAACTTGGGCATACAATATCAAAATTAGGTGAATGAGAATATTGTTAGAAAGACAGTTCCATCAACTTTCCATTTGTGTAGGTCTCATTGCCATTTTTTTTGCTTCTAGTGCATTCTATAGCTTGTTGAAGTTAGAGGGTTGTTTTTAGTCTTGAGCTCATTAATTTTGACCTTTTTCTCCATTTTTCATGATTCCAATGATGTTGAGATGGTATTTTGGAGCTCTTCACAACCATCCATGCATTTTTTCTAGATTTATCTCTATGTACATTTTATTCAATTTTTTGTGTTTTCACATTTTGGTGAATTACTTGGATGTCTTAGCTCTTGGAAACTTTTTGTTTAGATGGAATGAATCATTTTTGGATGTTCGACATGTATTTCCAATATTTTATCCTGTTTGGGCATTGTAGATATAATTCTCATGCACATTCTCTTTTATAGACACACTAAGATAAAGTACCATTATGGTGTATACTTTTTGGAGATTTTGCACAACCTGTTGTGTCTTGTACTCGCACTATGATTTAAAGTGACATGGGGGTGGGTTGATGTTTTCCTTTGTCTTTCCATCACAAATTTTTCAAGTGAGTGTCCCTTCCATGACAGTAGTGAATCCCAATGATTCTTGCCTCATGCGCATGTGCCTTAGTTTGCACACCCCTTTATTTGCAAGTTATTTCTCCTACATGCACTTCTTGGTTTCACATAGTTTTAGTGTACTTGTCTTGGATCTCCCTTTTCAACATTATGGGGGGTTTCTATTGTTGGTGCTAATGCTTCCTTGGTTTCATTTTTTGAGTGATCTATGTATCTAGTTCGTGTTCCTATGTACTAGGTGGATGTAGTGGCTAGCTATCCATGTATTTCAGTGAGATGGAGCATTTACCATATGGAAATTCTTGGATTCCTATTTTGGAGGTGACCTTCCATTTTTATTTGACCAGAGGCTATTGGTACCTATATTTTCAACTTGCATCTTGCATGTTGAGTGGTGTCGTTGGGGTCACTCTTGCAGATTCTTGTGCCATTTGTATTGTTGAGTTCTATGTTGGGACATGTAATTTCTCCCTCAAATAAGATGTAAAAATATTAATTAAATTAGAAGTTTCTAGAGGTTCCAGCTGGACTAGAGATTAGGAATAAAGTAAAATTTGGTAAATTTCTAGAAGTTATATTTTAGATGTTTGTAGAAACATGTCGGCTATTTCTAGATGTTTCTTAAGCCCTCTATAATGGAGGCACCATGTAATGTTTTTGGATCAAGCAATTCAATACAAGTATTTGGAGCAGCAACTCGTATTTTATTTGTGTGTGTTTATTCATGAATTGATGAGTTTATATTTGCTTATTATGTTGATTTGTATGCATCCACCCCTATCATTCTAGATGTTTTCCTTTGTTTTCCATCTGATTCGAGTAGTGTCATTGGGGACACTCATGTAGATTATTGTCTCTCTCCTGATCAATGTTCTTTAGACTATTGGTACTTGTATTTTCAACTTCCATCTTGCATGTTGAGTAGTGTTGTTGGGGTCACTTGTGCAGATTCATGTACCACTTGTATTTTTGACTTCCAAATGTATTCCCTTATTTTCCATTTGATTTTAGTAGTGTTGTTGGGGGCACTCATGCAAATTATTGCCTTCTTGATCCTGACATTTGTATCTTTGACTTCCATATATTTTCCTTTGTTTTTCATTTGATTCAAGTAGTGTCGTTGGGGGCACTCATGGAGATTCTTTTCTTCTTGATTATCATTTGTTCTAGAGGAGGTTCTTATTTCAGCACTATAACAATCATCTTTCAACAACTGTCTACAACTTCTTTGTGGTTCAGTGATTTTCTACATGTTCCTCTCTTTTTTGGGACATTGTTTCGGTTGGAGGTTTCTTAGTCCTTCACCTTATTTTGGAGGATTTTTCAGTTCTTCATTCACCTTTCTTTCTTTTGGAGAGGAGTTTTTCCCATGAGGTTTTCTCCTTTTCTTCAGTTGTGAGAGACTAGATTGTCTGTACATGGGTAACTCACCATGCCTTGTTTGCCAGGACCCATCCTGCATTCTCTTTTTAGGGTTTTTAGCTACTCCCTAAGTTCATCTTAAGGGGGGGTGTTATAGTAATCATGAATTAGATAATAAATAATTAGCCTTTAATTAATTATTAGTCTAATTTATTCTCAGGCACTTAAGCTAAATGTTACCTATTTTTTGCTTCTAGCTCAAAAATAGGTTAAGTTATATTTGATTTATAAGAAGAGAGAAAGATGCATATTTCTTCTGCTATATTACATTCCAAGTGAACAAAACAAAATAAGAAAGATTACATTATCAAATTGCAGTTTGCATTCATGTAGATGCATGTTTAAAACAAGGAAAGATTGTACAAATGTTTTCAAAGTAATCTTTATTAACAATGTAAATGTATAAAGGTTTCACACAAGCTGTGAGACTAGCTATTTTAAAATAGAAGAAAGAAAACATTATACATTTATAGATATTGAAAAGGAATGCACATAAAAGAAGGAAAGACCAGCCATTTCCTGAATGACTGGTCTCAATTGAGTTATCTTGCATCTTCAGCCGTGCGCTTTTCTTGTATCCAATTGTCTTGTCTTCGCTGCTCCTAGTCCTGCATCTGAAAGAGAAAATTGTGTTAGAGAAATGAAAGGTCTTAAATCTTGATATGCACATACCTCTATAAATATACAATGTGATCTTCAAGTACATTAAAACAGTTAGCATCATCAGAATGATCAAGAAACACATGAAAATCAAACACATATTTTTCTAACTGTTTGTTTCATGCACAAATACAGGAAAAGAAATGCTACTGTTGCATCAAATTTCAGCATGTGGGGTAAATGTGGCTCCCACAAGGGTTGAGCTTAGTGTGTATATAAAGGACAACAGTTTAAAATGATTTTGTAGATTGATAGAATACAATTCAAGTTTATAGCCTTTTGGGGCAACATGCTATCAATTTTGTTTCAACATGGCGTGGAACTGAGGTAAATTCCCCATGGTTTATTTGTTTAATCATATATCATCTATGATAATGAGAGTTTTTAGTCACTATCATAGAGGACACATCATCAAACAAGTAAATCATGAAATATTACTCCTAGTCCGATTACAATCTCAAGAAATCAACATGTAGAGGTAACAAGTTTTGACAATTGAGATATTCATATCATAATGAGATACAAATATTTTTGCTACAAAAGCATTGAGCAAGAATGCTAGAATTATTCTTTGGGCATTGCAAGTAAATTTTTATTTCATCTACACACAAAACAAATAGATACAAGACCGATCTTGAAGGAAAAAAATCACAACACACTGATCATTAAGACATTGGGATCACAGTTTAAAATATATGAATGTTTCAGCCTTTTGTCATTGGATGCACACATAGATTTGAAGATGGGTCATTGAGCACAAATGAGCACAATGAAAATTTAATGTAGACATGTCACTAAATATGAACAAGTCACATTATTATTATGTGCAAAATAAACAATAGAAATGACTATGATAAGCAAAAAGCATTTACAAAGATGGAATAGAGCAACTATTATTATGCTTATAAAAAGACAACATATTATTTTCACATAGAATTACAAATGTAAGTGTTGGAACAACATTCTTCAAAAATAGAACAAGTGATTGCCATGGTGGCACTGCAAATGAATGCCTTGTAAAGGACACCCAACACAAAAGGGAAGAACATGTATCTGTTTATAAACTGTCATTATGAATATTGTCACCAAAAGTTATAGAGGTTTTGACAAATGTTTTCCATGAACAAAGGAAAGCTGCACAATGGAAAAGAAAATCATTTGACCTATGACGAGCACAATGCTAAGAACCAACATTTACAAGGGTCCAGTGACAACAAAGATTAAATACCTTGAAGGGTAGATCTGTATCAAGAATGATCTTTGTAATGAGAGAAAAAAGTTTTATTAAAAGAATAAAACAAGGACAAAGAATAAAGACAAACCTCATTCACCAGATAAGAATACATCATATAATAGATAGTTTCGTATGAAATTGCAATGGAATATATGCACCATATTTAGTATAGTGTATACATGGTTGTATCTCTTTGATAACAACTACCAGAGACAACACACAATCTACAAGAAAAAAAAATATAAACTGAACAAGATTACATTCTTCAAGCGGAATCTAGAAGTGTTAAGATGGAGGATCGAAAGTGAGCATAAGTAGAGAAGCCTTTGTGTTTGCTAGAAACAAGAAGAAACCCTCAGTTTTTACAAATGGAGAAACCACAGGTCTCAAAAAAGAGCAAGAAATCCTTGGCCAACAAAGTTTTTAAATCAAATGAGATGAGATATCCACAACAACAGAATAAACCCACGACCATTTAAAGAGATAAAAGGAGTTTAAAATTGCAAGATGAGCCATAGCCATGCTGGAATATGCAAAGATTGTATTCTAAGTTATCAATAGAAGGTGGAAAGAGCTTTAGAAATTGAGTTTTATAGAAAAAAAGGTTTTTTCTCTTTTATATATTTCTTTTGATATAGGTCGAAACCTTGGACAAACATATTCAAGCTAAAATGTCATAAGTATGACTGCAATATGAAGTATAGTGATGACCCAGGAGTAATATGTAGAAAATATAAAGCCCATTGCTTGTATGAAATAAGATACAATGCATTTTAAATTTCCAGAATCTTGAAATATAGTCTATCCATGGCGTAGCCAAGGAGGTGAAACACATAAAAAGTAAATAAAACACATCAAAACTACATGGCTATGGTTTTAAGTTTCTATTCTTCAATTAAATGCAAATACAAGATGAAATGACAGAGATATCCATGGTGGCTAGAGAAATGGGAGAAAAATAGCTTTATTTTGAGCTTTTACTGTAGAATAAAAGAGAAATACATAGAGAATTTAAACTTCTACATGAGAAATCAATTGGGAAGAGCACAAAATATAAATTTCTACCAATAAACTCAAAGTTTGGGTCCTTTTCTCTACAAGAAATAAATGCAATGAATAAGAATGCCTACCCAAGTATGAGAAGCTGTTATCCATTAGAGATTGTGAAGGAAAGTCTCTGTAGCTGTGAATTCCACCAGGGAAACACTCGGTCAAACTCCAGAAAATCCTCATGTCGATGACCTCAGCTTCTTCCTGAAGATTTGATGGTGAAATGAATGTTTTTCTTTTTTCTTTTTGTTTCCCTTTGTCTTTTAGGGTTTTCATAACTTTACATGCCGATATATGACATTTTGACATTGTTTTCAAAAATTGTACTACGAGTTTTTGAAACTCATGGGCTAAAGCTTTATAGTTTATGCTTTAGGGATTTTCATATGTGGAGAAACCTTCAAATCTTTGATGGAGTCAACTTTATTTATTTATCTTTATTTTTTGCATTCTTTTTAAAGTGTAAAATACTTACCTATGTGATGACTTATAAATCACTTACTGTAAGTATTATTTTTAAATGCAAAATAGATAAAGATTAAGCTTTCAACTTATACCAAGGAGATAAGTGAAAGATATGTTTCCATTTACACCATGCCAAAGATTTAGGGGAGTTGAAGGAAGTTTGTAGACATAGGGAGAACATATAGGAGTTTTTATTCTCTTTGTTGGAAGGTTGGAGAGTTTTTAGGCCATTTTCATGTACCTTTATGATTGATTTGGTCAAAGTTGACCTTTTCAAACATATGGAGGCTCTTTTGATAAAGTTTCAGTTACTATTTTTGAGGATTTTTGAAGGCTTACAAGAATGGATGCTTCTTGATGCTATTTTGGTGGATATGGTTGGGAGTTGGGATATATTCTCATTTTACTCTTTTGGAGAGGCAGTTCTTACTTGTTCTTTTTCTGCTTTGTGACTTTGGAGTCCTTTCAAGAAAAGACAATACTTTGTAACTTAGTTTGGATATGTATTCCAGTGAAAGCCTTGGGTGCAATTGACATGAAATTTTTGCCTTCTTTATTATTGCATTATTGTGTGTCTTTATATGATTGATCTAGTTATCAGTGAGAGTGTACTCATTTCCTCTTAGCTTTGTCTCATATTTTTGATGCCTTCATGCAAAAGTGTGTTATTGCAGGTTGTAGATTATGTCATAGAATGCAAAAAGTGACTTTTAGCAGTGGAGATACCTCCCTCCTTGAAGTTTTGAAGCTTCAAGACCTTTCTGTGAAGTATTGATGCAAGAACATACAATAATAGGTTGTGTAGTTTATCTTTTTTCATTGCAAGTAAGTGTTTACAGGCTGGGTTTCATAGTCTCATTCATTTAGGTGCATCACCTTAGGGGTGATTTTCAGTTTCAATACTCTTTCTTACCCTTTTCCTTCACAATCAGTAGAATAGGCGATACCAATAGGAAGCTAGCCTTCTCCGGAGGTTGACCTTAGAATACAACCCACAATTTTAGAGGTCTTCCCATGTTACACTGAGGTGTTGAACATCAAGTTCAACAAGGTGCAATTTCAATAGTTAACACTAAACTTAGGAGTGTTTTTCTATGTTAACTAGAGAACTATTATTAGATCATTCTGTCTCATTGCATAAGATGTTGACACATGTCATGATCTAGTCCTTTTATCATTTATGGTTTCTCCTATATAACACTTAACCCCTCATTGTATTATCATGCCTTTGATAGAATTCTCAACCTTTAAGGACTCTTTTTTTCCTTGAAGATTCTTGAGGTTCATTCTATACCTTCTTCTTGTTGAGGATATTGCATATTATTGTTTGCATCTCTCTTGCGTGAAAGGTGTCTTTGTTCGTTGTTTGATCCAGTGGATTGTGTTTTCCACAATTCTAACACAAAAGAATATAGACGAATGTGAATTCTATCAATGTGAGTTGCTCTTGAAATCTGAAATAGTTATGTGTTTGCTACAAGAATATAGAAAACATGCCCAAAGGAGAAGAAATCCCAAATTAGAAGAAATTTTTGAGCAACTACATGTGGAGATGAGAAATGAATTATGAAATTTAATTACTAGATTGAGGAGGGACCTATATATTTATGAGGACTACACAAGTGGTGAAGAGAGTGAGGTAGATTAAAAAGATAGGGAAAACTAATAGCCAAACAATGTTGGACAATAAAGGTTTTTGGGAGCCCTTGCTAGAATAACATAAAGTAATCTAATGGAAGTGGGCCTAACTTCTTTGGAGCATTAAATCCAAATGAGTTTGTTGATTGGATATGAGAGTTAGAAGAATAATTTAATTTAGAGGAGATTAGATAACCAAGAAGGGAAAAGTTAGTATAGACAAGACTTAAGAGTCACACTACATTATGGTGGAAGGAGTTGTAGAGAGAGGGTGGTGAATGGTGATCCAATAATAGCCAAATAGAGTCAGATGGTGGCTATATTGAAAGCCATGTTCATATTTGTAGATTATGAAATGGAGTCATTCTATAAGCTACAAAATCTAAAACAAAAGGATATGAGTGCAAAGGAATATAATGAGGAATTCTACAAGATAGTGATTAGATTGGGACAACATCAAATGGATAGAGAAAAGGTTGCTACGTATATAAAGGGTTGAGATTAAAAATTCAAGATGAGATGAGAATGTTGAAGATCACCTTAGTGGAAGAGGCATACCAATATGTATTAAATGTAGAGGATAAGATACTAAGAAGACAATATAATAATTCTGGAAGCAGAGAGATATTTACAACTAAGAAAGGGTAAGGAAAAAACATCAAAGGAAAACAAGTTTTTGACGAATAAACCAAGCCTAAGTGGAGTAGAGAGGTAGAGAAAAATAAAAAATTAAAGGATTATTTAGAAGGAGGGCATGGTAGTAGCAACAAAGAATTATTTGGTAAGTGTTTTTAGTGTGGAGACGCTGGTCATGGGGCTTATGGATATACATAAGGGAAGAAATAAGAGTATAACAAGAAACCACTTGGCACAAGAGGATGGAGAGAGTGTAGCATCAAAAAAATATAAGGAACTCGAAGAAGGTGAAAATCTCATGTTGAGGAGAGTGTTATTGAAACCTGAGGGAGTTGAGGATGAACCATTACAAAGAAGGAATCTCTTTAAAATTGTGTGCAAGTTTGAAGGTAAGTGTTGTAAGGTTATAGTAGATAGTTGTAGTATAGATAACCTACTCTTAGAGGAGATGGCATCAAAACTAGGTTTGAAAAAGTGTAAACATCCTAGTCCATATCAAGTTTCCTAGTTGTAAAGGGTACATGAGTTGACTATGAATGAACAATGTTTAGCTAGTTTATAGATTGGATCCTATAGGGATGAAGTGTTATGTGATGTAATGTCAATGAATTCCTATCATTTTTTGTTGGGAAGACCATGATAATTTGATAGGGAATCCATTTATGATGTTAGAAATCCATTTATGATGGTAGAAAGAATGTGTAAACCATTAATAAGGATGGACAATGTTATATTTTAAATTCCTTAAAGGAGAAGGAGAAACCAATAAAAGGAACAAGTTCTACAATTTTTTGTAGTGCAAAAAAATAGGTAATAAGAAAAGTTAGAAAAGTTGAGAACACCTCCATGATGATTATAAGGGGAAAGTTAAAGATAAAGAGAAAGGAAAAAATATAGGTGTATTACATAAATAATGTAAATGTAAAGAGAATAACTAACCAAATATAAATAATGGCCAGAGAGGTGTAGGTTTGGGGAGGTTAAATACCACATTACACTCAGGAAATTATAAAAATCCTCATGGAGTTTTTAATTCAGTCGCACCAAGAAGGACTAGCGAAGGTGATTTGTGTATTGAGAATGAAGTGGGGGAGAAGAAGGGAAGAAATGAAAAAGTTCCCATGGAAAAAGAGAGGATGTGGATCAAGAATGAGAATGGAATTACCATTCCATACACTTTCAAATGTTCTCAAGTTTCCCACTCTAGGAACATTTCTCTACTTGAGGTGTCTAATACAGGAGCACCCAAGATGTATGGGTAATCTTGCATCCCCAAAAATATTTCAGGATTTTGCTATTAGTTTTGGTTCATTTTTTTTTGTTATTTTTCTTTTGCAATTTTTATTTGGGAGAATTTCAAGTTAAAATGTATAAGGAGTCATCAAGTTGAAGATCTTATAGTCTAAATTTGATGAATATTGAAGTATTTGAGAGGAATATGAAATATTTAAGAAAAGTTAGAGGTTTGTGAACTTCCTGTCCAACTAAAAATGCTAAGTTTTTGGTAAAAGTTTAAGTTTGCAAACTTCTCATTTTGTCGATAAGCTTATTTTAGTACTTTACCAAGTTTTTGAACCTAAAGGTTCATTAAAAAAGGTTGGTAGGTTATTGCAACTCCCTAAAAAATAAGGGAGGAAGAAAGTAAGTTTGTGTTTTGGAAAATATTTAGTTGGAAAACCTCCTATTTCACTAAAGAACTTGGTTTTCTAACTCCTTTGTTCGTAAAAAAAATCACTAAATTGGTGAAGATCAAGCCTTCCTTTGGAAAATTTCTAATTTTTGCAAATCAATAGGTCTATTGAAATTGTAAATTTTCGATGAAGAACATTGACAACAAGTTTGAAAGTTTGCAAACTCATCGAAAAGTTGAAGAGGCATAAAAATGGGCTTTACTGACAAGTTCACGAGTTTTAGAAATTGTTGAAAAGCTAAAACCTAAGTATATTGACTAAAATATAGGAAAAAGAGGGGTGAAATAGGAAGACCTAGAAATGAGGAACCTATACCAAAAAGAAAAAGGGGTGCCCACCTAATCAAAAATCAACTTTTCCCATGTTAATTAGGAAGAGGGATAGTGTCACAAATGATTAGAATTGACCTACAACCCTTAAGGCGAGTCAACCCTAAGTTTGGACACTATGCTCCCTTGACTTCCTTATGACAAAAAATAGTAAAATATGACTAAAACATAGTTTTGGGAGAAGAATAAAAGTGCATTAACAATCAAAATTATGTGATCTAACACTTTAAACATGAAGTATTATGATAATACTGATAGAAACAACCATTAACTAGCAGATCTGAGAAGGTTAAGATGGTATGCACCTGGCTCCAAAAGTGGGTTTCAGGCTCTACTGAAGGACATATTTGCCTAGGGGCAAATGGGTCTTTGTACAGGGCTCTAAAAATTCTTTTTGTAATCCTTTGATGTTGGATCTAAGATTTTGATTCCCCTAGGTTTGATTGCCCAGAAATTAGAAATAAAACCTGTAGGTGAGTTTCTATATCTTGACAACTTTATAAAATTGCACTTTTAATCCAATTTCAATCCTTCTTCACCAGTAAATCTACAAACACACAAAGAGAGGAGAAAAATGTTTGTTTTTGATGTATAATATTTTTCCTTGGTCAAACCTTAGTTTGGTAATTAAACCTTGATAATGAAATGAAACCATAAATGGAAGGAATGATGAATGAACACTAGCTTGTTGCAACTCACCAAATCCTTTAATGGCCTACCTTAGAGGACTAAAGTCTAACACGTCACTCCAAGGATTGGATCTTGCATGAAATGGCTTGATTGGATGCTTGATTTGACACTTGATTTGATGCTTGAAAAATTGAAACCTACATCCCAATGTTAGCTCAAAAACATGCATGAACACACATAAATCTTGACATCATGATAGGATCTTGAATGTTGTGATAAATGATTGATAAATCTGCTCTCCAATAATATTTTCTCTTAGGATCGATCTCTTGAAATCTTAGATTTCTTGTTAGATTTGAATTAATAAAAAGACCTAGAGTATTTATAGGTACTTCCTCAATTACCCGACAATTAAACATCACAGGCCAACCTTTGCAATTTGAATTAAGGCCGTAAAAATGCCACCAAAAACATATTAAAAAATGGATCGTGATACTTAAGGAGGATCTCCTAGGCCCTAAAACTAGGACACACATTTTCTAAGATGTGTAATTAAGTGTAGGCATTAATTAAATGTGAGTTATCCTTTCGGAAAACAAAATTAATTAGGCTTGTGAATGCATAATTGGGCCAATTAAAGGGTTAATTAAGTCCAATTATTGAAAGGGATGCAAACATAGTGTGAAAATGTAAAGGTATACATTTTTCTACACTACATTGAAAAGTTCAAAGATTGGAAAACATTTCAAAGCTTCAAAGTGGTTTACAAGTCTAAGAAGGTGCCGAAGAAAAGTGAAGTTTGAAGAAGCTCAAAAGTTCTTGAAAGTGCCAATTTTCCATAGATTTATAATTTGGAATAAGAATTTTGTTGTTTTTCCTGTTCAGTTCTATAACTGAAGAAGTTGTGACTGTTTAACTTCCTCATCATGGATAGTATAATTTGTGAGTAATATTCTTTGTTGAGGGGTTCATGGCTAGCTAAGGACGATTAATTGGAAATTTAGAAATAAAATGAGAGGAAGAAGAATACTAAAGGAAGATTGTAGAATTAGGAAATGAAATGTGAAATTTAAGGTTGTCGAAGGATTGGCAGAGACAAGAGGGACGATTTGATTGTGAAGAAAGAGGGTGATAGAAGAACCTTAGAGAGGAATGTAATAGAGGGAATGGAAATGAAACAAGTTCTAAGTCTACAATTATGTAAATCTAGAATGTAATAGCCTGAAGAATATGAATAAAGTGATTGAAAACTTGTGATTGTGATATAGTTTTTTGAGGTTGTTGGTTTTATTTCTTTGTATTTATATAATCTTATTTTGGCTATGTGATTGGGTTGTCTGGTAGGCCCCCCCAATCAAGTCTACATCAAGATATAAGTTAACATAGAAGGGTGATTATGAATGAACTTAAGGAAAGTCTGAGGGACAATGAGGTTAAAATAAATGTTCAATGAGAAGGATAGGTAGATGTCATGAATTAGTTAAGAAAATTTAATGGTAGTAAAGACCAATAGACTAATGTGAAAACAGGGGAATATTAAATCAAAGGTTGGAACAAAGAGATTTATTTTTGTAAAATATTAAAGGAGTGAATTGTTAATAATAGGAGGATACCAAAGGGGTATAAATGTAATATTATTTATAATTAAATCAAGAGACATTATTTTAAAGTTTTATATGGTTTTGTGAAGATAAAAAGTTATATAGGGTAAAAAGGGGGAAAATAGGTGTTGCAAATGTAAATAAGGGTGTTGGGATGATCAAAATTGGTGTTGTAACATTTTCATAATGTGTTCAAAATAGGGATAAGGGTAGAAAAGTCTAGGTACCAAGGCTTGTATAAAGGGGAAATAGATTTTTGGCTATAGAGTGTACAAGAGGGTACAAATAGAGTAATACTATGGTTTTGAGATAAGTGAGAGTGAATAGAGATAAGAAATAAAATGTTTAGAGGGGTGAGAAAATAAAGTATGTGAAAGTGGGGAAAGAAATCAAGGAAAAGAAGAAAGTTTCTAATCTACATAGAGGTTTCATAAATTAAGCATGCATGCTAACAATTTAAACACATAAAATAACAAAGACTTTACCTCCCAATTATGTTATAAGAAACTACATGTATTTTAATATGTACAAATTAATCATAAACAGGACTAAAATAAAACTTGTATTAGAGTACAATATGTCAAATAATTAGATCTATCTTATAATCAAATGGTATGAGAGACAAGAAATGAAAAAATGTAAATAAACTCTAGGTCAAATAAAAAAACTCAAAGTGAAGGTAATGCACCTAAAATCCACTAACATGATGCTAGAAATTAAATAAAGGGATGATAAATGGTACTAGGTTAATTTGGTGACTACCAAATATATCCTTTCACAAAGGGGGACTAACACCACTTGAAGGGGGATGCCACAAAGAAGACAAGTTTGGCAGTGCTAGAAATGACACAAAATTTATAAGGAAAATCTATGAGATGTTTTGATGAAATTATCTCAAATTTTACTTATCTCAAAACCTTTCTTAAACTACCATCAACTAGGGTTGAACTTTAAAGGCAACAAAAAATAAAATTAGGAGCTATTAAATAAAAAGAGAGTGAAATAGAACTTTTTCTTGGTAAGCTATATGCGATAGGTGTGGATATACTAGAATTCTCATATAGAGGATGTGAATAAATATAGAAGTCACTAGATCTATCCTTTGAAAAATGGGTGAGGCTAGCCCCATTGAAATGGGGAATTCCCTGAAGGGGTGAGTTTAGAAACAATTAAAAATGCCCTCAATTTTTTGTGGATATTTTTATGCCATTTAAATAATTTTTATCTTCTACTATGAGACCTAAATCCACATGGATATCACTATAAACTACTTTATATCCTATAAATTAAGCTTTTAAAGGGTAATCTTCCTGAATCAACTCCCTTATGCATGTTTTATAAAAATATATGTATAAAGCTAGGATAGTGTATGTATTTAGATCTATAAAATAGTGATAAGGTTAAAAAATTATGATCAAAATAGACCAAAACATGAGGGTAAAAGCTAGATTAGGTGGTGTGAAAAATGTTATTGTTGAACAAAGAAGATGAAGACACAAGATATGGAAGCTAAGGAAAAAGGTTTCATGGAAAAGGTATGGAAAGTGATTTAATGCATAGGTGTACTCAAACCTAGAAAAAGTGCCAGAGGGTTTGATTTCTTAGATTAGATAGGAAATGTACAACAAACAAGAGAGGAAGCAATGAATGAATGCAAACGAGTCAAAATTAATTAAAGAGGAAAAGAGAGATATATAGCTCAAGATATTCAATAGTGTGAATTTATCCTATTCTCCTTGATAATGCACCTACAAGTAGATTGGAGGATGGGTTGATGGAAAATACAACATTTTATTGATGGAATCTTTACAAAAAGTGTTCATATAAGTGAAAAGTTGAGAAAGATGGGCTTTTATAGACATTTCTACTAACTTATTTTGCTAAGTAACTATTGGAAATGTAGATTGTGAGGAATATAGAAGCTACATGTTAATTTTTACGGTGAAATTCATCAAAGATAGCCTTACTAGGTAAGGGGAAAGCATACAATTTAATGATGGAGGGTTTATAGGTAAGTGAGGGAATTTCAGTTATGGGTGGAAGCAAGAGAATAGGTCAAGCACATTTAAATTGGTTTTTCATGAATCTCACCTACCTTGTAGGGGAAAGTAAGGGATTTATTCTATGATGTGTAGAGGTAATCCCTTGTCTTAGTGATTATCAATGAGTTAGTTATAAGCTAAATAAGGATTTTAAAAGGTCCTTAAAATGTATATTAAGTGGACACTAAAATAAGTGAAATCATACAATAAAATAAGTTGTGGAGTGTGTAATTTATGTTATTACATGCTTATATCCTTGTATAAAACAAAAAATGGTGTTAAACTAAGCTATTTAATTAGATGTATGTAGAGGGAAGGTTATGACTTCCTTGATAACAAGTCGAACCCCTTTTTTAATATATAAATATTGAAGACAATTAAAAATAATAATATGAGTGCCTATGACATCTATGTTATTGTAATATTTATGTAAATTCTCCATGCTTTTGTGATATGAATTTATAAATACTTTTTGAAATGATATTTTGATGTGTACTAATGTCCTATGAATATTTAGAAACACAAGGCCCTACATGCTCAACTTGTGGTGTCTTGGCATGTGGGTTGACATGGCAATAGATTCCTATAAGGTTAGCCTTAAGAGTGGGAAAT
Organism: Sequoia sempervirens; assembly: GCA_007258455.2. Taxonomy (NCBI): domain Eukaryota; kingdom Viridiplantae; phylum Streptophyta; class Pinopsida; order Cupressales; family Cupressaceae; genus Sequoia; species Sequoia sempervirens. Next base: position 27,311,557 of record VDFB02000363.1, read on the forward strand.
GTGGAGTTTGAAGTAGGTTTTAAAGGCCACCACATTGTTTAGTCCAAAGGACAAGGCCATGTGCATCTCATTAAGGATTTACACCCATCTTGTCAATGTCAAGGATAAAGCTATTTAAAATGATAGGTTTATGGTTAAGGTTGATTTGTGCATTAGACAAGATAAATTGAGCACTATGAAATTATATTTACATTAGTATCAAAAAATAGGTGTAAAATAAAAAAGTACAAAGACAAGGTATGCACTTTTATCCTTTTACGATTTTAAAATTAGAATAGATTGATTATTATTTTAAGATATTCTATTATATTTTTTTAGTCATTGTTAAAAAAATACATCATATTCTATTATCTTGTAATTTATTACTATAACATAAAATTGATACAATATGAGTTAAACTTATAGTAAATTAATTTATGCATTTTGTATAGGCATAATTGATATTCTTCTGGATCAAAAACCCAATCTTGTTTCCCAAGTAGATGATCTTGGTAGGACAGTATTACACACTGCTGCATTAATCCCTCCATTAAAAAAGCTTGTTCCACCATTTCATTCCCTAAAATTTATGTGTGAATATTATTATTTTAATTTATTATATTTTTTCTTGATTTCTTGTTTGATAGGTGCTTTTTTTTTAATGTTTATCATTCCTTAAAATTTATGTGTGAATATTTTTCTTTCTCATGAAATTGTGGTTTGTTTTTCTTTTATTTTGAAGAGTTAGCTTTATCATTATTTTTACTATGGTATGTAGGTTTGATATGGAATGAATTCTAGCTACAGTTTGAATGATATATCTTGTTTTTTAACCATCTTATCTTATGGAATGAATTCTAGTTAGAGTACGGTAGAGATTGTATAGAATTGGTAGATGATAAGGGGAGAAACGCTCTTCACCTGTCTGTCATGGATGCAGAGCAAATATTTGACAGGAATCCAGATGTTATCACACCACTACTGCATTGTCTAGTAGGTGCATCAAAAAGGTTGATCAATGATCATGACGATGAGGGACAAACAGCATTGGACATAGCAATTAGAAACATGGAGAAAGATGAGCCACTTTTCCATGAGGTAAGTCATTAACTTTGTCTCGTTTTAAATACCAAAATTGCTACCTACGTAATGAATTCATTTTTTATTGTTGTCTATCGAAAGAGCTTGAGTATTTATTGAATAAACTAAACAACTGCAAGTTTCTAACATATATATTTTCTAAATTCATGGTAATTTAGAAAAATAATAAACACACAATTGTGTCATCTCCTTTCGATAGTTTTTTAAGGTATTAATATCCTTCATTTGGCTTGGGTTTCTATGCTTTCCTGCTTCCCTTCTTCCCCTTCCACCTATATCATGGGGATATATTTAAAAAAAACATAATTGTACTAATTTATTGTATATTTTTTTGATTTCTTATTTGATGGGTATTATTTTCTATTTCAAAAGGTTTGTCATTTCTTAGAATTTATGTGGATATTTTTCTACTACTTCTATACGCATTTTGATGAATTGTAGCATATTTTTCATTTATTTTGAAGAGTCATCTTTATCATTATTTTTGGTAAGGTATTTAAGTATGACACATAATGAACTCTTACTATAAATTGAATGGTATATCTTGTTTCTTAAACATCTTGTCTAGTCCTTCACCATCTTTGTTCATCATCCTCAAAATCATGGACCATAGATTTACCAACATATATTAGGACTACTAGAACTACATAATTTAGTCACATAATATCATACATGTCAAATCTAACTATACAAAAGCTACAAGTTGCAATTATCAATTAACAAAACAAAATTGAATAAGAATCTGATCATTAAATCAGATTAAAAATCATGAAAAAGATAACTATAACACATATTTTAGTTGGATCAGGTTAAAAATCATGAAAATGACAATATTATATGATAAGAATACTCTAAATATGAGATTCAAAACTCCCATAAGAACTATTAGTCTTCTTAGTTATAATTAAAAGTCAAAATAAAGATTATTTCCCATCCTCTTAATAGTTAATTCCCAATTTTTTTTGCATAATGAGATAATTCTTGAACACTTTTAAACATGTTCTTTAAGACATCCTTGACATAAAAACTATCTCTAATGATTAATCATGCTATTCTATTATTTTTTTAACTAGTTTTTATATATTTGTTGTAATAAAAAACTCATTTTCATAATGTATATAATTTATTTGAATCCAAATTACATTTCACCCCATGTTGTTTCAATGCATGTTAAACTTTCTTCTAAGTCTTTAATGTTTGTTTTTATAGGAAAAACCTTTGGATGTCATTAAACAATAAAATAACTTTAACCATTGATAAAACAATGGTCATAGTAGTTCTTTTACTTGTTCACAATAGTATTTTATTTGTCTCATTTATCAACATAAGAGGTTTTAGAATTATTTGCTTCTCCTTAATATCCATTATCGAGGATCTATTATTAGCATCATCAACATTCTTGACATTAGTGTAGAACCCTTCTAAAGGAGTTTGTCAAATATCCTAATGTAAGATACTTAAAAAAATTCATATATCCTAATGCATAAATATTTTTGAAATTAAAATTATATAATTGTTCCCCAATTTTGATATATGTTATTTCATTTGAGCTTCATAAATTAATCATGTTGAATTAGATAAAAATTTGTCTTTACTAACTACTAGAAATTTCTCTAAGTGTACACCTCGAGGTTTATCATCAAAGTGTTACAAAAAAAATCCCTATTAAATTATGTAAATGAATGAGCATATTTATTCATTCTTGTGCATGAATAGAAATTTTTGTTCATATATACATTCATTAGTATTGAATTATGACTCTAGATATTTTGAACACTTCTTCAAATCCTCTAGCTTAAGTTGATCTACATAAAAAAACTATAAAAATTTTATTCCAATTGAAATGATAGATTCATAGTTGAGGAAAAATTGGTGATCTTGCCCTTTCTTCTTAAATATCCCAAATATGATCTTAGATAGTAGCTAGCACAATGCATCTATCTATCCATAACATGTTAAAAACATCATTTTCAAGTCTTGAAAATTAAGTCTTCTGAATATTAAGGAATCAGACTCTGTTTTTTAGCTATTAGAGTAATAATTTATTAGCTAATAATTAATTAATTTTTAATCAATTATTACACTAGTTTCACTTCATGCACTTAATATAAACTTAGGAGTGTTTTTTTATTTTATTAAAGTGAGATATTATTATATCATTATGTATCATCACATAAAATGATGAAACTTATCATGATCTAATCAATTTATCATTTAGGGTTTGCTCTTATAAGCAATCTCCTTCATTGTATTATTTCATTCTATAAGTTCTTTTTTTTTAGAAAATAAAAAATTCATTATTTACAATTCTCATATGTGGAAGGTGTTCTAATTTGCTGTTTGATCTTGCTTTGTGTGTGTTTTTCACAAATCTAACATAGTATCAAAGTGTTGATTCAACAAATCCCTTCTTCATTTTTGAGGGTTTCTTCAACTAGGATTACAAGGGCTTCAAATCTAGAATCTTCATATTTTTTTTTGTATGTTATGTCTTGAGCATTTTTTAGTGCATTTTGGAGCTAAATGAACCCCACCATTGCATTCAGGGGGCTAAAACAACAAATTTTGACTATAAATTTTCCCTATTTTGCTGACAAGAGCTTTTGAGGTAATATTTTTATATATAGGGGCCTATATAACCCCTATATGGTCATTATGTATGATGATTTAAAAAAATATTTTTAAATATTTTTTTAGATAATAATAAAAAGCAAGTCTCTCACTAAGCATAGGGTACATAGGGTACCCTAGGCGTAGGCGTACCCCCATGCTGTGTGGGCCCCTGACCTCATTGGGCCCATGTGGGCTCACTGACAAGGCTTCATTTCCCCATTGATGACTTGCCCTCAACTTCTCGACAATAACCTTGTGTGGTTGCTTGATGGATTTTTTTTACCAACGAACTTTACACAATTTTGATGACTAATAAACGTTTTTGACAGTATTCCAATGGTGTTTCGATCCATGGAATCTTCTATGCATATTTCAACCACACTAAGTATATTCTAACAATTTTTGGATTTTTAGGCAGTCAAATTTCTTTTACCAAAGAGGGGAATATTCTTTGAAATATTCTACTACATCAACATGATGTCAGTAGTATGGATGTTGGCAGAGCCTCTTCCAAGCCCCCTTTGTGCCCTAAGAGATTTTTTTTCTTTTGACCATAACTTGGGCATACAATATCAAAATTAGGTGAACAAGATATTGTCAAAAATCTGGTTTTGTGTACTTTCCAACAATGTGGCTCTCATCACCATTATTTTGTTGATGGTGCATTCTACAACCTACAAAAGTCATTTTTTTTCACTCTTGAGCTCACAAATTTTGACTAGTTTCTTTGTTTTTTCTCGATTCAAATGACATTGTAAAGATCTTTCAAAGATCTTCACAATTATCCATGCACTTTTTTCCATATTTTTCTCTAGGTACATTTTGTTCAGTTTTTTGTGTTCTCACATTCTAGTAAATTACTTGGATGTTTTAGCTCCTAGAAACTTTTTGTTTACATGGGATGACTTATTTTTTGTTTTTCTACATGTATTTCTAGTATTTTTCATATTTAGGCATTGTAGACATCTTTTGTATACACTTGCTCTTTTATAGATGCACTGAGATAAAATGCCATTGATGTACATATTTTTTTGTGGATTTTGCACATCCTATTATACCTTTTATACTCAAACTATGATATAAAATGCCATGGGAGGTTGTGTGGTTCCTTTTTATTTTATCAAACTTTTGTCAAGTGAGTTCCCCTTCCATAAAAAAATTGAATCCGAATGATTCTTGCCTCATATGTGTGCGCCTTTTTTGCACACCCTTTTTTAGTTGTAGGTACTTTCATATGCATGTTTAGATGTTATTGATTCTCCTTGGAGTGAGCTACATATTTAGTTTGTGTTCCTATGTACTAAGAAAATGTAGCAGTTTGTTACCCATGCATTTCAATGAGATGGATCATTTACCATATGGACACTTGCATTCCTATATTTGGAGGTGATGTTCCATTTTCACTTGATCAATGTTCTTCAGACTATTGGCACCTATATTTTGGACTTACATCTTGCATGGTTGAGTAGTATCATTGAGGTCACTCATGTAGATTCATGTGCCATATGTATTTTCAATTGCCGTATGTTTTCCTTTTTTTAAAAATCTAATTTGAGTAGTGTCATTTGGATCACTCATGCATATTCTTGTCTTCTTGATCTTGATCATCATTTGTTTCAGAGGAGGTTCTTCATTTCAACATTATACCAATCATCATTCGATAGTTTTCTACCACTTCTTCATGCTTCAACGATGTTATTCATGTTCCTATTATTTTTGGGACATTATTTTGGAGGCTTCTTAGTCCTTCATTCACCTTTCTCTATTTTGGAGAGGAGTTTTTCCCATGAGATTTTTTCCTTTTCTCTAGTTACAAGAGATTTCTTTGAACGTACATGGGTACCTCATTAGGCCTTGTTTTTTGGGACCCATTCATTCTTTCTTTTCTTTTTATGCATTCTCTTTTTAGGGTTTTAGCTACTCCCTAAGTTTTCACTTAACAGGGGGTGCTAGAGTAATCATTTATCAGATAATTGTTACCTATTTTTGCTACTAGCCCAAATAGGTGATGCTGGTTATATTTTACAAGTAAAGAAGGTACATTTTTATCTTTCTATGTTACATTCACATGCATAGAAAATATTAGAAGACTACATTACCACATTGCCTCATGCAAATGCATATAACATAACATAGAAAAAAGTGCACAATCTTTTCAAAATGCAATATTTATTGATAATGATAAGTGTATAGTGTCCCTTGCAAGTTGAGAGACTGGCCATTTTAATGTATATAAAAAAAACACTATACATTTACAGATATAAATGCACATAAAATGAAGGGGGACCCATCATTTCCTAAATGATGAATCCTAGTTGCCTTGTCCTACATCGTCTTCAGTCTCTTCCACTTATCCTACTTCTAGTTGTTGATTGCTTTCCTCGTTGCTCCTAGGTTCCCTGCATCTATAAGAAGAGTGTTGTTAGAGCAATGAAAAGTCACTAATCAAATTATGTACAAGCATCCATAAACATATAATCTGATCTCCATAAGCATTAAAATAGACAACATACCATAGGTGTCCAAGAAAACAAAAGAGTTATCAAACACACCTATCATATGCTTTATTTATCTAACATGTTTTCTCCCTGTGTAGATATAGGACATGTTTGTTAATATTTTGATTTAGTTGATTACAACATGTGGAGTAAAATGTGGCTCCTATGAGGGTTGAGCCCTCTTGTGTTTTAGGAGGGATAGGAAATTGAGCAACTTGATCAAATCAATGATAAACACATTCTTGATGCATTAAATCAATATGTAATCATACCAGTTGATTGAATTTCATTATCAGATTCAAAAGATACAATAAACAGTGTGAGTTATCAAGAAAGTTACTCTTCATCTTTTCACAATGAATTAAACAATAGGCTGCCATCATGCTAAAAGGGACAATACTCTACTGGGTATGTCTTTCAATCTTCTTAAGTGGATCCAAATTCCATTTTAATAATGATAGGTGTTGGATTTCATTGTCATCATGAAGGGCAGTACAAAAGGATGGCATACCAAGGACAACAATCATTCAAAGATGAAATAGTTTGTCTCTTCCCAAGAAACAAATGATTTCTATGATAATATGAACACTGGAGCACAAATACATCAAGTTTGATAATGGAGATGCATCAAGTTCAATTATTCATTCATTAATACACAGTAAAGGAGCTATCAAGTCCTATCAAGAGCTATCATGAATAATTATAGAGCAACACAAAGTGAGAAATTGAATGCAAGGCCAAAGCATCATGGCAGTATGTTGTCCCGAAGAGCAACACATGAGAAATGAAAGCACATTGATGCAGATGAGTAACTAACATGAATTGGTAATCATCTTGCTACTTATACAATAAGTATTAACTCAATAGAGTCACAATAAGAGAAGAACAATCAATGCATGATGATTCAAAGAGATGCTAGTGCTAGTGATCCTATAGAGGCACAAGTACAGTCATGAGAGGGGTATAATTGTGATCAAGGCAACAATCATCATGAGCCCTAGTCGATAAAAGCATAGATGTTTGTACCAAAGAACAATGCCTCAAGATGATGTACCCATCATAGTGATCTCAATACATAAAGAACAATAGAGCAGTCATAAGAAATACATGAAAACATTCATGATAGTCAAGATGGTTGCAACTCTATTGGGACTCAAAAGCAATAACTGTAGAGTAGCTAGAAGTGTGCCAAAAGTAGTCTCTAGAAGGAAAGGTTCAAAACTTCAAAGAAATCAGCCAAAAGTAGGATGGCAGTCCTTATGACTTGTGCATTCAAGAAAACAAAGTGAGAGTCACATATGAGGATGCTGTCAATATGGAAAGAAACTCTAACAAGTAGCAAGGTGAGGTGGTCATGAAAGTCATCTAGAAGAAAGAAAATATGCCATTATTTTCTATTGTAACAATAAAGAGACAAGGCTAGCTTCACATATCTAAAGGACACATGTGATAGAGTAAAAAAAAGAGTTATACAAGGTTCAAACATAATGATGATAGTGCATTGTATTCATAAGAGGAGGATAATACAAGACCTTTCTCCAATCAGCATGGATCAAAGTGAATGGAGGACAACCTTAGAGAAAAATACATATGAATGATGCACAAAGATTAAAAGGAAGACCAAGAGTAAGTTGCAAGCATCATTCAAGAGTGGCAGCAAAACAGTTACATCAAAATATGATGGTACATCTAAATCCATTGAAGATGTTTGCAGAAATTCTATTAACAAAGCATAGTAGGACCTTTATACCAAGTGGAAAAGATGGGTAGACTTGGTCATCATAGTTGTGATCAAATTTAGAGTTAGTTTGAATTGATCTGTCATTACAAAGTTTGAAGAGTGAATAGATGACTGTGCAAATAAGGATAAACCCTTTCATGAACATAGTAGACATTGAACAATGAAGAGGATAGTCATGCTAGCTACCATATGCATCAAAGGACCATACCATGAAGAATCAAGCAGTAAGAATGCTCATTTAGGAATTGCAAGTAAAGGTACTGAACATGTATTTTGTTTGGTATATAAGGTAACCATCATTCTTTTCATATGTTTGCTTTTAAAATGGTCAAGTAGGTTGTTTCCTTTTCAATAGGTTCTAATTCTTTCATTTGGAGATAAAGCAAGCATGTTAAGAGAGAATGGAGCATCTATTTACATTAACATATAGTCATGTGAAAAGAGATACCAACATCATGAGTACAAATCCCGAAGACTATATCAAGAAGGTAGTGCTATTGAATTGAGAAAAAAATTGTTTTACTACAACATAAGAATACACTGGTATGCAATTTTTGTGGTGACCATTTTTCTACAATAATCATATTTTGCAATATCTATTATTTTTTGGAGGAATTAAGCTTTCCAATTATGTCTATCACAACTCATGATACTTATAAGTAACATCTGAACAAGCTTATAAGGGGACTTGTCTGTAATAAAAGAAAATCACTTTAAGCATCATGATGATATAAGGATAGAAGAAGATGCAAGAAAAAAAAAACACTGCTTAAAGGAATTCAAGAAAGCACAAGAGTGTTGTGTGAAGCTACAAGGTCTCTCTAAGGTCAAAGAGATAAACCATGATTTTAAAGGAATCTTTATAGGTCGTGAGCAAGAACACATTTCCTTTCATTTTTTGTAGATAAATGATGACCCAAAATAGCCACGAGTCAAAGATAAACAAACCCTCGAGCTTCTTTTCACAGAGGAAAAACCCATTTGGGTTTTGTTTAGAAGTCACAAATACAGAATGACTGAGGATTTCTTGAAGCTAGAAACACTATGCATTCTACAGAAAATGCAAAGAAATGTGCTTACATTATACAAAAAATGGAGAATACTGTCATCTTAAGAGAATTCTTATGCAAAATGAAGAGTTGGATGTAAGCATGGCCATGACCATGATAAAGGTATTTTTCCATTATTATGCAAAAAATACTATATTCTGAAGGAGATACAAGTTCCACGAGGGTTTTCTTTCTTTTCTTGCAGAAATATCATGGAGACACAGAAAGAACATAGAATGCATCAAAATCCCAGTTATTTCTTCATGGTCATGGCCTGAAGAATCATTTTTCTTCACAAAGGCACAAACCCACCTGGGGCTTTTGTATTAAAGTTCAAATGCACAGGATGATAAATGGGTTCGAGCTCGTGCAAGAGTAAGAGCTCCCAAAAAATGTAAACCCTCCTAAAAAATAGAGTGCAAGAAACCCTCAAAGCCTATGAGGGAAAAGCATAGCCATCAAAAAATGAAATACAAAGGACAATATTTTCTTATGAAATAACTAAATAACTAGCTTTCAGAATGGAGAATGAAAAAATAGAAGAACATAGCATTTTCACCACTATACTGAATGGAGAGAGCTCGAAATTAGCTTTGATTCACATAAAACAAAGGAGAAAATCAAGGTATAAGTTGGCAGAGAGCTTACCTAAGCTCGTTTTTGCTTGCTTTTCATTAAACATGCAAGTATTTCACCATGGAAAACCTCCACCAAAGCTTTAGGAACCCCAATCATGGCGACCAAATGTAATCAAACTCCACATAAAACAAGGAAATAAAAGAATGCATCGGTAAAATGTGTGTGGCCACGACATTGACAACTTAAATAACTTTAAAAAATGAGGAAAAAGCCATATTTTTATTCAACTAACTTACCCCCACGCAGTTTCCTTCAGGAATCTTCAAGAAAATTGCTCAGAAATCACATGGAGGAGCTCAGAGAGTGCCATGAAGAAACCCTTGGTCGGTGGTAGGAATAGTTCTCTAGAAAGTTCAATGGGAAAAATGAAGCGTTTTTCCTTCATTTCCATTGTTTTGCGTTTAGGGTTTGAAACCATAGTAAAAGCCAACCAAAAAGATTTCTTTTTACCTTTGTTTTTTAAATTTTGGCAAACACAAATTAATGTGTTCCATGGGCTAAGACTTGCAAGTCTTATGCCTTGTGCTATTTTTTGCCTTGCGTTGCCATTTTTAATGAAAACCTATGCCTTGGTGTCTTATGACTTTATCATATGGGCCTTAGTGAATTTTAATGTCTCCTTGAAAATTGCAAGTCTTTCAAGACTTAAGTCTTTGTTTCTAGCTTCTCATCACTTTGTGTGTGAGCCTTCCAAGACTTATGGAGTTTGCATTTTGACCCTCCACATAGGGTAAATCTAAGCCTTTCTTTTTGCATTATTTTGAAATGTAAAACATTTAATTAAATGGTGTAATTATAAGCCATTTAATTAAATGTTGTTTTAAATGCAAATTTGTAAAAAGACATGTGTTGATATGAACAAATCATGGAGAGCCTTATTCTTTTTCATTTTTAAAAATGTGAAATGCTTAGTTGAGTGGTGTACCTATAAGCCACTTGATTAAGTGTTATTCAAATGCAAAATGAGGAGTATTATGCCTTCGTAAAAAACACCAAAAGTGTGGGTCAAGTAGTTTGGAGGCATGATGTGGGGAAGCTGGAGAAGGTTGACCAACATGTGAAAAGCATGAGGGTTGATTTGACTGATTTTGGAGAGAATGGACCATCTGGAGGTATTTTTGTCATGCTTTTGGTGTGACTTGGGTCTTGACTTGACTTTTTTGCATTTGATGGCATTTTGGAGGAGTTTTGGAAGGTTCTTTTTTGGCTTTTTTGTTGCATCCAATCGAGAGTTTCTAGAAAGACATGTGTGGGAAAGTTGTTTGAAATGGCATAAGTAACTTCAAACTGAGTTTTTGAGGGGAGTTCTTTCTTTCCAGCAGTGTGATAACTTATTTTCTGTAGTTATCTTTTCAGCAGGAGCAGTATTGTAACTTAGGTATAGATTTGTATACTAGTGAGTACCTTGGACCAATGATATTGAATATTTTGCCTTCTCATTTCATGCTTTATTGTGTGCATCTAGTGGTTGATCAAATTACTTGTGAAATTTAACTTTTCCTTGTAATTTTGTCTCATGTTAAGCATCTATTTTGCAAAAAAGTGTGTTGTTGCAGGTTATAAGTTGTGTTATGAATGGAAAAATGTTTTAAGTTGTGAAATTTCTTTCCTTCTAGGATTTTAGCTTTAAAACCTCCTTATAAAATACTTATGCAAGAATGCATACAAAATGAGTTGTGTAAGCCAGGATTTGTCATTGAACTGTGTGCAAGTTGTTTGTAGGTCTTAGTTAGTTTGGTGAATCACCTTTTAAAAAATTTCAGTCAATTTTAGTTTATATAACGCTCTTACTCTTTCCCCAGGAAATCATTAGTTTAGTAGTAGTTTAGGTGACACCAAAAGGGGAGCCAACCCATAATCTGGAGGTCTACTTTCACAATAGGATACCTATAGCTTGAAAGTAGTCCCATGTTGCTCCAAATTTGCTGAGTTCTACAACTTGGTATGGGTGTAAATTTGAAGAGTTAACAATAATAATTAATTAATTTTAATTGATTATTAGGCTAGTTCACTTCATGTACTTAAGCTACACTTAGGAGTGTTTTTTCTTTTATTAGAGTGAGTTATTACTAGATCATTCTATCTCATCACATAGGATGATGACATTTGTCATGATCTAATCCATTTATCATTTAGGGTTTTCTCTTCTAAGCACTCTCCTTCATTGTATTATTTCATTCTATAAGTTCTTTCTTTTTGATAAAATTGTTGGCAAAATAAGGACACACAACTGAGAGGGGGGGGTGAATCAGTTGTGACATAAACTTCAACTTTCCTAACTTATCTTAACCTTAATCTTAGATATGATGAATAAGCAAATAACCACAAGCAATTAACACATCAGAGAGACAAATAACACCAATTTTTTTTACATGGAAACCCTATTAGGGGAAAAACCACGATGGATGTTAGTCCACAAGATTATACTCTGTTAATTTAAGTATAAAGATAAATAATAAGGGGAATGTACATGCATTTAGGCACACTGCCTAGAGCTCACTGCTCAATTACAAAAGATGAATCACTATCCAACAATACATAAATATGGATTAGATCCACAGAGTATAAACTGAAAGAATAGCTTCTACACAAGCCTGATTATAGTTCCAATTAAGCTCAGAAAACCTTCTTCACACTTTCCTCAAACTTCTTCACTCTCTACTTTGCAATCGAATGATAGAAACACTATTCGAACATTTACACTTTCTTTGGCATACATTCACACTTTCCTCAAACTTCTTCACTCTCTGCTCTGTAATCAAATGATAGAAACACTATTCACACAATTACACTTTCTCTGACATACATTCACACTTATGCACACACTAACTTCACTCAACCAATCACTCTTATATATCCACTTCATGGGATTTCATCACATCTTAGTCAACCAAAAAAATAAGACATTTTCAATGCCGGCCCAAATTTATAATTAAATTTTCAATGCAAAACCACCAAGGTCAGCCACAACATAGTGGAGACCCAAATTAATATCTCCAACACAAAAAAAATTTAATTAATTTCACTACGAAGATCCACAACACGTTACCACCAACATGTCAGCCAATAACATGAAAAATGAGCATGCGCAAGAAAAGATCTTTAACCACGAGCTCTCCGAGTAGTGTGGATGTACCAAAAAGATAGAGAATGATCTAGAGACATCAAAAAACACCAAGAAACAACAAAGAAGCATCCACAACAACTGAGATTACTAGAATCACACAATCTTCATTCAAGAACACTGACAGAGACCACAAAAAACACTGTCAGACCACAACACACTCGAAACTTCATGCGGACCTCTGAAACTTTCGGTACATGTTCTAGAAACATTCAACAATAAACCCTTTAATCCACATTAGATAATCATCAACGTACAAAGTAAAACACCTTCATGACCTGCACAGTTCCATTGGGAACCTAAAATACTTCCTTTTACAATTTTCTCAATATCCTCGACATAGACAACCTCTAGTAAACCAAATGCTAATAGTGTTAACATCAATGACAACGACATATCAGCAACCATATCCACAATATCCAACAAAAATAACAAATTTTTATTTGTAACTCTTGTGCATGGAAGGTGTTCTGGTTTGTTGTTTGATCTTTCTTTGTGTTTTTTTTCATAAATATAACATTAGCTAGGTACTCTTATGATATTGAAGTGATATAAAACACTCTTCAAATTAGAATTTTGGTTTTGTTCAATGTAACTTCATTTTCTAGACTAAATTTTTTTTTGAGTTAGAGTAATTCAACCCTATAACTACCACACCAAGCTAAAACCATAACTTGATACTAAATTTAATTATTATTACCACCTTATCAATTCTAAAACTAGTCACACATTTTGAATTCATTTTTTTTTACTTGAATGAAAGACTTTACATTCACTACAATTGTAATTGAAATCAAAATAGTTTATTTAGGAATAAAATAAAATAACTAAAACCGAGATAACACAATCATAAAAGATCCATGGGAAAATGTGATAATCAAACACATTTTACATTCAATTAGGGAGAAGAAATGGTGCAACAAGTTATAGCTCTTACAATTTTAAAAAATCAATCATACCTTATAAAATTATTAATAGCCACACATAAAAAAAAAAATTCTAGTCAAATTTAATAAATTATTAAATTAGCGACATGTGTTACACAAATATTTTAAAACATTATAACAAGTGAGTTAATTTTTGTATCACTAGCACAAACTAATAAACTAAGCCACAATGAAAATAATCCAATCAAAGGGGATTGTTTACATAGATTGTATCATGTACAATCATGTGACTAGAATGATTTAGGTGATCAAGAAATATCATCCATTTTTAATAAATTCTACTCTATATATTTAGTGTGTCAGAATGTATAGATAAAAATACACCTTAAAAAATATCTTATGTTATAATATTAAATATTAATTTAATTTTAGATATTTAAATAAGTTGGATAAGTAAATCAATTAAAGTATGTTAATAAAGGATGTAAATTGAATTATTTTAAATTAGAATGATAATTTAGAGTTATACACACTTTGGAGTGTGAATTTGATTTTAGGATGTGATGGAGGCCTAATAATTGATATATGAATTGTATTAGGAGTCATAAAATTAAAATGGATTAAATCAAGAGAATTTGAGTGACTAAGACATTGTGATATAGTCTTTTGAATTCAACAATCTAGTTTGAATCATGTGATTTTGTCTAAAGTCAAATTTAGTCTTGGTACATATAGAAAATATTTACATAGTGATATCTAATGTAAAGAAAAATTTAATAATCATAGAGGGGAAAGCTATGCTAGGGCTAATGCCCAAGAATTGATCAAGCCATTGTCAAGCTTGAGAAGTAAAAAAGTAGAACAAACACAATGCATGTTCAATGCTAGTATAGATAAAAGAGGTCGATACACTAGACCTATAAAAGTGTGAATAAAATATGCAAATATATTATCCTATTTTGATTTTTTTGTGATTACTTGATGTCAAAATGATCAATATATAGATGAAACCTTTTAATGCACCCTCTAGATGCATAGGTGAATTGTCTTAAGTCTTGGGTCCACTAAGAACATGACGAGGGTGCAAACTTGAGACAAAAAATCACACAGAACACAGAAAAATTATTTATTCAGAAATATGAAAATCTTACATCTAGAGGATTTCAAATCCTTGAGCTCTGCAATACATGCAAGCTACAAAAACTAAAAAATTCCCCTTTTCGCACTATGCAAACTTTTTCCCAAAAAACTGCCCAAAAATTAAAAAGTCCCCCCCCCCCATAAATAGCTCCGTTTCAGTTTTGGAGCCAAACAACATTTGAATTATGAGTTTTGGTGGTTTGGCGCCACAAATTACAATTTGAAATTCATATTTTAAAACCTTATTAGAAAATTAGCACATTTTTGAAAGTGCACTAACTTCCGAGAGCCATAACTTTTGATCTGGGACTCTGTTTTTCAAACTATTTGAACCGTTGGAAAAGTCTCAGAGTCAAGAATGTGCTGAAAATCTGCTACACCAATTTTAGAAAGTTTTAGGGCTGTTTAATGCCTCAAATATGATCTGGAAGGTTTTCAGGTGCAATTATGGGAGACTAAAACTGCAATATCTTTCAAACCAGGAATGCTCTCGGCCTAATTCTTTCGTCAATGTTATTATTTTCCATTTTGAATCCTCCCATATAATTTTTGTCTCCACATACCTTAAAATTCCAATACCTGCTAAAAATAGCAGTTGACCAGAAAAAATAGAAAATAAAACTGAAAGTTGGGAATTACATTATGATGAAAAGGGTATCCAAAACTGCAAAAACATCTAAGAAATTACAATTAGGAAATGCAAATATTTTTGGGTGATGCAAGATTGCCCTTACACCACTGGATTCTCTTGCATCAGAACATAAACATATATGAAAATTGATTAAGTTTAGAAGGATCCCTTTAGAGCATAAGAATGTGTGTAAAGTGGTGTCAAATAGGAGTAGAAAGTGTCAAGCTATACATTTTTATCCTCTATAATATATATCATCATTCTTATTGTTTTAGAAGCCACAAGTTGATGAAATAGAAAAAGGTTTTATAACGCCCCGCCATGTGAACCCCAAAGGAAAAATACATAATAATTACAACACAATTTTTTTTATAAAGGTAAACATAACATACATGTAATACACATTAAATCATAACATGAATTTCATTTAAGTAGATTCATTAGCACTTACATCCCTTGGGGTACACGAGGAGTCATTACGAGACTGAGATCCACACAGTGGCAATAAAGAATAAAATCCAAAGATATAATCCATAACAAATTAAACATTAACATGAAAAATCATTGATAAGAACCACCTGAGTACATAAATACAACATATGCATGATTAACTTAACCCAATGAATAATAACTGCCATGGCCAATAATCACACTGAGTTAACATTACATTACAGTACAATGTTCTAGAGGTACGATGATACAACAATGTTTCCAAACATAAATGGAAACCTTACACAAGATACCATGATACAAAATAGATGAATACAAAGCATTATAACTGGCTCCAAAACAAGTACAACTCTTGGAGTCATTGCAACCGCACCATCCGCACCTCTCGATCCTCGACTGGGGACCCAATGGGGTGCTTAGCACGTTCCACCCGACCATGTGAGTCCGAAGACCCACCCCCCGTGCTAGGAGCTAACAAGAAAGAGTCCTCAACCAAGGGACATCCAAACACGCAACCACAAGACTCAACGACATACAAAAGTATCATAAAACTCAAGGATTACAAGAGTCGATATAATAACTTAAAGTCACAAATCCCAACACATAAATCAAAGCAATGACCAATAAACAAGTAACCAAAGAATGATCAAGAAACACTTACAATTCAAATTACAATTAAACAATATAATAACATCATATCTCAGTATCATAAGATATAAGATTGTAAATCAAATATAAATGAGATCATACAAGACCGCAAAACATACTAAAGATGGATTAAAACAATAATCATAAATCAATTTAAATCAATTTAAAACAACAATCTAAACCAACTCCCATAACCTACTTCCAGAGGAACACAATAAAGTAAAACAAATGGGCAACTAGGGAAGAGTGTCATCACATAGCCTACATGGGTTCTCCTGGCCCTTCCTCCAAACTGAGGCCCCCATCTATGGATCTCCTGGCCCTTCCTCCTACTTGAGGCGCCGCACATAGGGTAGCTCATGCGGAGCCGATAACCTCTCATGAGGACGAGGTTACGACCTTGCCAACCACGGCCTTCTCAGCCTTCCATTAGTCTGCAAGCACTAATGAAGACGAGGCATCCGTTTTAAAAAAAAATCTTATATGATATTACTACCCAACCCTCCTAAGTTAATTTATTAGGTTTTCACTTGATTACCAACTCACTCGTGGGTTCTCCTGCCTTCCCCTTACGCGGGGCGCCGGCCCCCACGAGGAGCCACTCTCCCTAGAGACCCAACAACATAAAAAAAACCAAGGGTTGTACCATCATAATTTGAACAAAGAATCACATCATAAAAGCATGCGAGGCATTACCCATCTCGCTATAAATACAATAATCTAAGTCTCAACAATTCTCGTACAACCCTTTTAAAATCATGAAACCAAAACACTTGCCAAATCAAGGCACATAAAGAGAGAGAACATCAATTATCAATCATCTCAAGCCTCTGGAAGCCAAAAGAATGAAAACCCACAAGCAAGGGTAAAGTGAAGCAACATGAGTTTTCAATAATTCCAACACAAGGATAAAATTTCATCAAATATGCGAGTAAATCAGAAAAGTCATAAAAAGAGTAAGATTCATCAAGACCCATCCACAAATCAACAATGGTGTCACCTCAAATAGGAAGACGCAAAAAGAAAATCAACCTTTAATTCAACGAAATCACTTAATGAAACCAAAAGCCACCAACTAGGCATTCCATGGGAGACCTCAATTTTCTCCTCACAAGAACCCCCTTATGATAGTGGTACGCAAATCACCTTCATAAAATCAACAACATAGCAATGACAACAATAATTACAAAGCCACAAGAACTATTTTCAATTTAAATATAATGAGTGAATACATTAAAATAAGATCAACAACTCCATCCAGACTACATAATCAACTTAGATACAAAATAAATCAAAAATTCAAGAAGATCAACTATCCACAACTCATAAACCAAAAACACAAGTTCCCAGTTACATTGCAACACAAATTAAATGACAAAGGATTCCTTGAATCAAAATTGATCTCCAAAGGCATTCACACCAATATGGAAACATCCAAAAACCATCCTTCAATAACAGAGATAAAAGCATGCAACCAGGCATCCAAGGGACCAATTAAAGAACACCTTAAATACTCAACCACTCACAACCCACAAAAACACTTGCATAACAACAACCACAAATTCAAATGAGAACAAAATTTATTAACCAATCAATTAACGACCATAACTAAATAACTTTACAACTTCCCCAATGGAATTACTCAATTAACTAAAACAATTCAAGGTAACCATCACAAGTATTCTATAATATTTATCCATAAAGAGAACTTACAAATCAACCATGAAATGAATATAAAGGAAGTCAACTTTCAAAAGATTACAATCCCATTTCACCAATAAACTATCCAATTCGAGAATATCCTAAACAATCTCTAACCATGCCCATACATTTAAATTCCCCTTTTCATTTATCGACATAATTGGAAACTACTTAATAGTTGGGTAGTTAACTGGCCAATATTTACAAAATTACTTATATACAAAAACATAAATTTAAAACATTATTCTCCACTTCCTTCATTCACTACTTTAACACTCAATTTCAATATTTAAAGTGCATCAGCACAAACTTAATTTGCACTATTTGTTATACTTTTAAAATGATAATACGTAATAACCATACCTAAATACCCAAACTACATATTAGAACTTACCACCTCAAAATCTTAAATCTATCTAAATAAATTTACACACAATAAATACCTTTTTAAAACCACTATATCTTTATATATTTTAATTCTTTTGAAGGAAGGAAAGTAGAAAAAGAATAAATCTTTTCTAAGAATTCAACAAATCTACAAGACTTAACTTCATAAATAAAATAACTTATTCAATTTTATATTAAATTCTATTTCCACCCTATACACATTTAAAAATAAGAATTAGACAATCAATGCTGATATATATATATATATATATATATATATATATATATATTCACAAATTGCCCTTCTACTTATATTATCCTATACCTCAATAATTTAACAAATTAATAGAATTTTTCTATTTCAAAATATCTACCAAAACAAGAATTAAATAAATCAATGTCGCCATATATTCATAAATTGATTTTCTACTAACTTATCTTCTTATAGTTGGTAATTTAATAAATCAATAACAAAAAACAGATTTCTTTCTATTTTATTATTATTTCCATTTTAAACAGATTCTGTTTTATTTAAAAAAAAAGAAACTGAATGTTTTATTTTGACAAAATTAAATAATCAGTGCAATCTGAATAAATAAGTTTAATAAATATATATATACAATTAATTTCAAAACAAATATTATTTATTTATTTATTTATTTATTTTTATTTATTTATTTATTTATTTTATAATTTCAAAACAAATATAATACAACAGAAACTTGAATCTTAATTAAATTTTTCTTTTGATGCTATTCTTCTTTACATTTATATATATATATATCTGATATATATATATACATATATATATATTGCATACAAAAATATTTCGAATACAGAGAAATAAATTTCAATTGCACAATTTACTTTTTCAATATAAATATTTAAACACAGAATATATTTGTAAAATTTATCTACAAATGGAAATTTACACAACCTCGAATTCACAGTCATGAGCTTATTCTTTTACTGGTTCACTATTATTTTTAACACAAAACTACAGTAACACTGTTCAATTCCAGAATCCCAACAAAATTTCACTTTAAATCAATAACAGTCCCACCCCAGTAAAGCTTTCCTGATTGAAAAACAGTCCAAAGCATTTCTAAAGATTCGAGAATTTTCTACAAGCATTAAATTTCAATTCAAGAGAAAATTTCATTCATAGCAAGGAATTCTTATTTCATTTGATGCTATAAAGAAAATAATTTAAAAGAAGAAGAACCTGGCGTCCTGCGCCTGTAGATAACTGTTGAAGCTTTATCTTTCTTGTTGATCCAATCCTTCCAACAGCAGCTCCAAGATCCTCCCTCAAACTTAAATCTTAATCCTCACATGAATTCTCAGAAGAATAAAAGAACGCAATACTATATCAGAAAGATGACTGCCAAATTCTCCAAAATTCTATTTCAAAGAGAGTGCAACCCCCCCTTCCAATTCAAAATCCTCTAAATAAAATCTCACACCAAAGTCTCTTCCATTTCTTTTTCTAGCGAATGCCAAAAGTCACTTCTTTTTGAAAAATAAAATTCCAATCCATTCGAATCCACAAAAGATTGAGCTTTTTATTTATTTATTTATTTATCATTTCCACAATCAATTTAAATAAACACATGCATATTAAAATAATTAAAAACAACTATTTACAACATTTTCTTCAAAACACCATTAATATTTTTGCAACTACCACAACTTTTATTTATTTATTCTTCATATTCTCCAGCTCTCTTCGACTTCCAAATGCTCTATAGGTGAAGTTTCATTTTTGGCTTTAAAACACTTCAGCTTCCTATTTCCTTATCCATTTTAATTTCTTATTAAAATAATTATCTTTTCAAGACTATTTTGTTCATAATGATTATTAACTTCAACAATTTAAATCAATTTATCTAATAATATCACTTTTACTTTTAACGCATTAGATTAATTTGATCATTTGTTCTAAATCATTTGATTTAACTTAATTGATTATGATTTTAATTTCTAATCATATTTTAAATAACTTTGCAAATCACTTATAATTTAATTAATTATTTAAACATGATTACTAACATATATTTTCCACATAATCAAATAACACAGTAATCAATGAAGCACACACAAAAACTCACACACAAGCTCAGAACAACCGACACGGAGGGGCATTACAGGTTTAGCTTATTTTTTAATCGTTGATAAGGTTAATTTTAGTTTTTTGTAACCTCCCCTCAAACACTTTTATAACATGTACAATTTACCATCCTTAATATTACGAATCATTGAGTTTTTGAAAATTTTCCTCAAATATATTTCAAACATAAAAGGTAGGTGTGTGTGCATGCATTCATGTAGATGTACACATGCGCATGCGTGTGTTCATTTTTGAAAAGAGACACATTTCTATTTATTTTGTATAAAAGGGGTTAGAATTTTATATATATCCCTTCTAGAATATAATTTAAAGTACTTCAAACCTAGTCTTTGTTATACTTTCTATTATGTGCAATGATGAAATGTTACACTTTAATACCTCATGCATACTAGCATATCTCTATTTCCCAACTGAATCATGTTAATTTCTTTACTCTTTACTATAAAAAAATACTAAAAATTAGTACATATTTAGATTAAAAAAATGCATGAACAATTTCATTTTTTATTCCAAAATGAATCAATCATAAAAGAACTAGAATCATAAGATATGTTAGGGTTAGAGATGGCAGATCTAACAATTAAATGCAGATTTTATATAATAAACAGAGAAACTAAAACATACACAAAATAAATCATAACACAAAGAATTTAACATGATTCACC
>VDFB02000363.1:27336301-27363717 GCA_007258455.2 Sequoia sempervirens
TGAGTTGTCTTTGCTGTTGTAATATTAAACGCCACCGATTGTGCCAGGCATAGACGAATACTGCCAAGAGCCTTTCTATCCAAGATCTCCCAGTCCTCATCTGACATTCTTAGTTTCTTGGCTTTCCTTCCAATGGCCACCATAAATCCTTCTGATAGAGATAGTTCTCAATCTGCATCTTCCATAACTGATAGTTCTGCCCATTAAACTTCTCAACCTTCTTACCCTCGTCTGCCATTGCTCCCACTCAACCGTGAGACTCCCACTCAGCCGTGAGACTTTCCTACAGACGATAATCAAAACACAACTCGCTCTGATACCACTTGTTAGGGTTAGAGATAGCAGATCTAACAATTAAATGCAGATTTTATATAATAAACAGAGAAACTAAAACATACGCAGAATAAATCATAACACAAAGAATTTAACGTGGTTCACCCAATCCGGGCTACATCCACCAAACCGCAGCCATCCAATACTTTTATAATCCAGTAAAAACCCTATTACAATCTTGCGAATAATCACGTTTTTCATCATACTGAAATACCCATCTGAACCCCTTTTTACCAAGCTTAGAAGCTTCCAGATTTTAGGGTTCTACAAAATCGAATTTTCCTTTTTCAGTAATCACGCGAAATGGTATACTATACACCCCAGACCCCAGCAAGGACAGGGGGCCAGGGTGTACAGTATACCATGGGCTATACAGTATAGCATGATCAGTCGCCACATACCAACAAGATATACATAAAAACTTATCACATACATTTACCTTATCTATTCATTTATATTACAAAATATCATATACATAATGCTGATTAATTATAAGTAATATATATAAGTATAAATATATATATGTGAAGGAATCATGCATCCCAAAGTACATTAAAAGCTAATGCATTTAATATGTATTATTATCTATACAAGTATTTTAACCTTCCACTTCCTTGTATAGTGAAGTGTTATTCTTAGTGCATGTTGAAAATATAACCCAAAACTACCTTGGGTTGATCAATGAAAACCACTTTGCATAAAATGTCTAGTACAAAACATGCCCTTAATGGGATTATAGAATCCAAAAACATGTTTAAAGTTGACTAATAACTACTTACATGCATTAATTTTGTTTCACAACTCTTTTGCAAATACCAATTTTTTGTAAGCCCATACTAATTTTATGCAAACCCATTATTTCTTAGGATAATATTCTACAAGTGGACCCCATATACCTTAATTGATAAAAATACATGAGCACAAAGATATTTCTTCAATATATTATAATTCATGCAACATGTTTGTCTTTAATAATGTACACATAAACATCTTCATAAAACCATTTGACTTTGTATAGTTAACGTGTATTCCAAGATCTCATTAGTTTTAGTCCCAAAGTGAATGGATTTATATTGAGGAACTTCTACATATTTGGGAACTCATGCTTCATTTTTGTGAAAAAAATTAATAGGATTGGACTCTCTATAAAAATATGGTTCATCCTTGTATTATTTCCAATGAATTCCAAGAGCGGGTTTTGAAATAGGGACCCATTATTGAAGAATCCTTGTGGGTATATCAATATTCTTAGGAGTGCATATTCCTATTTATTTTTAGGTTGCCACATACTCATTTTGATGAACTTGTAGTTGAATATTTATTTTGCACAGTTAATATGTTGTTAAGCATTTGTTTTGGATCATTTCACATGTTGTTTCTATGAGTTTGTTGTATCCAAGGAACAATTTATCCATATAAATTCTATAATCTAGCTCTATTGTACTCTCCTAAACTATAATCCAATCTTGTTAGGACTCAACTATGTTTTTGTCACAAAAAATAAATTGTATGTCTTATAAATCTTTCTCTTTGATGTGTATTAACTCCACATATATAGCTCCTCTTATGATTGATTTAATTATACAATGACACACTTATCACCATTTTCAATGTTCAAGGCATGGTTCATGAATCACATTCTATAGGAATCGAGAAATAAAATATTGATATAGTAATTTATATTTATTTATTAAATTAACATACGTATAACTTTAAATCAAACTTGAAGCTAATTTGTGTGCTAATTTCTGCATTCTTGAGCATACTCAAAGATATTTTCTACAATAATTTACCATATAGGTAAAGTGTGAAGGATTTAGCGGGGGTGAATTCATAGTCATTCATGCATCATGCATTAGGAAAGCATGTATCAATTATAAAAATATATTAAAAATCATATACTTAAAGTATTCATATTTGGTTTATATCATACCTTTATTCATTTGTGTGAAACACATTTTTGGGATCAAATTTCTATACTTCTTCCCCATCATATATTATGAGGTTGTCTGAGAATTATTTCGAGGGATAAACCCTCCTTGAAATGATAATAACTAGATATCATACACAATATATGTATCCTCTTTCTCTTGAATGTGTTTAGTTGCAAAATCCTCCTTAGATTCTTTGAAATGGTGTGCAACATATTGGATTAAATTGATCCTTTTTGTAGGATTGATATTCTTTGTACAAACCCCTATTTGCACAACCATATCATGTGGTAGGTTATTCTTCAATCATGTACCTTGTAATGGAAATGTTATGCATCTTCAATTTTTTTTGTATACACCAATCTAGATAAGTATTTGGACCATCTCATTTATTCACCTAGTTGAACGTTTTGGTGAATTTCTAACATCACAATTTCGTATTCTTCTTATGTGACTCAAAAGATTGCATGAAAATTAGGAATCAATTATTTTATGGTTTACATCACACTAGTCATGGTTTGGAGACTTGGTGCACTTACCTATAATATATACTAGCTCTCCACACTTATTAGGAAAATATTCTTCCTTGAAAAATATCATGAGCTCCACCTTGGTCCTTCCTTCTTTGTATCCTTGGAACCAAGGAACACAAAGTTGTTATCATGCAAATTATTTTTGTGTCACAAATTGTGGCTTTGAAATAACTATTTTATGTTGCATATTTATGATATGGGGGAAGGCTTTCGTAGTTGTTTTTATAATTTTTTTCCATATGCATCATTACAGATATTAAAATTATTGAAAAGTGTTGGTGTTATGAGTTGGATTTCTATAAACTTATCACCAATAGTTTATTATGAAACCCTTTAAGTTTTAAATAGATTCCATGATGAGGTATCATTATTCTCATGTCATATTGTCTATTTTATAATGTGTAAATAAGGATTTGTTATTAGAAGTGGATTTCATCCGCTCAAGGAATCAAATGTATGTATGTAAAATATATGATATATACTATATATATATATGTATGTATATATATACTATATGCTATTTGAACAAATAAATGAATTATGGCGATAAGATCGAATGAATTCTCGATTAAGTCAAGTGAGTTAGATAGAGAAATTTCTTTTTTTGAAAAATACAAAAAATATCTTTTTGCCCAAGATCTTAAAAAATGGAATAAAAATGAAGCAAAATTTGTATTTTATCTGTTCAAAGTTGTACATTAATAATATCTAGAAAAAATATATGAAAATGTGTGAGGAAAGCAAGGATTCTGAATATATCAAAACAAAACTCGTAGAAGACAAATTCAATTTGGAACATTTTAAGCATTTGTGGTTTTTGTGCGAAAATCGTGAGATCCTTCTCTATAAGAAATCTTTAGTAGAACAAAATGTACTTTTGGTAGCTTAAGATATCAACATTAGATAATTAGTCATCACATGTCCCTTATTTTGACATTTTGTGTCACAATTCATGCCTATATTCATTTATACCTATTAATTATTGCACGTGTGTGGTATTTTGAACTATCACCCCTTTCAACTATATCATTAATCCATATATACCTATGTTTCCCAAATAGCTTCCAACCATAGTGTGATATATAATGCTTCTATTTAACTTATAATGGTACATTTTAATAGCTTCAATAGAGCCTAGATAAGAATCATAGCTAAAGAGTTCCTAAAATGTTGGCTTACTTTGCAAAACACTCACACAAGCCATCAAAAAATATAATTTTATATTTCTATTAATTTTATAAAAAAATGTTTACAAAGGAATCCAAAACATGACAAAAGGATAAAGTTAATGATTACACACTAAAAAATAAGCTCTCATGGATGAGATTCAGTGTTTTTATCTATTTTCTCTCTCCATTTTTTATAATTTTCTCTCCATAGGTTACACATGATTCCTTAGAAGATGAAATGATATTATTCAAAAATAGCCACCAATAATGATCAAAACTATCCTTTTCATTTCTTCTTGCCTTGATTTTTAATTTTTTTTTTTTGATTATAAAGCAACTTCTTTTTTATTCAATTTGTATATATTATAGATTAAATAAAATAAATATGAAAAGATAATTTATTTGCTAATTTTTTTTTTTTTAAAGCATAATAAATCTATAGAGGAGGGGGACTGACTACTCAGGACCCTGGGTCATGGGAGGGTCCAGAAAAATAGGCTGCCCTAATCTACCTCAAGCTAACATAATGTTTTGGGAGAGTTTAAAGTTTAAAGGCTAAAAGGAAGAGCAACTAGGTTGCTGTTGCCCTTTTACAAGCCCGAATGTTTCAGGAAGTCCGATGAGCAAGTTTCTAGAGTCTAAATTATGACTTAGACAACTCACTGCTAGAGGACAATAGTGCTAGACACAAATGCCAGTGTGACGTGATGGCATATCGATGGTGCACTGGCGTCCGTATGGACAAAAAGCGTAAAGTACAATAAAAAACCAAGGAAAACCTACTAACGACCTAACAAATGCAATTTTATGTAATGACAGAAACAAAAAGCAGTAAAACAACAAAACATTGAGAAGAGAACTAAGACTAAATCTAATTATGAAATGACAAAGAAGGGTGAGGAAAGTGCACCTTCCTATCCACAAGTTGATATCTTCAAGATCTTCACCTCAAGGAGAACCTGCACATAAAAGATGAGAAAATTTTAGGGCTCTGTTTAGAGGGTTGTCACAATCAGTCCCATGCTTTGGTGTTTCCACCTTCATGAAAAGCCAAATAACAACAATTGGAGAAAGATGATAAATGAAAGATATTGAAAGAGAATAACAAGCAATACATTGAACAACAATATGCTACAATATTGAAACAATAGTGCAAAGTAAAAGGAATATGGAGTTATATCACCTTCAACCACATGCACTCAAGGAAAATGGGAGAAGGAGAGAGCATGGAAGCCTTCAAAGACCAATGTTTCTGCAACAACAAAGAGAGTAAACCAAAAAAGTATCAACTTGTAGCTTCAATGGAGGTGGTAAAGCTTGACGAAGCTGAAAGTGAGTCAAGTGAGTTGCCCAAAGTGTGAGGATGATCAAGAAGCATGAAAGAATGAATGAGATAGGAATTTGAAAGGTGAAGATGGAGGCAAAGGATCCATTTGAAGTTGGTCTAAAAGGTAGGAGATGTTACACTTTTCATCCAATGGAGGAGTGTAACACCTTTGTAGATTCTAGAGGCGGGAATCCTGTCAAGATGGTAGAGCGCCACCCATACGTCCACACATTGCACTAGCATCCTCAATAGAATATCCTCCACCAACATGTAAAACAACTATCAAGTGGACAAGGGAAGGTGGTGGAAATATGAATTTCATTATTGAATTTAATTCTCTAAGGTAGGAGGTATCGTAAATGGGGAATTTGCAAGGGGGTGTAAATGGACACCATTACATTTTTCCCCCATTTTAGTGAGCATAACTGTCAGAGAATGCACAATAAATTAGAGAGAAAGATAAGGAATGCATACCTAAACCATTGAGGAAGAAAATTGGAATCTGGCAAACTTAGGTGCAAGAAAGAGAGGGATGGCTCCACAAGTACTTGGTCCTATGGAGATTTGAACAAAAGTGTCATAGGCGCTTGGTCCTGTCGGAGGTGAACAAAAGGCTCTGTAGTTGCTTGGTCCTATAGAGTTGGTTCCATGGGTGCTCAGTCCTGTAGAAGATGAAAAAATGGTTCTACAAGTGCTTGGTCTTGCAGAATGAACACGCTTCATAGGTGCTTGGTCCTACAAAGGATGCACCATGGGTGCTTGATCCTAAGGGAGGCCAGCTGTGAAAGGCTTTGTAGAGTCTAATTGACCCTCACAAGTGCTCAGTCCTAGAAGGAAACATGCTAATCTATAGAAAAAACATGTTAGGAAAGAAAAAATTCATGTAGATAGACAAAAAGTCAAATCTTAGAATAAGCAATTGAAGGAGAAGCTTTCAAAGGGGTCCCTCGGGAACCCTTCAAAATAAAGAGGGGTGGACTCAAGTGATAATTTGTTTGAAAAGCGATGACATTTTTGCAAATGATCCTATCATCAAGGAATCCTTTTGAAAGATTCTCTTTCATCAAGGAATCTAAAAAAAGAAGAATGACCTCCTCGAAGGAAAATTCTTAATTCTTTTTGCTACAAATGCAATTTCAAAATAAAATCTTGCTAAGGGGATCCTTTTTGAGAGCTCGATTTTTTAAAAATGTAAAGATTTTTAGCAAAGGATTCGTTGGCCACTGAATACACCTTATTGAAAATTGGAGAGTTAGCCCCCCCCCCTAGGATGATGTGTGCAAACTAAAGGAGCATGTGGTATCCTAAGGAAAGGATGATCATGTAGAGATGTCATGGCCCACAATACATGGAAAGATGTAGATGTGGAAATGTTTTCGTACACGTGAGGGACAACACATAGGAGCCAAAACATCAAGAAGAAAGAAAAGTAAAGAGAGAGATAAAAAGGAAAGGAAAATAAAAGTTGAAGAAATAAAGAGATAGGGGGATTTGATAATTTTGGGTCAGAAGTACTGATAATTTATGGTATAAACTATCACCAATCCCCTACTATATCAAATCATGAAGACGGGTACATGGAAAAAAAGTAAAAAATAAAAAAAATGGGTCAACATGGAAGGGAGGCCT
The DNA here is from genome assembly GCA_007258455.2 of Sequoia sempervirens. NCBI lineage: Eukaryota > Viridiplantae > Streptophyta > Pinopsida > Cupressales > Cupressaceae > Sequoia > Sequoia sempervirens. The sequence goes on from VDFB02000363.1 coordinate 27,343,224, forward strand.
AAATGCCCCCAACACTTTGCATCATCCTCAATTATTGAAAATCAAGGCACAAAAAATAGGAGTTTACAACACAAAACACTCCTGTATCTGATCACCTACAAGGGTGACAAGGGTCCTCTAGGAACACATAAAAAAAGCATGGGGAAAACACAACACACACACAAATCTTGAGTCTACAGGTAAAGAAGAGGTGCTCTCCTAGTCCTCATCAACTAGGAGGTCATCATTCTCCCAATATAGATCATTCTAGGGAGAGGGCGGATGATCCTACAAGGGTGGGATAACAAGGGGAGCACCCTCTAACTCTCTTGTGATAAGAGCTAAGGAAGAGGGCCCCCCAAGGTCTTCTTTTCTCAGCTCCTATGAGGTAAATGTCATTGATCTTGTGAAGATCACCGATAGAACTAGGAAATTTTCCATTGAGTCAAACATACACTTGATAAGAATTCCATGTGTCAATTGGGTGGGAAAAGGAGGTGCCTAAGATCCACTACTAACCTTACCAAAAGACTTGGGGAATGTTGAGGCCGCCTACATCACTAGGATGACACAAGCCAAAGTAGAACCCTCTCCTGAAGAGGGTGATCCTTTCTTGTAACCCCCATTAAAAGTGAGGTCATCCACCAACTTACGCTTCATTAGGGGATGTGAGATCCCCATAGAAGAAGCAAAAGGTAAGGAAGAAGAGGACACAACATTAGTAGACACCATTGAAGTATTCGAAATATCCACGAGCTTAGGAAAAGGAGGGATGTCCAGAAGGGACATCAAGAGAGGAGGCTCAACTAAGGGAGTGATTAACACTTGCACCCTTTTAGGGTGAGGGTCATTCGTGCTCATGAAGGGAGCCAAAAGCAAGGTTGAGGCAAAGAGAACTAAAGAAGAAGGGATAGAAGAGGAGAGCATAATAGGAGATACCAAAATAGGAGTTGTCATCTCCCCTTTTTCCTTGTGCAAAGTAGCCTGCTTAGTAGCTAGAGCCTTTCTTTGATGCTTATGCTCATGTGCAAGGAAGTCTCTTCAGCTCCAAGAGTTGGAAGCTATGGATTGAGGAGGAGCAGAAGGCTCCTATTCTACGATGGGAGTGTCTATCACAACCATTGTCGGTGGGGGGAGTAACTCCTAGAAAAAAAAATGAGGAAGAGAGGTAGGAACAAAAGCAACAACCAATGGAGAAGTAGACCCAAGTTCCTTGATAATAGGCCTCTTCCCATTTTCCACCCTAGGGGCAGGAGCAATAAGAGGCTATAGTGGTCGAGATGTAGAGGAAAATCCATGGGAACCCTTCCCATTACCGTATATGATGAGATAAGGCACCATGGGAAAGAAAAGAAGGTTGAACACCCGATGCTTAGCCTTATGCCAAGTGGGCACCATTAGACTCCCCATGAGATGCATAGAGGTGGAAGCAGGTGGAACAATAGAAGAAGATGAAGGCTCTTGAGCACAAGTAGACTTCCCCTTCCCCTTTTTAGATGAAGTGGCAACCTACTATTGTGCTATCATGTAAGCCTTAATCAAAATAGCATAGGGGAAAGGAGGGTAGGTCACCATTGACACTATTCCACCATTCTTGTATTTTACATAAGTGTGATACAATAGGTCCATCCTTGGAGGAAGTAGACCAATAGGTGTAAGCCATAGGTGATCTAATGAATAGGCCCCATGTGACACCAGGGGTTTATACCTAGTATCATGCATGATGTGCATTGAGCCTTCATGAGAGAATTTTATACATTTATGGATCATCGAAGGGACTGCATTCATGGAGACTATCTAAGGGATGCCTAGCTTCACTTTGAACAAGTCAAACTCTGAGATGATATCAAAAATAATATTCATGGCCTTGGGACCTACCAAGATTGAAAGAGAGATAGAACCAAGAGGAGCAAGTGAGAGTCCATCATGGGTGTGTATGGTTTCTTTTTATCTTCTTGTATTCCTCCTTATGAAGGAAATTTAGAAGTAATGTCTCCTCTATGATCACATTCACATGACTCTCAGGGTCTACTAGGATCCCAATTAGAACATTTCCCTTGAGGTGAGTGGGAATGTACAAAGGAGAATGCTTCCCATTCATGAGAACATCCTACAATGTAAAGGTAATTTTGGTGAACTGGCCATAGGCTAGGCCAAGGGAATGTGAGTAAACAAGACTATATTGATGTACTTTGAAAGGACTTCCTTAGAATGGTATGAAGGCTCAACAATCAAGTTCGTAGGGTGTGATGGAAAAGGGTCCATGTAAATCTCATGATGTAGGTGCATACATTGCTCGGTATCATGTACTTTAATTTGATGGTATTGGTAGAATGTATTTTCTTCATACCAATCAGGGTAGGGCTTAGCAAGGGGTCTAGGATTAGGGAATGTTATTATTATATCCTTCAAAAAAAAATTCAAGATAGAGGAATAAGATTCATACAACTTTGTGAACTATTTGTTATGCGAGGCCTTTGTCAATTGACACGACAACTACATTTTCAAAAAAAATTTCCTTACCAAATATTTACACAATGGATCTCCTGTCAGGGCAGAAATGCGAGGAAGACCCCCCAAACTGGGGAATTGTTTGCTAATAGTCTCGTAGGGCTACACATAGATGTGTAAACGAAGGGTACTTCATCAAGGAAAAGTTCTCTTGCCACAACCTCTGTAGGTTACTGATGAATACCTTCTACACATCTGAGTTGGGCAAAGGGTAAGAGATATCTGAAAACAATGCTTGATATCAAGCAATGAATTTAGTTATCTTCTCATGCTCTCCTTGCTTATATCAGACGAGATTCAAAAAGGCCATCTTTGACCTAATGTTTGCTTGGAATTTATAGAGAAACTGATTCACCGGATAATCAAATGAGACTATGAAGTTATTAGGCAAGGAACAGTACCACTCTTGTGTTGTGTCCTTGAGAGATCTAGGAAATAATTTGGCCATCAGGTGTTGTGGTGAAAGAAGTATGTACACATCACATTGGATGTCAACACATATGTCTAGGGATCTCCCTTACCACCATATTTCTCAAATTTAGGAATCTCCATTCTCTGGGGGAAGGGAGTGTTCATAATTGTTATTGAAAGAGGACTATGATGGAAGAAGGGTTGAAAGATTGGATGGGAGGCGGCTTGGGAGAGGTTATCCAGTTGGTTCTATATCTCACCCATATTTTGTAGAAGAGCATTTAGAATGGGATCAAATGATGAAACATGCACAAGACCAATGGAACCACCAATAGAACTACCACTAGAACCACTAGAGCCACAAGGACCACCACTCCCTATTCCACCAAAGCTTCCACCACTCCCTATTCCACCAAAGCTTCCACCACCAAAGCTAGCATGACCCCAAGGATTGCCACTGCCAAAAATTAAAAAGAATAGCACTCAAACTGAGAGGGATTCTATTTAATTTGATAGTAAGTGGTGCCTCAAGCACAAAGGAGATGTTGAAAGAAGGGCTTGTTTCAGCCACACATGTTGAGATAATGGGCATCAAAACTTCTACCTTTCTTCTAGAGAATTCGGGCCTAGAACCTTTGGTAATACCCAAAAAAGGTTGTATGAGGGGACATATGTTTTGACTATGTCGATTATGCGTCAAATGAGCTCTAGGCCTACTTGATATTTGTCTAGTATGTATCTCATCTCATGGAAAACCTTAGTGGCCCTAGCTACATTCTGTTCTTTCCCCAAATTATTTGTGAGATCTAATAGCCTCCTATCTAGATCCATGAGATGCTCTGCGGGAATAGAAAGAGCGTCATCATCATTCAAAGGTAGGGCCATAGGAGAGATAGGAGGGGTAAGGGAATGAGTGGTTTTTTCAAAGAAACTCATCATTTCCCTTGAGACCATCTCCTATTAAGTGAAGCCAAAAATGACCTTTGAGAAATCCATTCCTAGGTGTTGATGTTGCACAATCCTTTGCAACATACCTAGAAGTTGTAGATTGAGTTATAGAGCTCATAAAGTTTCACAACCTTGAAATTTGCAATCCACACAAGGTACATGAGGAGGAGTCCCCACACAAGGAAATAAATACTACATTGTTCATGTTAGATTCACAAAAATGTAGAGGGGGGCCGATTACTTAGGACCCCAGGTCACAAGAGGGTCTAGAACAATAGGCTGCCCTGATCTACCTCAAGATATTAGAATGATTCAGGAGAGTTTAAAGTTTAACGGCTGAAAGGAAGAGAAACTAGGTTGCTTCTATCCTCTTACAAGCTTGAATGTTTTAGGAAGTCTGGTGAGCAAGTTTCTAGAGCCTAGACTGTGACTTAGACAACTCACTGCCAAAGGAGTATAGTGTGAGACATAAATGACATTGCAACACACTGGTGTCTTCGTGGCGTGCTAGTGTCCTTATGGATATAAAATGTGAAGTACACTCAAAGCCAAGGAAAACCTACTAATAACCTAACATACGTAGTTTGAAGTAATGAAAAAAATAAAAAGCAGTAAAACAACATAATATTGAGAAGAGAACTAAGACTAAAGCTAATTATGAAATGACAAAGAAGGGTGAGGAGAGTGCACCTTCCTACCCATGAGTTGATATCTTAAATATCTCCACCTCAAAGAGAATCTGTACATAGAAGATGGTAAAATGTTGAGGCTATGTTTAGAGGACTACTGTAGTTAGTCCCTCGCTTTGGTGTTTCCACCTCCATAGATAGACAAATAGCAATGATTGGAGAAAGATGATAAAATGAAAGATATTGATAGAGAATACCAAGCAATACGTTGAAAAATAATATGCTATGATATTAAAATGATAATGCAAAGTAAAAGGAAAGATTGAGTGTTATCACCTTTAATGACATGAACTAAAGGTAAATGGAAGAAGGAGTGAGCATGCAAGCCTTCAAAGACCAAAATTGTTGCAATAATGAAGAGAGTAAACCAACAAAGTATCAAATTACAACTTCAATGGAGATGGTAGAGCTTGATGGAGCTGAAAGTGAGTCAAGAGAGTTTCCCAAAGTGTGAGGATGATCAAGGGGCATGAAAGAATGAATGAGATAGGCATTTGAAAGGTGAAAATTGAGGCAAATGAGCTGTTTGAAGTCGATCCAAAGGGAAAAGAATTTACACTTCATGTCCAATTGAGGAGTGTAATACCTCTACAGATTCCAAAGGTAGGAACCCTATCAAGATGACAACACACTATTTAGACATATGTGCATCATGCTAACATCCTCCACAAAATATCCCCACCAACATGTAAAACAACTACCAAGTGGATAGTGGAAGGTAGTAGAAATATGAATTACATTATCAAACTTAATTCTCTTAGGTAGGAGGTAGCGTAAACGAGGAATTTCCAAGGGGGTGCAAATTCATGCCATTATAAAATCATATCAAAAATATTTTAAAGCTACCAAAAAAACATCTACACTATTGTTTAGTTACAACATAAGTTTGGTGATTATTTTAATCTAAATAAATAGATCTAATCATTAACCAAACAACATCCACAACCCTTGGGTATGATTTCACACCAAAATTAGGCTTGCAACCATACTAAAAATATGTTTGAATAGTCCAAAAATACAAATATACTTATCTTTTAATTAAAAAAGAACGCCAACTTTTGGCTATCGTAACCTTTTCATCCAAATACAAAATGTCATTTTTTGAAATTATACTATTTTCTAAGAGTAATTCAAACATATAATCCTTTTTCAATTTGTATGAAATATGAGGTCTTTTTTGAGGCTCGAAATAGTCCTAAAATAAACATTTATGTTTGTGTTTTCAGTTAGAACACATAGATATACTAATAGGGGGGGGTGAATCGGTATATCCCTCAAATCAATTTAATTTCAACTTATCAATCAAAACCCAAAATTTCCTTAATTAGATAACACATTCAAAGCAAGAGCACAAAACCATAACACTAGATATACGTGGAAAACCCAACAAGGGAAAAACCATAGTGAGAAAATTTGCTTGGAGCTACTATCCATATCTAGCCTCACAAATGAATCAACAGTTACAATAGGGTTTAAGGTCTTTAGCCTAAGGAATTTTACAACTCCCTACTCACTTGAAAAATGAAGCTACAACCTCTTAATACAACTCTTTGAAGGAATAGATGACAAATCACAATCACACCACTTTTTTTTCCTTTAGTTCACTACCTTTAACACTTTTACACCACTCTACCTTTGGATCACTTCCTTTGGTATTCACACTTAAAATTTTTCCTTCGATTCATTGTCTCCAACACTCACTTACACAATTTAGTTGGCTTACTGCCTTCCACACACCACTTAAACTCTTCTACTTTTGGCTCATTGCCTCCAACATGCATAAAATACTTCACTGAAAATTTTCACACACTACTCTGCCTTTAGTGTATTTCTATCAAAAGATTATATTGATCACACATTTTCCACTTGTGCACCTTAATTGCACACTTAATATTACATTTATACCATCTACAAGCATAAAAAAGTTTCTCCTTGTCAGCCATTCTAAAACATATAAGCAATAAATATGCAACAACCATATTTGAGTCGACTTCAGTGCATATGCAGGAAAGGAAAATTCAATGCGGTCCAAGCCAAGAGATAAGCAGGACCTAATTCAAATCGTCATGTGTCCCTATGTTAGCACAAACCACAAAAACTTGGCGTAAACTTAGAACACTAAGTTGGCCCAAAAAACACTCAACCCTTAAAATATTAACTATAGACCATAAGTAGTGCCAAAGAAGCAAGATAGCAACACACAAATTAAATCACAAGCATCAAATGATATTCATGAATATTTCCATACTCTTCTTTCACAAATTCATGCATCATTATTTTGGCACAAGAAAAAAGGTACAAAACTATTATCTATCACAAACCAAATAAAACGTTTTTGAGATATGCTTTTGAAAGCTCATCTTGCGATACACTTCAACAATGAGAACTCAAGGAGAGTCAATAGATGAACATTATAAACACTTCCTCCAAAATACAAGACCAAAAAAGAAACTACAGAGAAATACATAGAATTTCTCATAACCTTCCAAGACTGCAACATAATCTACATGTTGCTTACTTGGGAAACTTCTATTGTAACATCTAAGATATGAAAACTGGAACACATATGATGAACAATTGACTTTTTCTAACCTTTAAACCATAGGGACAAATCAAAAAAAGTGGAAGGCAGAGTATTCTCTAGACCCTTTCAAAGCACCTTCCTAAGACATTGAATATAAGAGATTCTTCTATACAAATTACATCAATAGACAGTGAATACAAAATTCATAGAATCATATACACATTCATGAGTAACAAGAAACAACTATTATACAACTCATGAAATCTAACTTCATTCATTGTACTTAACATCCTAATTTCAACATATGCAACCAACCATACACTACCACTTTTATAACAACAGAGACAATCATCATAAAAAAACATCATATAGCTGACATCAATGACAACACCTGCAACATATTTGCAACAATATCCCCCTTTAGCATTGATGGAAACACCAACAAGAGGAATACCAAAGGGATATGCAATATCTTCCCCTTGCATAATCTTTTCTCTATCTTTCCCCCTTTTACATCAAGGAAAAAGGGCTAATTGATCTTTCCACAACATAAAAGCTCCCCCCATATGCTCAAGCTTTAGGATTCTTCTACTTGCTCCCCCTAAGAGGTAGCCTTCATTAATCTAGGGATAAAAGTGTGTCTTGAATTTCTCCCCTTGGACAGATGCACCAACTATGAATCTAGTTAGGAGGGGCAAGAACCCCTAGCTTCTATCTACGATACTCAAAGGCATCCTTTCAAAGTGCCTTTGTGAAGACATCTACAATTTGTTCCTTTGTGGGAACATACTCCAATCTTACTTCTTGGTCAACAAATTTCTCTCTTAAAAAATGATATCTAATAGATATGTTCTTTGTTCTAGCATGCATCATTGGATTCTTTGATATATTGATGGCTCTTATATTATCACACAAAATTGGAATGGAATCATCATACATCACCTTGATGTCCTTCAAGGTTTGATTTATCCACATTACTTGAGTGCAACAAGATGTTGAAACAATATATTCTACTTTTTCTATTGATAAGGACACTGAGTCTTGCTTCTTACTAAACCAAGAGACCAATATGTCTCCTAAAAATAAAGCTCCACTTTTGGTACTCCTTTTTTCATCAACACTACTAGTCCAATCAACATCAGTATATGCTCTAAAGGAAAATTAATCACTCTTTTGGTACCACAATCCATAGTCTAGAGTGCTCTTCAAATATTTAAAAAATCCTTCTGATTGGATCGGCTTGAAACCTTGCAACCAAGAATTTTTTTTGCATTATATCAAGCCTTGAAGTATTTAAGTGTACAATAGGCTTCCAATCATAGGCCTATACAGATTTTGATCAGCCTTAAGTGACACATCATCCTTACTCAAATGGAAACTAGTTACCATTGGAGTACTCATTGGTTCTTCCATACCAAACTTCTTTAACATTTTCTTAACATACTTTGCTTCGGTGATAAAAATGCCATTATCTAACTAAACAATTTGAAGTTCAAGAAATAAGGACAACTCATCTAACATAGAAATTTAAAATTCCTTATGCATTTCTTCAACATACTTCTTACACATTTCATCATTTCCTCCCAATATTATATCATCAACATATACCAAAATAATTAGAATCATTTCATCCTCTACCTTGATGTACGAATTATTATCGATGGTACCTTTCTTGAATCCTTGCTGACATATGTACTTGTCCAACATTGCATACCAAGACTTGGGGGCTTGTTTGAGACCATAAAAATACTTCTTATGTCTACAAACCATTCCTAGATCTATTGGTAGCTAAAATCCATCAGGTTGTTCTATGTATACTTCTTCTAATTCACCATCCAGGAAGGAAAATTTCACGTCCATATGAGAAACTTTAAAATTCTTGTGCACAACAAATGCAAAATAATATTTTTATGGCCTCTATTCTTTCCACCAAAGTGAATGTTTCTTCAAATTCAATTCCTTCCAGTTGTGAATATCCTTTGCAAACCAATCTTTCTTTGTTCCTTACAACCTCTCCATATTCATTCATTTTTTTCTTGAACACCCACTTTGTTTGAATTAAATTCTTGTCTAAAAGACTTGGAATCAGTTTCCAAGTCTAATTCTTCTCAATATGATTTATCTCTTCTTCCATAGCTTGAATCCATCCTCCATCTTGGCTAGCATCAACAAAATTCTTTGTCTCTATTCTTGATAAGAGAAAAAAATAGCTCTTCATTTTATTTTACAAACCGTCTTCTTGTCTAAACTACTTCATTCTTATCTCCAATGATCTAATCTTCTAAATGATTCCTCTAAACATACTTGGTAGGAGTCTTGGGGACTTTCTCCTAAGCTTGGAATTATTTTCAACAACTTCTTCTTCCTCTCTATAGGTAGATTCATCAGTCCAATAGTCTTCTTTCTCATGTGTACATTGATGAAATTCTTCATCCACTCTAACATTTACACTTTCGACCACCTTCCTCAATATTTTATTGTAACATTTATAGGCTTTTATTCTGGTTGAATACCCAAGAAAGGTTCCTTCATTTTATCTTGAATCAAACTTCCCCAATCCTTCTCCATCTCTCTTGATAAAACATCTTCCAAAAATTCTAAAATATTTGATAGTTGTTGGTATCCCATACCATAGCTCATAGGGAGTTTTGGTACTGTCCACCCTTACTTTACCTCTATTGAGAATGTAGATAGTAGTATGAATTGCTTCCTTCCAATACACATTAGGAAATTTGGCTTCATTTAACATTTTTCTTTCCATTTCTTGAACAATCATGTTCTTTCTTTTCACTACTCCATTTTGTTGAAGAGTTCTAGTAGCAAAATAATGCCTCCTTATCCCATGCCCTTCAAAAAAAAATCAAACTCACTTGATGTGAACTCACCACATCTATCCAACCTTAGAAACTTGATTCTAGCATTCATTTCATTCTCAACCATTGACTTAAAGATATTATATTTACTAAAACCTTTTGATTTTTTTAAGAATATAACCCATGTCATTCTAGAGAAATCATCAATAAGTAACATGAAATACCCTTCACTTGGAAGAATATTTGTTCTGGTAGGTCCACACATAATAGTATGAATTAGCTCTAGAGGTCTAGTAGTAGAATACTCTTTAGTTTTGAACTTTATCCTTGTCTTCTTCCCAGTTTGACATTCTCTACACATGGTACTTGTAGGCTTGATAATTCTTGGCATGTATCTTACTGCATGCATGGAGCTGATCTTCACAATGTTATCAAAGTTGATGTTTCCCATCTCTTATTCCATAGCTAGCATTCATTTTTCTTTCCTAGAATACAACTTCTATTCACACCCTTAAGGTTGTATAAGTTTCATTTAGTCCTTGAACCTTCTACCACCAATCTTCTAGACTTTTTTTTTCACATCCTTGCTCATTAAATAAGAGAGTGTATCCTTTTTACGTGCATTTGAATTACACTAATAAGATTGTTCTTGATATCTTCATAAAAAAACATCTCCATTCTTGGATTTTCCATCAATACTTATAGTACCTTTTCCACAGATCTTTGCTAATGAGTTATCTCCAAACTTTGCTTAACCTCCATTCCATTTCACCAACTTGATGAAATTACTTTTGTCACCAATCATGTGACTTGAACACCCCCTATCAATTATCTAGAGATTTTATTGTCCCTAAGCATGAAATATTGTTTGAACAATCATTGAATTTTCTTTTCTTTATTCCTTGACTTGCTCAACATCATTTGTCTTTTGAATTTTTGATTTTGTAAAATCACTTTTAATTTTTTTTTTCTATATGCCAATTTTTTTTGTAGATCTGACATGTCATATTGACATCCACCATAGAAGCAATAGAATGTATACTCACAAAATTTATTCTATTCCTTTTAGATTTGCACTCTATAGCTTTATGTCCATATGTATTGCAAATGAAATAGTAACCAAAAATACATGATTGAACTTGTTTGTGGAGGATCTACTTGCATGATGAGATCTTTCTTTAGGTTTGATATCAACTTCCTAACTTTTAGACATAGTTTTCTCTAACTCCCTTTTGAGTAACGAAATATTCTTCTCAATCATTTTACGTTATCTTATTTTGGCTTCAATCAAGGCCTTTTTCCTTTTGTTCTCTTTCCTTGTAAATATAGATCTTCAAGAGCAGTGAAAAATTCACCTTCAAAATCAACTTCACCTTCTTATTCTTCCATGTATCTTCTTGAACTTCTAGGCCATGAAAAGGGATTTATCTATGTCATCATCTTCTGATGTGTAGTGGTCTCCTTCATTTGTGGAGTAGTTTTCTTCTTTGGAGAGAAAGTTCTTAAAATTGTTCCTCTTTAAATCATTGCTTCTACTTTCACTTTCTTTAAAAGGAAATTTAGAAGCATAGTGACCAATTCTTCCTAAATTAAAGCATTTGAATGGTAATTTAAATTTGCACTTTCTTAATCCTTTCTTTATCTTTCTCACAAAGTTTGCCTCTTCATCATAATCACTAGGTGATCTAGAGGCTTCTTCTTTCTTCACAACTTTGAATGCAACTTATCTTTTGTGTATACTTTGAAATTCATTTCTCATATCATAGGTTATGAGAGATCCAAACAACTCTTCCACGGTAAGATTATTCAAATCCTCTGCCTCTTCAATTGTAGAAACTTTTGAGTCAAACCTCTAGGGGAGAGTCCTATGAACTTTCTTTACCATTGTAGAGTCAATTATGTCATCTCCCAAACCTCTGATTCTATTCATAGCTTCATCTACCTAGAGCAAATAGTTAACTATGTTCTCTTCTTCTTTCAGCTTCATATTCTCAAACAATGTTTGAAAAGATTGCAGCTTTGCTTGCTTCACTCTATCATTTCCTTCATAGAGATTCTTGAGATTATCCCATATCTCCTTTATAGTCTTGCATTGCACCACTTTGAAAAATTCAAAATTTTCCAACCCACTTAGGGTAACATTATTTTCTTTAGCGTTATTATCATGAGTCTTTTTTACATTTGGATTAGTCATAAGATGAGAAGGTTCAACATAATCATCTTTGGTAACTCTCAAAACATCATAACCAAGTGATGTAAGATAGGCATCCATCCTTATACTCTAGAAAACATAGTTGATTTCATCAAATTGCGGTGCCTTAGAAGATGACTCCTTCTGAGCCATGTGTTCTAAACCAAGATCTACCTTCATCTATTAGGCTTCACCAAGGAACTCCACTTTGATACCAATTGTTAGAACACACAAATATAATGAGAGGGTGGTGAATCGATATATCCATCAAATCGATTTAATTTAAACTTATCAATTAAAACCTAAAACTACCTCAATCAAATAACACATTCAAAGCAAGAGCACAAAACCATAACAAAAATTATATGTGGAAAACCCAATAAGGAAAAAACCACAATGAGAAAAGCTACTTGGAGCTACTATCCAAATCGAACCCCACAAATGAATCAAAATTTATAATAGGGTTTAAGGTCTTTAACTTAAGGAAGCTTACACCTCCCTACTCACTTAAAAAATGAGGTTACAACCTTTAAATACATCTCTTTGAAGAAAAAAATGATAAATCACAACCACAACACTTTTGCTACCTCTGTCTCATTGCCTTCAACACTTTTACATCACTCTACCTTTGGCTCACTACCTCCGGTATTCAAAATTTCACTTCTACCTCTGGTTCACTACATCCAACATTCACTTACAAAATTTGGTCGGCTCATTTCCTTCCAGACACCACCTAAAATATTATGCTTTTGGCTCACTGTCTCTAGCATGCATAAAACACTTCATTGAAAATTCACACACCACTCTGCCTTTAGCATATTACTGTCAACAAATTACATTGATCACATATTTAAAATTTATACACCTTGATCACACACTTGATCTTACATTTATAATATCCACAAGCATAAATTTTTTTCTCCTTGTTGGCCACCCTGAAAGGTATCAACATGAAATATACAATGACCATATTTGAGTTCAACTTCAACATTTCTGTAGGAAATGGTTATGGAGTCCAATCCAAGAGATAAGAAAGATTGAATTCAAATCTTCAATACCTATGCATGCATGCCACAAAAAAATTGTGCAAACAATTTAGAACACTAAGTTGGTCCAACAAACACTTAACCCTTGAAATATTAACTTCAAACCATAAGCGGCATCGAAGAATAAATATAGAAACATGTGGATTACATCACAAGAATCAAATGATATTCATGAATATTTCCATTCCCTTCTTTCACAACTTCATGCATCATTATGATGTCGCAAGAAAATAGATACAAATCCAATATCTATCACAAATCCAAACAACACAGTCTTGAGATATAACTTTGAAAACTTATCTTACGGTACACTTTAGTAATGGAAACTTGAGGAGAATCAATAGATGAACATTACAAACACTTCCTCCAAATTACAAGACCGCAAAAGAAACAGTAGATAAATGCAAAGAATTTCTCATAACCTTCCAAGATTGCCACAACACAATCTATGATAGTAATTAGGGGAGTTCCTAAAACCACACAACACAATCTCAACCAAAACCACAACTTATCAGATCACCAATCCTTCAAATCCTCTCTATCTCATTAGATTCTCTCAATTCCTTGTAGCATTACAAATTGACTCAATTAGGTATATCTTTTAGAGAAGGTCTTCTCAATTCAAGATTAGAAACTTTTCAAGGACCCATTAGGGTACACAAAAACATATCAACAAGCCACAATAGGTTTCTTTGAAACATCTTTCTCAAAATAGGTTTTCTATGCCAAATAGACCTCAAATTAGGCCTATTTTACAAAGATTCTTGTCTTAAAAATTTCCACCAACCTCTAAAACTAGTAGGGAAACACTACCAAGTGTCCAAACCTATAATTTCACCATTTTTTTATAGAAACACTCACTCCAAAGAGCCAAAACCATAAGCCCTATTTTCTTGCCAAAACTTAGGGTTTTATTGAAAAACACATTACCAGGCCTTATCTAAAATTTCCACCACATAAAAAAATTTCAATTACCTCTACACATGCTTATCCCATCAAGAAATAATGCTTCCCCAAATTATTTCACTCTTTACGATACCTAAACCTCACTATTTCACTTGGAAAACTCAATTTTCCACTCTAGAGCTTCATTCCCAACACAACACTTGACCTCCCTTGCACTAAAACAACATGGACACACCTAAAAATAATAGAATCCACTCATTCCATTGAGGCACAGTCTTCATATAAGGTGGAATGGTTCCATTTTGAATTTTAACTCAACAAAACCCTTAAAACTATTCTACACAGGCAGTTTTAGAAAATCAACTCAATCTACCACCAATTTGAATGATAGACCCTCAAACCTATTGAAAAAAAAAGTTGATTCAAGCCAAAAATTAATTCAAATAAGTTTATGAACAATTATCTACTGTATGGGTCCATACAAGTCTAAGGAAGAATGAAATTACAAAAAATCTGTAATAAAACAAGGGTTTCTTTATTTATCTTGCTTCAAAACTTCAAGATCAAACTTACATCGATGCCTTACATCATATTTATATTTTTTCCCTCCTAAAATAACCATCCCAATGCCAAAAAAACTAACTTTTGAAATGCCCGACAATTAGGAAACCACAAAATCTACTTTTTGCAACTTTTAAGCAATTTTACATCTTTTTTACTCAACATGACAACTTTTCAATACCTTTGCAATTTCAACATTATTGACCTTCTAAACCCCTAAAAACCATCTAATAAGACTCAATACATTAATAAATGGCCTCCTAGACCTTATTTAAACAAAAAGACACCAAATCCTAAAGTCTACTCAACTTCAACTTAGATAGACAAAATTTCCCCAAAGGTGCTCCTGCACTAATCTACATGTTGCTTACTCAGGAAAATTCTATGATAACATCTAAGATCTAAAAATTGGGACACATATGTTGAACACTTGACTTTTTCTAACCTTTAAATCATAGGGCCAAATTACAAAAAGTGGAAGAATGTAGAGCATTCTCCAGAGCTTTTCAGAGAATCTTCCTAAGCCACTAACTATAAGAGATTCTTTTATACAAATTATAGCAAAAATAATGAATACAAATTTCATAGAATCATATACACATTCATGAATAGAATGAGACAATTTTTATAACAACTCATGACATATAGCTTCATTCATTATACTTAACATCTCGATAGCAACATATGCAACCAACCACAGACTGTCACTTTTCTAACAATATAGACAACCATCATCAACAAATAGTTGACATCAATGACAAACAAAAAACTCCATACTATTGAAATCAATGAAAACAACTGCAACATTTTCCAAATTGATGAAAAGTAATAAAAAATCATCGTTAAACAACACATGAATAAAATATTCTTCCCCAATAATTTGCATGAAGCTACAAAAAACCTTCAATGAATCTTATACCATTTATACTAAAAATTCAACACCTAGAGAAACCTATAGTTGAATTGTAGCAACTTGTTTCACACTTGTATGAGCCTATTATATGCCTACAACAAACTATAGGTAACCTATCATAGCCTATTTAACACTTGTAGTCAACTATTAAATACCTATAGAAACCTATAGATAAAGTATAACATACTCACAACTATGTCTAGTTCTTAAATAAAAAATGTAACATTCTTTTAGAAACCTTTTGATTAAACATGTTTGGAGAAAAACCTCTAGAAAAAATAACCTAAAATAAAGAAAATTGATTATTTATTTAAAACATAACTTACTATTTTTTAGTGATACATATTTTCTCGTAAAATTGGATACCCTTGCATCAAGTTTCATTGTAAATGTGTAACCAAAACTCTAATGAAATATTCTCTTTGCAAGGATATATTTAGATTTTATGAAGTCTTCAAGGTTTATTCATCAAATCTCTAGTTATATTTCTAGACCATATCTCTTGAGAAATATTCAAGTTATTTGGTAGAAACAATGTTTAAATGAATCTATTTTTAACATAATCAAGATCCAATTTGAAACCATCAGGATCATAATTGATGTGTGATTCATGTGAATTTCCTCGTAGAGTGGCTATAAATATGATGCTATTGTATGCATAATCATTTAGATTATTCACATGATAAGTTATCTCACATCCCTTCTAGAATCTAGTGGAATCATCTTCTCATGTAAATTTCCTATTAGTAAGCAATGCGCCATAATATATCATCTACTGTAACTACAACTATAGTATTATGTTCCATACTATATCTACTAATGTAGCTACCACTATAGTATCATGTTATAGACTATATATACTCATTATATCTTGATCTAACTACTTTATCAATAGATCCAATTGAACATAATAAAATAATGAAAATTCTTTAAGCTCAAATACTATCCTAGCAATTTTTTGATGTAATAGTTAGTTTAGAATGCACTATACCATTCAAGATTTGGATACACATTTATCCATCCAAGATCAATGGGATTCAATGAAAGTATATGAGAGATTAAATATGAGAAACTAATTCCATTCTATCAAAGGATGTAAAATTGACCCAATATGATTATAATGAATTTTAGATAGATTATAATGAGAATCCCTTGGTTATATAGGTTAAGGTGAGATATAAGATTACATAATATTATGAAATGTGTCTTAATATTATGACTTGAGACATAAGTTGATAAGTATCCTATGTGTAACCTAAGTAAACTTAAGTAACTAGTGTGAATAGGACCTATATGGTAAACCAATTTAGTAAAACACCTTGTTCACACCAACACCACCTTTAAGTGAAACTTAGGAAGAATATGACACAATGATGTAAGGATGGGTCCCACCTCCAAATAAATTTTAGGTACCCATATACAAATAAATATCTCAAAAATATAGTAAAGGTGAAAATCCCATTGGAAGAAACCCCTCTCCAAAAGATAAAAAATAAAAAGTGCTCTTTACAATAATGAGAAGAACAAAACCTCATGTGAGGTAAAAATTCCCCTTGTGTGGAGAAATAAAATAGGATCTAATTGTTTCCTCACAACATATCAATAAAATGATATAAATCCATAAGATTTAACATCAAAGAGGAGATGTTCATATCTTCAATAGTTTCCTCCAAGTCTAAAATATAGGAATCACAAAATAAACCTAAAATGTTCAAGTACTCATCCCAAGAGCTATATTTAGAAGATAATGAATAACTTACTACATTGAATAATTAGAAGCCATGGCTATAGACATAGTAGTCTCATAAGAAGAATAGTATATTGAGGAGATGAAATGGTAGAACATGTCTCTAGAACTTTAGTATATGAAAGAACAACAAGATTCAAATGACCATACTATATCTCCTAAAAAATGTCTACAATCATCATAAATTGAAGGAGAAATAGGCATGTAAAATATGAGAAGGTTTATATGCAATATTAATTATCAACATCCTCAACTGCAATAATATATATTATGCAAATCTCAAATAATGATTGAATTTCCAATGTGAAATCAACACTTTTTCCTGCTTCACCATGTTTGATCCAATATATAGATATAATATTGGTTGACAATGATGGAATGCAAATAACATAATTTAATGATATTTCATCTATGTTAATAGATCCTTTCCCACAAAAAATCACATATGTGTTGCTAGCCATTAGTATGTGTGGTGATGAATTTGACTCAAATAAAGAGAACATACTTTTTGATGAATCCGTGTGATGATAAAATCCAAAATCAAGTATCCATATTTATGTCTTAGAATCCATAATTTCAAATTTTGATTACCCCTAATATTTTTCCAAATTTGAATAAAAAGAAGATGATGAACCCCTTGACATAGTTAAAGGAAATTGATTTGATTATTCTTAAGAGCATGCATCAACCCTTTAATATATTTTGAATAACATTGAAGTTCATCATGCCTTGATTTATTTAAATATACACATTTGGGATTATCCTTGTTAAATAATTTTCCTTGAGAGGGAGAGGATTTAACATATTTGTGTAACTCTTTCTTTTTATTGTTTTATTTGTTTTTAGGATTCTTTATTTCTTTATGTACCTTAGGCTCACTTGCCACCAATGCTTGTGGTTTAAAAGAATTAATGAGACCCATTTGAACTAACTTCACTTCCTATTGGATTATAATATTTGAACATTCATCAAAAGTAGGCTCAAAATATACAAGTCTCATAGAAATCCAATGGATATGAAAGTTAGAAAAAAAGATTGAATATTCAATACCAATCTTGGATAACACTTTTATAATCAATTGTAAATTATATTTATTAATCTTCGAATCCTTTAATTGTTTTCTTAGTTTCTTAGTATTGGAGATACAGTCTTGTATGCTTTTAGGATCAAAATTTATAAAATCATTATCCATTTGATATCTCCTAATCTTGTTAGTTTTACCATCTCTATTTTAAATTGTCTCCCAAGCCTCCTTATGTGTTTTTATGATTCAAGATAAAACTACAAAAAAAGGAATAGGGAAAAAATGCATCCAAGTGTTTTCTCATGGTTTATCTTCGACATTTCCTTTGCACTAGCATTAGTGGGCTCAAGAATAGTTTATTTTAGATATCCAAGATAACCTTTTCTATAATGTACCTAACATGTAATTTTAACAAGAGATTGATTTATAGATTGTGTTCAATACACATCAAAATATGAACACAAAGATAATACTCCAATATATCGATAAACTTTAGAATCTCATTCGCATATATGATATATCAATTACAACTCACAACAATGATCTAGAATGATATACAAGGTTACCAAAAATCAATGGTATTACTAAATTTCCTTATAGATTCCTTGAATCTCAGATACAATCTCTGAATGAGAATTCCCTCAACAACCAAAGGGGTTTCGTCCTCTGATCCTAGTAATCACTGGGTTTTCGTCCAATAATCACAAACTTCTATGGGTTTTCATTCATAGAAGGAATTAGAACACAAGTGTCTCGACATATAGAAAAATGATATAATAATTTGATGCCTATTACATGAATTTACTCCCTACATTTATATACTAACAATTCCCCTTAAGGAATAAGTTGGCCTTGAGCCAAAATGGTGCTAAGCCCAAAATTTGAATTTCACACGCTACACTGGGTCGGCCTTAAGGAAAAAGTAGATTCTTTTGGAATTAACATGCTACCCTATAGGCCTATCCAAATGATTCACTAGACCTTTAAATCTTCTTGAAAATTCACAATTGATTCCACATGATCCAGAGGTGTCTTATCCATTATGCCTGTTGAAGTAGATGCTAGTTTCCTTACACAATCATCTTCTGATAGCCATATATTTCCTATACCAAATCCATTTCCCTTGAGATTTTGATATGATGTGTAGGTGTCATTGTAGATGCTATGTTACAAACCACAAGTCGAAATGCTCTCTTGTAGAGGAATGCAGAGGGATTCTGAAAGCGATTTACTTTGGTACAATGAGAATAAACTGGCGATCTTCTAATGGCGATATAATTTTGGTATATGACCCTTTTTCTATGGGATTTAGATATGATGTGTGATTGTTATTATAGATGTTACATTCCAAACCACAAGTTAGGATGTGCTCCTACAGAGGTATGTAGAGGGATTCTTGGATTCTGCCCTTTAGTTGATTCCCTAGAAAAGGGGACCTGAAATTTTCCCATTAGATAGTTCTATATTGATTGTCTTTATGAAGCATAATTATATGGATCTAGGAGTTCAATTTGAGTTTTCTCCATTACAAGAACACACAACAATGAAATGAAAGAAATCAATCACCACAATATTACCCCCCAAATTTACTTAATCAAAGATCCCCCTCAATATTATATGATGTTGGAAATTTATACTTAGTGCAATTATAGACGTCACTTTCCAAAATAGTGAAGTCATCTTGATCTTAGTACATTATAGATGCTAATTTTGACCATAGAATTTAATAAATTTGTTTTTGATATAATGAGAACAATTTCATCATACTAATGTAAAGTACATTAAAATTATGCACCTTTTAAAATTGTACCAAAAAAATATTATTTTATGAACCCAAACAAAATCTTGAAAGTTTCCAAAATAAGAACTAATCAAATAACATATGTGATAATCTCTAATTTATAAAAAAATTAGACATCGAAATTAAAAAATATCTATACTAGTGCAAAGCTCGTGATATTCTACTCCAAATAGAAAAATTCTCACATAAGGGATTGTGTATGACTAAGAATGGAGTGTCAAATCCCAAATGCTAATGGAGTAGGGGGGCTAGTTTAGGGTGAAGGGATATTGACGTCATATTAATGTAGTGCTAATGTTAGTAATTTGGACTTGAAAAAATATCCCCCCCTTTTACCGAAATATTCTATATAGCTCAAAACGGTTGATGGAATTATCAAAACTACCTTTCTAAACTAATAACCATCATTTAGAATTGAAAACAACCATTG
>VDFB02000363.1:27368090-27389625 GCA_007258455.2 Sequoia sempervirens
CAATAATCCATTTTTCTATGGTACAATAGCCTAAGTATAATTAAGTAACTACCATGAATAAGACCTAGATGGTGAACTAGTTAGGTAAAACAAACTATTCATGTGCACCAATATTTGATCAACCAACTTATTGAATACTTGTTTTTTTGTAAACTATACTTGTTCTACTTGATGTATTAAACTATAATTTATATCTTCTAATGTTCCTTGGTTATACTAAAATGTCTGTGATATATATTTTTTATTGTATGGTGTCATTGAGGCCATGACTAGAAAATTTATTATTTTTTAAGAACATAACTTACTAATATTTTGGTGATACATGATTATTCATTAACTTGGGTACTGTTGTCACATGAAATTGCACCTTGCTGAGCACGAAGCTCAACATTCCAATGACACAATGGAAATGACCTCAAGGTGTGGGACCTTTGTGCGTACGAGGTTGAATCTTCAGAGAAGGCTGGCTTCCTTTTTCAATTCTAATGTAAAGTGTTGGTCTAACCCAACACATGCAAACCTACCACTAATAGCTCATGAGGAAAAGTGGAGAAGGAGAACATGGAAGGGAAAATGGAGGTGATACACACAGATGGAAAAGTTACTAATTCCTAACTTAGACTATACAATACATCATTAAAGAGGGACCGAAAGACTCACACAATTCTTTGTTAGGTTGATTTCAGGGGCATACAAGAAGGTTAGGGTTTGACAAGTGCTAGAAGGAAAGCAAGGTTTCTCAAACTAGCAATTGTAAACCCTGTAACACAAACATACATGCATGAAAATTCAATAAACACTCAAATATGAAGGTAATAACTTACTCAAACACAAAAGAGATAAGAAGAAGAAAGCTTGATCAATTTCAATAACATAGAGGCAAAAAGCCAATCTTTACAATGGTAGAGTGTGAAATACATTTTGCAAAATAAAAATCCTAGAGGAGCTAGAAGAAGAACCTTGAAAATGAATACATTTTTTTTCCTTTATAGATTAGGCATAAATAAGAAACAAAAACCAAACCCTAACCCTAACTAGGGTTAGCAATGAATCCTGTGGCATGAAGATTTGAGAAATTGTGTGAAAATCATGACTAAGGCATAGATCCACCAAGAAGTTAACAAAGAAGAATAAATGGGCATGGGAACCCATGAAATCTACTTGCAAAAGGTGAGGGGAGCAATGAATATCATCCTTGAAGCCTAGGAAATTAGATCTAGTAGCTCAAAAGTCAAATCGAGCCTAAAAAATGTTGCCCAAAAAAATGCCAAAATGCAGGAAGGTTAGGGTGTTGAGCTTGAAAAATCACATTTAAAACCATGAAAAAATGGCTCGGAGCCCATGTGTCATCATCAAGGGTCAGGTGTCGGGCCATTGGAGGTTGGGTGTTGGGCATACATCTTGCAACAAACTTCATATATTGAGCCATTAGAGATCAGGCATTGAACATTGGGTTGTCGACTTGCTGCATACCAAAGGAAGAAGAGAGAAGGAAGGAAATTGCGAAGTGAAAGGAAAGATTGGGGTAAGAGAGAAGGCTTACCTTTGAAATTCGAAGTAAGGAGGAAGCCTTACCTTTGAAAATCAAAGTATTCAACACTTCGTCAAATTCAAGAGAAAATAGGGAAAGTGAGAAGGAAAGAAGGAGAAGGTAAATGATGAAGACTTCATAGGTCGGGAGGAAGGCCTATGCTTCATGAAGTGAAAATGGTAAGAGGGAAGAGGTAAGGGCGAAGGATGAAGGACAAAAGGAGAAAGGAAAAATGAACAAGGAGAGGGATTGGTAAGGGGTAAAGGGTAAGACCGAAGGTCAACACTTGAAATACTTAGAAGAAAAATGGGAAGGAAGGGAAGAAGGAGAAGAGCGATGAAGAGAGCATGCAAGGTAAGCGAGTAAGAGACAACCTAGAAACTTGAAATTTTGGGACTTAGCAAAATCTAAGAAAATTAAAGGAAAACTGATGCAAGATGGCCCATGTAGGATCTCTCAGATTGAATATCAATGATGGGTCATTAAAGGGGGGCATGAAATGTCAACAGGTACCTCTTGCATAAATTTATCATTGTAAATGTACAACCAAATCTCTAGTGAATCATTCTCTTTTAAAAAATGTGTCTATATTCTATGAAGTATTCATGGGTGATTTTTTGATTCTCTAGTGATATTTATGGACCATCTATCTTGGGAAATGATTAAATTCTCTAAGAGAAACAATTTTTACATATAGCTCTAGATAGTCAAATTATTATAGGATTTTATTTGATGTCATCAAGATCCTCCTTGAAACCATCAATAGCATACTACATATACAAATCATGTGTATGCCCTCTAAAGTGGATACAAATATGAGGATCTTGCATGCATCATCATTTATATTCTCAACATGCTAATTATCTAAATTCATCCTAGTATGTAGAAACTTCATCTTCTCGTATAATTTTCTTGAGCATAATAAATAATGCTTAAACTACCAATATATTATTTTGTGTCATAATATATCTACTCCTCAAAAGATCTTTGTATAATTACTCAGTCAATATATATAATTACACAATAAAAAATAAAATTAAAAATTCTAAGCTCAAATATTACCTTAAATTTTTTTGCTCAACCAACTTCTAGAATACTATTTCTATTAGTCTATGTGTATTCTACATATTGTCTTAAACTATACTTTACATATTCAACTATTTCTTAATTATCACTAAAATATGTCTAATAATTTTTACATTAGATGATGGTGTTGAGGCTATGTCCATAAATTGATTATTTATTTAAAATATAACTTATTGATATTTTTGGTAGCACATGATCATTCATTAACTTTCATAATTCTGCATCAAGTTTTCATTATAAATATACAACAAAAATATAATGAACCATTCTCTTTTCAAGGATATGTCTATGTGCTATGAAATATTTACAGCTAATCCTTTAAATATCTAGTTATATTTTTAAACTATCTCTCTTAGGAACTAACAAAATTATTTAGGAGCAACAATATTTGCATGCTATAGCATAAGACACTCAAATTATTGTAGATTTTTTTTCTTACATCATCAAGCTCATACTTGGTGTATGAATCATGTGTTTTTCCTCCTAGAGTGGCTACACATAAGAGGGTATTGGATGCATCATGATTTTCCTTCACATGTTAAGTTATCTCATGCGCTTTCCAGCATCTAGTGGCATCCTCTTTTCATATAAATTTCTTAACCATAGTAAGAAATGGTTTAACTATCATTATAGTATTATGTTCCATAGTATATGAATTTCTCAAAGGATATTAATCTAACTAATTAATTAATATATCTAATCACACACTAAAAATGATGTAAAGTCTCTACGCTCAAATATTACCTTAAAAATGTTTGATTAACCAACTTCTCGAGTACTAGATCTATTATGCTTTATTATTTTTGTACTTTTTCTTAAACTATATTTTACATATTATACTATTCGTTGGTTATCACTAAAAAGTTTCTATTGTTTTTTTTTTTTTGTATTAAAGGGTCGTGTTAATGGCATGAAAAAAAATCCATATAAATGTGTATAAACCAAAGTGTTTGAGCTTTAATGTGAATTTTATTGATGTTTAGTATAACTATTTTCTACCTAATTTCCTTTGTTCGCTCTTTGTGTAACCTCCAAACTAAAGTTTTACACACCTATGCGATATCTTATATCAATTCTTCATATTCTACACCATCTTATTTATTGTTCCTTTCTAGATCAATCTTCCTTTAACATTATGAGAGAAACTTCCTTAATTTAATTCCATTTATTCCTATGCTTTATCCACTCTATAATCAAATTATTACCTTTTATAACATCTTTTTTCTATCCTTGGGTCATGAACTAACCACTCCTTTCACTAAAGATCCAATTGCATGGGAGGAAGTACTCTATATTAAGAGTTTTATGTATTTTTAAATTAATAACTTGAACCATAAAGCTAATTATTTAAGAAACATGCAACTAGCTAGAGTAAGAAACTTATTCAAAGCTTATCAATTAAGTTATATTTAGCTAATAAAAAATGACATGCGTAGTATTAATAGCACTATTAAAAAAAGTATCCACTATGAGCATCTATGTTGTATCTATCTATTTTAAAATCATAGTGTTCTCTAGTATCCCCTTCATGACACTCAAGTACTTGGTAGTTCATTTCTCAATCCATGTTAAAAATTCATTGAACAAATATTTTGGTAATTCCACCCATAATTATTTATACAAGGGATCAAAATTCTATTTATCATATCATTCTCTAACATTTACTCCTATAGGAACCTCTCTTCTCAAAAATTCCTCAATATTACTAATAATGGATATCAAGGAGCACAACCAACTAGACCATCCTCAAAAAGTAGAATATAGATAATGAGAGGATCCTAATAATAAAAACATGGTGTTATCCATTCTCCTATGCATACATGACCAAATTATAAACATTTTAATACCTCATGTGTACTATCATATCTCCATGTATCACACAAATCATATTGAATAATTCATCCTCTACTACAACCTTTGAACTACAACCCTTGATAAAACAATAGAAAATAATTAATACATAGATTGAAAGAGTGAACAAATAATTCTATATTTATTTATAATATTAATAAATCATAAAATAACTATAATCATTGGTGATCTTTTGCAAGTGGCAGACCATTGGGGGCCTTAATATGCTTGTTGATATGTAGTTGGTTCCTACTATTTTTTTCTTGTCTTTGGTGTTTTCTGCTAGACCTTATTGTTTATGCTTTTTTTTTCTTTTTAGTTTTAATTCAGTCTCACTCCTGGTGAGACTTGATTTTTTCTCATTTCTTCCTATTTCATAATAGGTTTGGACCCTTTCCCATGTTTTATCTTAATCATACCTAGTGTGAATGGGTCAACTTAGAAAGGATGGTATGCTAACTATATGTGAAATAACCCTTTATAATAACATTACCTATCAAATAAGCTTACCTACTAGCTTGGATATCTCAATTTTTTAAAATTCATTCGATACTAGAGATTCATTTTGGATGTGCACTACCATAAAATAATTGGACATGTTGGTTTTACCAATATAATGAGAATACTCCAATGAAACTTGTATTGGCCTCATATGTATAGGGGAATTGTAAGTCATATCATGTCTTGCATTCCTTTTAGCATAAAAATACCTATAAATAGGAAGCTTGGGCTTTTGACCACTCTTTTGATTCTAACATAACCTTTAGAATTCATCGATGTGGAATTATTGAGTTGGTCACCTATGAAAAAGCATCATAATGAATTGGAATTTATTGTGGTAGGTACATTCTTAAATTTCACCATCATGATTGTTTGTAGGAAGAGCCTCATTATGTAAATTTTCATATGAATTTTCTTCACTCATATTTGGGTCCACTTTGGTTTATCAACATTCATTATTTCATGACCCATATTTTATTAATAATTTTTTATCAAATTCATGAGCAATATTAGATAAAAAATTATAAAGGTACTTAGCTACTCTCTCATGCATCTTGTGCACATCTATAATGGTACAAATATTTCATTTTTATGACAAGATCTATTACATCCAACATGTGTACAATACATATCTTCATAATTTTATTAGGAATAGACATTTCTTGACACATCTTGGGTTCCAACTACTAAAACTATTGACACATCCTACCATGCACTTTCCTCATTGGATATGTACACGTAAGAATTTGAGAAGTTAATAAGGGACACATTTTTTTATAGCTCTTCTAGGATGTACACTACTAACACAAGTGTTTAATAGGTACTTACACACCCAAAACAAAAAATTTAAATATCCTAGATAATCATTACATATCTCACACATTTTAGGTAGGTGGCCAAATTCATTTTCATGTTCAAAAAGGAATGATTCAAGGGGCCATTAAAATATTAATCCTCTACGCTATGATCCTTCTATTATTCTTTACATAGATGGTGATAATGCCTTCATTTTTTTTACCTTAAAAAATACTTAGTCTTACAACTTGTATTCACCTCATAACTACTTAAATTATTTCACCCACTCTACTTGATTCCATGACTATCCAAAATGATATGTAATTAGACCTTGTGAATCCATAGTTACCCATGAGGGAAAAAATAATGAACACCAAGTAGTTAATATTGACTAGTAGGTAGATTAGGCTAAGTGGTATGTTATTTAGAAATTGTATATTCATTTTTCTTTGTTCACTACCAATAGAATAAAAAAAATACTCTTTGATAAGGGATGGATTATCTAGGAACAACCTTATGTATCATATTTAGTATAATGATTTGTGCACTTATCTTCACTTAATGTATGGAACATAGTACTCTTGCATGCACACATTCCACCATCCTCAAACATCCACATATAATTCTCATGGTTCCATCATGCAAAAATTATTACACACATCTTGTCACCTTACACATGTTAGTTTCCAATCATACCACATAGAGGATTCACATCTACATATGTCACAATAAACACACTTGGAATCTAGTAGCCTCTATGACTAAAACAATACAAACTTGACACATTGGAATTTCTACATGTCTTTGTGATACAATTGACAGCATACAAGTTTGGAATAAGTCTTCTCCTTGTATACATAGTCATTGTAACATATGTGCATGGAAATTGTCAGCATATCCATGGAGCCTATTTTATGGCCTACTTATATAAATATATGCTTTACAAATTTTGTGAAGTAGAAGAGGCATAACAAGATTATCATCTTCCCTCTTTGTAGAATCATCTTATTCATCTTGAAGAGAAGTGTCAATACTTGCCAAAGGCTTTCCATATTTCATGTGTTTTATTTTACATATATGTTTCATTTGTGAATTATATGATCTTGTTACACTACTAGCTAATCTAGAAGACCATCGCACCCTATAACTTAGATCAATAATAAAATTTACACTTGGTTTAGATAGTTAAACATGGTCTCAGTTAAAACTATAGTGATAAAAAACAAAAGCTAACTTTTACATTTTCATATAAATTATAAAATAACATAAAAACTAACTAGACCTATCTCAATCAGTAATAAGAAATAACTTGGTTATTTTTTAGGGTTTTTGATATAATTTTTTTTTATAAAATATAATAATCCCTCTTTAGTATAACCCTTTCCTTCCTTAAGGTAGAATCTTATTTATGGGTATCTAGAATCTTATGGATGGGTATCTAGTGACTAAAAACCATTAATATGAACGGTAAAAGGTTATTTAGTTACTTGTCATTCCATTTTATTTTATTTCTTGATCCTTGAGTGAATGGAATCTTGGTTGTTATACAACTTATGATCTAATGGATCTTCAATACAAGACTAGTGAGACTTAATAGTATTATATCAAATAAAATAAAAAGGTAAAGTTTGACACATGAGAATCAAATAATTATATTCTACACATTTAAAAATTAAATAACACACATTAATATCATAAAACTAAACAAACAACACTATAAAATCACTTGAGTTTGACATAATATTAACACTATATTTATTTTATACTTATTTAATTTTGTCAACATCTGTAATAATATAATGTCAAAATATACATAAAATGACATCAAATATAAATTATAATAATTATTATTTTTAAATAAATAAATCTAATTTGATATTTATGTTAAATTCCTAACAAAACACACTATTCATAATTCCTTAGCTTTGAAAACCTCTCAAATAGAGTAATCTCTACTAGTAACATATTTAAATTAACTGTGCAAATTGAAGACTCTAATCACCTAAGTTTTTATAATTTTATTTTCATTAGATACTAATAA
This sequence comes from Sequoia sempervirens, assembly GCA_007258455.2. NCBI lineage: Eukaryota > Viridiplantae > Streptophyta > Pinopsida > Cupressales > Cupressaceae > Sequoia > Sequoia sempervirens. The sequence continues at coordinate 27,375,896 of VDFB02000363.1, forward strand.
TATTGACATGCTTTTATTCTTGATTTAGATAGAATAACACCCATTATTTAATATGAAAATTTTGTCATAGATCGTAAAGCTACTTAAGGCGAATGGGGCAATATATAATGCAAAGGTGGTAGTGGAGGCTGAAGAAACAAAGATATCCACATCACAATTAAAGTGGAGAAGTGAAATAATTTCTTTAAATGTAGTGTTGATTGCCACAGTTGCTTTTGCAGCACCCTTTGATATATTGGGAGAAGAACTACTAAGAGAATCTGAGTTGTATTCAGGTCCAAAGTATCAACGAATTTTTTATGTTTTTCTCTTCTATGTGTTTGTGATATCAGACACAATAGCTTTTGGTACTTCTATTGGGTTAGTGGTTCTCTTATTATTTGCAGTTTTTGGGAAGAAGGAAGATAGTCCTATGGTTGAAACTAGTTTTTTGGCAGTAATGGTAGCATTATTAGCATTGTTGGTAGCATTTGGTTCTGCAATAACCCTTGTTGTGGGATGAAAATATCTATGGTTAGCATTATCTGTGTGGTTTATGTTGTGTGTTGTTCCTTTGGCAGTAAGGGTAAGGACTTTTCATTCAAAACTCTACATTTTCATAGATAATAGATACTTCAACAAGTTCATATTAGAAGATCTTTTTGGGCTTATAGTTAGTTTGATTTGGTGGGTTCTTGATATAGTAAATACATTATATTGGTGGGGCATAATTTACCCAACAATTCAATGGGTTAGAAAATCTTGTAATGCCATTTGCTTGGCTATTTGTCATTGAGAATATATTTTTTAAATAATATTTTTCATAGTTTTTAGCTAAGTAATGGAGAATATATTAAATTTATTTATTACAATTTTAAAATTTTGTATTTTATAGATATTTAATTTATATTTTTATGTTACATCATCAAATTATTAGATAACATATTTTTAAATTTCTTTTTTTCTTTTATAGAGCATAAAATTTAATGCATTTGGATACCTAAAATACTATTATCATTCACTACTCAAAGTGATTAGGTACATGTAACTTGAAAATCACTCCAAAAATCTTAAAATAATGAGTTACAATGAAAATAGAGTCTAAAATTTGTATAGAGGTCTATAGTGATCACATATGGTTTTAAGGTATCCTAGAAACCTTATATTAAAACATGACTAAATTGGGTTATTACTAAAATGGAGAAGGAACATGGTATAATTATGTTAGTGAAAAATATGTGAGATGCTATATGGTGGTAGTTTCATTTTTATCATGAAGGTATTGTACATTTCATAATGGATTCATATGTTTCATGTTTAGAATTTGTTCATGACGTAAGTGATGGATTTTAATGTGTCAAAGTGAGCATGGGTTGGTGATGATTCTAGTGTAATGGAGGTTCTTTCTATGTCATAGTTTTTCCTAGATGTATACTATAATTTTTCTTAATAAAAATGATCAAGATAAGTAATAACTATAAATAGTATTTATTTGATTTCTTTGGAGTTTGGAATCCTTGATTCTAGCCTAACTTGATTTAAATTAGATAGTAAGCCATTATGATTATTTGTAACAACTATTTTCCTTTTATTTCTATTATAATGAACTACTTGCTTGAGTGCATAAGAAGTTAAGTACAATGGGACAAAATGCATATCTATAAGTTGTAGAGAAATTGGAAGTGTTCGAATATTATTTTTAAATGGTGATTAGTTTTTTTTTATAAAGGTGGTAGAGCCACAAAATTTTATTAAATTTCAAAATATTACAGAGATACAATATCAAGCTCCAAAAATACATGGAGTTACAAAAACAATAGGATAATTCTCTTGGTCCATAAGGAAGTACAAAACAAAGAACTGTTAGCATAAGTAGGATATTATCATCTTCACTAAAATAAAGAGAAGTTTACAAGTCCCACATAGAAATACAAAATTGGGGATGCAAAACAACAAAAGATTTTACTATTGTCTCATTGAGAGATACAAAATTAGAGGAGTCACATTTAAACCATCTTTCAGCTGATTAAGTCTTCATGTAACTATGAGTCTATAAATATTTTGGGGCTGAGAATACTCAAGATCGAGAACCAAAATTGAGCAAAAAGAAGAACCCAAATCTGAAGTAGTGAAAAACCATATCGAGAGAGGACTCCGAGAGGCCACCCGAGAAACCTGCACAATTTAAGATGATACCCAAGAAATTTCCAAACACAAACTTAACATGAAGCATAAAAAGAGTGTTAGTATCCAAAAGCAAGAAAATAGAGAACTAGGGCTTAAGTTCAAAATGCCCCCATGAGAAGAAGACCCTTTATGTTGAACTCTCTATAGAGGAAGCAATATTTGTAGGTGGAGGAGTTGTAGAACTCTCCTTAGAAGAAGCAATATCCACATGTGGCCAAAAGAAAGTGTCCTCATGAGGCTCAATTAGGGCATGCCTTATTAGAAGTTTGAATGCCTTGTAGAGCTCCATAATGGGATCACAGACTGAATTTACAAAGTGGTGTCTAAGACTTAAGAGCCAAATTTCAAATTCATGAGGGCAGTCATTTAATAGACCATGATCCATTGCATAGAGAAACCTTAAAAGGAATCTATCCAAGAGGAGGTGTTGTTTGTGGATAATGCCACCCACTGAGTTCAAGCTATGAAGGATGTCATAGCTCTCTAGGGCAGGTTGCAATGCAGAAAGGGGGAAAACATGTGGAAGCAAATAATTACCTACTAGAAATTTAACCATCTCCACACAATAGAGAACATCCATGAGGTTTGAAACAAACCTTGAAGCTAGCTCATAGGGTAATTCCATGCAATTTAATTTCATCCAGTTGAAGCCCAAAACCACTTGAATTGCATCAAGCACTTGCTTGCATTCAAAAGAAAAAGTCCTCAGTTTTTCCTCTATGAGAGGAGAATTTTACCAAATCTCATGGACTCTAGGAGGAACGAAGACCCTGAACAAGCTATCAATTTCTTGTTCAAACTGAGTATAAAGAGAAGACCATTGTGAGTTTAGCCACCAAAGAGTTGTGTTTATACAAATGAATTGGCCACCACAAAACATAGTCAAAGCCATCCACACATTTTCCATTACAAGTGAATTAAATTAGTGAACAAAACCTGTACCAACATCTGATCATAGAATGCCAAGTGCTAGAAAAAATACCCTGCTTTGGGAATGTTGGAGATATTTCATATTTCAAAAAATTGGTAAATTTGGCAATCCTCCAAAAAAGTGACTCCCAAAAGGCTTTGGTGATGTCCGTCAACAAGATAGAAATTTTGTTGGGGAATACCATCAAATCGAGAAGATAAATTTAGAGTCACCACAAGTGCCAAATTTGGCTTAAAGTACATTCCACTGCCATTTGAAAGAAAATAAAGATTACCATTTTTGCATTTAATGCCACATCCACAAAGGGACCATGGAGCCTTGGTAATTATTACCCAATTGAGATAAATTCTCTCATCATTGTTTTACTCCTACTAAATTTAGAACTTCACCATTGCACATAAAAAAAAGAGTATTCCCTTGCAAGTGAACGGTAGTGAAGAAGAAAAGCCACCAAATTTAAAATTTTGCTAAAATTTTAATCAAATGTACCTTAGCCTCCCAAGATCAAATAAAAAAATTTCATTAATGTTGAATCCACCAAAGGACCAAAATGTCCTTGAGAACATCTGCTCAAACACAACAAGTTTGTGTTGGGAGAAGCAAGACTAATAGAGAGTGACACCTATGTACAATACAAGCAACACATGACAAGTGCCAAATTTGACATAAAAGAATCATAAATGCAATAGATTGTGTGAAATTCATTTCCATGAGATCCACCTGTCATGCATCTTTTGTTTCATATACAAAAGAAGAAATGACTACAATTAAAACTTCCATAATCACCATAAACAGATTAATGAGCTGTCGAGGGAATTTAAACTGAAAAAATAAAAGCCTGAAAATACTAAAGAGTGGGGGCCCAATAAACACTTATTCATTTGAATTTTTGAAAGAGATTGTGAAAAAGCAAGCTAGACCCCTTAACTAAGAGGAACTCTAAAAAAATATATAATATTTCAACCAAATTCCCAAATTAGGATAAGAGATTTGTTAGTAGTATTGAAATTTCAAAAAATCAAGATTTTAAGAGTTTCTAAGACCACACTCCCTTGTGTAGAGAATTACTTATACTTAGTGGAATCATCAATTGCTTTATTGGCAAGAAGGTCCGCAAAAAGATTGATCTCTCTAAAGCAATGTGAAATTTGGAAGGTTGTAAAATTGTCAATTTGGAAGGTTGTTAAGATGTGGAACAAAATATAGTCCGAGCCCTTATTCCTTACTGTCAAGATCCCAAACATTGAATCTCCTTTAATCAAAATGTGGGAAATTGAAAACTTCTTGGTGAATTTCAAACCTAAAATTAAAGCTCTTAGCTAAAAAAATTTGTTGGTGTAGCTCAAAATCAATTCACAAACTACACCAATAAAATTCCCTTTCCAATCCCTTAATACTGCTACTATACTCATTTTTTCTGGGTTTCCTCTTGAAGCCCCATCAAAGTTTAATTTGAAAAAGTTTATGGGTGGTGGAGACCATTTCAAGGAATCCCTTTTTACTTTTGGTTCTTAAATGATACATAACCACAGCTCTTTGAATCTTCAAAAGGCTAATTTTTTTGAATGAGTGCATGTCCTAAAGAAAACTGTTTACATTGTGAGAATTTTTTAATAGGAGGAAGATGCTACTTCAGAAATTGAAATCCTAATCTTTGCAATACCTATGATAGAGGGGGGGGGGTTCTTTCTAAAAATTCTATTGATTCTTTTGAGCCATATATTCCAAATTATGATGGAAGGAAATATCTCCCATAAGCATTAAAAAGAAGAGGATTTAAAGAGAAATGGCCATGAAAGAAAATGTTGAAGAATAGACTTCTGCAAGGGGCTTGACCAACCAAATTTTTTCATTACCCAAGTCCAACAATGGTGTGCAAAATCACAACCAAGTAATAAATGATTTTCTGATTCATATGCATTTCCACACATGACACAAGTAAATAGAGGGGTAATTCCTAGCATATCTAATCTTAGCCCAATTAAATTTTTTTCTTTAATTTCCATCCATGTGAAAAAGCCCCTACTTTTGGGAGAACATTAGGACCCCAACATAGTCTAAAGGGCCATCGGTTCACCTGTTGACACAAGACTAAATAGTTATATCCATCTTTTACATTATATTGCCCTATTTTTTATTTTGTCCAAATGATATAATCTAACTTATTAGAAAAATATATTTGCCTCTTTGCAAGCTTTTCCTTTAGAGAAGTCTTAATCTGAGAAGGAACATGTAGGAAATCAAAAAAATTCCACTTAACAAAACTAGGATCCAAAGGATCCATTTCTAAATAATCGTGGACCTTGTCACCCCAACAAGCTTTAAGCAATGGTTCAATTTGAGTCTAGTCACCCAAATTCCTAAGGGGTTTGTGACCATTCCAAGCACCATCCCAAAAAAGGGCTTTTTCCCCATTATTAATGGTCTAGGAGAGATGAGGAAGGATGACATTTCTTCAAGAAGAAATAAAATTCCAAATTTTGGATCCCTTAGGAAGGTCCTTTTGGGTGAAAATTATTTCCCTTTCATGAGAGTCCAAATACTTGTGTTTCATTATTTGGCACCATTTTATTTTAGGTTTTGCATAAATTCTCCAAACCAATTTTGCACCTAGGGCTTTATTCTAAGAAATATGTCTCTTATTTCTACTCCACCCTTGGATTTTGGATTATAGATTGATTTCCAAGCTACCAATGGTAATTTATTTTTGGAAGTGATGAGGGTGCAACCCGAGACTTAGAAAATAACCCACAAATAAGAGAATAATTTTATTATTCAGAAAATGGAGCTTCTTACATGCAAAGGATATCAAATCCCAAGTTCTACAACACATGCAAGTTACAGAAAGCTACAGAATCACCCTTTCACAATATGCGAGTTGGTCCCCAAAAAGTTACCCAAAAATTAGAAACCAGCCCATAAATAGAGCTCCTCTTTAGTTTGGAGCCAAAACAACATTCAAATTTGAGTTTAGGCAGTTTGGTGCAGAAAAATTACAACTTGAAGTTCAAATTTCAAAAGAACATTTGCAATTGTATCTTCTAGAAAGTCGCCAACTTCAGGGGCCACTAACTTTGATCTGCTACTCCGATTCGCGAACCCGTTTGAATCGTTGGAAGGTCGAGTCAACAACATAGGTAAATCCGTGAGTTTGGGGCCGATCTAGGAACTCTAAGTGCCTCAAATCTAACTCAGAAGATTTTTAGGTGCAAATCTGGGCAACTAAAACTACAATATCTTTCAACCCAGGAATAGAAAATAAAAACCATAAATTGGAATTTCATTATGAAAAGGTATCCAAAGTAAAAACATCACAAAATGAGAAACTTGAAATTTAACTACTTTTTGGGTGATGCAAGATTGCCTTACACCCTTGGATGCTCCTGCATCGAGGAAGTTACATTTTTAGACATGTAAAGTCTTTAACTACTTTTTGTAGGAAATTCCCTTCCTCCTTTGAAAGATTCAGAATTGACATGAGATAGATTGGAAGAGAGAAAAGGATTGATTTGAGCAACACCAGTTTCCTAGCAAAGGTTAGCCATTTAGATTTCCAAATTAAAATCATGTTTCTCCTTTCACAAGAAAAAGGGAATGCCCAAGTATTTACATGGAAGAGAATCACATTGAAAGCCCCAAAATTTTTGAATTCAGGTTTTAACTACTAAGTCAACATTTAAAAAGTTTATTTTTTATTTTTCAAGATTGTAATGTTTTCTTGGGTATGTGTAGTAGTTTGAAATTATCCTTTTTATCACTTTGGCCTCTTCCATTGTAGCTTGTCCCAAAAGGAGTGTATCATCCACAAAAAGAGAGTGAGAAATTGGTCCAGGAAAAGGGAAAAATTGAACACCTTTCCATAACTTGTTGTTATGTGTTGCTATTATGAATTTGCTAAGCCCCTCATCCATTAGAATGAACAAGGAAGGGGAGAGGGGATCACCTTGACGTACTCCTTGCAGGGGAGAAAAAACACCATAGGGAGTGCCATTTATAATAATTAAAAATCATGCACCTGAAATGTAGGAATGTATCCACTTACACCAGTTGTTACTAAATCCTTTTTTTTTGAGAATTTCCATCAAGAATTCCTAGTTCACTCTATCATAAGCCTTTAACATATCTAATTTGAGAACCATTTCCAAAGATTTATCACACATAATTGAATGTTTTGCTTCATGAGCCAAGATGGCTCCTTTAGGAGTATCCTTCCCAGGGATAAATCCCCCTTGTTCTTCAAAAATGATTGAAGGGAGTAGTTTTGCAAGCCTAGAGGCTATATCTTTCGAAAAGATTTTGTACATTGAATTTCAAAGTGCTATCGGTCTAAAATCATTAAATGTTGAAGGATTAGATTTTTTGGTATGAAGGAAAGAAAGGTAGTGTTTAGATCCTTCAAAATATTTTTGTACCTCCTTGATTCTTCCAGGGCTAGTAAGACATCTTGCCCCACAAAATCCCAATTTTTTTGAATGAATAAGATCATGTTACCATCTAGGCCTAAGTTTTTTTACGTTTCCATTAAGAAGACCACTTTTTAAATTTCCTCCAAAGAGAAGGCAACCATTGGCATCTTGTTCTGATAAGGGGAAATCAAAGAAGGGATATTATTTATTATCGAGTTGTTCTCAAAATATTGGTGAGCTATCTTTGAAGCCAATAAGTTTTTGAAGTAGGAGAAACTTCAAAGGCCATTTCCTTTTTTGAACTAAGGAGTTCCCAGGAGGAGGAAGATTGAAAATATTCCATTGGATTGATGACAAAGCTTAGTGAGGCATGAAAAGATTCATGTTTTGTCACCTTATTTTAGCTAGATATCTCTAGACATCTATCTCCAGTAGCATTCCTTGGGGGCGAGAACCATATCTAGTTCTGCTTTAGGAGTTTCTCTTTGTTAAAAGTCATTTTTCCATTCCACTTTGTAGTACTGTATATATATTAGAAAGTTTTGATTCTATACGCTATTTCTCAATAAATATATTTTTTTAAGTGACTTTTCTTATTCCAATCCTTTATCTTATTCTTCAATTATTGCAAATTTTACTTAAGCTGAAACATCCTTGTTCCATTGAAAAAAGGGGAGTTCAACCACCAGTCCTTTACTAGATTGATAAAATTTATTTCTTGAAACTACATTACTTCTAGTTTAAAGGAACTTTTGGTGATTCCCCTATCTTTGAGGATTAAAAGAGAGATCGGGAAGTGATCTGATCCAGTTAAAGTATGAATGATTGAGGAGAAATCCCAAGAGGTTGACAAGCAGTTATTAGAAATCAAGAAGTGGTCAAGTTTTTTTGCAATTTGAGAGAAATATTTCCTTTTGTTTGTCCACGTGAATGTGCCATTTTTTATAGGGAAATCACAGAAATTGTTGGACATGATGAAATTATTAAAATCATTCATTTCCACTACTGGTGGGGTTATACCACCTTGTTTCTCTGAGATGTTTCTTACTACATTGAAGCCCCCCATCGAGATCTTGTAAGTATTTTTACCAAAAGCAGAGTTGAGTGAAATTTTCTTCTAGACTTGTCTCTTTCCAAATATGGTGCATGGGCCATAGATATTATAGAGCCAAAAAGCAATTTCTTTTCTTAAACAGATAACCAATGCTCTTATCTAGTTAGCTTTTACTTCAAACTGGTCTATTCTAACATATAGTTTATTCCACGAGATTGCGAAGCCCCTAGAAGAACCCATAGCTGGAGAGACAATAAAATCCCAATCATGCCAAGCACCAAAAAGCTCTGAAACAGCTTGTGATGATAACTTTGTTTCCTATTAGAGAAAAAATTCAGAGAGTTCCAAATAATTCACGCTTTATTAAACGTCTTTTGCTAGGGTAATTTAAGCCCCTAACATTCCAAGATAGGATCCTCATTGAGCTCGAGGAGAGATACCATCTCTCCTCATTTTCATGATTCTTTCTGAGGACTTGTTCCCCAGAGTTGAATCACACTATGTTGGTTGAGAAGGGGAACTTCACCTTCACTCTTCTTGGAAGCTTAGCAAAGATTCATTTCTAGGGTAGTTTGAATCCTTGCAAATATCTCCAAATTGGTTTTTTCCTTATTTGACTTACATCCACACTTACTTTTAGGTGTGACAAGGGCCTTAAAGTCAGATTCAGATTGGGAGATAGGCGGGGATGAGAAGAGGTCAGATGAAGAAGCTTCAAAATTAGCCAAGAGAGGAGGGACTTGTTCTACAAAGCTTAAATTTATTTTAGAGGAATATTGTGAGATGGGGGGAGGGAGGGGTTGACCTCAGAATGGGAGCTCCTCAAGGATGCTCATCAGCAATTTCTTCTTGAGATCCTTAATGGCCTTGATCATTGCATCATTAAGCAGGGATTATTCGGTTCCATGCTTTTGTGCCATTAGAAATTTTTAGAATTTGAGAAATGTTCTTTTAGGGGGCACAACACAAAGAGAGTGGGATGAAACAAAATTAGCTTGAAGAAGGTACATTTTCCTCAAGATCCTTAATAATACCCAAAGAAGAGGGTTCCAAGATTATTTTACCAGTGTTCATGTTAGAATGCTTATTTTCCAAAGATTCATGTTGAGATGATGAGGAAGGAGATGCATGACAAGATTGTTTTCTGCTAGAAGGTTGATTCATGCCTAAAACCCCATAAATAGCCAAGAAATCCATTGGTTCAACTTGAGAAAAATATAAGGTTGACTACCAGCAAAAAGCTTCTTTCCATATGGAGGTTTCCCAAAATCAAACTGAACCCATTCTCCTATGCTAGTGGAGAATTCGAACCATGTGAGGTAAAAGAGGTTAAGTTCCACAAAGCCAAACCCTAACAATTAGTTTTCCATTTACAATTAAATTTTCATTTTTCAGGAAGTCCCCAAAATGGGAGACAATTTTTTTCACTGGGTAAGAATATTAGAATTCCATAGGGAGGTGTGGCAAGGAGAAACAGACTGGACATGGTGACATCTTAAGAGAATCAAGTGAGGTGTTGCATTTCCAATAAAAAATTCCCCTAAAAGTTTATCCACACCAAAAAGGCCCTTTATGAAGCATTCTATTTTTAACAGAGGCATTTTTGAATAAAATGAAGAAAGAAGAAGCAAATACCATAATAGAGTTGAAGTGTTAATACCAATGTTTATTCAAAGGTGGATTTCTAATAAAGATTTATCCACACCCCATATTTGAACAAAAATTCCATTTTGTTCACAATCTAAGTATTGGGCTTCCAAATAAATTGGAATTGTCAGGATTGGCCTCTAAACTCGATCTCCACTTGTCGCTGCTCCATTTTTAGAAAAGGGTTCTTCACTTGAAGAACTATTCTGGGAAGTTGGCCCTTGATCAAAAGGATATCGTCGAAAACCCTTTGGGTTTCTTGTTCTCCTTGCTTTGGTGAACGAATGACCACTTTCCTCTACTTTTCTCTGAGGGTTTGATTTCGTATGGACCCTTTGATGCGAAGGATGGAAATTTTCTTTATCGACATGAAAAGGTTTGTAAGACAGGAGCCAATTATTAAAGGAGGAAGAATGTTGATTGCGCTACCCAAATTTTAAGCCATAACGAGAACTATTTTCCCAGGAATCACTTTGTGGGTAACCCTTAGAATCCGCTGGGTGAAGGTGGGAAAGCCTATGTTGACTAGCAGCTCTTTGGAAGTCATGTGGAGGCTGACGGATAGAGTTAGACGAATGGGTAGGAAAATTTTGTTTTGGTGGTTTAGGGTCCCTTGGGTGTAATATAAAGTTACTATCTAGGGTTTTTAGGATAACATAATCCTGCCACAAAGGTAACTTAGGGTTGTACGAAGGCAAGGGTGGCTAGTCTGGATCATCTGCCCAATGCACATGTTTATTTTGTGTATAATTTTGTTCTCACAAGTCAAAATCCATCAGGGAAACCCTTAAATGGTGATTAGTTTCCAAGTGAATGACAAGAATAAAATATCATTATATTCATAAAAGTGAAGATAGAAGAAAAAAATAGGCCTTTATTTTAAAAAATATTTTTATTTCTCTTATTTTACCATGTGTACCTATGATATATTATTATTTTTCATTCGTTCAACCATTTATTGTAGTTTCCATCACTTTGAAAACTCATTTATAGAGAACTCTTAAATATTTAATATCATATCTAAGAGAGAAGAAAACATTTAATGAAGATGTTTATTGGAAATATAAATATTCATACTCGCAAACTAGTGATGGAATATCTACACTATAATTACTATCCATTTGAACTTTCAATCAGTTTTTATTTTTTATTTGCATTTTTTATTTAATTTAGATATGATGAATAATTTATGATTTCTTACTTATGTATTGTGTGGAATAGTAAGACATATTCTATAAATAGTAGACCTAAATTGTTAGACTTTCAACATGAGGGAAGATTTATGAGCTTTCTTCAAATATTTTTCAATATTCATGAATATAAAATATTTTAGAAACTACTACTATTTTAAGCCTTAGCATATTAACATATCTCTATCTTAGAAACTTTAATCATGATTTTAGATATTGATTGAATTTGAGATGTGTCGAAATAGTTATATTACATTATTAATAAATTATCATTTCATATAGTATAGTGAGTAATAGTGGTCATTTGTTACTATTGAAACTACTTTATCCATAATGTTATATTACTTAATATGTTATTCATGTTAAAGAGTGGAAACGAGGGTGAGGAAAAATGGCCCACAAACTTCACACAGTGCCTTGCAATACCAACAAGAATTTTTTGAAAATCTCCTACCATTATGTGATTCATCGAGGCTTCAATGGAGTTCAATGGATTGAATTGGTGGCCCATCAAGGTTTTAATGGTGATCATTGGCCTCCTAGGTTTTCCTATGATCATTCAACAGTTCCTTCTCTTCCTCGCCATTTAGGGAAGTCACTCTTTCAGGGAAAGCAACTAACTTTTGATATTTGTGCATCGAATTCATCTTCTAGTGGAAAATCTGTTAGTTTCTCTCATCATAGACTCTGGTATGAGGTGTCTTCTAATCTTTGTTCTCTTGCCTCTTTTCCTAACTGTATTCCCATCAAGATTGGGGCTCCCTTTAATCCAAAATCTTCATCTTTGTATCTAGTGACTTTCCCTAACAATATAGTCATTTCTCACTCGAAGGCTTTTTCCCCAAACTGACTTGATCAATCTCCTCTAACTTTCCCAAACTCTATTAATATCAATAATAGGGTTTTGTTGGATCAAAAGGTTAAAGTTTCTGATGGGTTTTTGAGCAAGGGAAAGAAGGTACATTGTTCTCTTCCTAAGGGAAATTTCAATGTCCCAAATCACTATAAGAAGGATTGGGTTCCAAAATAACAAAGGAAGTCGAATAGTGTTACAAAGGATCAAGTTAATGTTACTCTTAAAGATTCAATGCTTCAACTACAAGTTATGGATCTTCAGGAGGTTGCACTTATTTGTAAGTTTTGAAAATTTTCCCCAGATCTTACTTTTTTGCAATGTTGGGTTTTCCAAACATGGGAGGGGGCTAATTAGGTCTTTTATTTAGATAAAGGTGAAGGATTTTTTTTTGTTATTTTCCCTATCAAAGATTCTAGGAATGTTGTTTACAAGAAAAGTCTTGGATCTATGAGGGTCATGGTCTTTATACTTCTATATGGACCCCAAATTTTAATCCTTCACAGTCAAGGGCTAAGTTCATGCCTTTTTGGATTCAGTTACAAGGGTTGTCGCTTGAATATAGAGAGCCCCAAATTATAGAAACCTTGGGTAACCATTTGGGTATGTATCTTCATTAGGATCTTCAATTCTTTTATAACCCTTCACTGTCGGCTAGGATATGTCTTCTTATTGATGTCACAAGACAACTTCCTTTTGTTGTCAACATTAAATTGATGTGTGGGGTGTGGAAATAACAAGCTGTATTTGAGGATCCAAATAAAATCTTCCCTCATTGTCATTTTTGTGTACACCCTTCAAATATGTGTCAATTGGAATTGACAGAGGTAATGGATAAGGGGAACACATCTCCCAAAGGATTTTCCATTATTCCTTTTAATTCCAATTCAAATGCTACTTTACCTACTTCTACTAAATTTTCTATTCAAACTATAGTTATTCCCAGTTCATCTAATGAATTGGACATTATTCAAGGGTGGTAACAAAATTTAAATGGGTTGTGCTAAAAAATTGTGTATAAAGGGGCAACAAGCAAAAGTATTCATTAGTTGGGGTTTTTAGATGTTTTAGCTTGTGTAAAATCTATGCATATTTATTGGGGTTCTTTGGTAGTTTTAACTTTAGAGGAATTAGTAGGTTCTAAGAGTAGTTTCTCTTTAGAGCTGCTTAGTAAGGACAATGCTTCATCTCTTGGCGATTGCAAGACCTTAGGTACCTCCATAAGGTTTCCATATACAAGTAGTATATCTTTCATTGTTTCCTTTTCTCCAGGCTTGGATAAGTATTTTCTATCTCCTATCAACATTTTCTTCGCTCTCTAAATATTTCTACCCCTGAGATTAAGATTTTTAGTTTTCAACAACTTAATCAGTTTTCCTCAATGCTAACTTTGGGTGTGTTAAATCATTGTCACAAAGTGAGTAAGGTGTTTGACACTCAAGAAGAAGAGGGAATTAACATCTTGAAGCCTTCACAAATATCA
>VDFB02000363.1:27389725-27544591 GCA_007258455.2 Sequoia sempervirens
ATGAAAAAATGTAAATAAACTCTAGGTCAAATAAAAAAACTCAAAGTGAAGGTAATGCACCTAAAATCCACTAACATGATGCTAGAAATTAAATAAAGGGATGATAAATGGTACTAGGTTAATTTGGTGACTACCAAATATATCCTTTCACAAAGGGGGACTAACACCACTTGAAGGGGGATGCCACAAAGAAGACAAGTTTGGCAGTGCTAGAAATGACACAAAATTTATAAGGAAAATCTATGAGATGTTTTGATGAAATTATCTCAAATTTTACTTATCTCAAAACCTTTCTTAAACTACCATCAACTAGGGTTGAACTTTAAAGGCAACAAAAAATAAAATTAGGAGCTATTAAATAAAAAGAGAGTGAAATAGAACTTTTTCTTGGTAAGCTATATGCGATAGGTGTGGATATACTAGAATTCTCATATAGAGGATGTGAATAAATATAGAAGTCACTAGATCTATCCTTTGAAAAATGGGTGAGGCTAGCCCCATTGAAATGGGGAATTCCCTGAAGGGGTGAGTTTAGAAACAATTAAAAATGCCCTCAATTTTTTGTGGATATTTTTATGCCATTTAAATAATTTTTATCTTCTACTATGAGACCTAAATCCACATGGATATCACTATAAACTACTTTATATCCTATAAATTAAGCTTTTAAAGGGTAATCTTCCTGAATCAACTCCCTTATGCATGTTTTATAAAAATATATGTATAAAGCTAGGATAGTGTATGTATTTAGATCTATAAAATAGTGATAAGGTTAAAAAATTATGATCAAAATAGACCAAAACATGAGGGTAAAAGCTAGATTAGGTGGTGTGAAAAATGTTATTGTTGAACAAAGAAGATGAAGACACAAGATATGGAAGCTAAGGAAAAAGGTTTCATGGAAAAGGTATGGAAAGTGATTTAATGCATAGGTGTACTCAAACCTAGAAAAAGTGCCAGAGGGTTTGATTTCTTAGATTAGATAGGAAATGTACAACAAACAAGAGAGGAAGCAATGAATGAATGCAAACGAGTCAAAATTAATTAAAGAGGAAAAGAGAGATATATAGCTCAAGATATTCAATAGTGTGAATTTATCCTATTCTCCTTGATAATGCACCTACAAGTAGATTGGAGGATGGGTTGATGGAAAATACAACATTTTATTGATGGAATCTTTACAAAAAGTGTTCATATAAGTGAAAAGTTGAGAAAGATGGGCTTTTATAGACATTTCTACTAACTTATTTTGCTAAGTAACTATTGGAAATGTAGATTGTGAGGAATATAGAAGCTACATGTTAATTTTTACGGTGAAATTCATCAAAGATAGCCTTACTAGGTAAGGGGAAAGCATACAATTTAATGATGGAGGGTTTATAGGTAAGTGAGGGAATTTCAGTTATGGGTGGAAGCAAGAGAATAGGTCAAGCACATTTAAATTGGTTTTTCATGAATCTCACCTACCTTGTAGGGGAAAGTAAGGGATTTATTCTATGATGTGTAGAGGTAATCCCTTGTCTTAGTGATTATCAATGAGTTAGTTATAAGCTAAATAAGGATTTTAAAAGGTCCTTAAAATGTATATTAAGTGGACACTAAAATAAGTGAAATCATACAATAAAATAAGTTGTGGAGTGTGTAATTTATGTTATTACATGCTTATATCCTTGTATAAAACAAAAAATGGTGTTAAACTAAGCTATTTAATTAGATGTATGTAGAGGGAAGGTTATGACTTCCTTGATAACAAGTCGAACCCCTTTTTTAATATATAAATATTGAAGACAATTAAAAATAATAATATGAGTGCCTATGACATCTATGTTATTGTAATATTTATGTAAATTCTCCATGCTTTTGTGATATGAATTTATAAATACTTTTTGAAATGATATTTTGATGTGTACTAATGTCCTATGAATATTTAGAAACACAAGGCCCTACATGCTCAACTTGTGGTGTCTTGGCATGTGGGTTGACATGGCAATAGATTCCTATAAGGTTAGCCTTAAGAGTGGGAAATGTGGAGTTTGAAGTAGGTTTTAAAGGCCACCACATTGTTTAGTCCAAAGGACAAGGCCATGTGCATCTCATTAAGGATTTACACCCATCTTGTCAATGTCAAGGATAAAGCTATTTAAAATGATAGGTTTATGGTTAAGGTTGATTTGTGCATTAGACAAGATAAATTGAGCACTATGAAATTATATTTCTTGTAATGCCCCGCCAAGCAATCCCAAAGGATACTAATACATCTAACATTTATGGCACCAATTTTTTTTTTAAAAGTACTAACATACATCATAATAATCATATATCACATGATATGAAACTAAACATGAACTACATATAAAAATCCCTTAGGTTTACATGACTGCATTACTTTTCACAACAACATCATTACATCACATGGAAGGTAAGTATACACTAGTAACCATAAGATAACATGAACATGGACAATACATTAATCAAGGATTACAATATTACAATGCCGCTTCCCAACATGAATGGGGAAGATACAATAAAATGGAATGATACATTTGAAATGAAGGAGTACAAAGCTGCAATACTGGATCCAACTCTGGTTCAACTCAGGAGTCACTGCAAGGTACAATTTCACACTTCTCAATCGACGACTGGGGACCCAATGGGGTGCATAGCACGTTCCACCCAACCACGTGGACCCTAAGGCCCACCCCCCATGCTAAGAGATGACAAGAAGGACCCCAACAATAACCATCAAACAAAACAAGGATACAAGACTTCACAACAAGATCCACAATAACATAAGGCAATCTCCAGCACAAGATATAACCAACACAAGATGTGCCCAACATAAGGAATAACCAATAAAGCATCAACATACAAATGCCAACATGTGCTTCCAGAGGCTCAAGAATAACATAGAGGGAAACAAGCATACATGGTTGTTAAAGGAAGAGTTTCATCTCAATGTTGCATGGGTTACCCTGGCAAATCTTCCTAGGCCCCGCCCCCAACTTGGGTTACCCTAGTGACCTCTTACGAAACCCGGCCCCACATGCAATCCAATGCGGAATCGATTATCTTTCATAAAGACAAGATAACGATCTTTGCCATTCCAGGCCTTCTCAACTCATCTCAAACCCATACAAGCACTTGATCCATGAGTGAGGCATTCACTTATATCTTGCTAATGTGTGATTCTATCCAAAACCCCTAATTAAATATTAACGTTTTCACTTGATTAATAAACTTCCAATGAGTTACCCTGGACCTCTTCCGGGTCCCGGCCCCCATTGAAAGCCACTCCCCTTATGAGCAACAAAACTCAAAATACACTATCAGGGTAAGCCCCCATGCACAACATATAAAGCCACATGATAAATTGCATTAAGCAAGGCATGCACCATCTTACGATAGGAATTCAAAGTAACAAAAATCACATTCAAGTGCAAGGCTCAAGGCACATAAAAACAATCCAAGCGCAAGATCAACCATCATCAAAGTACTCGACAAAATCATAAAACCACCTGCTTTCAGGTGAAACAACATTAAACTCAATAAATACACCGGGCTTGATATGGGTTACCCAAGGCAATCCTCCTAGGTCGTCGGCCCCCATACCAACCCTTGCAAAAATATAAAATAAAAATCATAACCCCTCTATCTCTGGAAGACTTAATCACTAACACAGTAGTTTCCCCATGGCAACAACATCAAGATCTCAAAAGATTATAGACCATCCACAATTTACAAATCAACAAGTGAAATCATCACAACAAAATCTCACTCAAGCAAATACCAACATAAACAACTCACAAAACCAAAATCATCTCAAGATCTACAACCGTGACATCAATATTAAAGTCCACCAATCATAACTTAATAAAACCACATGAATGAATAATCAAAACAATCATAAACTCATCAAATAACTATAACTATGGGAAGCATTCACAATCTCTTTTCTTGACTTAGCCACACAGTTTAATCATTAAGTCGTAAACTCACATAGCTATCTTAAGGTAACTAAATCCACAATAAAACAATCATTTCACTATATGAATATCAAACATATAAAACTATGAACTAAACTCTCTTTTCCTTGCTAAATTAGTTTTAATCACCATATAATATAACATGCCTTTACATAAATACATATGAATATATAAAATTATCATAAAGATCTATTTTCATAAAAACTAGAGTCTGTTTCAATGATTCCTAAAAAAAAAGTTTAACTATTTTGAGTTTTGCATGCTCACATTGCTTCTATTATTAACAATATATCATAGTATTCTACATCTAGTATTCGGTAAATATACTCATTTGCTTATCCCACTCGACCAAGTTTAAAAAGGCATCCCAAGTCTAATTGGAATGAGTATACGGTGATAAGGTAAACAACCGCCTTTTTGGGTCAAAAAAAATAAGGATACACTAGAGTGATATTGGATGCAAGGGTGCAAATACAGGCTAGTAAAATATTTACCTGAAGTAAAGGACTACAACATAGCGCTCAACTAATGATGTTGAATATTTAGCAATCACAGTCTAAAAAGATTTCTAAATGAAAGCAAGCGCTCGGCCAAAGAAAGACTCTACCACAATTTTAAGAAAGGAAAGCAACGCTATTTCCAGACATAGATAATGTAACATGCAGCGACCAAGATACTAGTATGAAACAGGCGCACTAGCTAAGTACAGGGAATATATATAAATTTCATAAAACAATATTTGGTAGTCATCAAAATATGACCCCAATAGATAGCGAAGGGAGATGCAAAGAGGATTTCATCTTACACTGTTTATTAATACAAATTATCAACCTGAGTCTCGATCCATCTAATGGCAGGAAAAGTTACGCTCATGTCTTAGGAGTGACTATAGTTTTATAACTTAGTCTTCGCTTGTGCGAATTACTAGAAAGGAAAAAGAGGTATAGACGGTCACAAATAACAATGTTTACTAGTCTAACAATTACAAGGAAACATTACCTCTAATTCGAGCACCGGGAATTGGGTGTACATTAGTTGCAGCAACGCATGAAATAAATATTGGGTTCATTCAATGTTCAAGTGCGCCACTGTGACAGGTTGACAATGAAATCAAGGCGATTATTTGAACCTTTACAACATTCTATTTTCAAGTACAGAAGATGGGGCAGGTTGCGAATTGAATCAGAGAGGCTATCTAATTTACTACACCTTTACAAGTCTAAAAGTTGCAGCTGTGATGGGTTGCCAATGGTTTAAGGGAAACTACTTAATTCTGTACAAAGCCTCAACTCTAAACGATGTAACAGTGACAGATTGCCAGGTATATTAGAAAGTGAATATTGGAATTTGGAAATATCGCCATCTTCCTGCATTATTGTCAAGTCCCAAATGTTATCCCTAATACTGAAGGGAAGGAGAAAGGTGAGGTGCAAATACATGACTTAATGGTAGGAGAAATAATGTACAACTTTTCTTTTTGAAACTAGACGCATTTCTGTTTGGCAGCGAGTTTCCAGAGACGCACTCAAGTTGAAGTCTGGAAATTAACTTCACCCCGATCAATGGAAAGCTCTTTATTTTGTTAGTAATTGACAATATCTTATTTTCAATTGCTGCAACTGTGATAGATTGTCGGAAGAATCAGGCAGGTTATTTAAATCTTCAAAATTTCCTATTTCACAAGAGCAGCGACTCTTGAAGAAATCAAATCCATAAGCTTTTACATTTCTTAAGCACCTAGTCTGACGCCATAATAGAACAAGTATCAAGAGTCTTGCACGAGATATCATCATAAGTTAATGATAATGTTTGAAATATAGATTCATATAACAAATATTAAGGGCATCTATCCATTCATGTCGACAGGGACTACTAGTCCTATACTAAAAGATATTAATACCTATCTATCATACATGCAAGCAAGGAAACACAAACGGGACAGGCAAACTCAGTCTATAGTTTATCCACCGAATGCTGCATACCTGGGCATTTCTGTGGATGTCACCAAAAAATTCCAAAGCCGAGCAATCTCATTGTCACTTCCAAGCTTGCTAATGATGATGTCCTCTCATCTCAAGACAGCCGTGTCCCTATGTGACTAATTTTCCAATTATAGATTCTGACTTCTTCCAAAACCCAAAATGGTAGTTGATTTTCCTTCTTGAGCACGTCTTTCACAATTTCTGTCTACAGAGGATGATATCATTTCCTGCTAAGAATACCATTGATGAAAACCTTCCTGCTTTCCTCTGCCTCTTCATCTTCCCGGATCTCGGGTGGATTAAATTGAAGGGATTTTCTTCTTTCTCCCAGGCGCTCTATAACCAAAACAACCTATCTCCCAAAATTCATTCAAAATCTCCTATCTGAACATTCATCATATTTCCCCCAAATCATGGAGAGCCTTATTCTTTTTCATTTTTTTAAAATGTGAAATGTTTAGTTGAGTGGTGTACCTATAAGCCACTTGATTAAGTGTTATTCAAATGCAGAATGAGGAGTATTGTGCCTTTGCAAAAAAGACCAAAAGTGTGGGTCAAGTAGTTTGGAGGCATGTGGGGAAGTTGGAGAAGGTTGACCAACATGTGAAAAGCATGAGGGTTGCTTTGACTGATTTTGGAGGGAATGGACCATTTGGAGGCATTTTTGTCATACTTTTGGTGTGACTTGGGTCTTGACTTGACTTTTCTGCATTTGGATGGCATTTTGGAAGAGTTTTGGAAGGTTTTTTTTGGCTTTTCTATTGCATTCGATCGAGAGTTTCTAGAAAGAAATGTGTGGGATAGTTGCTTGAAATGACATAAGTAACTTCAAACTGAGTTTTTAAGGGGAGTTCTTTCTTTCCAGTAGTGTGATAGCTTATTTTCTGGAATTATCTTTTCAGCAGGAGCAATATTGTAACTTAGGTATAGATTTGTATACTAGTGAGTACCTTGGACCAATGATATTGAATATTTTTCCTTCTCAATTCATGCTTTATTGTGTGCATCTAGTGGTTGATCAAATTACTAGTGAAATTTAGCTTTTCCTTGTAATTTTGTCTCATGTTAACCATCTATTTTGCAAAAAAGTGTGTTGTTGCAGGTTATAAGTTGTGTTATGAATGCAAAAATGCTTTTAGTTGTGGAATTTCTTTCCTTCTAGGATTTTAGCTTTAAAACCTCCTTATAAAATACTTATGCAAGAATGCATACAAAATGAGTTGTGTAAGCCATGATTTTCCATTGTTTGAACTGTGTGCAAGCTGTTTGTCAATTTTAGTTAGTTTGGTGAATCACCTTTTAAAAAATTTCAGTCAATTTTAGTTTATATAACTCTCTTACTCTTTCCTCAGGAAATCATTAGTTTAGTAGTAGTTTAGGTGACACCAAAAGGGGAGCCAACCCATAATCTGGAGGTCTACTTTCACAATAGGATACCCATAGCTTGAAAGTAGTCCCATGTTGCTCCAAATTTGCTGAGTTCTACAACTTGGCAGGGGTGTAAATTTGAAGAGTTAACAATAATAATGAATTAATTTTTAATTGATTATTAGGCTAGTTCACTTCATGTACTTAAGCTAAACTTAGGAGTGCTTTTTCTTTTATTAGAGTGAGCTATTACTAGATCATTCTATCTCATCACATAGGATGATGAAATTTGTCATGATCTAATCCATTTATCATTTAGGGTTTTCTCTTATAAGCACTCTCCTTCATTGTATTATTTCATTCTACAATTTCTTTCTTTTTGATAAAATTGTTGGAAAAATAAGGACACACAACTGAGAGAGGGGGTGAATTAGTTGTGACATAAACTTCAACTTTCCTAACTTATCTTAACCTAAATCTTAGATATGATGAATAAGCAAATAATCACAAGCAATTAACACATCAGAGAGACAAATAACACCAAGATTTTTTTATGTGGAAACCCTGTTAGGGGAAAAACCATGGTGGATTTTAGTCCACAAGATTATACTCCGTTAAAAGTATAAAGAAAAATAATAAGGGGAATGCACATGCATTTAGGCACACTGCATAGAGCTCACTACTCAATTACAAAAGATGACTCACTGTCCAACAATATAAAAATATGGATTAAATCCACAGAGTATGAACTGAAAGAATAGCTTCTACACAAGCCTGATTATAGTTCCAATTAAGCTCAGAAAACCTTCTTCACACTTTCCTTAAACTCTTCACTCTCTGCTCTGCAATCAAATGATAGAAACACTATTCACACATTTACACTTTCTCTGGCATACATTCACACTTTCCTTAAACTCTTCACTCTCTGCTCTGCAATCAAATGATAGAAACACTATTCACACATTTACACTTTCTCTGGCATACATTCACACTTATGCACACACTAACTTCGCTCAACCAATCACTCTTATATATCCGCTTCATGGGATTTCATCACATCTTAGTCGGCTAGAAAAATAAGACATATTTTCAATGTTAGCTCAAATTTACAATTATTTTTTCAATGCAAAACCACCAAGGTCAACCACAACATAGTGGAGACCCAAATTAATATCTCCAACACAAAAACACTTTAATTAATTTTTCCACGAAGATCCACAAAACATTACCACCATGTTAGCCAAGAACATGAAAAATGAGCATGCACAAGAAAAGATCTTCAACCACGAGCTCTTCAAGTAGTGTGGATGTACCACAAAGAAACAAAATGATCTAGAGACATCAAAAAATACCAAGAAACAACAGAGAAGCATCTGCAACAACTAAGATTATCAGAATCACACAATCTTCATTTAGGAACACTGACGTAGACCACAAAAACACTGCCAGACCACAACACACTCGAAACTTCACGTGGACCTCTAAAACTTCTGGTAGATGTTCTAGAAACATTCAACAATAAACAATTTAATCCACATTAGCTAATCATCAACGTACAAAACAAACCACCTTCATGACCTGCACAGTTCCACTGAGAACCTAAAATACTTCCTTTTACAATTTTCTCAATATCCTCGACATATACAACTTCTAGTAAGCCAAATGCTAATAGTGTTGACATCAATGACAACCACATATCAACAACCATATCCATAATATCCAACATAAATAACAAATTGTTATTTGTAACTCTTGTGCATGGAAGGTGTTATGGTTTGTTGTTTGATCTTTCTTTGTGTTTTCTTTCATAAATATAACATTAGCTAGGTACTCTTATGATATTGAAGTGATATAAAACACTATTCAAATTAGAATTTTGGTTTTGTTCAATGTAACTTCATTTTCTAGACTTAAAAAAAATTTGAGTTAGAGTAATTCAGCCTTATAACTACCACACCAAGCTAAAACCATAACTTGATACTAAATTTAATTATTATTACCACCTTATCCATTTTAAAACTAGCCACACATTTTTAATTCATTATTTTTACTTGAATAAAGGACTTTACATTCACTAAAATTGTAATTGAAATCAAAATAGTTTATTTAGTATAAAAATAAAAGAAAAGAAAATAAAATAATTAAAACTAAGATAACACAATCATAAAAGATTTGTATATATTTTTAGGTGGATGAACCCCTCTAAGGAACCATTTAAGGAGAAAAATCCATGGGAAAATGTGATAATCAAACACATTTTACATTCAATTAGGGAGAAGAAATGGTGCAACAAGTTATAGCTCTTACCATTTTAAAAAATCAATCATACCCTATAAAATTATTAATAGCCACACATAAAAAACAAATTCTAGTCAAATTTAATAAATTATTAAATTAACGACATGTGTTACACCAATATTTTAAAACATTATAACACGTGAGCTAATTTTCCTATCACTAACACAAACTAATAAACTAAGCCACAATGAAAATAATCCAATAGAGGGGATTGTTTACATAGATTGTATCGTGTACAATCATGTGACTAGAATGATTTAGGTGATCAAGAAATATCATCCATTTTTAATAAATTCTACTCTAAATGTTTAGTGTGTCACAATGTAGAGATAAAAATACACCTTAAAAAATATCTTATATTGTAATATTAAATATTAATTTAATTTTATATATTTAAATAAGTTGGATAAGTAAATCAATTAAAGAATGTTTATTTATTTATTAAAGTATGTTAATAAAGGATGTATATTGAATTATTCTAAATTAGAATGATAATTTAGAGTTATACACACTTTGGAGTGTGAACTTGATTTTAGTATGTGATGGAGGCCTAATAATTGATATATGAATTGTATTAGGAGTCATAAAATTAAAATGGATTAAATCAAGAGAATTTGAGTGACTAAGACATTGTGATATAGTCTTTTGAATTCAACAATCTAGTTTGAATCATGTGATTTTGTCTAAAGTCAAATTTAGTCTTGGTACAAATAGAAAATATTTACATAGTGATATCTAATGTAAAGAAAAATTTAATAATCATAGAGGGGCAAGCTATGCTAGGGCTAATGTTCAAGAACTGATCAAGCCATTGTCAAGCTTGAGAAGTAAAAAAGTAGAACAAATACGATGTATGTTCAATGCTAGTATAGATAAAAGAGGTCGATACACTAGACCTATAAAAGTGTGAATAAAATATGCAAATGTATTATCCCATTTTGATTTTTTTGTGATTACTTGATGTCAAAATGATCAATATATAGATGAAACCTTTTAATGCACCCTCTAGATGCATAGGTGAATTGTTTTAAATCTTGGGTCCACTAAGAACTTGACAAGGGTGCAAACCCGAGACATAAAAAATTACATAGAACAAAAGGAATATTATTTATTCAGAAATATGAAAATCTTACATGTAGAGGATCTCAAATCCTCGAGCTCTGCAATACATGCCAGCTACAGAAACTATAGAATTCCCCTTTTCGCAATATGCAAACTTTTTCCCAAAAAATTGCCCAAAAATTAAAAAATCCCCCCCATAAATAGCTCCTTTTCAGTTTTGGAGCCAAACAACATTTGAATTATGAGTTTTGGTGGTTTGGCGCCACAAATTACAATTTGAAATTCAAATTTTAAAACCTTATTTGAAAATTAGCACATTTTTGAAAGTGCACTAACTTCTGGGAGCCATAATTTTTGATCTGGGACTCTGTTTTTTGAACCGTTTGAATCGTTGGAAAGGTCTCAGAGTCAATAATGTGCTCAAAATCTGCTACGCCAATTTTGACAAGTTTCAGGGCTGTTGAATGCCTCAAATCTGATTTGGAAGGTTTTCAGGTGCAATTTTGAGAGACTGAAACTGCAATATCTTTCAAACCGGGAATGCTCTCGGTCTGATTCTTTCGCCAATGTTCTTATTTTTCCATTATGAATCCTCCCATATAATTTTTGTTTCCAAATACCTTCAAATTCTAATACCTACTAAAAATAGCAATTGACCAAAAAAAATAGAAAAAAAACACTAAAAGTTAGGAATTACATTATGACAAAAAGGGTATCCAAAATTGCAAAAACATCTAAGAAACTACAATAAGAAAATGCAAATATTTTTGGGTGATGCAAGATTGCCCTTACACCACTAGATGCTCCTACATCAGAACATAAACATATATGAAAATTGATTAAAATTAGAAGGATCCCTTTAGAACATAAGAATGTGTGTAAAGTGGTGTCAAATAGGAGTAGAAAGTGTCAAGGTATACATTTTTATACTCTATAATATATATCATCATTCTTATTGTTTTAGAAGCCACAAGTTGATGGAATAGAGAAGGTTTAGCTTATTTTTTAATCCTTGATAAGGTTAATTTTAGTTTTTTGTAAGCTCCCCTCAAACACTTTTATAACATGTACAATTTACCATCCTTAATATTATGAATCATTGAGTTTTTGAAAAAATTCCTCAAATATATTTCAAACATAAAAGGGTAGGTGTGTGTGCATGCATTCATGTAGGTGTACACATGCACATGTGTGTGTTCATTTTTGAAAAGAGACACATTTCTATTTATTTTGTATAAAAGGGGTTAGAATTCAATATATATCCCTTCTAGAATATAATAAAGCACTTCAAACCCAGTCTTTGTTATACTTTCTATTATGTGCAATGATGAAATATTAAACATTTTAATACCTCATGTATACTAGCATATCTCTATTTCCCAACTGAATCATGTTAATTTCTTTACTCTTTGCTATAAACAAATACTAAGAATTAATACATATTTAGATTAAAAATATGCATGAACAATTTCATATTTTATTCCAAAATGATTCAATCATAAAAGAACTAGAATCATAGGATATATATAAAAACTTATCACATACATTTACCTTATCTATTCATTTATATTACAAAATATATATACATAATGATGATTAATTATAAGTATTTATTATTTATATATATATATATATATATATATATATATATATATATATATATATATATATATATACATATATATATATATATATATATATATATATATATATATATATATATATATATATATATATGTACACCAAAGTACATTAAAAGCTAATGCATTTAATATGTATTATTATCTATACAAGTATTTTAACCTTCCACTTCCTTGTATAGTGAAGTGTTATTCTTAGTGCATGTTGAAAATATAACCCAAAACTACCTTGGGTTGATCAATGAAAACCACTTTGCATAAAATGTCTAGTACAAAACATGCCCTTAATGGGATTATAGAATCCAAAAACATGTTTAAAGTTGACTAATAACTACTTACATGCATTAATTTTGTTTCACAACTCTTTTGCAAATACCAATTTTTTGTAAGCCCATACTAATTTTATGCAAACCCATTATTTCTTAGGATAATATTCTACAAGTGGACCCCATATACCTTAATTGATAAAAATACATGAGCACAAAGATATTTCTTCAATATATTATAATTCATGCAACATGTTTGTCTTTAATAATGTACACATAAACATCTTCATAAAACCATTTGACTTTGTATAGTTAACGTGTATTCCAAGATCTCATTAGTTTTAGTCCCAAAGTGAATGGATTTATATTGAGGAACTTCTACATATTTGGGAACTCATGCTTCATTTTTGTGAAAAAAATTAATAGGATTGGACTCTCTATAAAAATATGGTTCATCCTTGTATTATTTCCAATGAATTCCAAGAGCGGGTTTTGAAATAGGGACCCATTATTGAAGAATCCTTGTGGGTATATCAATATTCTTAGGAGTGCATATTCCTATTTATTTTTAGGTTGCCACATACTCATTTTGATGAACTTGTAGTTGAATATTTATTTTGCACAGTTAATATGTTGTTAAGCATTTGTTTTGGATCATTTCACATGTTGTTTCTATGAGTTTGTTGTATCCAAGGAACAATTTATCCATATAAATTCTATAATCTAGCTCTATTGTACTCTCCTAAACTATAATCCAATCTTGTTAGGACTCAACTATGTTTTTGTCACAAAAAATAAATTGTATGTCTTATAAATCTTTCTCTTTGATGTGTATTAACTCCACATATATAGCTCCTCTTATGATTGATTTAATTATACAATGACACACTTATCACCATTTTCAATGTTCAAGGCATGGTTCATGAATCACATTCTATAGGAATCGAGAAATAAAATATTGATATAGTAATTTATATTTATTTATTAAATTAACATACGTATAACTTTAAATCAAACTTGAAGCTAATTTGTGTGCTAATTTCTGCATTCTTGAGCATACTCAAAGATATTTTCTACAATAATTTACCATATAGGTAAAGTGTGAAGGATTTAGCGGGGGTGAATTCATAGTCATTCATGCATCATGCATTAGGAAAGCATGTATCAATTATAAAAATATATTAAAAATCATATACTTAAAGTATTCATATTTGGTTTATATCATACCTTTATTCATTTGTGTGAAACACATTTTTGGGATCAAATTTCTATACTTCTTCCCCATCATATATTATGAGGTTGTCTGAGAATTATTTCGAGGGATAAACCCTCCTTGAAATGATAATAACTAGATATCATACACAATATATGTATCCTCTTTCTCTTGAATGTGTTTAGTTGCAAAATCCTCCTTAGATTCTTTGAAATGGTGTGCAACATATTGGATTAAATTGATCCTTTTTGTAGGATTGATATTCTTTGTACAAACCCCTATTTGCACAACCATATCATGTGGTAGGTTATTCTTCAATCATGTACCTTGTAATGGAAATGTTATGCATCTTCAATTTTTTTTGTATACACCAATCTAGATAAGTATTTGGACCATCTCATTTATTCACCTAGTTGAACGTTTTGGTGAATTTCTAACATCACAATTTCGTATTCTTCTTATGTGACTCAAAAGATTGCATGAAAATTAGGAATCAATTATTTTATGGTTTACATCACACTAGTCATGGTTTGGAGACTTGGTGCACTTACCTATAATATATACTAGCTCTCCACACTTATTAGGAAAATATTCTTCCTTGAAAAATATCATGAGCTCCACCTTGGTCCTTCCTTCTTTGTATCCTTGGAACCAAGGAACACAAAGTTGTTATCATGCAAATTATTTTTGTGTCACAAATTGTGGCTTTGAAATAACTATTTTATGTTGCATATTTATGATATGGGGGAAGGCTTTCGTAGTTGTTTTTATAATTTTTTTCCATATGCATCATTACAGATATTAAAATTATTGAAAAGTGTTGGTGTTATGAGTTGGATTTCTATAAACTTATCACCAATAGTTTATTATGAAACCCTTTAAGTTTTAAATAGATTCCATGATGAGGTATCATTATTCTCATGTCATATTGTCTATTTTATAATGTGTAAATAAGGATTTGTTATTAGAAGTGGATTTCATCCGCTCAAGGAATCAAATGTATGTATGTAAAATATATGATATATACTATATATATATATGTATGTATATATATACTATATGCTATTTGAACAAATAAATGAATTATGGCGATAAGATCGAATGAATTCTCGATTAAGTCAAGTGAGTTAGATAGAGAAATTTCTTTTTTTGAAAAATACAAAAAATATCTTTTTGCCCAAGATCTTAAAAAATGGAATAAAAATGAAGCAAAATTTGTATTTTATCTGTTCAAAGTTGTACATTAATAATATCTAGAAAAAATATATGAAAATGTGTGAGGAAAGCAAGGATTCTGAATATATCAAAACAAAACTCGTAGAAGACAAATTCAATTTGGAACATTTTAAGCATTTGTGGTTTTTGTGCGAAAATCGTGAGATCCTTCTCTATAAGAAATCTTTAGTAGAACAAAATGTACTTTTGGTAGCTTAAGATATCAACATTAGATAATTAGTCATCACATGTCCCTTATTTTGACATTTTGTGTCACAATTCATGCCTATATTCATTTATACCTATTAATTATTGCACGTGTGTGGTATTTTGAACTATCACCCCTTTCAACTATATCATTAATCCATATATACCTATGTTTCCCAAATAGCTTCCAACCATAGTGTGATATATAATGCTTCTATTTAACTTATAATGGTACATTTTAATAGCTTCAATAGAGCCTAGATAAGAATCATAGCTAAAGAGTTCCTAAAATGTTGGCTTACTTTGCAAAACACTCACACAAGCCATCAAAAAATATAATTTTATATTTCTATTAATTTTATAAAAAAATGTTTACAAAGGAATCCAAAACATGACAAAAGGATAAAGTTAATGATTACACACTAAAAAATAAGCTCTCATGGATGAGATTCAGTGTTTTTATCTATTTTCTCTCTCCATTTTTTATAATTTTCTCTCCATAGGTTACACATGATTCCTTAGAAGATGAAATGATATTATTCAAAAATAGCCACCAATAATGATCAAAACTATCCTTTTCATTTCTTCTTGCCTTGATTTTTAATTTTTTTTTTTTGATTATAAAGCAACTTCTTTTTTATTCAATTTGTATATATTATAGATTAAATAAAATAAATATGAAAAGATAATTTATTTGCTAATTTTTTTTTTTTTAAAGCATAATAAATCTATAGAGGAGGGGGACTGACTACTCAGGACCCTGGGTCATGGGAGGGTCCAGAAAAATAGGCTGCCCTAATCTACCTCAAGCTAACATAATGTTTTGGGAGAGTTTAAAGTTTAAAGGCTAAAAGGAAGAGCAACTAGGTTGCTGTTGCCCTTTTACAAGCCCGAATGTTTCAGGAAGTCCGATGAGCAAGTTTCTAGAGTCTAAATTATGACTTAGACAACTCACTGCTAGAGGACAATAGTGCTAGACACAAATGCCAGTGTGACGTGATGGCATATCGATGGTGCACTGGCGTCCGTATGGACAAAAAGCGTAAAGTACAATAAAAAACCAAGGAAAACCTACTAACGACCTAACAAATGCAATTTTATGTAATGACAGAAACAAAAAGCAGTAAAACAACAAAACATTGAGAAGAGAACTAAGACTAAATCTAATTATGAAATGACAAAGAAGGGTGAGGAAAGTGCACCTTCCTATCCACAAGTTGATATCTTCAAGATCTTCACCTCAAGGAGAACCTGCACATAAAAGATGAGAAAATTTTAGGGCTCTGTTTAGAGGGTTGTCACAATCAGTCCCATGCTTTGGTGTTTCCACCTTCATGAAAAGCCAAATAACAACAATTGGAGAAAGATGATAAATGAAAGATATTGAAAGAGAATAACAAGCAATACATTGAACAACAATATGCTACAATATTGAAACAATAGTGCAAAGTAAAAGGAATATGGAGTTATATCACCTTCAACCACATGCACTCAAGGAAAATGGGAGAAGGAGAGAGCATGGAAGCCTTCAAAGACCAATGTTTCTGCAACAACAAAGAGAGTAAACCAAAAAAGTATCAACTTGTAGCTTCAATGGAGGTGGTAAAGCTTGACGAAGCTGAAAGTGAGTCAAGTGAGTTGCCCAAAGTGTGAGGATGATCAAGAAGCATGAAAGAATGAATGAGATAGGAATTTGAAAGGTGAAGATGGAGGCAAAGGATCCATTTGAAGTTGGTCTAAAAGGTAGGAGATGTTACACTTTTCATCCAATGGAGGAGTGTAACACCTTTGTAGATTCTAGAGGCGGGAATCCTGTCAAGATGGTAGAGCGCCACCCATACGTCCACACATTGCACTAGCATCCTCAATAGAATATCCTCCACCAACATGTAAAACAACTATCAAGTGGACAAGGGAAGGTGGTGGAAATATGAATTTCATTATTGAATTTAATTCTCTAAGGTAGGAGGTATCGTAAATGGGGAATTTGCAAGGGGGTGTAAATGGACACCATTACATTTTTCCCCCATTTTAGTGAGCATAACTGTCAGAGAATGCACAATAAATTAGAGAGAAAGATAAGGAATGCATACCTAAACCATTGAGGAAGAAAATTGGAATCTGGCAAACTTAGGTGCAAGAAAGAGAGGGATGGCTCCACAAGTACTTGGTCCTATGGAGATTTGAACAAAAGTGTCATAGGCGCTTGGTCCTGTCGGAGGTGAACAAAAGGCTCTGTAGTTGCTTGGTCCTATAGAGTTGGTTCCATGGGTGCTCAGTCCTGTAGAAGATGAAAAAATGGTTCTACAAGTGCTTGGTCTTGCAGAATGAACACGCTTCATAGGTGCTTGGTCCTACAAAGGATGCACCATGGGTGCTTGATCCTAAGGGAGGCCAGCTGTGAAAGGCTTTGTAGAGTCTAATTGACCCTCACAAGTGCTCAGTCCTAGAAGGAAACATGCTAATCTATAGAAAAAACATGTTAGGAAAGAAAAAATTCATGTAGATAGACAAAAAGTCAAATCTTAGAATAAGCAATTGAAGGAGAAGCTTTCAAAGGGGTCCCTCGGGAACCCTTCAAAATAAAGAGGGGTGGACTCAAGTGATAATTTGTTTGAAAAGCGATGACATTTTTGCAAATGATCCTATCATCAAGGAATCCTTTTGAAAGATTCTCTTTCATCAAGGAATCTAAAAAAAGAAGAATGACCTCCTCGAAGGAAAATTCTTAATTCTTTTTGCTACAAATGCAATTTCAAAATAAAATCTTGCTAAGGGGATCCTTTTTGAGAGCTCGATTTTTTAAAAATGTAAAGATTTTTAGCAAAGGATTCGTTGGCCACTGAATACACCTTATTGAAAATTGGAGAGTTAGCCCCCCCCCCTAGGATGATGTGTGCAAACTAAAGGAGCATGTGGTATCCTAAGGAAAGGATGATCATGTAGAGATGTCATGGCCCACAATACATGGAAAGATGTAGATGTGGAAATGTTTTCGTACACGTGAGGGACAACACATAGGAGCCAAAACATCAAGAAGAAAGAAAAGTAAAGAGAGAGATAAAAAGGAAAGGAAAATAAAAGTTGAAGAAATAAAGAGATAGGGGGATTTGATAATTTTGGGTCAGAAGTACTGATAATTTATGGTATAAACTATCACCAATCCCCTACTATATCAAATCATGAAGACGGGTACATGGAAAAAAAGTAAAAAATAAAAAAAATGGGTCAACATGGAAGGGAGGCCTAAATGCCCCCAACACTTTGCATCATCCTCAATTATTGAAAATCAAGGCACAAAAAATAGGAGTTTACAACACAAAACACTCCTGTATCTGATCACCTACAAGGGTGACAAGGGTCCTCTAGGAACACATAAAAAAAGCATGGGGAAAACACAACACACACACAAATCTTGAGTCTACAGGTAAAGAAGAGGTGCTCTCCTAGTCCTCATCAACTAGGAGGTCATCATTCTCCCAATATAGATCATTCTAGGGAGAGGGCGGATGATCCTACAAGGGTGGGATAACAAGGGGAGCACCCTCTAACTCTCTTGTGATAAGAGCTAAGGAAGAGGGCCCCCCAAGGTCTTCTTTTCTCAGCTCCTATGAGGTAAATGTCATTGATCTTGTGAAGATCACCGATAGAACTAGGAAATTTTCCATTGAGTCAAACATACACTTGATAAGAATTCCATGTGTCAATTGGGTGGGAAAAGGAGGTGCCTAAGATCCACTACTAACCTTACCAAAAGACTTGGGGAATGTTGAGGCCGCCTACATCACTAGGATGACACAAGCCAAAGTAGAACCCTCTCCTGAAGAGGGTGATCCTTTCTTGTAACCCCCATTAAAAGTGAGGTCATCCACCAACTTACGCTTCATTAGGGGATGTGAGATCCCCATAGAAGAAGCAAAAGGTAAGGAAGAAGAGGACACAACATTAGTAGACACCATTGAAGTATTCGAAATATCCACGAGCTTAGGAAAAGGAGGGATGTCCAGAAGGGACATCAAGAGAGGAGGCTCAACTAAGGGAGTGATTAACACTTGCACCCTTTTAGGGTGAGGGTCATTCGTGCTCATGAAGGGAGCCAAAAGCAAGGTTGAGGCAAAGAGAACTAAAGAAGAAGGGATAGAAGAGGAGAGCATAATAGGAGATACCAAAATAGGAGTTGTCATCTCCCCTTTTTCCTTGTGCAAAGTAGCCTGCTTAGTAGCTAGAGCCTTTCTTTGATGCTTATGCTCATGTGCAAGGAAGTCTCTTCAGCTCCAAGAGTTGGAAGCTATGGATTGAGGAGGAGCAGAAGGCTCCTATTCTACGATGGGAGTGTCTATCACAACCATTGTCGGTGGGGGGAGTAACTCCTAGAAAAAAAAATGAGGAAGAGAGGTAGGAACAAAAGCAACAACCAATGGAGAAGTAGACCCAAGTTCCTTGATAATAGGCCTCTTCCCATTTTCCACCCTAGGGGCAGGAGCAATAAGAGGCTATAGTGGTCGAGATGTAGAGGAAAATCCATGGGAACCCTTCCCATTACCGTATATGATGAGATAAGGCACCATGGGAAAGAAAAGAAGGTTGAACACCCGATGCTTAGCCTTATGCCAAGTGGGCACCATTAGACTCCCCATGAGATGCATAGAGGTGGAAGCAGGTGGAACAATAGAAGAAGATGAAGGCTCTTGAGCACAAGTAGACTTCCCCTTCCCCTTTTTAGATGAAGTGGCAACCTACTATTGTGCTATCATGTAAGCCTTAATCAAAATAGCATAGGGGAAAGGAGGGTAGGTCACCATTGACACTATTCCACCATTCTTGTATTTTACATAAGTGTGATACAATAGGTCCATCCTTGGAGGAAGTAGACCAATAGGTGTAAGCCATAGGTGATCTAATGAATAGGCCCCATGTGACACCAGGGGTTTATACCTAGTATCATGCATGATGTGCATTGAGCCTTCATGAGAGAATTTTATACATTTATGGATCATCGAAGGGACTGCATTCATGGAGACTATCTAAGGGATGCCTAGCTTCACTTTGAACAAGTCAAACTCTGAGATGATATCAAAAATAATATTCATGGCCTTGGGACCTACCAAGATTGAAAGAGAGATAGAACCAAGAGGAGCAAGTGAGAGTCCATCATGGGTGTGTATGGTTTCTTTTTATCTTCTTGTATTCCTCCTTATGAAGGAAATTTAGAAGTAATGTCTCCTCTATGATCACATTCACATGACTCTCAGGGTCTACTAGGATCCCAATTAGAACATTTCCCTTGAGGTGAGTGGGAATGTACAAAGGAGAATGCTTCCCATTCATGAGAACATCCTACAATGTAAAGGTAATTTTGGTGAACTGGCCATAGGCTAGGCCAAGGGAATGTGAGTAAACAAGACTATATTGATGTACTTTGAAAGGACTTCCTTAGAATGGTATGAAGGCTCAACAATCAAGTTCGTAGGGTGTGATGGAAAAGGGTCCATGTAAATCTCATGATGTAGGTGCATACATTGCTCGGTATCATGTACTTTAATTTGATGGTATTGGTAGAATGTATTTTCTTCATACCAATCAGGGTAGGGCTTAGCAAGGGGTCTAGGATTAGGGAATGTTATTATTATATCCTTCAAAAAAAAATTCAAGATAGAGGAATAAGATTCATACAACTTTGTGAACTATTTGTTATGCGAGGCCTTTGTCAATTGACACGACAACTACATTTTCAAAAAAAATTTCCTTACCAAATATTTACACAATGGATCTCCTGTCAGGGCAGAAATGCGAGGAAGACCCCCCAAACTGGGGAATTGTTTGCTAATAGTCTCGTAGGGCTACACATAGATGTGTAAACGAAGGGTACTTCATCAAGGAAAAGTTCTCTTGCCACAACCTCTGTAGGTTACTGATGAATACCTTCTACACATCTGAGTTGGGCAAAGGGTAAGAGATATCTGAAAACAATGCTTGATATCAAGCAATGAATTTAGTTATCTTCTCATGCTCTCCTTGCTTATATCAGACGAGATTCAAAAAGGCCATCTTTGACCTAATGTTTGCTTGGAATTTATAGAGAAACTGATTCACCGGATAATCAAATGAGACTATGAAGTTATTAGGCAAGGAACAGTACCACTCTTGTGTTGTGTCCTTGAGAGATCTAGGAAATAATTTGGCCATCAGGTGTTGTGGTGAAAGAAGTATGTACACATCACATTGGATGTCAACACATATGTCTAGGGATCTCCCTTACCACCATATTTCTCAAATTTAGGAATCTCCATTCTCTGGGGGAAGGGAGTGTTCATAATTGTTATTGAAAGAGGACTATGATGGAAGAAGGGTTGAAAGATTGGATGGGAGGCGGCTTGGGAGAGGTTATCCAGTTGGTTCTATATCTCACCCATATTTTGTAGAAGAGCATTTAGAATGGGATCAAATGATGAAACATGCACAAGACCAATGGAACCACCAATAGAACTACCACTAGAACCACTAGAGCCACAAGGACCACCACTCCCTATTCCACCAAAGCTTCCACCACTCCCTATTCCACCAAAGCTTCCACCACCAAAGCTAGCATGACCCCAAGGATTGCCACTGCCAAAAATTAAAAAGAATAGCACTCAAACTGAGAGGGATTCTATTTAATTTGATAGTAAGTGGTGCCTCAAGCACAAAGGAGATGTTGAAAGAAGGGCTTGTTTCAGCCACACATGTTGAGATAATGGGCATCAAAACTTCTACCTTTCTTCTAGAGAATTCGGGCCTAGAACCTTTGGTAATACCCAAAAAAGGTTGTATGAGGGGACATATGTTTTGACTATGTCGATTATGCGTCAAATGAGCTCTAGGCCTACTTGATATTTGTCTAGTATGTATCTCATCTCATGGAAAACCTTAGTGGCCCTAGCTACATTCTGTTCTTTCCCCAAATTATTTGTGAGATCTAATAGCCTCCTATCTAGATCCATGAGATGCTCTGCGGGAATAGAAAGAGCGTCATCATCATTCAAAGGTAGGGCCATAGGAGAGATAGGAGGGGTAAGGGAATGAGTGGTTTTTTCAAAGAAACTCATCATTTCCCTTGAGACCATCTCCTATTAAGTGAAGCCAAAAATGACCTTTGAGAAATCCATTCCTAGGTGTTGATGTTGCACAATCCTTTGCAACATACCTAGAAGTTGTAGATTGAGTTATAGAGCTCATAAAGTTTCACAACCTTGAAATTTGCAATCCACACAAGGTACATGAGGAGGAGTCCCCACACAAGGAAATAAATACTACATTGTTCATGTTAGATTCACAAAAATGTAGAGGGGGGCCGATTACTTAGGACCCCAGGTCACAAGAGGGTCTAGAACAATAGGCTGCCCTGATCTACCTCAAGATATTAGAATGATTCAGGAGAGTTTAAAGTTTAACGGCTGAAAGGAAGAGAAACTAGGTTGCTTCTATCCTCTTACAAGCTTGAATGTTTTAGGAAGTCTGGTGAGCAAGTTTCTAGAGCCTAGACTGTGACTTAGACAACTCACTGCCAAAGGAGTATAGTGTGAGACATAAATGACATTGCAACACACTGGTGTCTTCGTGGCGTGCTAGTGTCCTTATGGATATAAAATGTGAAGTACACTCAAAGCCAAGGAAAACCTACTAATAACCTAACATACGTAGTTTGAAGTAATGAAAAAAATAAAAAGCAGTAAAACAACATAATATTGAGAAGAGAACTAAGACTAAAGCTAATTATGAAATGACAAAGAAGGGTGAGGAGAGTGCACCTTCCTACCCATGAGTTGATATCTTAAATATCTCCACCTCAAAGAGAATCTGTACATAGAAGATGGTAAAATGTTGAGGCTATGTTTAGAGGACTACTGTAGTTAGTCCCTCGCTTTGGTGTTTCCACCTCCATAGATAGACAAATAGCAATGATTGGAGAAAGATGATAAAATGAAAGATATTGATAGAGAATACCAAGCAATACGTTGAAAAATAATATGCTATGATATTAAAATGATAATGCAAAGTAAAAGGAAAGATTGAGTGTTATCACCTTTAATGACATGAACTAAAGGTAAATGGAAGAAGGAGTGAGCATGCAAGCCTTCAAAGACCAAAATTGTTGCAATAATGAAGAGAGTAAACCAACAAAGTATCAAATTACAACTTCAATGGAGATGGTAGAGCTTGATGGAGCTGAAAGTGAGTCAAGAGAGTTTCCCAAAGTGTGAGGATGATCAAGGGGCATGAAAGAATGAATGAGATAGGCATTTGAAAGGTGAAAATTGAGGCAAATGAGCTGTTTGAAGTCGATCCAAAGGGAAAAGAATTTACACTTCATGTCCAATTGAGGAGTGTAATACCTCTACAGATTCCAAAGGTAGGAACCCTATCAAGATGACAACACACTATTTAGACATATGTGCATCATGCTAACATCCTCCACAAAATATCCCCACCAACATGTAAAACAACTACCAAGTGGATAGTGGAAGGTAGTAGAAATATGAATTACATTATCAAACTTAATTCTCTTAGGTAGGAGGTAGCGTAAACGAGGAATTTCCAAGGGGGTGCAAATTCATGCCATTATAAAATCATATCAAAAATATTTTAAAGCTACCAAAAAAACATCTACACTATTGTTTAGTTACAACATAAGTTTGGTGATTATTTTAATCTAAATAAATAGATCTAATCATTAACCAAACAACATCCACAACCCTTGGGTATGATTTCACACCAAAATTAGGCTTGCAACCATACTAAAAATATGTTTGAATAGTCCAAAAATACAAATATACTTATCTTTTAATTAAAAAAGAACGCCAACTTTTGGCTATCGTAACCTTTTCATCCAAATACAAAATGTCATTTTTTGAAATTATACTATTTTCTAAGAGTAATTCAAACATATAATCCTTTTTCAA
This sequence comes from Sequoia sempervirens, assembly GCA_007258455.2. NCBI lineage: Eukaryota > Viridiplantae > Streptophyta > Pinopsida > Cupressales > Cupressaceae > Sequoia > Sequoia sempervirens. The sequence continues at coordinate 27,413,899 of VDFB02000363.1, forward strand.
TTTGTATGAAATATGAGGTCTTTTTTGAGGCTCGAAATAGTCCTAAAATAAACATTTATGTTTGTGTTTTCAGTTAGAACACATAGATATACTAATAGGGGGGGGTGAATCGGTATATCCCTCAAATCAATTTAATTTCAACTTATCAATCAAAACCCAAAATTTCCTTAATTAGATAACACATTCAAAGCAAGAGCACAAAACCATAACACTAGATATACGTGGAAAACCCAACAAGGGAAAAACCATAGTGAGAAAATTTGCTTGGAGCTACTATCCATATCTAGCCTCACAAATGAATCAACAGTTACAATAGGGTTTAAGGTCTTTAGCCTAAGGAATTTTACAACTCCCTACTCACTTGAAAAATGAAGCTACAACCTCTTAATACAACTCTTTGAAGGAATAGATGACAAATCACAATCACACCACTTTTTTTTCCTTTAGTTCACTACCTTTAACACTTTTACACCACTCTACCTTTGGATCACTTCCTTTGGTATTCACACTTAAAATTTTTCCTTCGATTCATTGTCTCCAACACTCACTTACACAATTTAGTTGGCTTACTGCCTTCCACACACCACTTAAACTCTTCTACTTTTGGCTCATTGCCTCCAACATGCATAAAATACTTCACTGAAAATTTTCACACACTACTCTGCCTTTAGTGTATTTCTATCAAAAGATTATATTGATCACACATTTTCCACTTGTGCACCTTAATTGCACACTTAATATTACATTTATACCATCTACAAGCATAAAAAAGTTTCTCCTTGTCAGCCATTCTAAAACATATAAGCAATAAATATGCAACAACCATATTTGAGTCGACTTCAGTGCATATGCAGGAAAGGAAAATTCAATGCGGTCCAAGCCAAGAGATAAGCAGGACCTAATTCAAATCGTCATGTGTCCCTATGTTAGCACAAACCACAAAAACTTGGCGTAAACTTAGAACACTAAGTTGGCCCAAAAAACACTCAACCCTTAAAATATTAACTATAGACCATAAGTAGTGCCAAAGAAGCAAGATAGCAACACACAAATTAAATCACAAGCATCAAATGATATTCATGAATATTTCCATACTCTTCTTTCACAAATTCATGCATCATTATTTTGGCACAAGAAAAAAGGTACAAAACTATTATCTATCACAAACCAAATAAAACGTTTTTGAGATATGCTTTTGAAAGCTCATCTTGCGATACACTTCAACAATGAGAACTCAAGGAGAGTCAATAGATGAACATTATAAACACTTCCTCCAAAATACAAGACCAAAAAAGAAACTACAGAGAAATACATAGAATTTCTCATAACCTTCCAAGACTGCAACATAATCTACATGTTGCTTACTTGGGAAACTTCTATTGTAACATCTAAGATATGAAAACTGGAACACATATGATGAACAATTGACTTTTTCTAACCTTTAAACCATAGGGACAAATCAAAAAAAGTGGAAGGCAGAGTATTCTCTAGACCCTTTCAAAGCACCTTCCTAAGACATTGAATATAAGAGATTCTTCTATACAAATTACATCAATAGACAGTGAATACAAAATTCATAGAATCATATACACATTCATGAGTAACAAGAAACAACTATTATACAACTCATGAAATCTAACTTCATTCATTGTACTTAACATCCTAATTTCAACATATGCAACCAACCATACACTACCACTTTTATAACAACAGAGACAATCATCATAAAAAAACATCATATAGCTGACATCAATGACAACACCTGCAACATATTTGCAACAATATCCCCCTTTAGCATTGATGGAAACACCAACAAGAGGAATACCAAAGGGATATGCAATATCTTCCCCTTGCATAATCTTTTCTCTATCTTTCCCCCTTTTACATCAAGGAAAAAGGGCTAATTGATCTTTCCACAACATAAAAGCTCCCCCCATATGCTCAAGCTTTAGGATTCTTCTACTTGCTCCCCCTAAGAGGTAGCCTTCATTAATCTAGGGATAAAAGTGTGTCTTGAATTTCTCCCCTTGGACAGATGCACCAACTATGAATCTAGTTAGGAGGGGCAAGAACCCCTAGCTTCTATCTACGATACTCAAAGGCATCCTTTCAAAGTGCCTTTGTGAAGACATCTACAATTTGTTCCTTTGTGGGAACATACTCCAATCTTACTTCTTGGTCAACAAATTTCTCTCTTAAAAAATGATATCTAATAGATATGTTCTTTGTTCTAGCATGCATCATTGGATTCTTTGATATATTGATGGCTCTTATATTATCACACAAAATTGGAATGGAATCATCATACATCACCTTGATGTCCTTCAAGGTTTGATTTATCCACATTACTTGAGTGCAACAAGATGTTGAAACAATATATTCTACTTTTTCTATTGATAAGGACACTGAGTCTTGCTTCTTACTAAACCAAGAGACCAATATGTCTCCTAAAAATAAAGCTCCACTTTTGGTACTCCTTTTTTCATCAACACTACTAGTCCAATCAACATCAGTATATGCTCTAAAGGAAAATTAATCACTCTTTTGGTACCACAATCCATAGTCTAGAGTGCTCTTCAAATATTTAAAAAATCCTTCTGATTGGATCGGCTTGAAACCTTGCAACCAAGAATTTTTTTTGCATTATATCAAGCCTTGAAGTATTTAAGTGTACAATAGGCTTCCAATCATAGGCCTATACAGATTTTGATCAGCCTTAAGTGACACATCATCCTTACTCAAATGGAAACTAGTTACCATTGGAGTACTCATTGGTTCTTCCATACCAAACTTCTTTAACATTTTCTTAACATACTTTGCTTCGGTGATAAAAATGCCATTATCTAACTAAACAATTTGAAGTTCAAGAAATAAGGACAACTCATCTAACATAGAAATTTAAAATTCCTTATGCATTTCTTCAACATACTTCTTACACATTTCATCATTTCCTCCCAATATTATATCATCAACATATACCAAAATAATTAGAATCATTTCATCCTCTACCTTGATGTACGAATTATTATCGATGGTACCTTTCTTGAATCCTTGCTGACATATGTACTTGTCCAACATTGCATACCAAGACTTGGGGGCTTGTTTGAGACCATAAAAATACTTCTTATGTCTACAAACCATTCCTAGATCTATTGGTAGCTAAAATCCATCAGGTTGTTCTATGTATACTTCTTCTAATTCACCATCCAGGAAGGAAAATTTCACGTCCATATGAGAAACTTTAAAATTCTTGTGCACAACAAATGCAAAATAATATTTTTATGGCCTCTATTCTTTCCACCAAAGTGAATGTTTCTTCAAATTCAATTCCTTCCAGTTGTGAATATCCTTTGCAAACCAATCTTTCTTTGTTCCTTACAACCTCTCCATATTCATTCATTTTTTTCTTGAACACCCACTTTGTTTGAATTAAATTCTTGTCTAAAAGACTTGGAATCAGTTTCCAAGTCTAATTCTTCTCAATATGATTTATCTCTTCTTCCATAGCTTGAATCCATCCTCCATCTTGGCTAGCATCAACAAAATTCTTTGTCTCTATTCTTGATAAGAGAAAAAAATAGCTCTTCATTTTATTTTACAAACCGTCTTCTTGTCTAAACTACTTCATTCTTATCTCCAATGATCTAATCTTCTAAATGATTCCTCTAAACATACTTGGTAGGAGTCTTGGGGACTTTCTCCTAAGCTTGGAATTATTTTCAACAACTTCTTCTTCCTCTCTATAGGTAGATTCATCAGTCCAATAGTCTTCTTTCTCATGTGTACATTGATGAAATTCTTCATCCACTCTAACATTTACACTTTCGACCACCTTCCTCAATATTTTATTGTAACATTTATAGGCTTTTATTCTGGTTGAATACCCAAGAAAGGTTCCTTCATTTTATCTTGAATCAAACTTCCCCAATCCTTCTCCATCTCTCTTGATAAAACATCTTCCAAAAATTCTAAAATATTTGATAGTTGTTGGTATCCCATACCATAGCTCATAGGGAGTTTTGGTACTGTCCACCCTTACTTTACCTCTATTGAGAATGTAGATAGTAGTATGAATTGCTTCCTTCCAATACACATTAGGAAATTTGGCTTCATTTAACATTTTTCTTTCCATTTCTTGAACAATCATGTTCTTTCTTTTCACTACTCCATTTTGTTGAAGAGTTCTAGTAGCAAAATAATGCCTCCTTATCCCATGCCCTTCAAAAAAAAATCAAACTCACTTGATGTGAACTCACCACATCTATCCAACCTTAGAAACTTGATTCTAGCATTCATTTCATTCTCAACCATTGACTTAAAGATATTATATTTACTAAAACCTTTTGATTTTTTTAAGAATATAACCCATGTCATTCTAGAGAAATCATCAATAAGTAACATGAAATACCCTTCACTTGGAAGAATATTTGTTCTGGTAGGTCCACACATAATAGTATGAATTAGCTCTAGAGGTCTAGTAGTAGAATACTCTTTAGTTTTGAACTTTATCCTTGTCTTCTTCCCAGTTTGACATTCTCTACACATGGTACTTGTAGGCTTGATAATTCTTGGCATGTATCTTACTGCATGCATGGAGCTGATCTTCACAATGTTATCAAAGTTGATGTTTCCCATCTCTTATTCCATAGCTAGCATTCATTTTTCTTTCCTAGAATACAACTTCTATTCACACCCTTAAGGTTGTATAAGTTTCATTTAGTCCTTGAACCTTCTACCACCAATCTTCTAGACTTTTTTTTTCACATCCTTGCTCATTAAATAAGAGAGTGTATCCTTTTTACGTGCATTTGAATTACACTAATAAGATTGTTCTTGATATCTTCATAAAAAAACATCTCCATTCTTGGATTTTCCATCAATACTTATAGTACCTTTTCCACAGATCTTTGCTAATGAGTTATCTCCAAACTTTGCTTAACCTCCATTCCATTTCACCAACTTGATGAAATTACTTTTGTCACCAATCATGTGACTTGAACACCCCCTATCAATTATCTAGAGATTTTATTGTCCCTAAGCATGAAATATTGTTTGAACAATCATTGAATTTTCTTTTCTTTATTCCTTGACTTGCTCAACATCATTTGTCTTTTGAATTTTTGATTTTGTAAAATCACTTTTAATTTTTTTTTTCTATATGCCAATTTTTTTTGTAGATCTGACATGTCATATTGACATCCACCATAGAAGCAATAGAATGTATACTCACAAAATTTATTCTATTCCTTTTAGATTTGCACTCTATAGCTTTATGTCCATATGTATTGCAAATGAAATAGTAACCAAAAATACATGATTGAACTTGTTTGTGGAGGATCTACTTGCATGATGAGATCTTTCTTTAGGTTTGATATCAACTTCCTAACTTTTAGACATAGTTTTCTCTAACTCCCTTTTGAGTAACGAAATATTCTTCTCAATCATTTTACGTTATCTTATTTTGGCTTCAATCAAGGCCTTTTTCCTTTTGTTCTCTTTCCTTGTAAATATAGATCTTCAAGAGCAGTGAAAAATTCACCTTCAAAATCAACTTCACCTTCTTATTCTTCCATGTATCTTCTTGAACTTCTAGGCCATGAAAAGGGATTTATCTATGTCATCATCTTCTGATGTGTAGTGGTCTCCTTCATTTGTGGAGTAGTTTTCTTCTTTGGAGAGAAAGTTCTTAAAATTGTTCCTCTTTAAATCATTGCTTCTACTTTCACTTTCTTTAAAAGGAAATTTAGAAGCATAGTGACCAATTCTTCCTAAATTAAAGCATTTGAATGGTAATTTAAATTTGCACTTTCTTAATCCTTTCTTTATCTTTCTCACAAAGTTTGCCTCTTCATCATAATCACTAGGTGATCTAGAGGCTTCTTCTTTCTTCACAACTTTGAATGCAACTTATCTTTTGTGTATACTTTGAAATTCATTTCTCATATCATAGGTTATGAGAGATCCAAACAACTCTTCCACGGTAAGATTATTCAAATCCTCTGCCTCTTCAATTGTAGAAACTTTTGAGTCAAACCTCTAGGGGAGAGTCCTATGAACTTTCTTTACCATTGTAGAGTCAATTATGTCATCTCCCAAACCTCTGATTCTATTCATAGCTTCATCTACCTAGAGCAAATAGTTAACTATGTTCTCTTCTTCTTTCAGCTTCATATTCTCAAACAATGTTTGAAAAGATTGCAGCTTTGCTTGCTTCACTCTATCATTTCCTTCATAGAGATTCTTGAGATTATCCCATATCTCCTTTATAGTCTTGCATTGCACCACTTTGAAAAATTCAAAATTTTCCAACCCACTTAGGGTAACATTATTTTCTTTAGCGTTATTATCATGAGTCTTTTTTACATTTGGATTAGTCATAAGATGAGAAGGTTCAACATAATCATCTTTGGTAACTCTCAAAACATCATAACCAAGTGATGTAAGATAGGCATCCATCCTTATACTCTAGAAAACATAGTTGATTTCATCAAATTGCGGTGCCTTAGAAGATGACTCCTTCTGAGCCATGTGTTCTAAACCAAGATCTACCTTCATCTATTAGGCTTCACCAAGGAACTCCACTTTGATACCAATTGTTAGAACACACAAATATAATGAGAGGGTGGTGAATCGATATATCCATCAAATCGATTTAATTTAAACTTATCAATTAAAACCTAAAACTACCTCAATCAAATAACACATTCAAAGCAAGAGCACAAAACCATAACAAAAATTATATGTGGAAAACCCAATAAGGAAAAAACCACAATGAGAAAAGCTACTTGGAGCTACTATCCAAATCGAACCCCACAAATGAATCAAAATTTATAATAGGGTTTAAGGTCTTTAACTTAAGGAAGCTTACACCTCCCTACTCACTTAAAAAATGAGGTTACAACCTTTAAATACATCTCTTTGAAGAAAAAAATGATAAATCACAACCACAACACTTTTGCTACCTCTGTCTCATTGCCTTCAACACTTTTACATCACTCTACCTTTGGCTCACTACCTCCGGTATTCAAAATTTCACTTCTACCTCTGGTTCACTACATCCAACATTCACTTACAAAATTTGGTCGGCTCATTTCCTTCCAGACACCACCTAAAATATTATGCTTTTGGCTCACTGTCTCTAGCATGCATAAAACACTTCATTGAAAATTCACACACCACTCTGCCTTTAGCATATTACTGTCAACAAATTACATTGATCACATATTTAAAATTTATACACCTTGATCACACACTTGATCTTACATTTATAATATCCACAAGCATAAATTTTTTTCTCCTTGTTGGCCACCCTGAAAGGTATCAACATGAAATATACAATGACCATATTTGAGTCAACTTCAACACATCTGTAGGAAATGGAAATTCAATGGAGTCCAATCCAAGAGATAAGAAAGATTGAATTCAAATCTACATCAATACCTATGCATGCATGCCACAAAAAAATTGTGCAAACAATTTAGAACACTAAGTTGGTCCAACAAACACTTAACCCTTGAAATATTAACTTCAAACCATAAGCGGCATCGAAGAATAAATATAGAAACATGTGGATTACATCACAAGAATCAAATGATATTCATGAATATTTCCATTCCCTTCTTTCACAACTTCATGCATCATTATGATGTCGCAAGAAAATAGATACAAATCCAATATCTATCACAAATCCAAACAACACAGTCTTGAGATATAACTTTGAAAACTTATCTTACGGTACACTTTAGTAATGGAAACTTGAGGAGAATCAATAGATGAACATTACAAACACTTCCTCCAAATTACAAGACCGCAAAAGAAACAGTAGATAAATGCAAAGAATTTCTCATAACCTTCCAAGATTGCCACAACACAATCTATGATAGTAATTAGGGGAGTTCCTAAAACCACACAACACAATCTCAACCAAAACCACAACTTATCAGATCACCAATCCTTCAAATCCTCTCTATCTCATTAGATTCTCTCAATTCCTTGTAGCATTACAAATTGACTCAATTAGGTATATCTTTTAGAGAAGGTCTTCTCAATTCAAGATTAGAAACTTTTCAAGGACCCATTAGGGTACACAAAAACATATCAACAAGCCACAATAGGTTTCTTTGAAACATCTTTCTCAAAATAGGTTTTCTATGCCAAATAGACCTCAAATTAGGCCTATTTTACAAAGATTCTTGTCTTAAAAATTTCCACCAACCTCTAAAACTAGTAGGGAAACACTACCAAGTGTCCAAACCTATAATTTCACCATTTTTTTATAGAAACACTCACTCCAAAGAGCCAAAACCATAAGCCCTATTTTCTTGCCAAAACTTAGGGTTTTATTGAAAAACACATTACCAGGCCTTATCTAAAATTTCCACCACATAAAAAAATTTCAATTACCTCTACACATGCTTATCCCATCAAGAAATAATGCTTCCCCAAATTATTTCACTCTTTACGATACCTAAACCTCACTATTTCACTTGGAAAACTCAATTTTCCACTCTAGAGCTTCATTCCCAACACAACACTTGACCTCCCTTGCACTAAAACAACATGGACACACCTAAAAATAATAGAATCCACTCATTCCATTGAGGCACAGTCTTCATATAAGGTGGAATGGTTCCATTTTGAATTTTAACTCAACAAAACCCTTAAAACTATTCTACACAGGCAGTTTTAGAAAATCAACTCAATCTACCACCAATTTGAATGATAGACCCTCAAACCTATTGAAAAAAAAAGTTGATTCAAGCCAAAAATTAATTCAAATAAGTTTATGAACAATTATCTACTGTATGGGTCCATACAAGTCTAAGGAAGAATGAAATTACAAAAAATCTGTAATAAAACAAGGGTTTCTTTATTTATCTTGCTTCAAAACTTCAAGATCAAACTTACATCGATGCCTTACATCATATTTATATTTTTTCCCTCCTAAAATAACCATCCCAATGCCAAAAAAACTAACTTTTGAAATGCCCGACAATTAGGAAACCACAAAATCTACTTTTTGCAACTTTTAAGCAATTTTACATCTTTTTTACTCAACATGACAACTTTTCAATACCTTTGCAATTTCAACATTATTGACCTTCTAAACCCCTAAAAACCATCTAATAAGACTCAATACATTAATAAATGGCCTCCTAGACCTTATTTAAACAAAAAGACACCAAATCCTAAAGTCTACTCAACTTCAACTTAGATAGACAAAATTTCCCCAAAGGTGCTCCTGCACTAATCTACATGTTGCTTACTCAGGAAAATTCTATGATAACATCTAAGATCTAAAAATTGGGACACATATGTTGAACACTTGACTTTTTCTAACCTTTAAATCATAGGGCCAAATTACAAAAAGTGGAAGAATGTAGAGCATTCTCCAGAGCTTTTCAGAGAATCTTCCTAAGCCACTAACTATAAGAGATTCTTTTATACAAATTATAGCAAAAATAATGAATACAAATTTCATAGAATCATATACACATTCATGAATAGAATGAGACAATTTTTATAACAACTCATGACATATAGCTTCATTCATTATACTTAACATCTCGATAGCAACATATGCAACCAACCACAGACTGTCACTTTTCTAACAATATAGACAACCATCATCAACAAATAGTTGACATCAATGACAAACAAAAAACTCCATACTATTGAAATCAATGAAAACAACTGCAACATTTTCCAAATTGATGAAAAGTAATAAAAAATCATCGTTAAACAACACATGAATAAAATATTCTTCCCCAATAATTTGCATGAAGCTACAAAAAACCTTCAATGAATCTTATACCATTTATACTAAAAATTCAACACCTAGAGAAACCTATAGTTGAATTGTAGCAACTTGTTTCACACTTGTATGAGCCTATTATATGCCTACAACAAACTATAGGTAACCTATCATAGCCTATTTAACACTTGTAGTCAACTATTAAATACCTATAGAAACCTATAGATAAAGTATAACATACTCACAACTATGTCTAGTTCTTAAATAAAAAATGTAACATTCTTTTAGAAACCTTTTGATTAAACATGTTTGGAGAAAAACCTCTAGAAAAAATAACCTAAAATAAAGAAAATTGATTATTTATTTAAAACATAACTTACTATTTTTTAGTGATACATATTTTCTCGTAAAATTGGATACCCTTGCATCAAGTTTCATTGTAAATGTGTAACCAAAACTCTAATGAAATATTCTCTTTGCAAGGATATATTTAGATTTTATGAAGTCTTCAAGGTTTATTCATCAAATCTCTAGTTATATTTCTAGACCATATCTCTTGAGAAATATTCAAGTTATTTGGTAGAAACAATGTTTAAATGAATCTATTTTTAACATAATCAAGATCCAATTTGAAACCATCAGGATCATAATTGATGTGTGATTCATGTGAATTTCCTCGTAGAGTGGCTATAAATATGATGCTATTGTATGCATAATCATTTAGATTATTCACATGATAAGTTATCTCACATCCCTTCTAGAATCTAGTGGAATCATCTTCTCATGTAAATTTCCTATTAGTAAGCAATGCGCCATAATATATCATCTACTGTAACTACAACTATAGTATTATGTTCCATACTATATCTACTAATGTAGCTACCACTATAGTATCATGTTATAGACTATATATACTCATTATATCTTGATCTAACTACTTTATCAATAGATCCAATTGAACATAATAAAATAATGAAAATTCTTTAAGCTCAAATACTATCCTAGCAATTTTTTGATGTAATAGTTAGTTTAGAATGCACTATACCATTCAAGATTTGGATACACATTTATCCATCCAAGATCAATGGGATTCAATGAAAGTATATGAGAGATTAAATATGAGAAACTAATTCCATTCTATCAAAGGATGTAAAATTGACCCAATATGATTATAATGAATTTTAGATAGATTATAATGAGAATCCCTTGGTTATATAGGTTAAGGTGAGATATAAGATTACATAATATTATGAAATGTGTCTTAATATTATGACTTGAGACATAAGTTGATAAGTATCCTATGTGTAACCTAAGTAAACTTAAGTAACTAGTGTGAATAGGACCTATATGGTAAACCAATTTAGTAAAACACCTTGTTCACACCAACACCACCTTTAAGTGAAACTTAGGAAGAATATGACACAATGATGTAAGGATGGGTCCCACCTCCAAATAAATTTTAGGTACCCATATACAAATAAATATCTCAAAAATATAGTAAAGGTGAAAATCCCATTGGAAGAAACCCCTCTCCAAAAGATAAAAAATAAAAAGTGCTCTTTACAATAATGAGAAGAACAAAACCTCATGTGAGGTAAAAATTCCCCTTGTGTGGAGAAATAAAATAGGATCTAATTGTTTCCTCACAACATATCAATAAAATGATATAAATCCATAAGATTTAACATCAAAGAGGAGATGTTCATATCTTCAATAGTTTCCTCCAAGTCTAAAATATAGGAATCACAAAATAAACCTAAAATGTTCAAGTACTCATCCTAAGAGCTATATTTAGAAGATAATGAATAAATTACTACATTGAATAATTATAATCCATGGATGTAGACATAGTAGTATCATAAGAAGAATAGTATATTGAGGATATGAAATGGTAGAACATGTCTCTAGAACCTTAGTATATGAAAGAACAACAAGATTCAAATGACCATACTATATCTCCTCAAAAATGTCTACAATCATCATAAATTGAAGGATAAATAGGCATGTAAAATATGAGAAGGTTTATATGCAATATTAATTATCAACATCCTCAACAACAATATTATATATTATGCAAATGTAAAATAATGATTGAATTTCCAATGTGAAATCAACACTTTTTCCTGCTTCACCACGTTTGATCCAATATATAGATATAATATCGGTTGACAATGATGGAATGTAAATAACATAATTTAATGATATTTCATCTATGTTAATAGATCCTTTCCCACAAAAAATCACATATGTGTTGCTAGCCATTAGTATGTGTGGTGATGAATTTGACTCAAATAAAGAGAACATACTTTTTGATGAATCCATGTGATGATAAAATCCAAAATCAAGTATCCATATTTATGTCTTTGAATCCATAATTTCAAAATTTGATTACCCCTAATATTTTTCCAGATTTGAATAAAAAGAAGATGATGAACCCTTTGACATAGTTAAAGGAAATTGATTTGATTATTCTTAAGAGCATGCATCAACCCTTTAATCTATTTTGAATAACATTGAAGTTCATCATGCCTTGATTTATTTAAATATACACATTTGGGATTATCCTTGTTAAATAATTTTCCTTGAGAGCGAGAGGATTTAAAATATTTGTGCAACTCTTTCTTTTTATTATTTTATTTGTTTTTAGGATTCTTTAATTCTTTATGTACCTTAGGCTCACTTTCCACCAATGCTTGTGGTTTAAAAGAATTAATGAGACCCATTTGAACTAACTTCACTTCCTATTGGATTATAATATTTGAACATTCACCAAAAGTAGGCTCAAAATATACAAGTCTCATAGAAATCCAATGGATATGAAAGTTAGAAAAAAATATTGAATATTCAAGACCAATCTTGGATACCACTTTTATAATCAATTGTAAATTATATTTATTAATATTTGAATCCATTAATTGTTTTCTTAGTTGCTTAGTGTTACTCCCTAATCTTGTTAGTTTTACCATATCTATTTTAAATTGTCTCCCAAGCCTCCTTATGTGTTTTTATGATTCAAGATAAAACTAGAAAAAAGGGAATAGGGAAAAAATGCATCCAAGTGTTTTCTCATGGTTTATCTTCGATATTTCCTTTGCACTAGCATTAGTGGGTTCAAGAATAGTTTCTTTTAGATATCCAAGATAACCTTTTCTATAATGTCCCTAACATTTAATTTTAACAAGAGATTGATTTATAGATTGTATTCAATACACATCAAAATTAGTTGGAGGTGCTTGATGAGCACCGATTATAGTCCCTTGATCATCTTAAAGCTTATCAACGATCATTATCTAGACAATACAATCAAAATGTACTTCCTAGGACTTTGAAGATAGGTGACCTAGTTCTCTATGAGAATCAAAGAAATGTAAATGCGTCGCCTGATCAAAGGGGAAAATTCAGTCCTAACTGGTTAGGCCCTTACATTGTCATCTTTGTGTATGGTTCAGGTGCTTATGGATTATCGTCTTTGGATGGAATGCCTCTAAAATATCCTATTAATGTGATGCATATTTTTCGATACTATGTGTAGTGTCTAATGTGTCATATGTGTGGTGTTCACTCTCTAAGGGTTGTAGCATTGGATATGTTGACATTACTCATTAACACATTATGAAAAAAATTTGTGTTATTATGTTATGATGTGTGTGTGTGTGTGTGATATATACATGTATCCTACTATGTTGTGTATCCATGCATCACATTATATTTTTAAGGTAATTAGATCATTACTATATTTAATTAACATATATCCATATGTGTTTATTAAATCATGATAGCATCTAATGTAAAAATATATCCATATACATATATAACATCCATAACATCAACATACATGAAAATAAAGAAGCGTGCACATCAAAGTACACAATTCCATGATGTTAGAATTAGTATTTCATATATATATCAAATTTCATGTACATGTATTGGGCCACTATCATCAAAAAATGAGTGGCTACTAAATTTGTGTCAATGTCTACACAAAAAAGATCTACAAATATATCCTGTAACTACAAAACTGATATACAAATATATCCCGTAACTACAAATATATCCCATAACTACAAAAAGATCTAAGGCTGCGACATGTGGCTCCTGAAATCCTGTAGCTCTGGCTGTGACTGTAGCCTGGGAAGGGGTTGCAAAGTGGAGATGGAATGAGAGTAGTGTGAGCATGATCTAGACAGGGCTTCATGCATCTCCCTGATCTCTCCCTGAAGGGAGCATATCTGCATCTGTTCCTACATCAACTCTTGTTGTAGCTATTGATCACCTATTGGGATCATAGTTGTCGGCTAACTCGCAAGGTCATCAAGATAGCTCTAAAGGGCATCACATGCCTGCTTGATGACCTCCACCCTTGTCAAAGATGTGTCTCACACTGCAAGTTCCATCTACAACTCCCTCAACAGTTGGTCATGATGCCCCTGCGATGTGGTGACATTGGCCACCCTCTACACCACCTTTGCTTGTGCTTCGTTATATGCTATCCTGAGATGCACCGCTAACTCTAAGAGGCAGATGTGTCATCCTATGAAAGCTGACTGGTACACGTCTAAAACTATCCCTTGGATAGGCACAATAGGGACCACCTTTGATATGCCCTAGGAAAAAAACCCAGTCCATCCTTGAGTATCCACTGCAACCATAGAAGCAAAAGTTATATCAGTATCATAAAATGTATAAAATAAAAACATGATATATATATATATATATATGAGATAAAAATTGGAAATACTGAAATGAAATAACATAAATAATTTTCATACCTGGGTCCCCTAGCTACTAGAATGGGTCAGGGGGAGGAGGTGCACTTGGTCCTGCACTGTTGGTGTCAGGAACCACTACGGATGTGGCAAGGGTTGGTGGGGCCAATGAAACTAGTGTAGTTGGTGGAGGAGATGACATCCTCCCCTGCCTCTCGGATCTCGGTAGTGTTTCCCTAGCATCTTGCTCCTGCTCCTCCCAATGCTCCTCCTCACCACTGGGTATTAGCACAAAGCTATGCCACACTTTTAGCCAACTTATCAACACAAGTGAATTTAAGTATTTTTAACGAAAAAATCATCTTGGTCAAACATATGATCTTTTAAGATTCATTCTAGCTAAGTTATATATGTCCACAAGTTTTCCAACTAAAATTGTTGGCTAAATGCATATTTAGCACCACTTTGAGTCCAATTTACTAAAAAATAAAATTATTTGAAAAACTTAATGTTTCAACAACTTCTACTTGTGTTAAAAAAAAAATTAAATATAAAAATACCCTTTTGTAGATCAAGAAGTTTAGTTGTAAAAAATGTATATATTTTAATAGTTTAATTATTATTTATATTTTCCTTTTTATTTTTACTAAATGTAGGTTATTAGCACAAAACATTAGGTTGATTATGATGTCAAGGAAAAATAGTAAATTTTATTTAAAAAAATTGAAAAAAATATGATGCCCTAGACATAAGAATCTATATCAAGATGGTATAACTTTTTTCTATTTTAGATAAATAATTAATATGAAAGTCGACATCGACTAGAAACAACTAATTTTTAATATGCACACATTTTAATATTTATTTAAAAATATATCTATCGAATTTGGGAAAAAATATATCCATGTCCTAAAGTTTCAAGTTATAAATACACACAAAAAAATTGAAAGAAAAAAAAAATTACTATATAAAGATTAACATCTCATGTAACTTCATTTTTCAACATTTTATCAACAACTAAATTATAGTGTTAATTTATAAAATATATATTCAAATAATTTTTCAATTTTTTTTAAAAAATACAAACATAAAATATACTAAAAAATAAATATTTCATTAGTTCACATCATTTCAAAATTCAAAACATATATATCAAGTTTTAGTGATTGAAATTTAAAAGTTGGATTAGTGTTGGTTGTTTCCTTTATAAAAGTGCGACATAGCTTTGTGCTTTTACCTCCCTGCTACCTCTACACTTCCACCTTAGCCTAGGTGGTTGTAGTGGCACATCCCCTTGCAAGTTAGGATCCCCTTTGGGGGCATCCATTAGGAAAATTGGGGTGAGACAGTGTGCTTCCCACCATGCCAAAAAGGCTTGGTCTACGCTGACACTATCTAGGGTGCCCATTGATGGAAGGTTTGCATCGTTGGAATTTTCATATGAGAGATCCACATTCACCAGGGTAGGGTGTGGGTGGTCCTCTATCCTTACTACACTCTGCATAGCTTGGGTGTATGTTGGCATAGGAGGGGGAATAGTTTGAACCCTTCCATGTTGTCGCATGACCTGACTCCAGTAGTGTGACATAATAACAAAATTAGTGCGACCAAGGATGAATCAGTCATGTTGTAGGTTCCAAAGGAACCTGTGATCATCCACCCATCGAAAGGCTTGGTAGGATTTCCATCTGATCTGATTTGGCACCAATGTGTCGAACTACAGCTATGAGAACTGTAGATCACCATGCCTCCACTGCCATGTCAACTCATACCAGTGGGCCATAGGGACAACATATTTCCACACCTATGGATATCCCTTTGGCCTTGTGCATGTGATGTGGGGAAAGGCACACACCTAAAGTAGTGTGCATGTTGTGAGGCTATGATACTCATAATGTACATACTAGCCAGGCTCTTACTAGAAGTGCACCAGCATGCTACACCCCCAAGGGAATATGGTACATCTCTCCACCATTTCCCTAATGGTGTGGACAAGGCCTCCATGCAAGTGAGATCCCCATGCATCAATGGTCACCCTCATGGTGATGGTAACCACCAGAATACAATGTATGAAAGGGGCAGTGGTATGGGCCTGGTCAAACCATCGGGTGTATATGTGCCTAGTCCCATCCCCATCATCCATCCGCCTGGAGTAGTACATAACTCTATCTAGTCACTCCTCCTTTGAGAGTGTATCATCAATTTCCACCCATCACCCATGGATGGGAAGCTCGAGGATGCAGTAGACATCCTCCAGTGTAATGGTCATCTCCCTAGTAGGAAAATGGAAGCTAGAAGTCGTATCATCACATCGCTCCATCAATGCCATCAACATGTGGTTGTGATAGAGCATCTCTAGCATGGTATATACATATAAGATCCCGACTCACTGTAGAAGGGAGACATCATCATTAGTTAATTGGTCTCTCTAGTCTCGTAGTAGGTGAAGCACCCATGTTCCATGATGCTCCCGAATCTCTAGATAGTCTTGCGAGAGAAAAAAGTAAATACATATTAGTGCATAAAAAGCTACCAAAAATTCTAAGTGAAAAAAATCTAAGGACGCATATGCACCGCACAAACATTTGTGCATTGTGCAGGCATCCCAGGCATAATTAATTGCACCAAGAAAAAAATACGCCCCTTGGATGCAAGCACATCTGCGGTATGCCAGAGCCTATCCTGGATGCCAGTGCATTTTGAAGATGTGTGTGCACACCCAAGATGTGTGCACACCAAAAGTCCTAAAAACTTGCAAAAAATTACCAAAACATGACTAACAAGGAGTTTTCGAGGCCTACCTGGTTAGCCTCGATGCCCTCAGCGATGTCCATGTGCAGTTGGTCCAACCTCAGATCCTCATAGCCTCATCTTCTTGGCACTTTGATGAATTTTCTCTCACTAAAGTCAAAAAAATCCTTGTGATGCATAGTGCAAATGATCCTTCTCGGGGCCCACCTAGGTATATATAGGCCCCTCGGGGCACAATTTTCTTGGAGTTTGTGGCTCCTCGGTTTCTCCTAATTTCACCCCACCTAGCTGGGGGTAAACTTAGGAGGGGGCATATAGTCAGCTCTTCACCATATTTTTCTTTTGAATCATCAAATTTTTCTTGATCATTATTCTCGTCGTTGTAGCTTCTTCCTATTTTTAAAACTAACTTAAATTTGATTTTTACAGAATATAATTTTTTGTGACTTTTCACAATTGGTCTCACACTAATTTTCAAGCTTAGTTGTTAGGGGCGCCTTCGGTACCAGCTAGCTCGACCTTGGTGACCTATAAGGAACTTTTTCTTGGCACACAAATTCATGAAATTTCAAAGTTTGGGTAAAAAATTTCTTCTCTACTTTAGTGTGGCTGCTTTTTTCCCAAAATCAAGCCCACTAAAGTGGGGGAAAAATGTAATGTCACATAATTACACCTAAGGGAAATTCCACATTTTAGCACTTTGCCTAGCATTTATGATGGCTAAATATATAAATGGAAAAAATATCATGGGTAAGAATTTCATAATTCTAGCTCCATGTGGATTAGTGGTGAAACAACAATAGCCTAATGACATGTTTCTCAAAAATTAATGCCTTGGATGCCTGCGCAGTGCGTGGATGTCTGCACAGTGCGCTAGCATCCTAGTGGTTTTCTAAGTTTGAAATGAAGAATCTTGAATCTTGAATCTTGAAACATGTCCTAGCAGTCATATTTTTAGGTGTAACGGCTCTTTTCTGCCCTTGCATACAACAAAACTTGTCATTTTCTCTCATTTTGGGGGTTCATTCATTTGATCAAACTATCTCTTCAACTTCACTCTTGAATTTCTTTCATTCTTGATGAGCAATACTTCTACAAGCGAAGCTCTACCAGACTGAGGTCCCTCCAATGACCAAATCTCTAGAGCAAGCATTCAATGGTGCTTCTGTGTGTTTTAAAGGGTGCCAAGGCTTATGGGTAACACTCTCTCTCACCCTTTTATATTTTCATATCTTGTTCATTTAATACTTGGTGGTGCGGTTCTACTCTTGAAGTGGGTTTTTCTTTCACCACCCCATTTTTCCATTTTAGTTACACTCTCTTCCTATTTGGCTATTAGGGGTTTGACTATGGTAGACCCCTATACAACCCCAACATTTTCCCCTCGCTCATTTTGTGTGTGGGTTGTGTAGTGGAGCCTAGAGTGAAGACTCAAATGTTTGGATGAGGGTGATTTTTCTCCAAGTTCTTGTACATTTCTCATAGGTTTTGTTCTCTATTTTATTAGTCTATTAAATAAACCTTAGATCTGAGCTAAGAAGTGAAAATCTATTTCACTTGCCTAAGTTCTTGAGTTCTCTATTGCTCAGGATGCTAGCGTGCCAATTGGATGACATCGCATTGTGCTAGTGTCTTGAATCTGTGTTGTTGTCCTTTGACCAAGAGCTCCTCTGTTAGAGGTAGAAATCTAGAAGTTTCACTCTCCTAAGATCTAAAGTAGTCTTCTCTAATAGTTAACCGATATATTTCCTTTGAAATTTCTTCATTCAGCTTATGTTGAAGTGGATAAGGGTAGTTCATTCCTTGGGAATCTCTTGAGAATGAAGAGACTTGTGTGTAGCGAATCCCTCTTATCTCACACCTATGTGTAGCCTAAGTATAATTAAGTAACTACCATGAATAAGACCTAGATAGTGAACTAGTTAGGTAAAACAAACTATTCACACCAATATTTGATCAACCAACTTATTGAATACTTGTTTTTTTGTAAACTATACTTGTTCTACTTGATGTATTAAACTATAATTTATATCTTCTAATGTTCCTTGGTTATACTAAAATGTCTGTGATATATATTTTTTATTGTATGGTGTCATTGAGGCCATGACTAGAAAATTTATTATTTTTTAAGAACATAACTTACTAATATTTTGGTGATACATGATTATTCATTAACTTGGGTACTGTTGTCACATGAAATTGCACCTTGCTGAGCACGAAGCTCAACATTCCAATGACACAATGGAAATGACCTCAAGGTGTGGGACCTTTGTGCGTACGAGGTTGAATCTTCAGAGAAGGCTGGCTTCCTTTTTCAATTCTAATGTAAAGTGTTGGTCTAACCCAACACATGCAAACCTACCACTAATAGCTCATGAGGAAAAGTGGAGAAGGAGAACATGGAAGGGAAAATGGAGGTGATACACACAGATGGAAAAGTTACTAATTCCTAACTTAGACTATACAATACATCATTAAAGAGGGACCGAAAGACTCACACAATTCTTTGTTAGGTTGATTTCAGGGGCATACAAGAAGGTTAGGGTTTGACAAGTGCTAGAAGGAAAGCAAGGTTTCTCAAACTAGCAATTGTAAACCCTGTAACACAAACATACATGCATGAAAATTCAATAAACACTCAAATATGAAGGTAATAACTTACTCAAACACAAAAGAGATAAGAAGAAGAAAGCTTGATCAATTTCAATAACATAGAGGCAAAAAGCCAATCTTTACAATGGTAGAGTGTGAAATACATTTTGCAAAATAAAAATCCTAGAGGAGCTAGAAGAAGAACCTTGAAAATGAATACATTTTTTTTCCTTTATAGATTAGGCATAAATAAGAAACAAAAACCAAACCCTAACCCTAACTAGGGTTAGCAATGAATCCTGTGGCATGAAGATTTGAGAAATTGTGTGAAAATCATGACTAAGGCATAGATCCACCAAGAAGTTAACAAAGAAGAATAAATGGGCATGGGAACCCATGAAATCTACTTGCAAAAGGTGAGGGGAGCAATGAATATCATCCTTGAAGCCTAGGAAATTAGATCTAGTAGCTCAAAAGTCAAATCGAGCCTAAAAAATGTTGCCCAAAAAAATGCCAAAATGCAGGAAGGTTAGGGTGTTGAGCTTGAAAAATCACATTTAAAACCATGAAAAAATGGCTCGGAGCCCATGTGTCATCATCAAGGGTCAGGTGTCGGGCCATTGGAGGTTGGGTGTTGGGCATACATCTTGCAACAAACTTCATATATTGAGCCATTAGAGATCAGGCATTGAACATTGGGTTGTCGACTTGCTGCATACCAAAGGAAGAAGAGAGAAGGAAGGAAATTGCGAAGTGAAAGGAAAGATTGGGGTAAGAGAGAAGGCTTACCTTTGAAATTCGAAGTAAGGAGGAAGCCTTACCTTTGAAAATCAAAGTATTCAACACTTCGTCAAATTCAAGAGAAAATAGGGAAAGTGAGAAGGAAAGAAGGAGAAGGTAAATGATGAAGACTTCATAGGTCGGGAGGAAGGCCTATGCTTCATGAAGTGAAAATGGTAAGAGGGAAGAGGTAAGGGCGAAGGATGAAGGACAAAAGGAGAAAGGAAAAATGAACAAGGAGAGGGATTGGTAAGGGGTAAAGGGTAAGACCGAAGGTCAACACTTGAAATACTTAGAAGAAAAATGGGAAGGAAGGGAAGAAGGAGAAGAGCGATGAAGAGAGCATGCAAGGTAAGCGAGTAAGAGACAACCTAGAAACTTGAAATTTTGGGACTTAGCAAAATCTAAGAAAATTAAAGGAAAACTGATGCAAGATGGCCCATGTAGGATCTCTCAGATTGAATATCAATGATGGGTCATTAAAGGGGGGCATGAAATGTCAACAGGTACCTCTTGCATAAATTTATCATTGTAAATGTACAACCAAATCTCTAGTGAATCATTCTCTTTTAAAAAATGTGTCTATATTCTATGAAGTATTCATGGGTGATTTTTTGATTCTCTAGTGATATTTATGGACCATCTATCTTGGGAAATGATTAAATTCTCTAAGAGAAACAATTTTTACATATAGCTCTAGATAGTCAAATTATTATAGGATTTTATTTGATGTCATCAAGATCCTCCTTGAAACCATCAATAGCATACTACATATACAAATCATGTGTATGCCCTCTAAAGTGGATACAAATATGAGGATCTTGCATGCATCATCATTTATATTCTCAACATGCTAATTATCTAAATTCATCCTAGTATGTAGAAACTTCATCTTCTCGTATAATTTTCTTGAGCATAATAAATAATGCTTAAACTACCAATATATTATTTTGTGTCATAATATATCTACTCCTCAAAAGATCTTTGTATAATTACTCAGTCAATATATATAATTACACAATAAAAAATAAAATTAAAAATTCTAAGCTCAAATATTACCTTAAATTTTTTTGCTCAACCAACTTCTAGAATACTATTTCTATTAGTCTATGTGTATTCTACATATTGTCTTAAACTATACTTTACATATTCAACTATTTCTTAATTATCACTAAAATATGTCTAATAATTTTTACATTAGATGATGGTGTTGAGGCTATGTCCATAAATTGATTATTTATTTAAAATATAACTTATTGATATTTTTGGTAGCACATGATCATTCATTAACTTTCATAATTCTGCATCAAGTTTTCATTATAAATATACAACAAAAATATAATGAACCATTCTCTTTTCAAGGATATGTCTATGTGCTATGAAATATTTACAGCTAATCCTTTAAATATCTAGTTATATTTTTAAACTATCTCTCTTAGGAACTAACAAAATTATTTAGGAGCAACAATATTTGCATGCTATAGCATAAGACACTCAAATTATTGTAGATTTTTTTTCTTACATCATCAAGCTCATACTTGGTGTATGAATCATGTGTTTTTCCTCCTAGAGTGGCTACACATAAGAGGGTATTGGATGCATCATGATTTTCCTTCACATGTTAAGTTATCTCATGCGCTTTCCAGCATCTAGTGGCATCCTCTTTTCATATAAATTTCTTAACCATAGTAAGAAATGGTTTAACTATCATTATAGTATTATGTTCCATAGTATATGAATTTCTCAAAGGATATTAATCTAACTAATTAATTAATATATCTAATCACACACTAAAAATGATGTAAAGTCTCTACGCTCAAATATTACCTTAAAAATGTTTGATTAACCAACTTCTCGAGTACTAGATCTATTATGCTTTATTATTTTTGTACTTTTTCTTAAACTATATTTTACATATTATACTATTCGTTGGTTATCACTAAAAAGTTTCTATTGTTTTTTTTTTTTTGTATTAAAGGGTCGTGTTAATGGCATGAAAAAAAATCCATATAAATGTGTATAAACCAAAGTGTTTGAGCTTTAATGTGAATTTTATTGATGTTTAGTATAACTATTTTCTACCTAATTTCCTTTGTTCGCTCTTTGTGTAACCTCCAAACTAAAGTTTTACACACCTATGCGATATCTTATATCAATTCTTCATATTCTACACCATCTTATTTATTGTTCCTTTCTAGATCAATCTTCCTTTAACATTATGAGAGAAACTTCCTTAATTTAATTCCATTTATTCCTATGCTTTATCCACTCTATAATCAAATTATTACCTTTTATAACATCTTTTTTCTATCCTTGGGTCATGAACTAACCACTCCTTTCACTAAAGATCCAATTGCATGGGAGGAAGTACTCTATATTAAGAGTTTTATGTATTTTTAAATTAATAACTTGAACCATAAAGCTAATTATTTAAGAAACATGCAACTAGCTAGAGTAAGAAACTTATTCAAAGCTTATCAATTAAGTTATATTTAGCTAATAAAAAATGACATGCGTAGTATTAATAGCACTATTAAAAAAAGTATCCACTATGAGCATCTATGTTGTATCTATCTATTTTAAAATCATAGTGTTCTCTAGTATCCCCTTCATGACACTCAAGTACTTGGTAGTTCATTTCTCAATCCATGTTAAAAATTCATTGAACAAATATTTTGGTAATTCCACCCATAATTATTTATACAAGGGATCAAAATTCTATTTATCATATCATTCTCTAACATTTACTCCTATAGGAACCTCTCTTCTCAAAAATTCCTCAATATTACTAATAATGGATATCAAGGAGCACAACCAACTAGACCATCCTCAAAAAGTAGAATATAGATAATGAGAGGATCCTAATAATAAAAACATGGTGTTATCCATTCTCCTATGCATACATGACCAAATTATAAACATTTTAATACCTCATGTGTACTATCATATCTCCATGTATCACACAAATCATATTGAATAATTCATCCTCTACTACAACCTTTGAACTACAACCCTTGATAAAACAATAGAAAATAATTAATACATAGATTGAAAGAGTGAACAAATAATTCTATATTTATTTATAATATTAATAAATCATAAAATAACTATAATCATTGGTGATCTTTTGCAAGTGGCAGACCATTGGGGGCCTTAATATGCTTGTTGATATGTAGTTGGTTCCTACTATTTTTTTCTTGTCTTTGGTGTTTTCTGCTAGACCTTATTGTTTATGCTTTTTTTTTCTTTTTAGTTTTAATTCAGTCTCACTCCTGGTGAGACTTGATTTTTTCTCATTTCTTCCTATTTCATAATAGGTTTGGACCCTTTCCCATGTTTTATCTTAATCATACCTAGTGTGAATGGGTCAACTTAGAAAGGATGGTATGCTAACTATATGTGAAATAACCCTTTATAATAACATTACCTATCAAATAAGCTTACCTACTAGCTTGGATATCTCAATTTTTTAAAATTCATTCGATACTAGAGATTCATTTTGGATGTGCACTACCATAAAATAATTGGACATGTTGGTTTTACCAATATAATGAGAATACTCCAATGAAACTTGTATTGGCCTCATATGTATAGGGGAATTGTAAGTCATATCATGTCTTGCATTCCTTTTAGCATAAAAATACCTATAAATAGGAAGCTTGGGCTTTTGACCACTCTTTTGATTCTAACATAACCTTTAGAATTCATCGATGTGGAATTATTGAGTTGGTCACCTATGAAAAAGCATCATAATGAATTGGAATTTATTGTGGTAGGTACATTCTTAAATTTCACCATCATGATTGTTTGTAGGAAGAGCCTCATTATGTAAATTTTCATATGAATTTTCTTCACTCATATTTGGGTCCACTTTGGTTTATCAACATTCATTATTTCATGACCCATATTTTATTAATAATTTTTTATCAAATTCATGAGCAATATTAGATAAAAAATTATAAAGGTACTTAGCTACTCTCTCATGCATCTTGTGCACATCTATAATGGTACAAATATTTCATTTTTATGACAAGATCTATTACATCCAACATGTGTACAATACATATCTTCATAATTTTATTAGGAATAGACATTTCTTGACACATCTTGGGTTCCAACTACTAAAACTATTGACACATCCTACCATGCACTTTCCTCATTGGATATGTACACGTAAGAATTTGAGAAGTTAATAAGGGACACATTTTTTTATAGCTCTTCTAGGATGTACACTACTAACACAAGTGTTTAATAGGTACTTACACACCCAAAACAAAAAATTTAAATATCCTAGATAATCATTACATATCTCACACATTTTAGGTAGGTGGCCAAATTCATTTTCATGTTCAAAAAGGAATGATTCAAGGGGCCATTAAAATATTAATCCTCTACGCTATGATCCTTCTATTATTCTTTACATAGATGGTGATAATGCCTTCATTTTTTTTACCTTAAAAAATACTTAGTCTTACAACTTGTATTCACCTCATAACTACTTAAATTATTTCACCCACTCTACTTGATTCCATGACTATCCAAAATGATATGTAATTAGACCTTGTGAATCCATAGTTACCCATGAGGGAAAAAATAATGAACACCAAGTAGTTAATATTGACTAGTAGGTAGATTAGGCTAAGTGGTATGTTATTTAGAAATTGTATATTCATTTTTCTTTGTTCACTACCAATAGAATAAAAAAAATACTCTTTGATAAGGGATGGATTATCTAGGAACAACCTTATGTATCATATTTAGTATAATGATTTGTGCACTTATCTTCACTTAATGTATGGAACATAGTACTCTTGCATGCACACATTCCACCATCCTCAAACATCCACATATAATTCTCATGGTTCCATCATGCAAAAATTATTACACACATCTTGTCACCTTACACATGTTAGTTTCCAATCATACCACATAGAGGATTCACATCTACATATGTCACAATAAACACACTTGGAATCTAGTAGCCTCTATGACTAAAACAATACAAACTTGACACATTGGAATTTCTACATGTCTTTGTGATACAATTGACAGCATACAAGTTTGGAATAAGTCTTCTCCTTGTATACATAGTCATTGTAACATATGTGCATGGAAATTGTCAGCATATCCATGGAGCCTATTTTATGGCCTACTTATATAAATATATGCTTTACAAATTTTGTGAAGTAGAAGAGGCATAACAAGATTATCATCTTCCCTCTTTGTAGAATCATCTTATTCATCTTGAAGAGAAGTGTCAATACTTGCCAAAGGCTTTCCATATTTCATGTGTTTTATTTTACATATATGTTTCATTTGTGAATTATATGATCTTGTTACACTACTAGCTAATCTAGAAGACCATCGCACCCTATAACTTAGATCAATAATAAAATTTACACTTGGTTTAGATAGTTAAACATGGTCTCAGTTAAAACTATAGTGATAAAAAACAAAAGCTAACTTTTACATTTTCATATAAATTATAAAATAACATAAAAACTAACTAGACCTATCTCAATCAGTAATAAGAAATAACTTGGTTATTTTTTAGGGTTTTTGATATAATTTTTTTTTATAAAATATAATAATCCCTCTTTAGTATAACCCTTTCCTTCCTTAAGGTAGAATCTTATTTATGGGTATCTAGAATCTTATGGATGGGTATCTAGTGACTAAAAACCATTAATATGAACGGTAAAAGGTTATTTAGTTACTTGTCATTCCATTTTATTTTATTTCTTGATCCTTGAGTGAATGGAATCTTGGTTGTTATACAACTTATGATCTAATGGATCTTCAATACAAGACTAGTGAGACTTAATAGTATTATATCAAATAAAATAAAAAGGTAAAGTTTGACACATGAGAATCAAATAATTATATTCTACACATTTAAAAATTAAATAACACACATTAATATCATAAAACTAAACAAACAACACTATAAAATCACTTGAGTTTGACATAATATTAACACTATATTTATTTTATACTTATTTAATTTTGTCAACATCTGTAATAATATAATGTCAAAATATACATAAAATGACATCAAATATAAATTATAATAATTATTATTTTTAAATAAATAAATCTAATTTGATATTTATGTTAAATTCCTAACAAAACACACTATTCATAATTCCTTAGCTTTGAAAACCTCTCAAATAGAGTAATCTCTACTAGTAACATATTTAAATTAACTGTGCAAATTGAAGACTCTAATCACCTAAGTTTTTATAATTTTATTTTCATTAGATACTAATAATATTGACATGCTTTTATTCTTGATTTAGATAGAATAACACCCATTATTTAATATGAAAATTTTGTCATAGATCGTAAAGCTACTTAAGGCGAATGGGGCAATATATAATGCAAAGGTGGTAGTGGAGGCTGAAGAAACAAAGATATCCACATCACAATTAAAGTGGAGAAGTGAAATAATTTCTTTAAATGTAGTGTTGATTGCCACAGTTGCTTTTGCAGCACCCTTTGATATATTGGGAGAAGAACTACTAAGAGAATCTGAGTTGTATTCAGGTCCAAAGTATCAACGAATTTTTTATGTTTTTCTCTTCTATGTGTTTGTGATATCAGACACAATAGCTTTTGGTACTTCTATTGGGTTAGTGGTTCTCTTATTATTTGCAGTTTTTGGGAAGAAGGAAGATAGTCCTATGGTTGAAACTAGTTTTTTGGCAGTAATGGTAGCATTATTAGCATTGTTGGTAGCATTTGGTTCTGCAATAACCCTTGTTGTGGGATGAAAATATCTATGGTTAGCATTATCTGTGTGGTTTATGTTGTGTGTTGTTCCTTTGGCAGTAAGGGTAAGGACTTTTCATTCAAAACTCTACATTTTCATAGATAATAGATACTTCAACAAGTTCATATTAGAAGATCTTTTTGGGCTTATAGTTAGTTTGATTTGGTGGGTTCTTGATATAGTAAATACATTATATTGGTGGGGCATAATTTACCCAACAATTCAATGGGTTAGAAAATCTTGTAATGCCATTTGCTTGGCTATTTGTCATTGAGAATATATTTTTTAAATAATATTTTTCATAGTTTTTAGCTAAGTAATGGAGAATATATTAAATTTATTTATTACAATTTTAAAATTTTGTATTTTATAGATATTTAATTTATATTTTTATGTTACATCATCAAATTATTAGATAACATATTTTTAAATTTCTTTTTTTCTTTTATAGAGCATAAAATTTAATGCATTTGGATACCTAAAATACTATTATCATTCACTACTCAAAGTGATTAGGTACATGTAACTTGAAAATCACTCCAAAAATCTTAAAATAATGAGTTACAATGAAAATAGAGTCTAAAATTTGTATAGAGGTCTATAGTGATCACATATGGTTTTAAGGTATCCTAGAAACCTTATATTAAAACATGACTAAATTGGGTTATTACTAAAATGGAGAAGGAACATGGTATAATTATGTTAGTGAAAAATATGTGAGATGCTATATGGTGGTAGTTTCATTTTTATCATGAAGGTATTGTACATTTCATAATGGATTCATATGTTTCATGTTTAGAATTTGTTCATGACGTAAGTGATGGATTTTAATGTGTCAAAGTGAGCATGGGTTGGTGATGATTCTAGTGTAATGGAGGTTCTTTCTATGTCATAGTTTTTCCTAGATGTATACTATAATTTTTCTTAATAAAAATGATCAAGATAAGTAATAACTATAAATAGTATTTATTTGATTTCTTTGGAGTTTGGAATCCTTGATTCTAGCCTAACTTGATTTAAATTAGATAGTAAGCCATTATGATTATTTGTAACAACTATTTTCCTTTTATTTCTATTATAATGAACTACTTGCTTGAGTGCATAAGAAGTTAAGTACAATGGGACAAAATGCATATCTATAAGTTGTAGAGAAATTGGAAGTGTTCGAATATTATTTTTAAATGGTGATTAGTTTTTTTTTATAAAGGTGGTAGAGCCACAAAATTTTATTAAATTTCAAAATATTACAGAGATACAATATCAAGCTCCAAAAATACATGGAGTTACAAAAACAATAGGATAATTCTCTTGGTCCATAAGGAAGTACAAAACAAAGAACTGTTAGCATAAGTAGGATATTATCATCTTCACTAAAATAAAGAGAAGTTTACAAGTCCCACATAGAAATACAAAATTGGGGATGCAAAACAACAAAAGATTTTACTATTGTCTCATTGAGAGATACAAAATTAGAGGAGTCACATTTAAACCATCTTTCAGCTGATTAAGTCTTCATGTAACTATGAGTCTATAAATATTTTGGGGCTGAGAATACTCAAGATCGAGAACCAAAATTGAGCAAAAAGAAGAACCCAAATCTGAAGTAGTGAAAAACCATATCGAGAGAGGACTCCGAGAGGCCACCCGAGAAACCTGCACAATTTAAGATGATACCCAAGAAATTTCCAAACACAAACTTAACATGAAGCATAAAAAGAGTGTTAGTATCCAAAAGCAAGAAAATAGAGAACTAGGGCTTAAGTTCAAAATGCCCCCATGAGAAGAAGACCCTTTATGTTGAACTCTCTATAGAGGAAGCAATATTTGTAGGTGGAGGAGTTGTAGAACTCTCCTTAGAAGAAGCAATATCCACATGTGGCCAAAAGAAAGTGTCCTCATGAGGCTCAATTAGGGCATGCCTTATTAGAAGTTTGAATGCCTTGTAGAGCTCCATAATGGGATCACAGACTGAATTTACAAAGTGGTGTCTAAGACTTAAGAGCCAAATTTCAAATTCATGAGGGCAGTCATTTAATAGACCATGATCCATTGCATAGAGAAACCTTAAAAGGAATCTATCCAAGAGGAGGTGTTGTTTGTGGATAATGCCACCCACTGAGTTCAAGCTATGAAGGATGTCATAGCTCTCTAGGGCAGGTTGCAATGCAGAAAGGGGGAAAACATGTGGAAGCAAATAATTACCTACTAGAAATTTAACCATCTCCACACAATAGAGAACATCCATGAGGTTTGAAACAAACCTTGAAGCTAGCTCATAGGGTAATTCCATGCAATTTAATTTCATCCAGTTGAAGCCCAAAACCACTTGAATTGCATCAAGCACTTGCTTGCATTCAAAAGAAAAAGTCCTCAGTTTTTCCTCTATGAGAGGAGAATTTTACCAAATCTCATGGACTCTAGGAGGAACGAAGACCCTGAACAAGCTATCAATTTCTTGTTCAAACTGAGTATAAAGAGAAGACCATTGTGAGTTTAGCCACCAAAGAGTTGTGTTTATACAAATGAATTGGCCACCACAAAACATAGTCAAAGCCATCCACACATTTTCCATTACAAGTGAATTAAATTAGTGAACAAAACCTGTACCAACATCTGATCATAGAATGCCAAGTGCTAGAAAAAATACCCTGCTTTGGGAATGTTGGAGATATTTCATATTTCAAAAAATTGGTAAATTTGGCAATCCTCCAAAAAAGTGACTCCCAAAAGGCTTTGGTGATGTCCGTCAACAAGATAGAAATTTTGTTGGGGAATACCATCAAATCGAGAAGATAAATTTAGAGTCACCACAAGTGCCAAATTTGGCTTAAAGTACATTCCACTGCCATTTGAAAGAAAATAAAGATTACCATTTTTGCATTTAATGCCACATCCACAAAGGGACCATGGAGCCTTGGTAATTATTACCCAATTGAGATAAATTCTCTCATCATTGTTTTACTCCTACTAAATTTAGAACTTCACCATTGCACATAAAAAAAAGAGTATTCCCTTGCAAGTGAACGGTAGTGAAGAAGAAAAGCCACCAAATTTAAAATTTTGCTAAAATTTTAATCAAATGTACCTTAGCCTCCCAAGATCAAATAAAAAAATTTCATTAATGTTGAATCCACCAAAGGACCAAAATGTCCTTGAGAACATCTGCTCAAACACAACAAGTTTGTGTTGGGAGAAGCAAGACTAATAGAGAGTGACACCTATGTACAATACAAGCAACACATGACAAGTGCCAAATTTGACATAAAAGAATCATAAATGCAATAGATTGTGTGAAATTCATTTCCATGAGATCCACCTGTCACGTATCTTTTGTTTATATAAAGGAGAAATGACCATAATTAAAAATTCTCCAGAATTACCATAAGCAGATTAATGAGTTGTCTATGGAATTTAACCAAAAATAAAAGCCTAAAAATACTAAAGAGAGGGGCTCAATAAACACTTATTCATTTGAATTGCTAGAAAGAGATTGTGAAAAAGCAAGCTAGACCCCTTTAACCAAGAGGAACTATGAAAAATATAATATTTCTGAATGAATTCCAAATTAGGATAAGAGGTTTCTCGGTAGTATTGAATAAAAATCAAGATTTCAAGAACATAAGACCACACTCTTGTGAAGAGAATTACTTATACTTAGTGGAATCATCAATTGATTTATTGGAAAGAAGTTCCACAAAAAGATTTATCTCTCTAAAGCAATGTGAAATTTGGAAGGTTGTAAAATTGTCAATTTGGAAGGTTGTTAAGATGTGGAACAAAATATAGTCCGAGCCCCTATTCCTTAATGTCAAGATCCCAAACATTGAATCTCCTTTAATCTAAATGTGGGAAATTGAAAAATTCTTGGTGAATTTCAAACCTAAAATTAAAGCTCTTAGCTAAAAAAATTTGTTGGTGTAGCTCAAAATCAATTCACAAACTACACCAATAAAATTCCCTTTCCAATCCCTTAATACTGCTACTATACTAATTTTTTTTGGGTTTCCTCTTGAAGCCCCATCAAAGTTTAATTTGAAAAAGTTTCTGGGTGGTAGAGACCATTTCAAGGAATCCATTTTTACTTTTGGTTCTTAAATGATACATAACCAACTCTTGGAAGCTTTAAAAGCTGCCCATTTTTCTGAATGAGTGCATCCCAAGAAGAAAATTGTTTACATTGGTGAGCATTTTTTAACAGGGAGGAAGATGCTACTTCAGAAATTGAAATCTTTGTTGGCAACACAAGGGTAGACAACTGAGAGGGGGGGGGTGAACCATTTGTCATAGAAATTAAACTTATTAAACTTATTCTCAGATTTGATAAATAAACATGAAAGCATAAACTATCACCACATCAGAAACACACATAACACCAAGATTTTTTTTTATGTGGAAACCCTATTAGGGGAAAAACCATGATGGAGGTTAGTCCACAAGATTATACTCTGTTAAAAGTATAAAGGAATTATAAATGGGGAATGCATATGCATTTAGGCACACTGCCTAAAGCTCACTACTCAAATACAAAAAAGGATTACTACCCAAAGGAAGACACATTGTCTTACAGAAACATTTAGATTACATCTAGAAGATTTTGAACTAAGAAAATAGCATTTTCTAATGCTTGATTATAGTTATGGTTAAGCATAGTTTGCTCACCCTTCTTCACACTTTACTTCTTCCTTCGAAAGATTAGAACATTATTAACACATATGAATCACACACCACTATTTCACATACCTTCAAATGGTATAAACAATCGGTCTTATATATTCAAAACTAAGGATAACATCATCTACATGTTGGATTCAACAAAATATAAAATGAGTACAAACTGTTAGCCCAAATCAATAAACAATTATCAATGCACACCAACCAATGTTGGCCACAACATAGTGAAGAACCAAAAAAAATCCTAAAACATGAAGCACCTTCAAAAATTATTCTTCAAAGATCCACAACACGTTACAATCACCCTGTTATCCACG
Organism: Sequoia sempervirens; assembly: GCA_007258455.2. NCBI lineage: Eukaryota > Viridiplantae > Streptophyta > Pinopsida > Cupressales > Cupressaceae > Sequoia > Sequoia sempervirens. The sequence continues at coordinate 27,446,242 of VDFB02000363.1, forward strand.
ATCATGAAAAACATGAGCACACAGAAGAAAATCACCAATCGCAAGCACAACGATAAATGTATACGTACAACATAGATAGAGCATGATCTAGAAACATTGACGAGCATCATGAATCACTACAGAAGCATCCAAAACAAATCAAATCACTAGAATCACATTATCCTTTTTTACAAACACCAACTGAAGCAACAGAACAACTGTTAGAACACAGATACTCACAACTTGATCAATTCTTGATGCGGATCTCTAAAAATTTACGTGGATAAACTAGATATACTTGAAAACAAACCCTTTAATCCATAACCTCTTATCATCAATATACTGAGCTAACCATTAGACTAGACTTCATTGCATCACTACCAACCTACAACTTATTTTATTACAATTTTCTCAATATCCTTGACATATAAAACCTTAAAGATAGTAATGCCAATAGTTTTGACATCAATGACAACCACATATTAGAAATATCCAACAATCTCCCCCTTTGGAATTGATGGCAACACATGATGTGAAAAACACCATCAACGAAACTTTCTCTTAGCACTTTCTCCCCCTTAGTTTTTGATGTTTTTCTCCTTAATTCTTTTACATTTTTTCATATGACTCTTCTCCCCTTTGAAATCAATGAAAAATATACACATTGTCTTTCTCCACACAAGCTCTAAACCACATTTCCAAACATCTGAATACTCCCCCTGAGTAGCAACCACCACAAAATCAATTCGGATCAAGATAGACTATGAAATGCACAGAATGATGCAATTCAATGCATCTTAATTCTGATTAGGATGGGTAATCACCCCTAGCTTCCCTCTGAGATACTCAAAAGTATCCTTAGGAAAGGGATTGGTAAAGATATCTACAATTTGTTCCTTATTGGGAACATACTCCAATCTGACTTCCTTTTCACTCACCTTCTCTCTCAAAAAGTGGACTTGATAGATATATGATTGGTTTTTGAATGTAGCACCAGATTCTTAGAACTGTTAATTGCACTTGAATTATCATAGAATATAGCAATAGGTTTATCATACACAACTCTTATATCTTTTAACATCTGCTTCATCCACAAAACTTGAGTACAATTGTTAGCAATAGCAATGTATTATGCCTCTACAGTAGATAAGGAAATGGAATTTTGATTCTTACTTAACCATGAAATCAACTTCTTTCCCAAGAAAAATGCACCACCACTAGTACTCTTTATGTCATCCACATCTCCTACCCAATCAACATTAGTAAAAGCACTCAAAGTAAGGTCATCTTCTCTAGGATACCACAGACCAAAATAAATTGTCCCCTTCAAGTACCTAAAAATCCTTTTCACAGCTGTCACATGAGATTCCTTAGGATCAGCTTGAAATCTTGCAACAATGCATACAACATTCATGATATCAAGTCTAGTTTGAGTCAAATAAAATAATCCACCAATCATGGATTTGTATCTAGTCTAGTTTTTTTTAGGAGAATCATCATCTTGTGTCAACTTACATCTGGTCACCATGGGTGTACCTACTAGCTTTGAATCTTCCATACCAAACTTCTTCAATAGTTCTTTCACATACTTGGATTGAGATATAAAGATCCAATTATCTAGCTGAGTAATTTGCAATCCCAAAAATAATTTCATTTCTCCAATCATAGACATCTCAAAATCATTCTTCATCTCATTAGCAAACTTCATGCACAAACTCTCATCTCCTTCAAAAATGATATCATCAACAAAGACTTCAACAATCAAATATTTATCATGATCAACCTTGAAATACAAATTACTATCAACAATACCTTTATTAAATCCAAGCTTCAACAAATACTTGTCCAATCTAGCATACCATGCTCTTGGGGCTTTCTTGAGTCCATACAATGCATTCTTCAACCAACAAACCATATCTCCCTGATCAATCAATTGAAATCCATTAGGTTGCTCAATATACACTTCTTCCAATTCACCATTTAGAAATGTTGACTTGACATCCACCTAATAAACCTTGAAGTTTTTGTAAGCAACATAAGCAAGAAATAGTCTCACAACTTAAATCCTAGCAATAGGAGAAAAAGTTTCTTCAAAGTCAATTCCTTCCATCTAAGAATATCCTTTACACACCAGTCTTTCTTTGTTTCTAACAACTTCATCTTGCTCATTCAGTTTGTTCCGAAAGACCCATTTAGTTCCAATTACATTTTTTTCCTTAGGTATAGGAACAAGAATCCATGTGTCATTCTTCTCAAATTTTAGTAGTTCTTCTTTCATTGCTTCCACCCAATGTTCATCTTTGCATGCTTCATTGACATTATTAGGTTCAGTATTTGAGATCAAACAATATTCTTCTACAATTTTTCTCCTAGTTTCAACTCCTTTGTTCTTATCACCAATAATCTGATCTTATGAATGATTTAGTCTTACATACCTTGGATTCTTAGGATGTTCTTGAACTTCAAGCTCTTATGATCTCACTTCTGCACTTTCACTAGTTCCTTCCTCTTAATTTTCTTGATCCATCAGAATGATTTGAACTTGATTTGGAGTCTAAACTTTCTTTCCTTTATATGAACTATCATTTTGGCCATCTAAATCATATCCATAGGTTTTGGATGGTCAAACTATGTCTTCATCAACCTTGATATTAGCACTCTCAATTACTTTCCTCAATCTCTTATTGTAGCACCAGTAGGCTTTACTTTTATTAGAATAACCAAGAAAGATTCCTTCATTTCTTCTAGCATCAAAATTTCCTGTCTTCATCTCTTTTGATATAGCATTTACTCCTAAATATTTTGAAATATCTAACAGTAGGCTTATGACCATATCATCACTCATATAGAGTCTTACCAGTAGCACCTTTGATTTGTACCCAGTTGAGAGTGTAAATAGCAGTACTCACAACTTCTCTCTAGTAGATATGTGGAACATTTCCTTCCAACATCATAATCCTAGAAGCTTCTTCAATTGTCTTGTTCTTCCTTTCAACAACTCCATTTTTCTTAGGGGTCCACGAAGCATATAGTTGTCTCTTTATCCCATGCTCTTCACAAAAAGAATTAAAATCACCAGAAGTGAATTCACCACCTCTATTTGATCTCAGACATTTAATCTTCAAACCTGTCTTTGTCTCAACCATAACCTTAAAAATATTGAGCTTCTCTAGAGCTTCAGATTTTTCCCTTAAGAAAGTAACCCACATCATTCTAGAATAATCATCAATAAGTAACATGAAATACCTATATCCTTGTAAACTTCTGACTCTAGAAGGACCACACAAGTCAGTATGCACAAGCTCCAACACTTCATTTGAACAATGTTTTTTGCTCTGGAATGAAACTCTAGTTTGCTTCCCTAACTGACATTCCTTGCATATAATATTAGTAGGTTTTGTCAACTTAGGAAGATATCTCATAACCTGAGTAGAACTTATCTTTTTAATATTGTGAAAGTTTACATGAAACATTCTCCCATGCCACAACCAACTTTCATCAACTTGAGCAATAAGAAAATTTTTATGAGCAACATTCACGTGAAATATATTACCTTTTATTTTTGTACCAGATGCAATAACATTTCTGGAACTCCCTAATATTCTACACTTTCCATTCTTGAATTGAATATTGTATCCCTTGTCAACCATCTTTCCAACACTTAAGAGATTATGCTTCAAACCTTCCACATATAGAACATCATCACTATTATGCTTACAATCAAGAGAAATGGATCCTCTACCATGGATTACACCAACTTTGTCATTACCAAATCTTACAACACCACCATCATACTTTTCCAAGCTCACAAATTTAATTTTATCACCTATCATGTGATGAGAGCATCCATTGCCAATTACCCATTCAGTTTTTTCTTCAACTAGGGTAGCTAGGGCTTTCTCCACATTTGTGCAACTAGCAAATTCAATAGGTATAGGATCATTTTCCTTGATAGTAATAAATACCCATTTTTCCTCACTTATATTCCCTTTATTAGATTCATCATTTGTCACACCTTCATCAACAAAAAAATAACAATTTCTTTGGAATCTAGGCTTGTTAGATCTTGGCTTAGGAACTCTTTCCAGACACCTTGAGGAAAAATGACCTATCTTATTGCAAGAAAAACATTTAATAGGTAATTTCCCTTTATACTTACCTTCTCCTCTAGCTTCTCTCTTGACAATAAGTGCTTCAAGCTAGTCTAGTTTTCTCTCTTCTTCAATATCTCTCATTTCCTCCTCATACTTGAACACCTTTCTTGAAGAAATTTCACCAGGATCATACCTTTGCTTATGTTTTCTAGAGATAGTTTCTTCGAATGTAGATTATGTCTTAGGAAGAGAATCACCAAAGTCACTTAACTCAAAATCAGTAAGCTTACCAATCAACATGTCTCTGGTTACATTTGTCATAGTCTGAATGTCCTCAATAGCAATAGGTTTGGCTTTGTATGCAATAGGAAAGGATCTGAGCACTTTAGCAACAATCTCTGATTCTCCCAATGTTCCAGCAGCACATCTGATACTACACACAAGTTCATTCACTCTTTGCATAAAAGAAGTGATGTTCTCATCTTCACCCATTCTCAACATTTCATATTTCCCTTTTAGGATTTGCAACTTAGCAATCTTCACATGAGCATCACCTTCATACAAATTTTCTAACTTTTTCTAGATCTCATAAGAAGTCTTTAGATCCATTACATTTGTCGTCTCAAAATCAATCAAAGCACTCAACAAGGCTTCCTTAGCCTTGATATTGTACTCAACTTCCTTAATCTCATCTGCAGTAGAAGGACCATTTTGTGGAATGATATACCTATTCTTTGTAATTTTCATGTAAGGTTCACCAATGCATCTCAGATGACACTTCATTCGAGTCTTCCACAGAGAATAATTTGTTCCATCAAATCTCAGACTATCCTTCTTATATGTCACCATCTTAGATCACCTCAAGCTATTAAAATTCTTCTGAGGAACTTTCTCTGATACCAATTGTTAGCAACAAAAGGGTAGACAACTAAGAGGGGGGGTGAATCAGTTGTCAAATAAATTAAACTTATTAAACTTATTCTCAGATTTGATAAATAAACATGAAAGCATAAAATATCACCACATTAGAAACACACATAACACCAAGATTTTTTTTACATGGAAACCATGTTAGGGGAAAAACCATGATGGAGGTTAGTCCACAAGATTATACTCTGTTAAAAGTATAAAGGAATTATAAATGGGGAATGCACATTCATTTAGGCACACTGCCTAGAGCTTACTGCCCAAAGGAAGACACACTATCTTAAAGAAACATTCAGATTACATCCAAAATATTTTTAACTACGAAAATAGCATTTTCTAATGCTTGATTACAGTTCTAGTTAAGCATAGTCTACTCTCCCTTCTTCACACTTTACTTCTACCTTTGAAACATTAGAACATTATTTGCACATAGTACTCACACACCACTACTTCACATACCTTAAAATGGTATAAACAATCAATCTTATATATCTGCAACTAAGGATAACATCATCTACATGTCAGCTTCAAAAAAATATAAAATGAGTACAAATTGTTGGCCCAAATCAATAAATAATTATCAATGTGCATCAACCAATGTCGACTACAACATGGTGAAGACCCAAAAAAAATCCTTGAACATGAAAAACCTTCAAAAATTATTCCTCAAAGATCCAAAACACACTACAATCACCTTGTTGGCCATGATCATGAAAAACATGAACAAACAAAAGAAAAAAACCAATTGCAAGAACAACGATCAATGTGGATGTACAATGCAGATAGAGCATGATCTAGAAACGTCCATGAGCATCATGAATCACTACAAAAGTATCCACAACAACTCAAATCACTAGAATCACATTATCTTTTTTTAGGAACACCAACTAAAGCAACAAAACAACTGTCAGAACATAGATACTCATAACTCGATCAAATCTTCATGCAAATCTCTAAAAAATTAGGTGGATAAACTAGATATACTTGAAAAAAAACCCTTTATTCCACAACCCCTTATCATCAATATTCTGAGCTAGCCTTTAGATTGAACTTCACTGCATCATTGACAACCTACAACTTATTTTATTACAATTTTCTTAATATCCTCGACATATACAACCTTAAAGACATTAATTCCAATAGTGCTGACATCAATGCCAACCACATATCAGCAATATCCTACAATCTCAGTTTTTTGCAATACCTATGATAGAGGGGGGGGGGTTCTTTCTAAAAATTCTATTGATTCTTTTGAGCCATATATTCCAAATTATGATGGAAGGAAATATCTCCCATAAGCATTAAAAAGAAGAGGATTTAAAGAGAAATGGCCATGAAAGAAAATGTTGAAGAATAGACTTCTGCAAGGGGCTTGACCAACCAAATTTTTTCATTACCCAAGTCCAACAATGGTGTGCAAAATCACAACCAAGTAATAAATGATTTTCTGATTCATATGCATTTCCACACATGACACAAGTAAATAGAGGGGTAATTCCTAGCATATCTAATCTTAGCCCAATTAAATTTTTTTCTTTAATTTCCATCCATGTGAAAGCCCCTACTTTTGGGAGAACATTAGGACCCCAACATAGTCTAAAGGGCCATCGGTTCACCTGTTGACACAAGACTAAATAGTTATATCCATCTTTTACATTATATTGCCCTATTTTTTATTTTGTCCAAATGATATAATCTAACTTATTAGAAAAATATATTTGCCTCTTTGCAAGCTTTTCCTTTAGAGAAGTCTTAATCTGAGAAGGAACATGTAGGAAATCAAAAAAATTCCACTTAACAAAACTAGGATCCAAAGGATCCATTTCTAAATAATCGTGGACCTTGTCACCCCAACAAGCTTTAAGCAATGGTTCAATTTGAGTCTAGTCACCCAAATTCCTAAGGGGTTTGTGACCATTCCAAGCACCATCCCAAAAAAGGGCTTTTTCCCCATTATTAATGGTCTAGGAGAGATGAGGAAGGATGACATTTCTTCAAGAAGAAATAAAATTCCAAATTTTGGATCCCTTAGGAAGGTCCTTTTGGGTGAAAATTATTTCCCTTTCATGAGAGTCCAAATACTTGTGTTTCATTATTTGGCACCATTTTATTTTAGGTTTTGCATAAATTCTCCAAACCAATTTTGCACCTAGGGCTTTATTCTAAGAAATATGTCTCTTATTTCTACTCCACCCTTGGATTTTGGATTATAGATTGATTTCCAAGCTACCAATGGTAATTTATTTTTGGAAGTTACATTTTCAGACCATGTAAAGTCTTTAACTACTTTTTGTAGGACATTCCCTTCCCCTTTTGAAAGATTCAAAATTAACATGAGATAGATTGGAAGAGAGCAAAGTATTGATTTAAGCAACACCAGTTTCCTAGCAAAGGTTAGCCATTTAGATTTCCAAATTAAAATCGTGTTAGAAATTGAAGAGATTAATTTGTCCCAGAAATCATGTTTCTCCTTTCCCAAGAAAAAGGGAATGCCCAAGTATTTACATGGAAGAGAATCACATTGAAAGCCCCAAAATTTTTTAATTCGGGTTTTAATTACTGAGTCAACATTTAAAAAGATTTATTTTTATTTTTCAAGATTGCAATGTTTCCCTGAGTATGTGTAGTAGTTTGAAATTATCCTTTTTATCACTTTTGCCTCTTCCATTGTAGCTTGTCCCAAAAGGAGTGTATCATCCACAAAAGAGAGTGAGAAATTGGTTCAGGAAAAGGGAGGACTTGAACACCTTTCCATAACTTGTTGTTATGTGTTGCTATTGAGAATTTTCTAAGCCCCTCAGCCATTATAATGAACAAGGAAGGGGAGAGGGGGTCACCTTGACGTATTCCTTGTAGGGGATCAAAAACACCATAGGGGGTGCCATTTATAATAATTAAAAATCTTTCACCTAAAATGTAGGAATGGATCTAGTTACACTAGTTGTTACTAAATCCTTTTTTTTTTTGAGAATTTCCATCAAGAATTCCTAGTTCACTCTGTCATAAGCCTTTAACATATCTAATTTGAGAACCATTTCCAAAGATTTATCACACATAATTGAATGTTTTGCTTCATGATCTAAGATGGCTCCTTTAGGAGTATCCTTCCTAGCGATAAATCCCCCTTGTTCTTTAGAAATGATTGAGGGGAGTAGCTTTGCAAGCCTAGAGGCTATATCTTTCAAAAATATTTTGTACATTGAATTACAAAGTGCTATTGGTCTAAAATCATTAAATGTTGAAGGATCAGATTTTTTGGTATGAGGGTAAGAAAGGTATTGTTTAGATCCTTCAAAATAATTTTGTACCTCCTTGATTCTTCAAGGGATAGTAAGACATCTTTCTCCACAAAATCAATTTTTTTTTGAAAGAATAAGATCATGTTACCATCTGGGCCTGAGGTTTTTTAAGCTTCCATTGAGAATACCACTTTTTAAATTTCATCCAAAGAGAAGGAAACCATTGGAATCTTGTTCTAATAAGGGGAAATCAAAGAAGGGCTATTATTTATTATTGAGTTGTTCTCAAAATATTGGTGAGCTATCTTTGGAGCCAATAAGTTTTTGAAGTAGGAGGCGATTTCCAAGCCAATTTCCTTTTCTAAACTAAGGAGTTCCCTAGAGGAGGAGTGAATTGAAAATATTCTATTGGATTGACAATGAAGCTTAGTCAAGGCATGAAAAAAGTTCATATTTTTGTCACCTTATTTTAACCAGATCTCTCTAGACATCTGTCTCTAGTAGCATTCCTTATGGGAAAGAACCTCATCTACTTCAACCTTTAGCAGTTTCTCTTTGTTAAAGAGATCATTGTCCATTCACACTTTAATGACTATCTCATATAAATTAGAAAGTTATAATTCTATATGTTGTTTCTTAGTAAATATATTTTAAAAGTGACTCTTATTCCAATCCTTAATCTTCTTCTTCAAATATTGCAGATTTTTACTTAACTAAAACATCCTTATTCCATTGAAAAAAGGGGAGTTCAACCACCAGTCCTTTACTAGATTGATAAAATTTATATCTCAAAACTACATTACTTCTAGTTTAAAGGAACTTTTGGTGATGCCCCTATCTTTCAGGATTGAAAGAGAGACTGGGATGTGATTTGATCCAATTAAAGTATGAATGATTGATGAGAAATCCCAAGAGGCTAACAAGCAGTTATTAGAAATCAAGAAGCGGTCAAGTTTTTCCACAATTTGAGAGAAATCTTTCCTTTTGTTTGTCTAGGTGAATGTGCCATTTTTTATAGGGAAATCACAAAAATTGTTGGACATAATGAAATTGTTAAAATCATTCATTGCCACTACTGTTCAGGTTATACCACCATGTTTCTTTATGATGTTTCTTACTACATTGAAGCCTCCCATCGAAATCTTGTAAGTATTTTTACCAAAAGAAGAGTTGAGTGAAATTTTCTTCTAGACTTGTCTCTTTCCAAATATGGTGCATGGGCTATAGATATTATAGATCCAAAAAGAAATTTTTGTTCGTAAACAAATAACCAATGCTCTTATCTAGTTAGCTTTTACTTCAAACTCGTCTATTCTAACATATAGTTTATTCCACAAGATTACTAAGCCCCTAGAAGCACCCATAGCTAGAGATACAATAAAATCCCAATCATGCCAAGCACCAAAAAGCTCTGAAGTAGCTTGTGATGATAGCTTTGTTCCTATAAGAGAAAAATTACAGAGAGTTCTAAATAATTACCGCTTTATTAAATGTCTTTTTTTAGGGTTGTTTAAGCCCCTAACATTCCAAGATAGGATCCTCATTGAGCTTGAGGAGAGATACCATCTCTCCTCATTTTCATGATTCTTTCTGAGGACTTGTTCCCCAGAGTTGAATCACACTATTCCAGTTGAGAAGGGGAACTTCACCTTCACTCTTCTTGGAAGCTTAGCAAAGATTCAGTTCTAGGGTAGTTTGAATCCTTGCAACTATGTCCAAATTGGTTTTTTCCTTATTTGACTTACATCCACACTTAATTTTAGGGGTGATAGGGGCCTTAAAGTTAGATTCAGATTGGGAGATAGATGGGGATGAGAAGAGGTCAGATGAAGAAGCTTCAAAATTAGCCAAGAGTGGGGGGACTTGTTTTGCAAAGCTTAACTTTATTTTAGAGGAAGATTGTGAGATGGAGGGAGGGGGAGCGGATTTGACCTCAGAATTAGGCTCCTCAAGTATCTCATCGACAATTTCTTCAATGAGATCCTCAACGGCCTTGATCATTGCATCATTGCATCATTAAAAAGTTCAATAGTTCATCTTTTGTGCCATTAAGCAAGTCTTCAAAATTTTAAATGTTCTTTTTAGGGGGAACAACACGAAGAGAGAGGGATGAAGCAAAATTAGCTTGAGAAGGTATATTTTCCTAAAGATCCTTAATAATACCCAAAGAAGAGGGTTCCAGGATTTTGTTACCAGTGTTCATGTTATAATTCTTATTTTCCAAAGATTCATGTTGAGATGAAGAGGAAGGAGATGTATGACAAGATTGTTTCCTGCTAGAAGGTTGATTCATGCCTAAAACTCTAGAAAGAGCCACGAAATCCATTGGTTCAACTTGAGAAAAAATATCTGAGTCAACTATAATATTAGCTTCTTTCCATATGGAGGTTTCCCAAAAAATTGATTAAACCCATTCTCCTCTGTTAGTGGAGAGTCGAACCTTGTAAGGTAAAGAGGTTGAGTTCCCAACCAAAGCCCAAACTCTAACAATTGGTTTTCCTTTTACAATTAAATATTCATTTTTCAGGAAGTCCCAAAAATGGGAGACAATTTTTTTCACCAAGTAAGAATCGAATAATTCTACAGGGAGTTGTGGAAAGGAGAAATAGATTGGACGTGGTGACATATTAAGAGAATCAAGCAAAGTGTTGCATTTCCAATAAAAAATACCCCTCAAAGTTTATCCACACCAAAAAGGCCCTTTACGAAGCATTCTATTTTTAATAGAGGAATTTTTGAATAAAATGAAGAAAGAAGAACATACCATAATTAAGTTGAAGTTCTAATACCAATGTTCATTCAAAGGTGGATTTCTAATAAATATTTATCCACACCCCATATTTGAACAAAAAGTCCATTTTTTTCACAATCTAAGTATTGGGCTTCCAAATAAATTGGAATTGTCAAGATTGGCCTCTAAACCTGATCTCCACTTGTCGCTACTCTATTTATAGAAAAGGGTTCTTCACTTGAAGAACTATTATGGGAAGTTGGCCCTTGATCAAAAGGATCTCATCGTAAAACCTTAGGGTTTCTTGTTCTCCCTGCTTTGGTGAATGAATGACCACTTTCCTCTACTTTTCTCTAAGGTTTTGATTTCATATGGACCCTATGATGCAGAGGACGAACATTTTCTTCATCAGAATAAAAAGGCTTGTAAGATAGGAGCTAGTTATTAAAGGAGGAAGAATGTTGATTGCGCTTCCCAACTTTTAAGCCATAACAAGAACTATTTTCCCAAGAATCACTTTGTGGGTAACCCTTAGAATTAGTTGGGTGAAGGTGGGAAAGCTTATGTTGACCAACCACTCTTTGGAAGTCATGTGGAGGTTGACGGGTAGGGTTAGAAGAATGGGTAGGAAAATTTTGTTTTGGTGGTTTAGGGTCCCTTGGGTGTAATCTAAAGTTACTATCTAGGGTTTTTAGGATAATGTGATCTTTCCACAAAGGTAACTTAGGGTTTTACAAAGGTAGGGGTGGCTAGTCTGGATCATCTGCCCAATGCACATGCTTATTTTGCATACGATGTCATTCTCACAAGTCAAAATGCATTGGGAAAACCTTTAAATGGTGATTTGTTTCACTTGTGAGAATGCATTAGGAAAACCCTTAAATGGTGATTTGTTTCCAAGTGAATGACAAGAATAAATAATCATTATATTCATAAAAGTGAAGATAGAAGAAAAAATAGGCCTTTATTTTAAAAAATATTTTTATTTCTCTTATTTTACCATGTGTACCTATGATATATTATTATTTTTAATTCGTTCAATGATTTATTGTAGTTTCCATCACTTTGAAAACTCATTTATAGAGAACTCTTAAATATTTAATATCATATCTAAGAGAGAAGAAAACATTTAATGAAGATTTTTATTGGAAATCTAAATATTCATAATTGCAAACTAGTGATGGAATATCGACACCATAATTACTATCCATTTGAACTTTCAATTAGTTTTTATTTGTCATTTGCATTTTTTATTTAATTTAGATATGATGAATAATTTATGATTTCTTACTTATGTCTTGTGTGCAATAGTAAGATATATTCTATAAATAGTAGACCTAAATTGTTAGACTTTCAACATGAGGGAAGATTTATGAGCTTTCTTAAAATATTTTTCAATATTCAAGAAATTGTAATTTTCATGAATATAAAATATTTTAGAAACTACTACTATTTTAAGCGTTAGCATATTGACATATCTCTATCCTAGAAACTTTAATCATGATTTTAGATATTGATTGAATTTGAGATGTTGTGTCTGAATAGTAATATTACATTATTAATAAATTATCATTTCATATAGTATAGTGAGTAATAGTGGTCATTTGTTACTATTGAAACTACTTTATCCATAATTTTATATTACTTAATATATTATTCATGTTAAATAATGCAAATGAGGGTGAGGAAAAATGGTCCACAAACTTTAGAATGTGCCTTGCAATGAAAAAACAAGATTTTTTTGAAAAATTCCTACCATTATGTGATTCATTGAGGCTTCAATGGAGTTCAACAAACTAAATCGATGGACCATTAGGGTTTTAATGGTGATAATTGGCCTCCTAGGTTTTCCTATGATCATTCAACAGTTCCTTCTCTGCCTCACCATTTAGGGAAGTCACTCTTTCAGGGAAAGCAACTGACTTTTGATATTTGTGCATCAGATTCATCTTCCAATGGAAAATCTGTTACTTTCTCTCATCATAGACTCTAGTATGAGGTGTCTACTAATCTTTGTTCTCCAGCCTCTTTTCCTAACTATATACCCATCAAGCTTGGGGCTCCCTTTAATCTAATCTTCAACTTTGTATCCAATGAATTTCCCTAACAATATAGTCATTTCTCACCCAAAGTATTTTTTCCCAAACCAACCTGATCAATCTCCTCTAACTTTCCCAAACTTTATTAATATAAATAATAGGGTTTTGTTGGATCAAAAGGTTAAAATTTCTGATGGGTTTTTGAGCAACGGACAAAAGGTACATTGTTCTCTTCCTAAGGGAAATTTCAATGTTCTAGATCACTATAAGAAGGATTGGGTTCCAAAACAACAAAGGAAGTTGAATGAAATTACAAAGGATTAAGTTAATGTTACTCTTAAAGATTCAATGCTTCAACCACAAGTTATGGATGTTCAGGAGGTTGTACTTATCTGTAAGTTTTGGCAATTTTCCCTAGATCTTACTTTTTTGATATGTTGAGTTTTCCAAACATGGGAGGGGGCTAATCAGGTGTTTTATTTAGATAAAGGTGAAGAATTTTTTGTTTTTAATTTCCCTATCAAAGATTCTAGGAATGTCGTTTACAGGAAAAGTCCTAGATCTATGAGGGTCATGGTATTTATACTTCTATATGGACCCTGAATTTTAATCCTTCATAGTCAAGGGCTAAGTTCATGCCTTTCTAGATTCAGTTACAAGGGTTGTCGATTGAATATAGAGAGCCCTAGATTATAGAAACCTTGGGTAACCATTTGGGTATATATCTTCATTAGGATCTTCAATTCTTTTATAACCCTTCACTGCCATCTAGGATATGTCTTTGTATTGATGTCACAAGACAACTTCCTTTTGTTCTCAACATTAAATTGATGTGTAAGGTGTGGAAATAGCCAGTTGTATTTGAGGATCCAAATAAAATATACCCTCGTCATTTTTGTGTACACCCTTCAAATATGTGTTAGTTGGAATTGACAGTGGTAATGGCTAAGGGAAACACATCTCCCAAAGGATTTTACATTATTCCTTTTAATTCCTATTCAAATGCTACTTTACCTACTTCTACTAAATTTTCTATTCAAACTATAGTTATTCCTAGTTCATCTAATGAATTGGACAATATTCAAGGGTGGGAACAAAATTTAAATGGGTTGTGCTAAAAAATTGTGTATAAAGGGGCAAAAATAAAAAGTATTCATTAGTTGGGGGTTTTAGACATTTTATCTTGTGTAAAATCTATGCATATTTATGGGGGTTTTTTGGTAGTTTTAACTTCAGAGGAATTAGTAGGTTCTAAGAGTAGTTTATCTTTAGAGTTGCTTAGTAAGGACAACGCTTCATCTCTTGGTGATCGCAAGACCTTAGGTACCCCTATGACGTTGCCATATACAAGTAGTATATCTTTCACTATTTCCTTTGCTCCAGGCTTGGATAAGTATTTTCTATCTCCTATCAACATTTGCTTCACTCTCTAAATCTTTTTTCCCCTGAGATTAAGATTTTTAGTTTTCAACAACTTAATTAGTGTGCCTCAATGCTAACTTTGGGTGTGTTAAATCATTGTGAGAAACTGAGTAAGGTGTTTGAAACTCAAGAAGAAGAGGGAATTAACATCTTGAAGCCTTCACAAATATCAGAAGTTTCCAATTTTTCTCATCCTTTCAATTTACCTTCTAGTAAGGAGTTTGAAAGGTTTGTAGATGAAGCTTTATCTTCTGTAGGTGAGTAGTTAATTGAGGATATTGCAATTGAATTATTTGGGGAAGTGAAAGAGCAAGATGGTCTCACATCATTATCTATTGCTCAATCTCCATTGTCTCCTATAAATAAAAGATATCTTGCTAAGAGAGGGAGGAAATCTTTAGCAGCTAAGTTGCAAGAGGAAATTGAGGCAAGGATTTAAACTACATTGGATGTTCAAATGGGAGGTGGTGAGAAGAAAAAAAGGCCAAGGAGATCATGTTGCTCTCCTAGGATATAATGAGGGTAATATCTTGGAATTCTAGAGGAATAAATGCCTCTGACAAGAGGGCCCAAGTCAAGCAATAGTTGGATGCTTGTGGGGTATATGTAGTAGTTCTCTAGGAAACCAAAATATCAGATGAATCTTTTGGTACATTTAGTAATAAATGGTCCAAGTGGAATTCTTTTCACTCGCCATCGCAAGGAGCTTTAGGAGGTCTTATTACATTATGAAATGCTAAGACAGTAAGCATTACAAATGTTTTCAATGAGAATAATTGGTAATTAGCGTAGGTTACTCATTTTAAATTTTCATTCTAGCTACTAAATACATATGGCCCAAATAATTCAGTAGGAAAAACATTGCTATGGGACAAATTGAAAAAAACTATGGATCTATTGGGTCAAGATAAAGTTATCCTTATAGGTGATTTCAATGCAATAACATCATTATTAAAAAAAAGGTGGTATATGCTCGTCTTCAAAGGATGTGGAAGACTTTAAATATTTTATTCAAGATAATGCACTTTTTGACATAATTCCTCCAAATGGGACTTTTACATGGATAGATAGGAGAAATAATTTTCTTCAAATAGTTGAAAGGTTAAAGATAGATTCCTAACTTCTCCAAATTGTGTAGTAAGTGAATATATTTTAATATCAGGAATTTTTCCTTTCACTGCATCAAATCATTTTGTAATTTCTTTAGATTTGACTCCAAAGAAAATTAAAAAGCTTAAGAAATCTTCTTTTAAGTTTGAAGCTATGTGGTTTCAACACCTACAATTACTAATTTATTAAGGAATTGGTAGATAAGTGCACCTTACTGCAAAGGTTCTAGAATGTATCAGTTGGGTAAGAAGTTGTATCATATGAAGCATCATATTAAAATTTAGAATCAACAAGTATTTAAGAATATTTTTGTGTAGAAATATTTGGTGTACAAAAGGCTCTTAGAGGTTAATGAAATCATTATTTCCAATGGTCTAGAAAATGTATTATTTGAAGAGTAGAGACATCAAGAGGAATGGAAGGAATTGATTTTGAGAGAAGAAGTGTATTGGAGGCAGAAATCAAGAGAGCTATGGTTAAATGATGGAGATATGAATACAAAGTTCTTTCATATATCACCACAAATAAAGAGAGAAAGAAATTCTATATTCTTGATACATGATAGTGATACAAGGGTTTTGCTAACAAAGGAGGAAGATATACAAAATTAAGATATCAAATTATTCTCATCTTTGTTATCTACTTCTAAGGTTGATAATGTACAATTGGAAAGGGGAAGAGGAGCTTTTTAAAGTAATTCCAAAGTTAATATCTCAAGAAGATAATGAGAAATTGTTGGCTCCTTTTTCATTAAAGTTAAGGATGTTGTACTTTCATTTCCACCTGACAAAGCATTAGGGCCTAATGGATTCATGATAATTTTATGAAGATCAGCTCCATGCAAAATATTAGAGATATGCCAAAGACTCATGACAAACCTACAAGTACCATATACAGAGAATGCCAGATTGGGAAGTAGATAAGGATAAGTTTCAAGACCAAGGAGTATTATTCTATAAGACTTTTGGAACTAATACATACTAATATATGTGAACCAAATAGAATAAACAGTCTTCAATGTGAAAAGTATTTCATGGTACTTATTAATATTTTTTCTAGGATGTCATGGGTTACATTCTTAAAAGAAAAATCATAAGCTTTCAGTAGATTTAAGATCTTTAAGTCAATGGTAGAGAATGGAATGAATACTAGAATCAAGTGTTTAAGGTCTAATAGAGGTGGTGATTTCACATCAAGTGAGTTTGAATAATTTTGTGGAAAGAATGGGATAAAGAGACACTATTTTCCTACTAGAACTCCTCAACAAAATGGAGTAGTGGAAAGAAAGAATAGAATTGTGAAAGAGATGGTAAGAAAAATGTTGAATGAATCTAAATTAATTGATGAGAATTGGAAGGAAGTAGTCCATACTATTTCCTATATCCTTAATAGAGGTAAGTAAAGGTGGATGGCACCGAAAAACCCTATGAGATTTGGTATGGGAGACCAAAAATTGTCAAATATTTTAGAATTTTTGGAAGCAAATTCTTTATCAAAAGAGATAAAGGTATATACAAGTTTGATTCATGATCAGATGAAGGAACATTTCTTGGGTACTCAACTAGGAGAAAATCTTGCAAATTTTGTAATAAAATATTGAGGAAGATTGTTGAAAGTGCAATTGTCATAGTGGCTGAAAAGTCACATCAAAGCACACATGAGCAATGAGACTATTGGTTTGATGAATCTACCTGTACAAAGGAAGAGGAAGAAGAGAATGAAAAAAAAGAGGAAGCATATGAGAAATTCCCCAAGAATCATACCAAGTAATACCAAAGAAATCATTTAGAAGATCTGATCATTGGAGATAAGAATGGAGTGTAGACAAGAAGAATATTTGCAAAAACAAATGTATAGGTGAAATTTTCTTTGTTGTCAAGAATAGAACCAATTTTTTTCTAATGCTAGAGAAGATGAAGGATGGATATAAGAAATGGAAGAAGAGCTAAATAAGATTGAGAAAAATTAGACTTGGGAGTTGGTTCCAAGGCCTACAAATAAGAATGCAATAAGAAAAAAATGGGTATTTAGAAACAAATTGAATGAAGATGGAGATTTTTTGAGAAACAAAGAAAGACTAGTATGAAAAGGGTATTCACAAGTGGAAGGTATTGAATTTGAGGAATTTTTTTCTCTGGTGGCAAGAATGGAGGCTATCAAAATGTTTCTTGCATTTTCTATTCACAAGAACTTCAAAGTTTATCAAATGGATATGAAATCTACTTTTCTAAATGGTGAATTAGAAGTGTACATAGAACAACTTGATGGATTTTAGCTATCAGTAGACCCAAAAATGGTATGTAGACTTAAGAAGGCACTGTATGATCTCAAACAAGCTCACAGGGCTTGGTATGCAAGATTGGATAAGTATCTATTTTAGTAAGGCTTCAAGAAATGTATCACAAATAGTAATTTGTACATCAAAATAGAGGATGCAATGATTCTAATTGTTGTTGTGTATGTTGATAATATAATATTTGGTGGAAATGATTAAATGTGTAAGAGGTTTGCTAAAGAAATGTAGAAAGAATTTGAAATATATATGTTAGGCGAGTTATCATTATTTCTTGGACTTCAAATTACATAGTCAGATAATGGTATCTTTATCTCTCAAGTAAAGTATGTTAAGGAAATTCTAAAGAAGTTTGGTATGGAAGATTGTAAACCAATGAGTTCTCCAATGGTAATTGGTTTCTATTTAAGGATGATGTGTTACCTAAGACTAATCATACTTTGCATAGGTCTATGATTAGGGGCTTACTGTACTTAACTACTTCAAGACCTACTATTATGCAAGAGGTTTTCTTGGTTGCAATATTTCAAGCTGATCCAAGAGAAACTCATGTAAAGGTTTTCAAGAGGATTTTTAGATATTTAAAGATCACTCTAAACTATGGATTGTGGTATCAAAAGGGTAATGACTTTTATTTGAATGAATATACTAATGTTGACTCTAGTAGTATTGATGAAAAAATAATTACCAACAATGGAGCTTTCTTTTTGGGAGATAGATTGGTTTGTTAGTTTAGTAAGAAGTAGGACTTAGTGTCCTTATCAACAAAATAAGTAGAGTATATTACTGCAAAATATTGTTGCAATCAAGTGTTGTGGATGAAGAAAACCTTGAAGGAAATCAAGGTAATATATGATGAGCCCATTTCAATTTTGTGTGACAATACAAGTGCTATCAATATTTCAAAGAATATAGTGATGTATACTAGAGCCAAGCACATATCTATCAGGTATTAGTTCTTAAGAGGGAAAGTTGTGGATCAAAAGTAAGATTGGAATATGTGCCCACAAAGGAACAAGTTGTAGACATATTCACAAAGGCACTTTCAAAGGATACATTTGAGTATCTTAGACAAAAGATAGGAGATGTTTCCCTTCTTGCTTCTAACTATATGCATGGTTGGTGTATATGTCTAGGGGGAGCAATTTAAGACACATTTTACCCCTAGATTTATGAATGCTAACTCTTAGGGGGAGTAGGTAGAAGAATGCCGAGTTTTGTGCAAACAGGGGGAGCTTGTATATTGTTGCAAGTTCCAATGAAGACCATTGGCCCTTTTTCCTTGATTTCAAAGGGGGAGAGCTAAAGTAGGGGGGAGATATTGCATATCTGGTTGGTGCTGTCATTAATGCCAAAGGGGGAGATTATTGAAATTATATTGTAGGTGTTGTCATTGATGTCAACAAAATGGAGATTGTTGATGATGTCTTTAAATTGCTAGTAGAGTGGTAGTATGTGGATGGTTTCATATGTTGCAAATAGGATGTTGGTTAGAAATAATTATGTATGATGTTGGATATCATGTGATTTTCTTTAACAATTGTTTCTTGTTACTCATGAATAAGTAAATGATTTTGTGAATGTTGTATTCACTCTTTGTTGATGTAAATTGTATAGAAGAATTTCCTATTGTTAGTGGTTCAAGAATTCACACTAAAAATATCAAGAGAATGCTTTGCATTCCTCCAAATTTGAAGATATAGTCCTGTGGTTTGAAGGATATACAAAATCATGTGTGTTCTTATTTCTTGAAAATAGAAATCACCATAGAATTTTCCTAAGTTCGCAGAGTGAAGACTGTGGAGTTGCAGTCATGAAAGGTTCAAATAATGCTTCAAATTTCTCTATAGTTGTTGTGGTCTTGTGGTTTCAAGGATGAGTTTAAAATGTCTATCTATTTTTTCCCATCATGTTTTGATTATTGAATTGTACCGCAAGTTGAGCTATCAATGTTCTATCTCAAGATTATGTTGTCTAGGTTTGTAAGGGATACTGGTTTTGTGTTTGTTTGCTTGTACCAACATAATGTTTTATGAAGTTGTGAGAGAAGGGGATGGAAATATTTTTAAATATATTATGATGCTTGAGATGTAATCTATGTGTTGCTATCTATTCTCTCTTATGCCACTTGTGGTATGGAGTTGAAATTTTGTGGGTTAAATGTTTGTTGAGATGGCTTGGTACATTAAGTTGTTTACACTAAGTTTTTGTGGTGTTTGCTAACATGAGAATGGATGTAGAGTTAAATTAGGTCTGACTTATCTCCTATCTTTCACCACATTGAATTTTCCTTTCCCATGGATATTTTTGAAATTGACTTGATATGGTCATTGCATGTTTCATGTTTATACATTTTAGTGTGGTCAACAAGGATAAAAATTTTCACACTTACAAAAGCTATAAATGAAAGATCATGTGTGTGATCAAGAGACATGAGTGATGTATCATGTGCTCAATATAAATGCTTAAAGAAATGTTCTAAAGGTAGAGGAATGAGTGCAAATTATCAGAGAAGTGTTTGATGTATGATGAAGGTAGTGAGCCAAAATAAGAAGAGTATAAGTAAATTATTGAAGGTAGTGAGCTGAGAAAAATGTGTAAGTGATTTCTTGAGGTAGTGAGTTGGAGGAAGAAGTGTATGTGAGCGTGTTGGAGGTAGTCATCTAAAGGTAGAAGTGTAGAAGTGAATTGTTAAATGTAGAGATCCAAAGGTAACAAGTGTTGATTAAAGTATTTCAGTTGTGTATTGAGGTTAGAAACCTCTATTGTAAGTGTTGTATTGTTTAGAGAGTTGTAAACTTCCATAAACTTGTAAAAAAAATAAATTATTTATGAGGCTAGATTTGGACAATAGCTCCAAGTAGCTTTCTCATTGTGGTTTTTCTCTTGTTGAGTTTTCCATGTAAATTTGGTGTTGTGGTTGTGTGCTTTTTCTTTGAATTCTTTATTTGGTTAAGGTTGTTATAAGTTTTCATTGATAAATTTGAATTGAACTAATTTTAGGGATATATTGATTCACCCCCCCTCTTAGTATATCTATGTGTTCTAAAAAATCTTTCTTCCCCATTGGGTCTAGTAGGGTAAAAGACCTAAAACCCATGCACAAATAGTTTTTACAAAGGGGTGAATTGGTTGAGATGGTAAATGGGTAGTGAACCAAATGAGCTATGCTTCCTAAACCTTGGAATGATATCACCAAATTTTTTATCCAGTATATTACTTGTGAAGGAAGTTATGTGTTTGTATTTGATCATCATTTTCAACTCGTGTTACATTTGTGTAATGAACTTCTAATAAATTTTCCCTATTTTTTGTTTCATTCCCTAGAGAAAGTCTATAAATAAGTCCAGAATGGGTTAGATAAATATCTCACCCACCATGGTTTGATAAAAATTTTGGTCATGAATAGGCTAAATATGACCACATCTCCTTTGGATGGAAAATTGTCTAAAATATAGAGGAAGAGGAAGACTCTGGTAGATTAGCCTCTTAACAACAGGAAAACCCTTTTGAAGCTCTTTAGAACCATAAAATAGAGGAGGAAGTTCTTGTAGACGAAACTTAGTGGAAGAGATCTCTAAATGTAGAAATTCATAACATTGTACACAAAAAATGTGATAATAAGGACACTAACATAGCTACCCTACAAACCTTAAATAAAAGGAGCAAAGGAAACACAAGTGGGCCATTGACTCTGAGTATAATTTACACAA
Organism: Sequoia sempervirens; assembly: GCA_007258455.2. NCBI lineage: Eukaryota > Viridiplantae > Streptophyta > Pinopsida > Cupressales > Cupressaceae > Sequoia > Sequoia sempervirens. The sequence goes on from VDFB02000363.1 coordinate 27,467,789, forward strand.
ACTTACAATAGTATCAAGTTCAATGGTTGGTTTTGAAAGGGAAGAAAATGATTCTCATATGGAAATTCTAGCTATAGCTCTCTTTAAAGGAAGGGATCATAAGAGTAGATAGAAATGAATGTAAAGAAGGAAGAAGGAAAAGGAGCAACTATTGAAAGCTACTCATGACTCATTTTATCATACAAATGAAGAAGATATCCTTGGTCAAGAGAATGCTCCTAAATATGAAGATATTCCTGGTTAAGAGGATATTCCTCCATATGAAGATATTTATCAATATATTCCTAATTCATAGAACACCCCTGCACAAAAAAATACACTTTACCTAATCCAAATGAGAAAGGTAAAAATCAAATGGACATAGAAGAACCAATCGATAACACACACATTTCATAGAAAGAAAAGGGACCACTTATAAGCAGTATTGAGAAGAACCTTTTTGATGATTCTATGGAGAATCAAAAGGAATATAGCACTCATGACTTGGAACATTCATATTTAAATGTTTCCCTAGAGAAAGTTGGACAAGATATTCTCCCCAAATAAAGGGAATAAATTTTTGGGTTGTAAGATATGGTCAGTCAACTTAAAGATAAAAGTCAAAGGATACAAGAACAATTATAGGAATCTATTGTAATGGGTCAACAAAAAAGTCAAGACATTAACATATTAAAGGAAGAAATCGGTTAATTGACCAAATATAGAGAACTTCCCATATCCATTTAGGAACATGAACAATGGATGAAAGAATTAAGGGTACAACCTAGTGTAATAAAATCACAACCACAACAAATAAATTTGCTTCAAACTCAACCTTTCATGTTTTTAACAACACTTGTATGAGGATATGAAAATTCCTTCAATCGGGGGAAAATGATTAGAGAATTTTTTTCTCTATTCTAATCCCTTCTATCCTTTCCCATGCCTATTCCCATTTACCTTTTATTTCCCATTTTACACCATTAATTACCATAAAGAATGAAATTATTTAATACGTTTAAAATGATTTAAAAAGATACTTTATGTTTCTAATTTATAGGGATACTAATCTCCATTTGGTGGCTAATGGCAAGAAGGAATAAAAGACAAATATTTATGATGCAAGGATAATCTCAAGCCAAGGATGTGAGTTGAAGTTTATCTTTGTGTGATATTTGAATAACCATGAAGTTGTTTTGTTTAATATAATATGTTTGGTTGAAATTTGAAAAGACTTATTATAGCTATGGGTAGTAGGAAACATAATCAAATTAATTATCTCTAGTACTTTAGCTACAATCTCATATAAATATATATTTCAGCATTATGAAAAAAATCTCTCTTTCTTAATCTAAAAAGGTATTCAATATTATGATAAAAGATTTGAAGTAAGGAACATTGTAGTATAATTTTCTAATCACCTTGTTGATTAGGAGGAAGGGCCCACTCCTTGGGAAACTTGGTGATACGTTATCCTTTTTTTATTTTAAGAATTATTATTATTATGGTTATTGTTTTAATTTTATGTTTATGTTTATGAAAAGAGTGGTTTGAGGGTTGTATGTAGTTTCTATTTCAATTACTAAATTATGTATTTCCTTTTTTTTGTTGTGTAAGAATATCTTTTGATATTTTGATTGATTTAAAAGTTTTAGTTGAAAACAAAAAAACTCTCTAGTATGTTCCTATCGCTCTATTCCTATCACTCTATTCATTTAGCAAAATTGATAGAACTAGTATCAAATTATTTTTTAGTTTTCTATGAATTGGGTATTATAGGTTTATGATATTTTTATCTCTAGTACTAAAAGTTTCTACATTTCATCACACTTATCTTAATACCTCCAAACCTTAAGCAAATTTATACTATGTATTTCATAAGTCTATGTCCCTAATTGACATAAGGGTGAGATGAATCATAAACACAACCATAGATCCAAATAAAGCATTAAGGTCTTCTATTTTTTCCTATAAATTGGGTTCTTGGTGTTGGCATATAGTTGTCATTAATACCAAAAAGGAAAGCATGCAAGGAAGATTGCTAGCATGTTGAAAGAGGATCAAAGATGAAATGGATTTGATCATGCAAGGGAGATGTTGGCATGATGACAGTTTAGTGGTGTGCCTAGATGCTATGGAGATGTAGTGGATATGGTTTTGGAAGTTATGGTGTAGGAAGTGGAATTGATCATGCAAGGGAGATGTTGGCATGATGATAGTTCAATGATGTGCCTAGATGTTATGGAGATGTAGTGGATCTTGTTCTGGAAGTTATGGTGTAGGAAGTGGAATTGATCATGAAAGGGAGATGTTGGCATGATGATAGTTTAGTGGTGTGACTAGATGTTATGGAGATGCAGTGGATTTGGTTCTAGAAGTTATGGTGCAGGAAGTGGAATTTATCATGCAAAGGAGATATTGGCATGATGATAGTTCAGTGGTGTACCTAGATGTTATGGAGATGTAGTGGATATGGTTCTAGAAGTTATGGTGTAGGAAGTGGAATTGATCATGTAAGGGATATGTTGGCATGATGATAATTTAGTGGTGTGCCTAGATGTTATGGAGATGTAGTGGATCTGGTTTTGGAAGTTATGGTGCAGGATGTTGATGAAAGCAGCATGATTCTGCAAATTTTACATTGTTGTCATGCAAGATTAACATGTGGATTGTAGAGGGTTCTTCCACAAGAAAAAGGTGTAAATAGGTAGTAGATTTGATGTGGGTTTTTCAAGAGAATTCTAGTGATGTGATCTATTGGTCCAGAAAGAGAAGGATGCATTCAAGAATGCATTATTCCTGCTCTCGAGTGATATTAGGGTTTATGGGTAAACCCTAATGTGTTTGTAGTCATGGAATCATCTAATAGAAACTCTATTTCATCATTGACTAGTTAAGGAAGTTGCAAGTTGCTTAAGTTACTACTTAATCCTTTAAAGTCATGAGGGTGACCAATCCCTTCACCTTGCTTTACCAACCAATAAAATATTTGGTGAGTTGAATATTTCCTATGTCCCAAGAAAACATTTTTCTTTGCAAGATCAATGGTGATGGTTAAAGTAGTCAAATCTAATGCAAGCACCACTGAGTTCATGGTGGGTCTCAATTAAGTCTTGCAGGGTTAGTGGGGAACAACGGTGATCGAATGTTGAAGATCAAATGGTGTGCATTCAAAGTTGAAGATCCAATGGTTATCATTGGATATCGTACATCATAGAAAGCATTTGAAAACTGGTTTGTAATTTAGTGATACATAATGAGTGGCTATCGTACATCACTAAAAGCAAGTTGAGATTTATTTTAGGTTCAATGATATGTGATGAAGACATTCAATGGTCACGATTAAGTAGATCGGATGATGCCCTAACAACTTTCTATTTTATCATTGACTGCTAGTTGAAGGTTATAGGTTAGTTAAGTCATAACTTATGGCCCTTGAGTTTGTTCAGTGACCAACCCCTTCACCTTTTCATTCAATCATTGTCATCGCTTGATATCGCACATCACAGAAAGCTATTTGGAGTTTGTGATAAGTTCAGTGATACATGATGAACGACTATTGCTAGATCTTGCACATCACAAGAAGGAAGTTGAAATTGGTTTGTAATTCAGTGATACATGATGGAGGATAATACCTTAATGGTACAAGTGACACATGGCTTCATATCACTTGATCACTTCACATTGTTGTTGTGAAGGGAAGCATTTAGAGATTTGTGCGATATGCGATGTATGGACAAGATTGAAGTGAAGAAAATCCAATGGATGAAATTGCATCGTAGGGTCTTAGTTCATCACGATAATGAGATCAAAGGAAGTCAAGTGTTCAACAATGAGTGATGTTAGTGGAAAGTCACATCAACATGTACAGGTGTTTGAATGCTATTGAATCATTAGGTGTTAGTGCATTACGCTAATGCATTGTTAAGAGTTGAAGCTTTAAGTGATGTGCGATAAGTGTTGAGCAGTAGTGGAGAATGATGTCAGAGGTAGACACATGGTGTTATCCCTCCATCCCACATATATTTTGTGGACCTGTTGTTAGATCCAATAGGATAGTGGTGAATGATGCAAATTAGTTGATAGCTAATCCAACGATGAGTGCTACATTGTGGAAATGGATGCGATTGTTCTAAGTGTTTTGGCGATACGCGATGGTTATAAGTGATCACTACATCATGAAAATGGATGTGATTTTTCTAAGTGTTTTGGTGATATGTGATGGTTATGAAGAATAAGATCAATGAAGGAGATTTAAACAAACTTTTATTGGATGGTTGTTTTTAAAAGTTGTGGTAGTGAATGAAGCATAGGATTGTGGCATAAAGAAAGAGATCAACGACCCAAATTCAAAGATGAAGATCTCAAATGGCTAAGTCTGTGTGAATAGGGTTTCATCTGGTAACTGACACAGAGCAAAGATTTAACTAGTCCAACTACACCCGTGACCAATAGAATCAATATTTGATCTTCAAGAAGATGGAACAGACTACATAGGTGATCAAGATCATATCAGATCGATTGAATAGGAGAAAAAATTTAATACATATCTAATTCTAGGGTTTCATGGGTTGCTATTCTTAGCAAATTATTTGTATCCAAATTTAATGTTGTGAGGCTTGATGTAGAGGTTGTGAAGTTTTCTTGAAAACCCTAATAAATGATCATAGGGATGAGAATCAAGATCGGATAGAATGGACAGTTGAATGCATAATCAAATTCTTAGGGTTTAATAGAGAATGAAGGAAAATTCTCTACACCAGAATTGAATGATGGGTAGCTCAATGAAGGATATGGTGATATCTTATGACCTTATCATATTTTTAATGATGAGCTAGATAGTAGTGTGTGTGTGTGGCTCTAGGTACAAGAAATTTTTTGGTGAAGTCTGCAAGTGAAGGAAACCCTAGCACAAGATTTTAGATGATCTAAACAATAGAGAGAATCTTGAGGTAGATACTGCAAGTCGAGGGAGATAGAAGACAATCAAATATTGTTAAAGTTTGGAGTCTAAAGTAAGTGTGTATGAATAGAGAAATGTTTGTAGTTGTATGGAATGTTGTTTAGTGTTACATGTTGTAGAAGCATGTTGCAGAGATAGGAAGTGTGTTTGTGTGTCTACAAGAGAGAGAGATGTGCAACAAAAAGGGAATGGATATCTAAAGTCCTAGACTATAAAATAGAACATCATCTAGGTTGGAATTTAGGTCAGTGCAAATATATGAGACACTACAAAAAGGGATAGAAGAGAAAAGTAGCAAGATAGAATAGTAATTTTTCTATGTGCAGAGGTAAGTGCAAAATAAGGGTGTGTTGCTAAGAATGTAGCTTCAGCAGTAGAGTCTAAGTTGTAGTAAGTGCAAAAAAGTATTGAATGTAATGATGCATCATAGGTTTTGTAGAATTTTTTTTTATGTATACTTGAATTTTTAATCTTCAGAGGTTGTAGCCTCATTGTACTGAGTTGTAGCTTAGGTTAGGTGATATTAATCTCCTTGGAATTGTAGCTCCTAAAACAAGGTGTAGCAGTATCCTTGAAGTTGAATCTTCTAAACAAGGAGTTGTTGCTTCCTTGGGTTGTAGCCCTAAACATTGTAACTGAGATTTATTTTGTGACATTGGATTTGAGCAGTAGACTCAAGTAGCCTTGGTCATCGTGTATTTTCCCATCTTTGGTTTTCCATGTATATTTGGTGTTGTGGGTATTTGTGTTGATTTTTTGTTTGCATATTTATTTTTGCATCTTTAGTTTACAATCTACATAGTAAGAGTTGAGTAATAAATATGCACAAGGTATTTGGAGTTAAGGAATTAATTTGCATAAAGGTTTAGAGGGTAAAATTTTTAGTATCTATTGATTCACCCCCCTCTTAGTAGATCATTGTGTTCCAATACTTGGGCCATTGGCCATGATTGACTTTGTGTATTATTCTAGGGCTAAGTGTTCTAATGTGAAAATTTTGAATTACTAGCTAGAAATGACATATTATTGTTAGTGTAATTAATATTTAATTACACTTGCATAACTTAGGCATTATTTATTTCCTAGGTTAATTAATTCTTATCATTATCTTTTGAGCTATCTTGTTGCTCAAGATAAGATTAGGGTTATGCATCTTTGTTTTTATAAAGCAAATCATTATCATGTAATTATTGAATTCTCGAATAATATTATGTTGCACATTGTTTTGCAACCTCTCTGCTTTTTCTAATTTTCTCTTCTGTAGAAGGTATTTTTGGTTTGCAAATATGATCTTGGTTTCTAACATGGTATTAGAGCCTTGATTTGTAGCCCCTTCTTAGATTTTTAAGAAGATCATTGCAGAGTTCGTTCAGGGTCCCTCAAGGGTTTTTCTCCTTGAGTATATTTATGTAGCGTTTTGGATCAAATCGAGTTTCTCCATTGGATTTAGAACACTGGAAAAGATTGAGGTTTGATGAAAGTCATTTTTTATTGGACCCATTTTTAGTTTTGCTTCATAAATCCAGCTTGCACTCAGTTTTAGGAAAAATGATTTCTAGGTTTTGTAGCCAGGGTCGAAATCCGATCTGGGTATCTTTTAGTTTTTTGATTTCTTTCACGGATCTAAAGAAAACAGCTGCACAAAAACCGTCGCGCACCATTTTTTTCTCCTGGCTAAAGGTTTAAAAAATATATTTCTTCATCTTCTACTTGTTGGATCAAAAAAGGATTTCTGGGTTTTATTTTCAGCTTCAAAAAATTTCTCTGTTTCTATTTTTGTCTACTCATTTTAAATAGATTTTTCAAAAATTAAATTTGAAGATTTTCCATCATGGAGGCAGATGTGAACATTGGTTTGTGCATGCACTCATTTTTGTTTTCATGCACTAGGTTTGCATTTTCTCTGTAGTTTATGCATGCTTTGCATTCTCTCATTTTACAATCATTGGGTATTGTAATAAATGAACTGAAATAAAGTTCCATCAAGGGGGGTTTCTTGCATAATAAATCTGATTAGAGTGTAGTTTTCACTTTGATCTCCATATCCATTTTTATTTGATGATAGCTCGCATAGGTTATCTGGTCTTCTTGTTTCTTTTGGCCACATTTTTTTCTATAGCTTGACACATGTCGGATTCATTGGTTCACACTTCAATTGGGAGATTATGTTTCTTGATCCTCATTGGTTCAGATTCTTCTTAGTTTGAGGACCATGTTTTTATGGTTAATGTTCCAGAGTCTTTTTTGGTACTCCTTCCCATGGAAGATTTTTAGTCACAGTTTGGCATCGGCATTGAGATACATGGTTTCTAGATTCTGTCATCATCTCATCTACTGTTGCTTCACAGATTCTAGGGTTGTTCCAGTTTGTGAGTTTTTGAATGTTCTGTGGCATCGGGTCTGCTGTCACATTATCATGATTCCGATTTTGGTTTCAGTTGTAGACAGAGGTATCTTTCCTTGCTTTTCGGATTGCGGTTCTAGTTTTACTCCACAGTGTTCTTCCAGTGCTTCTTTGCAGCAGTCATCTCATTGTAGGGGGGTTTTGTCCCACTGGGTTTTCCTTCTCTACCTCATCATTACATTTGTACATGAGTACCTGATCAGGCCTTATTGCTAGGACTCATCTTTGCATAATAATTTTCTTCTCCCTAAGTTTCACTTATGGGGGGTGTTAGTGTAATTAATATTTAATTACACTTGCATAACTTTACTTAGGCATTATTTGTTTCCTAGGTTAATTAATTCTCATCATTATCTTTTGAGCTATCTTGTTGCTCAAGATAAGATTAGGGTTATGCATCTTTGCTTTTATAAAGCAAATCATTATCATGTAATTATTGAATTCTCAAATAATATTATGTTGCACATTGTTTTGCAACCTCTCTGCTTTTTCTGATTTTCTCTTTTGTGGAAGGTCTTTTCGGTTTACAAATTTGATCTTGGTTTCTAACAATTATAAGATAATGAATTTTGAGGCATTTTTTTCTTTGTTTCCAAGGTTTGTACTAAGAAATGCAAAATAGTTTACCTTCTTCATCCTCTAGGGATTGAAATGTAGACTTTCCTTGATTTTCTTTATAAATTATAGCCAACTTCTTACATTTGTTGTTTATCCTCTTCTAGCAGAAATATTGATAGTATTCAACTAAGGTTGCCTTTGCTTCTTCTTATTTATTCTTGATATTCAAGGTGTCCAATTGGGTATCTAAGTGGCTTATTATGTCCTCCTTCATGTTAGACATAAGGTTATTAAGTTCCACCCTTGAGACCCTAATGAATTTTTTATTGAAAGAAGAGGTTCTATCAACCTTCATTTTTTATGGATGATCTAGAGTAGTTTTTGCATACCTTTCAAATCTCCAAAAAAGGAGGTTGAGAGATATCTCCTACACCTATGAGGTTTAAATAATCCATACAATATTCATGTACTTGTGGAAATACCATTTTTAATGACTTGAGAGAGATCCTATTTTAATGAAATTTATTTACATAGAATTGAAATCTTTCTATGTAATCCTCAAGTGGTTTATCTTCTCTCTATGATATCCTAAAGATCTTGTCTCTATTCCTATCTTTCCCTTTACAATAATATCGATATTTATACAATAATTTTTCCTTCATTATTTCTCAATTGGGTACAACATTTATTCCCAACCCCATAAACCATCACAAAGCTACATCCTTTAATGTGGATGGAAAGAGTTTGAGTCTATGAGCATCTGTGGTATAATCATAACTTTGGAACAACACATTAAATTCAAACAAGAATGTTTTTGGATCTTCATTAACCAATCCATAGAAAATGGTAATGTTGAAGGGGGTATGTTCTTAAGAGAAACAACCATTTCTTGGTTTGTTATTGGAAACTCAAATGTCATATGTTTTGTTGTATTTTCCACAACTTCCTCAACCATGGTGTTAAAATTCCTTCTTGAAGTATCCTCTATTTCTTGAGTAGCTACTAGTGTGAGGGGTGGTTCTCCTTTGATAATTACCCCAATATGTTCTTTTTTTTGCACCAATGCCTTCAAATTCTTTGTGAATTGAGGGGAGAAATCTTTCCAAAGCATCTCTATCTACCTCCACATACAATATTTCTTTAATATTTAATTAGTGGTCCTTATTATAACATGAAATTGCACCCTGTTGAGCATGAAGCTCAACATTCCAATGACACAATGGAAACAACCTCAAGGTGTGAGACCTTTACACATATGATGTTGAATCTATGGAGAAGGCCAATTTTATTTTTCAATCCAAGAGAAATGTGTTGGTCAAACCCAACACATGAAACCTACCACTATCCTATTCTAACAACCACACAAGAAAAGGGGAGAAGAAATGCATGAAAGCAAAAATGGAGGTGATACACCAAGATTGAAAGGTTGTTTCTTCTTGACCAATATTACATAGTACATTGTTGAAGAGGGGCAAGGGGACTTCCACAACTATCTATTTGGTTAATTCTTAGAGGCATACAAGAAGGTTAGGGTTAGATAAGGAACTGGAAGGAAAGAGGGTTTCACAACCAGTAACTGTAAACAATTTAACACAACATACATGCATGAAAAATACAAAAAAAAACTTAGATATGCAATGTAATAAACTTAATCAAACACAAAAGAGATAAGAAGAAGAAAAATTGATCCACTCCATTGATGTAGAGGCAAAAATCCAATCTTTACAATAATAGGGATGCAAAAATACAAGTCTACCAAAGAAAAACCCCCAAAAAAATGTGTTTCATTTATAGTTTAGGCATAACTAGGATGAACATTAACCAAACCCTAACCAAACTAGGGTTAACAGATTTGATCAAAGAAGCATGAGATCTATAAAAAAAATTGTGCCCAGAACAAGCATGGCCGACATACTTGCTGTGAAAACCATGCCAGGAAGAGACTAGAGAGGACAAGGATTTCACACCATCCACCCTATGAAAATTTTCTTGGAAAATCCATCCAAAATACTCCATGAAATCCATGATTTAGGTATGGAATCAGTCAAAAGGAACACACAACAACAATGAATGAGCATTTCCACCACAAATCCACTTGGAGAATTCAAAAGAATGCATTAAAGTGATCCTTGAAACCCTAAAAATTGGATTTGGTAGCTGAGGATTTGTTGAGCATTAATGGCGTCACCTAGAAAAACATGGCAAACACATGAAGTTCAAGGCATCAAGTTCGAAAGGAATCCTTTGTAAACATGTGAATTAAATGGTTTAGACCCCTGGAAATATGTTTTTGTCAGATATTGGTGATCAGGTGGTTGGAGGATGAGAGTCAAGCATCAAACCTACCTTGGGCTTATTCCTTCATCAAAATTCATGCGCATTGGTGTTGATCCATCGAAGATCAGGCATTAGGTCATCGAAGGTCGAGCGTTGGGGCCGTAGCTTACCATGTACCAAAGGGAGAAGAGAGGAGGAAACCGTGATGTCGAAAGGAACTATCGAGGTCAAAGAGAAGGGTTACCTCTTACCAAATAAAGCTTAGAGGTAAAGTAGAAGGCCGAAGGCTAATCCAAAAACTCAACATAGCCAAATTTTGGGAGAAAGGAGTGAAAGTGAGAAGGAGAAGGAAGAAAGTGAAAGGTTCAAAGTCTAAAAGAAAGAGGTGAGATTTCAGAGATCAGACCATGGACCGTTAGAGATCAGACATTAGATTGTCGAGTGATAGCCAATGAAGGGAGTAGAAGAAGATAAAGGGGTAGGTTGATGGTCGACCCCCATAAGCTTGGTGAAAATCAAGAAAAGAGATGAAGGAGGTGGAATGATGGAAGAGGAGAGAGATTGGTAAGGGGTAAAGGGTAAGGTTGAAGGCTGACACCTAAAACACTTAGAAGAAAAAAGGGAAGGAATAAAAGAAGGGGAAAGAGCAATGGAGAAAGCATGCAAGGTAAGCAAGTAAGAGACAACCTAAAAACTTGAAATTTTGGGACTTAACAAAATTTAGGAAACTTCAAGGAGAAAAAATGCAAGATGGCCCATGGGGGATCTCTTAGATCAATTATTAATGATGGGACATCAAAGGGGGGCATGAAATTTCAACAGTCCCTACACACTGTTAGTGAATAGTTATTTTGTTTATTCTTAAATATCTATTGGTCCTAATGTTGAAATAAAAAATTACTAATCTATGAAAGCTTTGAAAATAATTTTAAATATAAATAAGAATTTTAAACTTAGTACCATCCCCAACAACAGTGCTAAAAATATAGAGTTTCCCCCAATGTCTAATTAACTGATGCAGGTGATCATCCACACAACTTAATGAACCTGAAGATTCCTAAACTAAGCAGTTCATCATTCAAGAGAGAGATTCATTGAATTATCAACTAGGAATTGTTGACTTTAGATGATATTGGCAACATATATGTATCTAGGAATTTTAAATGTGTTATATCAACTAAGTACAAGTAAATTGAACATAGATAAATGAATTAAAAGCTTTTAATCAAAATTGACTTCTATCTCCAAAATAGAGCAAGTGGATACAAATAACTACATAATTGCTATAGGTTCTTAATGCTTATGACTATAATTCAATAACTCATACTTATGATTGTAACCTAATAACTATTATGCTTATGTTTATAAATAAATATTATGCTATAACATGCCTTAAACCAAATAACCTCTAGAGTATTGAACAAAAAATTAATAAAATATTTCCAATTCAAAAATTACAACACATAACTATAATAGCATAAACCAAAAGCTACAAATTAAACTTGCAATACACAATATAATTTATCAACTAAACTAATGTGGTTCTATAGTACCTCAAGTGGTTGTTTCTTTAGTTGTTGCATCTGCAAAATCTTCTTCATTACCCACTTAGGAAAACATGTTACCAAAATATCTTCTCTTTATTGCATTCCAATCATACACAAAGATGTTGGATAGAATCTAACAAAAAATCTTATTTAGTCGAATACATGCAAGATCTAGATGTCCTCGATAGGGTACCCTTCTATATAGGGTCCATGAGAGTCCATTTATTTGTGAATTGTAAAAAAACTTAAAAGTAAATGTCAAGTCTCCCATAGGAATAGGAATATGACTAGTTTTTCTAAATCAGAAAAAAATAATTAGAAAAATAAAATTAGAGAAGTTGAATAAGGACTTCGTACTTAATCAAGATTAAATGTTATAATTGAAAATGTTCCTAGATAGAGTAGTTATTGTTATAACTCTAATTCCTTATTAGAACAAACTTATTTCTCCTTCATGAATTTTTAAAATATATGAGCAACACTTGGTCATCCATGACCTTGTCCTTAAATGACCACCTCCATCTTCTTCTGAAACTAATCGTGTTGTAGTAGATTAACCCCTTCTCTACATCGAACTATCATCCTTCTTTTTTGGGTTGAGAAAACTTTTTCTATGGGTTGATAGATTCCTTGTTGCAAGGATTAGTCCTTATTTCTTCAAGGAATTTTTATTGCTAACAACTATAATCAAACATGATATTCTACTAAACTCACAAAAAATCATAGTTCATACACACGCTTATTAATATAACATATATCAAATTCAAATGCTTTAAATTTTTTAAAGTATATAAAATGGTTTGGTAATGTCTTCTAGATTTTAACAGAAAATAAGATAAAAGTATGTAACTACAATAAGGAAATAGGACATTATTATGGCCCATCATTTACTTCAGAGAAACTACTGGGATATATTGTTTCTCACACATGAATAGAGGTTGATCCTATAAAGGTAAAAGTCATAATTCATATTCCTCCAACAAAAATTCTCAAGATAGTTAAATAGTTTACAAGGGAAATTGTAGTCTATCTATCACTTTATTGCATAATTAGCTCACAAATGTCATCCTTTTACACATCTATTGCACAAATGTGTCACCTTCAAATGGGATGAGAATTATCAAGAATATTTTTAGCTATTGAGGGATTACCTTGCTTCTCCTCTAGTACTACTGCCACTTATTCAAGGAAAACCATCATTATACATTCTTTTACCAAATCAACATTGGGATATCTCCTTACACGATATGATTATTTAGGAAAAGAAAGGGTCATATATTTATCAATCACACCCTAGTAGGCTATTATCTCAACTACACTTCAAATAAATGGGCATGTTTAGTAGTTTTTTTTGCTTCTCAAAAACTAAGACACTACATGCTAAAAAATAAAAACATGCTCATTATTATAGTTGATCCACTAAAGTACCTTTTTAAACAAAGAGACACAAGAATATTATTAAAATGGGTCATGATCCTAAGTAATTTTGATATTGAATATGTAAATAGACAATCTATCAAGAGACAAGTGATTGATTATTTAGTGAATGCTCCCATAGTTGTAGATATTCTATTAATACTTGTTGATTATTTAGTGAATGCTCCCACACTTATAGATAATCTATTTATATAAAATAAATTCATGAAGAAATATTCACCATAAATCCTTCTCACTTGTGGATATTATACTTTGATGGTTAATATACTCACCATGGTTCAAGAGTGGGCATACTACTCATAACCCCACAAGGTGAATATATCCCAAAATCATATTAGTTAGCAATTCCTTGCACAAATAATATTGTTGATTATGAAGTGTTGATCACTAGACTAAGAATTTGGTGATATAGTGGAAAATTAAGAAAATATAGGTTTTTAGTGATTCCTAGTTAGACGAGTGAATGATGACTGTTAGACTAAGGATGAGAAAATACAACCTTACAAAACATTAGTGGATAGTTTCAAGAATTAATTCACCCAAATATCATTTGAGCATATCCCTAGGATAAATAACAAAGTAGTTGATGCAATGGTGACTATCGGGTCTCTTTTGGAAATGCCACATAATACTCAACATTGTGAGTTCTTAGTGGAACAAATCTTGATATGTGCATTCAATGTTTCAGATTTTGAATAAATTCACGAAATCCTTGGTCCTAAATCTCCTTAGTATCAATACATTTACACATACTTGATTAGAATATATTTCCACCCTATTTATCCTTTAATCAATGAAAACATTCATTAGACACTAATCTCACTTTGCAATACTCAATGATATGCTTTATCAAAGGAGTCTTGATGGTACTATCCTTAGGTGTCTCAACTCAAATGAAGCCCACATTTCCTTACATGAGGTACACAAAAATTCTATGGGGAATACTCTAGTGGTCCTAATCCAACTAAGAAAATTGTGAGAATTGGTTATTATTGTCCCATGATGGAACACAAAGTTCATTAGTTTGATATAAAATTTTAGAAATGTTAGCAACATGGATATCTCATTCATGAACCAACATAAGAGTTACAAAAAAATTGTACTCTATGGCCTTTTTCATAGAGAGGGCTTGAACTCATAGGTAAAATTCACTAATCATCCAGTGGCCATAAATTTATTATCACTACCACAAAGTATTTTACAAAGTGGATTGAAGTCACTCCCCTCACATTCATTAACAGAAAGAAGATAGCTTAGTTCATTACTCAATTATATCATTTACTGATATGTTATCCCTTCAATCATTGCCATTGACAATGGATTACCTTTCAAAAATTAGTATGTGCATGAAATTTTCCATAATTTCCATATCCAACAGTGATTCTACACCCCATACTATGCTCAAAATAATGGTCAAGTTGATGTGTCAAATAAAATAATATTCAATATCCTTAAAATGATAGCCAATGAAGCTAGCCTTGATTGGCATATTCATCCCAATCTTACCTTATCATATTACTAAACCAATATTTTCAAACCAATAGGATCCACTCCTTATTCAATAGTTTTTGGAGTTGAAGCCATTTTAACTATTGATGATTAGGAGTATAAATTTTCTAGACTACATGAATTAAAGTGTTCGATGAAAGACATATTTAGGAACAAAGACATATTTAGGAACTTAATCATTTAGAGGCTTATCACAATTTCCTTTTTCATAGATATAACAAGAAGGTCATCTCACACAAGTTTAAGATAGTATATATAGTACTCAAAGAGAACCAAAATAATCAACAAGATCAAGAAAATAAAGGTAAGTTTGAACCAATTTTTGTGGAACCTTTTATCCTTATAGTAGCTTATGGATCTAAATCATACCAATTGGTTACACTTGAGAGTGAATTGCTAGATGACTATATCAATAGCATTCACCTAAAGAAGCTTTTTACATGAACATTAGAGTATCCTATTTCAAAATAAAATATATAAAATAAAATAAAAGATAATTAAAGATAAATAATTCTCCCTATGGTGAAAACAACTTAGGTGGTGTCTTGGGTAAGTACCATGGTGAAAACCTATTTATAAACACCATGTGTAGAAGCTACTATCCACTATATATTAGTGTCTAACCCATTTCATCCATAATAAAATAATTTCATATATCTACCACACCTATCACAACTTGATATTTATCAGTATTTATGGACATTTTGTTCCATCTTAGTTCATAAAACTTTACAAAAACCATCTCATAATAAACAAATCCTATACCTAACTAGGGACATTTCCTCAACCTAGTGCTTGTATTGCATCCTTGCAGTCAGTATTAGAGGGAAAAAATTTCATGGACACCATGAAACTATCACATATCATTCATAATAAATTATCTCACTTACAAAAAATTGTAATAAATCTATATTATATGCATCCATCATTGTCATAATAAATTGCCAATTCCTAGACATGAGACTCAAGCAAGAATGAAAAAATGCATTACCTAAATAAATTGAGCGTTTAGGAAAAAATCACAAATAAAAGACTCTTGCTAAGCTAGCTTAATACCTATATATTGATATTTTTTCTATCCAAATTTAGCCACTATTATGCAAACTATCATGTCTTATCGAATGCACCATTTTGCATATAGGCCATATCCAATATAAGTGTAGTATAGAGAAATGCATACCTTTGCATTTTTACTCTTAATTTGGACTTATTTTGGCACCCCTTGCATTAAATTCCCTTTAGGTCACTTGTTATGGACCCCTAAGACCCCTTTTTATGCATCTCGAAGCATGTTTCAATTTTAAACCTAACCAAAATCCATAAACAACCATTAATCTTGGTAACCCACCTTTCAAAGTTGAAAATTAAGCCTTATGGGACCAAGACACCACCTAGGGCGTCTTAGTATTGAGTGCTTTATTTTCAGAAATTAAGAGCAAGAAATAAAAATATTTGATTTAAATTATCATTTTGTTGGCCTTTGGGATCTAATAATCAGGTTATTAGATAGGAATTCCTATAAAAGTAAGATTCACCTCCCATTTTCACAAAAGAAAAAAAGCAAGTGAAAAGCAAGTAAGTTGAAGAAAAGCAAGTTGAAGGAGAGTTTCAATAAGTAGGGAATTGTAGTCTTGGAGCACCCTTCCATTATGTTTTTACAATATTTTCAAGTCCCTTTTAAATCCAAGATCTAGCAGTGCCAAAGATTAATAATGGATTCCAATGGAGGATCATGGGATATTCTAGGTTGGAGATGCAACTATCCATTCTTCCAAGCCTAAGGACTTTTTTCTTGATTGATTCCATCTTCCATTGTTGTTATATTTTCTTCCTAAGGAAGGTACATTTCATGTTTATGACTTATTAGGGTGATTAGAGATCTCATTTGTAGGTAACTTTCATTTTCATTTTAGGAATTATATTCTAACACATTTGAATAGGGTTTCTCCATGTTCTAGCTTGCATAATCTTAGACACACTTAAGATTAGGGCACACACACATTTCCATTTTGTCAAATCTATGCTTTTTCATAAAGGTTTAATTACCAAACAAGGGGTTTGACCAAGGAAAACCCCCATAAAATATAAATATAATTTCCTTTGTTTGGTAGGTTTTTTACAATTTTAGAACCTGAGATCAGAGAAGAAGGAATTGCAGACATCAAGCCTCATGACCACATATGGAGATTCCAAAAATTCTAGATGGGACTAAGTCTCCACCTAGGGAATCTTAGTCCTCCTGAAGGTATTTTCAAAAATTCTTCTAGATCTGGTACCTTCATCTGAAGATTTTGCATCTACCCCCAAAAAAATAGTGGGACTAAGACAAAAACAAGGGCGTCTTTGTCCTCCATAGCATATTTTGATAGCTTCTTTGCATTTTTAAAATCTTTGTCACATTTCCATACTTCATAGGTACACATATCCTAACTTGTTATTCCATTATTTCATCATTTGCATCCTTCATTTAGCTTGCATTATTAGGTTTTTTATGTTGAATGCTAATTTGTCTTTTCCAAGCATTTTCTTGGTGGTGAGCCCCTAAAAGCTTAAATAACCCCATCCTAGGTTTTCCTTGTTGAGAATTGACTCACCTTTGAGGCTGATAGTCAATCCAATTAGGACTTCTAGGACATCCTTGAATGATAATTGGAAAAATGTGGTGTTCTATGACCGAGGATATAGAGCATCCATTTTCCAATTATTCATTTTGGTGAACCCAACATTCTTGAGCATTCATTTTCTGATTTGGAGTTCATTAAATTTCTATATCTATGTTGCATTCATTCTTGCATTGCATCTTGCATTAGTCAAATTGCACCTAGGGTTTCTCATATTTAGTGAAATTACATATAGGGTTTCTGATATTTGCATTAGTGAAAGTGCCTATAGGTTGCATTTTTCTTTCTTGCATCATTTCATTTCATTGAAAAACTGAAAAGTGCATTATCAATCATCCTAATTTCATTTAGAAACATTCTTATTGCATCCAAAATTGAAAAAAAATGCATTCAATTGCTTGTTACTAGTTACTTTTTCTTGCAATCATTTACATAGTTTGTTGTTTCTAAACACCAGTTCCCTGGGTAGGAAACTTGGGAACACTATTATCAAATCAGATCTTTTTGTTTTTTGAGAAAAACCTTTACTGGGATTAAAATGTCCTTACTGGCATCTTAGTCCCTCTTAGGGTTTTTGATCTAGAATCTTGTCTGAGTTGCTTGTTGTCTATTCTAGTTTTTGGAACCTCCAAATTTCATCAAGAGGACCAAGACACCCTTCCTAGAGTCTTAGTCCCTATGTAGTTTGAGGTTATAGTTTCTAGGGTTAATGGTGAATTTTTGTGCCTTTTTTTGTTGTAGTTAGTTTGTTGTTTCAGTTTTCCAATTTAATGTTTCATGCATTTTCATAGTTTATGTTTACAATTTCTTGATAAAGATAGATTATCACACTTTCATTTTGTTAGACATAGATTTCATTTTACATTCATTAGAAAACCAAACACTAAATCTACACAAACATAGGTTCACGGTTATTTAAAGAATGTCCAAACCCTTTGTCCAAGTTAGCATAACCCTCAAGCCTTTTAGTAGTGATGAATTTGATATGTTAGATGAGGCCCTTGAGGACTTAATCTTGCAAGTTTCATCCACTAAGGCTTGTTCAAAAAAACCTAAACAAGAACCTCAACTTATCCTTTATCCACCTTCATACAAACATCAACCTTCAAACAAACCTGTCTTATCCTTGAAGCACCTAAGGAAAATGTGCCACAACAATCGAGTTATAATATTTTTTCTCATACATATAACACAAGGAATAATAGACAACCTCAACCTAATCCCACTTTATTTCCATTGCCTAATCCTATATTGCCTAGTTCTCCTTGTTTACCATCACATATTGGAAAGGAGTATGATCTTGTTGAACAACTTAAGAATACTCCTACTAAGATTTCCTTATGGGATCTTATTCAAGTCTCACCTAGTTACCACACTAGCCTCAAATAGCCTTACAATAAGTTGTGGTTTCTCCTAATACAAATGTAAATGATGTGGTAGCTCTAATACAAGGAATGAATATAGTTAATGTAGACATTACCTTTCACCAACATGAGCTCCCTCCCTTTGAAGTGAGAAAGAAATATGATGCATTCATGATAATAGCTAGATACAACACCACGGGAATAAAAATTACCCTTATTGATAATGGATCATCTCTAAATGTGTGTAGTGTAAGTTCCTTTTAGATAAGTTGAGAGTGGATAACACAAAAATGAAACCCAATTCCTTATCGATTTGAGGATTTGACAATATAGGAAAGAAATCACTTGGAGTGATTAATTTTCCTATTTCAGTCAAAAAGGATACCTTACAAACTCCTATTCATGTTATGCCTCATGAACTTTCATACAATCTTCTTTTAGGAAGACCATGAATTCATGAGATGCATGCAGTGCCTTCGAATCTTCATCGTATCATGAAGTATGTCTATAAGAACAAGTTATACCAAATTGAAATGGACCTTGAGCCTGGAAGTTGATTTCAAATTGAAAAAGGAACTACTAGTCCTCTAGAAAAATTAATTCCAACATAAAAAATAGAGCCTATGATAGAGGAAACACAAGAGATGGAAACAGTGTCAAAATTAGTAGATGATGATTGGGGTTCCTTGGAATTCACACCTTCATTCATGGGAGAATATATAATCACAAGAAAAGAAGATGAAAAACAAAAGAAACCAATGGTTATGTCAACACAGAAATCAAGAGAAAACTCACAAGCATATACCTCATCTACTCTTGAATAAGACACAAGCTACACAATAGACTTTGATGAGATATACTATCAACAACCACCAAATCCAAAAGAAATGGAAAAAAATTATGGAAGAGGTTATGAAGCTATGAAAAAATTGGGTTATAGTGGGAAAGGATGTGGAAAGAAAGAAAAATGAAGTCGTGTTCCTATAGAACCTAACACACAAGAAACAAAAAATGGTTTGGGATACTGTCCTTCTAAGATAACACAAGCAAACAAGAGACCTTTATTAAACATCAACATCATTATGTGTAAGCCAAAAAGAAATCTCACTTTGAAGCATCTAGAATTGCTTGATATGAATTCTGAACCATCATGGGAATACTTTGAAGATGACAAAGCCTTGAAACAAATGCTAAAATTTTATGATAAACCATCTACTCCTCACAAGAAAAAGGTTACCTGTGCTATGATAAGCACCAAATAAAAAGTTGGAGAAAAAGAGAATGGTGAGATATACATGAATAATGAAGAATATAATCCTAAATTTCCAAGATCAAATGCACTTGCTATAGGGGATACCATGGATATAGTAATGGAAATCAATGATAAAGAGAAATTCATTAAGATAGGAAAATTCCTAGATGTCAGAGAACAAGAGGATACTACAACTTTGCTTCATGACTTTCCTAAAAAATTTCTTGGACTTATTTTGATATGTCAGGAATTAACCCTAAGATTGTAACACACAACATAGTCCTTGCTGAGAATGCTAAGCCTGTTAGACAGAAGATTCAAAAAATGAACCCTAAAATAAGCTTACTAGTTAAGGAAGAAATTGAAAAACTCGTTGAGGCCAGTTTTAAAAGACCTATAGATTATTCTCCTTAGATCTCAAACATTGTCATAGTCGTAAAACCTAACAATTGTATTAGGATATGTATGGATTTTCATGACTTGAATAAAGAATCTTTAAAAGATAACTTTCCCCTTCCTAATATTGACATGATAGTAGACTCGACTGTGGGACATGCTTTGTTGTCATTCATGGATGGATTTTTTGGATACAATCAAATTTTCATCAACCCTCAAGATCAGTACAAAATAGCATTCACAACTATTTGGGGAAAATTTTGTTGGGTTATGATGTCGTTCCGATTGAAGAACGTGAGCACAACATATCAATGAGCTATGACACTGATATTCCATGATTACATACATGATATTTTGGAAGATTATGTTGATGATATTCTAGCTAAATATTTAAAAAGACAAGACAATCTGAATGTTCTTTGAAAGATCTTTGAGAAAATTCAAAATTACAACATTAGATTGAATCTGTAAAAGTGTGTCTTTGGTGTAGATAGTGGAAAACTTTTAGGTTTTATTGTATCTCATAGAGGCATTGAAGTGGACACAAAGAAAATTGATGCTATCGTTAACATGCCACCTCCTAGAAATATCTCTCAATTGTGTACCTTACAAGGAAGAATTCAATCCATTTGACGATTTGTAGCATCCTTAGTAGATCGAACATTACCATTTACACATCTTCTCAAGAAAGGCATACACTTTGATTGGAATGAGAATTATAAACAAGATTTTCAAAGTTTGAAAGGTTATCTTTTCAATCCACCTATTTTATAATCCATTATGCAAAACAAACAATTCATCCTTTATAAGTCAACATTAGCTTATGCTCTTGTAGCATTTTTGGCTCAACAAGACTAAAAGGGTAAAGAAAATCATGCTTATTATATTAGTCAAACATTGATTGATTATAAGAAATGATACACAACAATACAAAAATAATGTTTGGCTCTTGTATTTGCTACTAGTAAGTTGTGACATTACTTATTGAATGCCGAAATACAAGTAATCATGAATTTTGACTCTTCAAAACACCTTTTTACTAAAATAGATTTATCCAAATGCTTAGCTAAGTGGGTAATGTTGTTGAATGAGTTTGACCTTAAATTTGTTTCACAAAAATAAATTAAGGGTCAAGCCTTGACCGACTATTTGGTTGATGCTCCTCCTTTAGCATTACCTGGTAATGATTTTTTCCTTGATGATAGTGTGTTGACAATTGAACAAGATACATGTGAATTATATTTTGATGGATCTAAGTGCAGAAATAGCTCCAACGTGGGGGTTATAATAAAACCATTGGAAAAAGAGCCTATTCCCTTATCATATTGGTTAAATTTCCTATGTACAAACAACACTATTGAGTATGAGGCGTTACTCATTGAATTGTGTGCTGCTCTAGTTATGGGCACTAGAGACATTAAGGTATTTGGAAATTCACAATTAGTCATCAAACAAATAAATAGAACATATCAAACAAAACATGAAAAATTATCAAAATACAAGGATCTCACAATGAAATTGTTAGAGAATTTTGAATCATTCACCATTGATAACATCCCTCAAAAAGATAATTGTCATGTGGATGCAATGGCAAGTGCAACTTCTCTTATTTCCCCTCAAGATCCTTCAAAGAAGTTCACCTTCATTGTGCATAAAATTATGACACCATCAATCAAAGATAAAATAGACAAATTGATAGCAACAAAAATTGAAGACTTGAGTGAATGATATGATATGATATTCAATTATTTGAAAGATACTACCTTTCTCGAGCCAACAAATAAAAAATACTTTCTCTCATCTTGAAATTTTTGTGTCTAGTTATATCATCCTAGTAGAAATATTATATAAGCATTCCTTTGATGGCCTTTTTCTTAGGTGTCTTAAACAATCCAAAATCCTTCTAACACTTGAACAAGCTCATGTAGGTGCTTGTGGGGGGAATTTTGGAGGATGATC
Organism: Sequoia sempervirens; assembly: GCA_007258455.2. Taxonomy (NCBI): domain Eukaryota; kingdom Viridiplantae; phylum Streptophyta; class Pinopsida; order Cupressales; family Cupressaceae; genus Sequoia; species Sequoia sempervirens. The sequence goes on from VDFB02000363.1 coordinate 27,490,055, forward strand.
ATTAGTTAAAAAGCTAATATACATGGCATATTATTAGAAAAAAATTGAATGAGATTGCTTAAAATACGTTAAGAAATGTCACAAGTGTTAAGAGCATCAAAACTTAATTCATGCTTCATGCACAAGTTCCTATTTGGCCATTCTTGATATAGGGTTTGGATATTATTGGAAAAATATCTCCACCCTCATCTACATGACATATGTTTATAATCACGGCAAAAAATTATTTCACAAAATGGGTAGAAGCTATTCCCTTGCGTTCAACAACCGCCAATGTAATATGTTGTTTCATATTAGAACACATTATTGCTTGCTTTGTACTTCCCTCTGTGTTAGTTTTAGATAATGGAACACCATTTAAGAATAATGATGTGAAGAAGTTCTTGGAAACATTTAGTATACAACATCGATTATCAATGCCTTACTACCCACAATCTAATGGAAAAGCCAAATCAACTAACAAAACTTGAGAAAATCCTAAGAAAAATAGTGAACAAACATAATAAAGACTGGCATACACAATTAGCATACACATTATGGGCTTATTGTACTAGTATTACAAATTCACTAGGAAACACACCTTATAACCTTGTTTATGGCGTCAAGGAAATTATACCCCTAGAGTTAGAAATTCTCTCCTTAAGAATCACTCTTCAAGGGCTAATTGATGATAATACTTATAGGGAAAAATGATTACACCAACTTGAAATGCTCGATGAAAGGTGCATCAATGCCCTCAAACATCTTCAAGCTTATCATAAAAAATGCAACAAAGTTATAATGACCATGTCATCCCCCACTCAATTAACAAGGGTGATTTGGTGCTATACAAAAAATCAATGAAATTTCAATGCTAACCCAACAGAGAAAGGAAACTTTATCCCTAATTGGTTAGGACCTTATGTAGTTCAAGAGAGCTATGGGTTTGGATCATACTCGATATCAAAAATGGATGGTACACCTCTTCGGGAACCTATCAATGCTACACATTTTCATTGGTACTATGCCTAGCCTTTTTGAATAGTGTGAGTTCTTAAAGCAGTGTTGTTAGAGTTAATGGATAGTATACCATTGTCTCTCATACTTGCTTCGTTCTTAACACAGTTCTTTTTGTCTTGAATTTTGGAGTAGTGGGTCCAATTTGGTTTTGGATTCTTACTTTAGGTATCATGATATTTAGACCTTATGGTGTATGTTATGTTACATTAAATCCTTATTTGCATTTAATATTTTATGATTAAATCACAAGTGCATTTAATTTAGCATAACATACTACATAAATTTAAGAAAAATTAAGAAAAGACATGTTAGATCATGGAGATATTTATTGAATAGTCTAGCATAGATCATTTAATAAATCACATTGCCATCTGACACATAAATATAAAATCCAAACATGCTCATATATATATGTGTGTGTGTGTTCTCATTTATATATATATATATCAAAAGTTTTAATACATATCATCAATAATACAATGTCACTATGGCCTATGACTGTTGGATCCCTTGGGATGTGGTGTCCATGCCAGTTGAGAGATAGTGGTGTGTGATTGGGCTCTACTTGTGCTATAAATCTCCTACAAAATCCTTAGTGTCCCATGTAAATCACCCTCACATATTAGTTCCTCAACACATTCTCTCTCTGCATGGTCTCTATCATCCTAGATTTTGACATTCTCTCTCTAAAGTCACTCAACCTCTGACTGTAAGATAGCCTCTGTCTCAGATCTTTGAGCTTTTCGAGCCTCCTCTAATTCTACCGCTAGTGTTGATACCTAACTCTCGGCTCGATCAACATTCCTAGATACACCGTCATATGATCCCCTGAGTCTCAGATAAGGCTCAAATAGGTCCATTCATTGTGCCATGAATGGTGGGGGAAAGTACTCTATGGTCATAGCCCCATCTATAGGAAGGGGTGGCACTATCTTTGTAGCTGCAGGTCAGAAGAGGTCCTCAAGATCTATCATGGGCCCTACAAGATATAAATCATAAGAATAATCAATATACATCATCATAATATATACATATACATGAGCATGATACATATAAAAACATAAATAATAACAATAAATATCATCACCTAGGTTTGTAGCATGATCCGTAGGAATCTTGAACATCCTATTGCTCTCTCTGTGCTCTCAAACACTGGCACATGTAGACTGTGACCTCATAACCCATGTGGGAACTATATCTCTCCACTCAAGTCTAGGAGGACTAGCCTCACCCCTGTCACTATCCTTGCTCATAGGTTGGCTCTGCTCATCCTTTGTCTCCTTGTCATCCTCCTCCCCCTCATAGTCAATGTCCTCCTCTAACTCCTAATCCCCCTCTAGGAATATATTTGTTGGATCTACCCTCTTGTCTAACTCTTTGTACTCCTCCCTTGGATCTGGTAAAGGTCCTACAAAGCCCATAAGATAGTCCATAGGAAAGATAGCTCCTAACTAAACCACCTCCCACCATACATCGTACTCTTGTGTCATGTTGACGTAGTCTGCGTCAGAGATTGGGGGCACGTCTGTATTCTCCTCTACATTTCTCTAGACAACATAATTAATTGTCAAAATTTGAGGTCCCCGAGTCTATAGGTGCTCCATAGTTATTGTTTGTATGAGGATCATAGTGTTGGTCATCTCCGTATCTACCCAAACTATCTCAAAATATAATTGTAGTAGAAGGGTCTCACTATGTGATCACACCATCCTAGCAAAAGCATGTCCCTTTGCATCTACCTCATCTTCCCTATAGTGTTTAGCCATAATAGCTCCATCAGATAGGGTCTCCATAGAATTTCATCCTCTCTCACTCTATTAAATCTAACCCTCCAGAATAGTGCATCACTGTGTTACTATGCCTATCTAAGGGGATAACTGAATGCCCATGGGTATCCTACCATTGTGGCAATCAGGAATCCTATAGGCCTAGTGTAGGTAATGTGCTCTAGGATCCAGGTCTATAGTAGGGTGTAGTGCAACATGTTGTGTAGCTCTCCATAAGTAAACCTAACCAAGTCATAGTATAGGTGTGCTAATATGCTCCAACCCTATGTGAAGATGACATTGTAGTGTTCCATGTCTCAAATCATGTGCACTAGGCCCCCCTCTAGATGTGCTCTATGATCATCAAGGATTAGTAGAAGTGCTATTGTGAAAATCAAGATGCGTCTAAAAAGTGGTGAATGTGCATAAAGAATCCATGAAAGCTCAATGTGTGGTCCTACGATCCTACCACAAACCAGTTTTCCTAGGCAATTCGGTGTTAGATCGAATCTCCTCAAATCTCATGCCCTATGCTAGGAATACCCTCTCTCCTCAAATAGGGACTCACAGTATGCAGTGCATGTCCTCCAGTGTGACTGCATCTCTCCTATAGGTAGATGGAAGGTGTAGGTGTTCGCATCCCATCTCTTTACTAGTGCCATCACCATGGCATCATGATAGTGCATGGCTAGTGAGAGATAGGCCCCATAGAGACCCATCTCCTAGAGGATCTACACATCCTCCTTAGGTAGCTGATCAACAAGCTCTCGAAGATGGCTAAACATACGAATTCCCAAGTGTTGGTGAGACTAGGGTGAATTCTTCCATAAGAAAAGAAGGAAAATGTCATTTAAAACATCTTAAAATATTAAATTCATTCTTTAATGGTCAAAAAGTGTTCTAAAGTTGCTCTAGAATATCTCAATTAAGGATTCTAGACACTTTATTCCTTATCTGGGACAATTTGTGACAAAGTGGGACACTTTGCAACAATCTAAAAAGATGAAAGAAAAACCCTTCCTAGACTATAAATTCATCTAAAAATTTCATAAAAACATAAAAAATTGATTAAATCAAAGTACAGAGAAGGAAAAATCCACTCACAGTAGACTGTAGCTCATCCTGTGTGATCGCCTCCTATAGAAAATTGATCTATGGATGGGTGGATGGATGCCTTCTTGACATGGTGGCTCACTCTACTCCAAGCTCACTCTGCAAAAAGGTAAAAGATAAAATGAATGTGATTTACCTTTTCTTTTATCTTTGTATACATGCACATTTAGGTCATTTTTTGTTAAAAAAGAAAAGAAGTGCTTTTTATTTAAACTAACATATTGCATTGGAATCATGGTTTCACTCCCATTCTCATCAAATGTCTATCATCAAGTGGCATGGTACTTGGAAATACCCTATGATGGGCTTGTGCAGTTCAATGTGGTTGGATTGCTACCTTGATTCCACCTTTGTAAAGCAAGCAGAATCAAGGGGGTCATACATCTAACCTTAGATTTAATTTACTAGGAAAGTTAGATAAGAGGATTATTTTTGAGCTACTAACGAATCTGTGATGCAGAATTTGGTTCCTAACATTGCTATTTTGTAGGTAACTATAGTTGGGGCTTCATTCTCCCTAACAAATCCATATGAGTATCCTTTTATAAAGTTACTTGTTGAAGTACTTTAGCTTGCATATGCACATAATGTCATATGGGAGCTAAAGTGGGGGCTAAATGTAGTGTATAAAAATGCATACCTTTGCATTTTCATATTTAATTTGGACCTATTTTGGCACCCCTTGCATTAAATTCCCTTTAGGCCACTTGTTATGGGCCCCTAAGACCCATTTTTTATTCATCCCAAGGTATGTTTCAATCATAAACCTAACCAAAATCCATAAACAACCATTAATCTTGGTAACCCACCTTTCAAACTTGAAAATTAAGCCTTGTGGGACCAAGACACCCTTGGTGGTGTCTTAGTCCCACCTAGTGGGGCCAAGATGCCACCTAGGGCATCTTAGTCCTAAGTGCTTTTTTTTTTGGAAATTAAGAGTGGGAAATGAAAATATTTGATTTAAATTAGTATTTTGTCAGCCTTTGGGATCTAATAATTGGGATATTAGATAGGAATTCCTATAAAAGTAAGATCCACACCCCATTTTCACAAAAAAAAATGCAAGTGAGAAGCAAGTAAGTTGAAGAAAAGAAAGTTGAAGGGGAGTTTCAGGAAGCAGGTGATTGTAGTCTTGGAGCAACCTTCCATTGTGTTTTTGCAAGTTTTTCAAGTCCCTTTTAAATCCAAGATCTATAATTTCCAAAGTTTAATAATGGATGCCTATGGAGGATCATGAGAGATTCTAGGTTGGAGATGCAACTAGCCATTCTTCCAAGCCTAAGGACTTGTTTCTTGATTGATTCCATCTTCCTATACTACTTGAGGATATATCCATATTATTAGAGAAGCATGAATGGGGTAGGGTTAGTGATTTCATATGAATGTTATTATTACATTACTAGGGAATGCATGTTCCTTGCGTTTGTTGGAATGGCTTATAGCATTGACAAACTTCCTTTGCATATAAGGTCATTTAAATTATTTTTTGCACTAGGAATGCCATTCTTTGAGGACATTAACATTAGAATTTTATTACAAAATTGCACTTTATGAAACCTATAAAAACTAGACCATTAATAATTTGGAGATGATGTGAACTAGTGACTTTTGAGGATTTGTGTGTATATTCTAAATATATATTTTTAAAAAAATGTAGAAATAAATTGTGATTTTTTTACATAACTTTTGATAAATTATTTTTTATAGTAAACATCATTTTTAAAAAGTGGCGTTTATGTCATCACACATAATTTTTTTAATTTAAATGATAAAATTATATTTTTTAAAATATAGATTTTTAATATCAATATCTAGTGTATGGATTTTTTTTCATAATTTTTTATTGCATAGTTATTTTTTTAATAATTTTTGAATTCAAAGTAAACATAATTAGGATATAGGTGTATGTCGTCATGCATAACTTGTTTTGTATTTTTTGAAATCAATTTTTTATTTTTTTAATGAAACAAGAGCATCAATGCCTAGTGCAAATATATTTTTTAAGATTTTTTTTCTTTATCTTTTTTATTTTTTCGTGTGTGTGAAACAAATACCTTGATGTTTAGTGACAAACAACATTCACAAGAAATAAAATATAAATATCATAATAATCTTAAAAAGATTTAAAATTATACTTTTTGGAAAGTTTATAATAAGAGTTACATACAAAATATAATTTCTAAATGACTTTATTCAATCCATCAAAAGGTAAAGAAAAATGTTTTTTTACTAGAATTTTGATAGGTGCGAAGGAGACTCAATTGTGGTTATGTTTTAAGACTAGAGGGGTTCTATCCAATGGGGTTTAATATAAGGGGGTCTTATCTAACCCTCTTCAATTAGAACCCTTCAAATGGAATGCCTCAAGGCTTAAATCATTAGTTTTTTCTAAAAATATGTAATTTCAAACAAAAATAAGGATGTCCCAAGTTTGGGACCCATTATTGTGTGATGACCCCACACATTCCACCAAGGTTCTATTATGTCTAGTATGCATGAGGATAATACTTCTTGTTTGTAGAGTCAACGTCCATAAAAATGATACCAAAGTAACCATGGTTTGTCATACGCTAGTTTATATGTCTATTTTCCATAATAAAACACTCCATGATGATAAAAAATCACAAAAAAGGTAAAATATATATCAATCCCATACCCATCTGTTTCGATATATCTCATATCTATCTATTTCATCTCATTCATTAAACATTCCATTACTTGATATCAACCAATAACCATCATCATCTTACATTTTCTTCTATCATACTAACTCATAATCACATATGTATCATGACACAAAAAAAATAGTTCATCCATAGAAATAACTTATATCCTACATACACAAACATGTTAGAATCCACAAACTCATATTATAGAATAATCCATTATTAAATCATAGTACATCTATAGATATAATCACATGCATAAAGAGCCTAGATACATATAAAAAATATTACACCATATAAACAAAAATCATCACATAAATATCATAGAATCATCATGTAGAAATCATAACATCATCACAAAACATGCATAGATTTCATTTCCAAAAATTAAGCTCATGTCATATATCTTAAAACATAATGTATCATGATACATCAATATAACAAGTCTATACATGGGATCCTAAGCCATAAATATACAATACAATTAGCTCATAAGAAAGAATGATAGTGTATCTACAAAATGAAATCATCTGTATAAAGAAGGCTATAGTGAACTCCCTCCCTTAGAATGGGAGGAGGTGGACTACTTTGACCTTGATGGTCTTGCCCTTTTCTATCTCTCAGACCTTGTCTAGCCCTATTCATCATCCTACCCCTATGGTGGTCTAGGAGGTGGTGGCCCCATCACCTCCTCACTCATTGATCTTTAAGACCTTGATATCTCTTACCTATTACATTTGAAACTTAGAGATTGATGAATTTTAGGTGCCAAAATATCATATAAATATATGTAGTATAGGGTCTCCTAAGACAATCACATGATCTCAATGATCATCTCTACTATGGACCCTTGGGAAATGTCCCTAACCTTGAGTAGGGACCACTCTAACCTCTAAAAGCAGATTATTGTTGCATCCCTCTTTATGGAAATACTAGGTAGATGAGTGTGCAAGCTATACACTTGGGCTTGTATTGTGGCTACTATCCAACATCTCCTCCCCCACCATCCCCTACCACTAGCTATACAACTATCTGTTGTATCATTGACTACTATAAAATTGGTTGCTATACAATATGCTACACTACTGCTCCTACACACCCCCTCCACCATCTCATCATCATATTTTTCCACCCCAACCACCTTCTCCTCCTCCTCCATCTCCACCCCCACAACCATCTCTCCCATGTCCATCCTCCCCTTGATCAACTTCTTGGTAAACTATTCTACCTCTCATCTCCTCATCTACACCTCGCCTACCCCCCCTTATAGGATCTACCAATTGGGCCAGTATTTGACCATCCAACCAAGCATCATAATCTCATGTAGTCCCTTCATCTACCACATCTGGTTGTGAGTCCCACTACATGGGAGTTATCCCATCAAAATCACTAATTATGGTATCAAGTAGACCTGGCATATAGGGCCTCCCCAACTAGGATATCCTATCTCCATCCAAACTATCTAAGTAACTGATCAAGTAGATATAAATCTATGAGATGCATCATGCAACCAATCAAATATTGGGTCTATCAGTAATATGGTAGGTGATCTTTATCATTTGTCTAGGCCTTTCACTATCTCCATAGTCTTAAAGTAAATGTCACCAAATCATCCAAGGCTTGTGGCCAATAGGTTACATCACCTAGTTTTATTGGGTCACAACACTATCATAATGATATGAATATGGTAAAATGGGTTCCCATGCTCTATCAACCACTAGTTTAGTGATTTCTATGTTCTCTCATGCCCAAATGTGTAGCAGAATCACCACACAACCTATGATGGCTCCAAACTTGTAATCCAACTAATGTAACTAATGGTATAGAGTATCGAATAGAAAGTTACCCCATTAATATGTCACCCCCTCATCCAACATCCTCTCAATCAATCTATCATATATGATAAGTAACATGTAACCTCTCCTATCTAACACTAGCACCCCAATAATCGTTGCTACCATCACTATTGGTAGTGTGTCAAAGTGATCCATCATATAGCTAAAACTAATCTCCTAATCCTCAATCCAAAGATCATCTGTAATAAAAAATCTCTTTAATTCACCCTCCCCACTATTTTTGTCATATTCAACCTAAGCACCATAGATCAAAATCCTTAGTATTCTCCACACATCCTTGAGAGTGATTGTTGCCTCACCAGTCGATAAAAAGAATGTACACTACTCAATATGCTTTCTCTTTCCTTACTCAATCATAATCCCTATATTAGCCTAAATCTTGAGCATATAGGTGATGTAAAATAAACCCACCACTGCTAAAAATCTATGATCATCATTGGTGAGATGCCACCTTAGTATAAGTTCTTTTTGATTCTTCTCTTGAGACATCAATTGATCCTAGACATCCTACAACCATAATGAAATCTTTAGTAGCCATACTTACCAACAAATTGCTATAAAATCCTATCAAAATGATTTTCCACTAATTAACAACTTCATATTTCAATTGATACCATTTGATTGATCAATTGCAACCTAATTTTGTAATTACATTGATTTTGGTGTCAACTATGCAAATTTAGTCAATTGCACTATTTTATCCATAATTATTTGCTTACAAGTCAATTGCACACTTCTAAATCCAATGAAACCTACTAGAAAAAGTGTGCAGAAGTGTTTAATTTATGAAAAATTGAGCACCAATTGTGCCAAATTACATCAATACACCATTTGTAACATCATTTTTTCCAAAGCAATCCTAGCACAAAAATAATTATCCTAAATAACTAAACCTAATAAATTCACATAATATAAAATTTAAAGGTCATGAGTTAGGTACATACCTCTACTAGTGCACTAGTTGGTCATCTATATGTCTTGAATCTCTTAGCAAATTGGTCTATTGTAATTCCCACCCTCATCTTAGCTACTTCACTCTCGAGGGCTCTGTATCTCTACAAATATATGACTAATAGGAATATAAATGAAGATACATGACCTCTAAACCTACTATTTATAGCCACCCTAAACTTAATTCTTCCCACTCCCCTCCTCCTCCCTCCCCACATTCATCCTCAAACCCATCATTGCATCTACCTGACCTTTCTTATCCTAATTTACCATTTTATTCAGACCTACTGAGTTGATCACACTTTTTAGTGAGTTTGAACTAAAAAAAATACCATTTTTCCAACCTCTTGAGGGGGTATCCTACCTCCATTTCTTCATTTGTTGGGGGAAAACTATAGCATGACATTACAAAATCCTTCACACTTTCTTTGAATCAACATTGTAAAAAGGTATTGTCTCAAAGAGGGGAAAAATGTAGACACCTAAAAATGACTAACTTGTTTCTTCCAAAACTTCACCAATTTTCATCATGTCATCAATTTATCTATTTTATTTTAATTAAATAATTTCATCATTTAATTAAATTAACATTTTTTACCCTTCATCCTTGATAATTAGATACTTTTAATTATTTAATTCATTAAAATTTCAAATTTCCCTCCATTTCTAATTTATTTAAATAATTCTTATTCACTATTTCATCATTTTCCTCTATATTAATTATTCCTCTCTTGTGCATTGGTTAAATAATTTATAATGGTATAATTATTTTGTCTTAAATTAATCTTTTCTAAATCTCAATAATTGAATAATCATTATAATTATTTAATTAAGCTAATTATTTTAAACCATACATTATCTTCTTCTATAAATAATTAAAATTATTATTTTATTTATTTTTCCCATTTGTACATGAATTAAATAATTTATTTATATAATTCTCTATGCATTTTCCAGCTCATTAGTTAACTCACACTCACTCCTAGTCCACTCTTCAATGTATTTAATCGTTTGTCTAATATATTTAGTCCAACTTACAATCATTCATACTTATCTAATCAATAAATTCTACTTAACTACTCCATATGATCAATTATCTCAAATCATACAATCAATTAACTCCTCATCACTCTTAGTCAATTCATATTAAGCACTCTTATTCATTGATCTATTTAGTCTTCTATCCAATCTCAACCATTGATTGATATCATGTACTCAATCTATAAATGTAACCTTCATCCATCTTATTATCCCTCTCTCTAGAAATATACATAATTTCATTATCATGTTATCTTTAAGTGCTCTGTGATAAATTCTGAGAGCAACTACAACACCATTCTTTAAGGTGTAATTGAAGAACAATGGAGCTAAGCAAGGTTATTGTGTAAGGTTGTTATTGTAAGTTTGCTTCATTTATGCATGCAATTTCCTTAAGATTAATTGAGTGATCTTAGTTTGATTGTGATTTATTTATCACTATCTACTTCATTTATCTAACCCAAAGTTGTGGTGGATGATATTGATATTCCATGGGTGGAATATATTGAGAAATATTCCTTGATCTAAAATACTCTTAAAAGGGAGGCTTCACTTATAAAAAAGGGAATCTTCTAAATTGATAATAAGGGTAATAGAGATTTTTTTTGGGATGATCTTGGGACAATCATCCCCTTATTATCTCTTCTCAACTATAGCCTCTTCATAACATATTTCAAGAAGTTTGGTGGACCAAAGTGTTGATTTATTCTTTCCATTCAATTGGGGAGATCACCAATTCATTAGTGGAAAGAGCCTTAGATTTGGTCTTGTGAAGGATAAAGAAAGGATATAATACTTTGACCTCAACTCTAGCTACAAAATCTTGTAGCTCTTTGGAGGAGTTTATAATTCTTTCCTAGGGCCATGATCCAAATGGTGTGTATTTTATTTCTCATGGTTATCATTTTTTGGAAATGAAGAGAGTGGAGATTATTAGGTTTCCTTGGTGGCAAATAATTTGGAACAAGTGTGGTTGGCCTAAGTATAACTTCTTCATGTGCCTTCTAATTCACAATAAATGTCTCATCTAGGATAACATTAGATAGATATATTTCCAAGGGCCCTCTATTTTCTCTCTTTGTGGTAGTCATGAAGAGAGTATTAGTCATCTATTTTTCAATGCCTTTTTTAAAGGAAATTTGGGGTTTATGGTGGAAGTTTTGGAATACACCATCCATCCATGCTACTTCCCTAGTTATGTTTTGAAATAGTATGGTAATAATTCCAACCAATAATTTCCTTCTTCTATACATGTGGGATGTTGGCCCCTCCTTTATTTGCTTGAAGATTTGGCTAGAATGAAATCATTGAATATTTTAGGGGGGGTGGAGTAAAAGCATATGGGTGTGGATTAAAATCAAAGGTATGATAAAAGAAACTATAGAAGCCAATTTTAATTCTAATAATCATCATACTTCTTTTGATTTATTCCTTATTAATCTCTTTGAGCTGATTCTTCTGCCTCCCTCTTTGGGTAGATCTAGAGACAAAGTTTATATCTCCAAGAAGGTGAATAGATCTAGAAAGTGGTTCCCTCCTTCCTACGGGTTTTTTAAAATTAATGCAGATGGATCTTCTAGGGGAAATCTAGCTATTACAAGGCTATGTGGTGTTGGACAGGATAGTAAGGTATTGGTTCAATTTGTTTTCTCTACTCATATGTGAATTTACTCTAATAATCAAATGGAGTCTTGGATAATCATTAAAGACTTAACATAACATTTTTATGTGAGATGGAGAGAGGTCAACTACAAATTCAATTCTATATTTTTGGCATCCCTTCTAAATAAAATAAAATTTCAAGAGTCTTATAATTTGGCTTTGGTGGCTAAACAAATTCTTTGTCTATTCACAAACTTTGATTTTATCTCCTTTATCCACATCCCTAAAGAATGGAATAAGGTAGCTAATTTTTTAGCTAAATGAGCCTTTGAAGGATTATGTAGTTGAAATGTGAGAGATTGGGTTGATTTGGCCAAAGATAGTTCTTAGAAGTTTTAAAGATCATTCATGACCTTGATTAATGGGCTTGTGATTTAGAGACTTGGTTGGAGCAAGAGGTTTGGCTTGAATAGGCTTTTGTTGTTTGTTTATGTAATTATCCTTGGTGGGTTCTTCTTTTGTTGCTTGTCATGTTGGAAATATCAATATGAAATTCATTCTGGTATACATGGTAAATATGTAGTTAACTTTATTAATTGATATACTATATTTTTTCCAAAAAAAATCCTAGTACCACAATCATGCCTCTACCTTGATGAATCCTAGGTTTAAGTGAACAAACCCCCAAAAAATACACTAAAAATATTAGCTAGGAATGGACCTCTAATAAAAAATGAGTGTACAATCCATAAATGAGGCGTTGGCACCATTTCCCCCACTTGAAATCCATTCAAAAATGTGTTTATAACCCTTAAAAGGCCTCCATAGATCAAAATTTGGTATTTTCAAGAGTTTTTGAGCATTTATGGAATTTTCTAGTTGAAGAAAGAGACATCAATGGGAGTTTGGAGCCAAGAAAAACTTGGATCTGGGAACTAGGTTCCAAATTCCAATTGAGTCAAATAGGTTTTGGGTGGAATTTAGTATAGTGTAGAAAAATGAAGCCCTTTCCATTTTCACACTTGTTTGGCCCCTCCTTGCTAAAATTGGGCTTCTTTATGCCTTATTTGGTCCTATTTTTCATCCACAAGCCTTATTTAATGCATCTTTTTGAGGATAATCCTGACATATATCAATTGACCAATCAAAATTTAATGATTTTTCTTTGTATAGCCCAGATTTAGTGATCTAGGACTCATAAGCTACCTTGGGCGTATGGGTTCCACCTAAGTTTCAGGGCCTAAACTTGAATTTATCATAAAACTAAGCATTTCTTGAAATGTGTGTCCTAAGATTAGCCTATTGGGACTCATACACCCCAATTGCAATATCAATACCACTTAGCTTGGACCTAATTTGAATTCAAATTATTGGCAGAATTTTATTCTCTTAGATCTAATGTCGGCTTGTAGTGTTGTAATTTTGGTAAATTTGGCATAAACAAGTATAAATACAAGGTTATTTCACATATTTTCACCTAGCGAGTTAACAAGCAATCTATAAAATTAATGAGAGAATTCTAAAGCATTCAAGAGAATTCAAGAGTTGATTATCAAGCATTTTGGAGTATTATTTAAGAATCAAGCATCATGTCAGAGTCATCATGCATCATATTTGTTTTTTAGCTAACATGTGCAATGTAGGGTTTTATGATTCAAGCGAGAATTCAAGTCAAGTTCCATATCATTCAAGAAAGATTCAAGATCCACATTCATTCTATCCATTACTTACAAGATTGTAGTCTTTTGTTCAAGGGTTTGGTGAGTTACAACATTGCATATTTGTTCATTCATCATTCATCCATTCTATTTATATTCATTTCAAGGTTTGATTACCAAAATGGGGTTTCACCAAGGAAAACCCCTATCCACTAATAATTTTTTTTTTTCCCTCTCTTTGATGTGTGATTTGTAGATCTAGGTTGAAGATACATTAAAGAAAAAGATTGGAGAAAAGTTGCAAAGTTGTCCAGTTGTCATCTACATTATAAGATCACAAAAATTCACCTATAAGTTGCAATTCAATGTTTCAGACTCAAATGTTCGATAGGAGAGAAGCTACAGGAGAAAATTAGAGGTTATCAAAGTTGTAGATCAACTCTGATACTAGGACTAAATTTCCACTTGTGGCATATTAGTCCTAGTATACAAGATTTCAAGTATCTTTTGTGGATCCTAGTTTAGCAGTTCCAAAATCTGGTTCTAACTCAAAACCCTAAACTAGGAGTAAATCACCCCTACTGGTGTATGAGTCCTAGTGTGCATTAAAATTAATTATTATCAAAATTTTAGACCCTCATTTAAGCCTCTTTAATTTCCATGTGCACCTTTGTACTTTCTTAGTTTACTATTTTGATTTGAGTTCATTTCTAGGTCATTTACATAAGTCTTTCCTATCATTTACATTTCTTGTCTTTCCAAGCCTTTGTTTGGTGGTGAAACCCCTTTCAATCTCTAATCACACCCTAGGACACCTTATTTCAGATATCTTTCCCTCATTCTATCCCTTGATTGAGATCTCTAAGGTTTCCTTAATTGAAACTTATCAGAAATTGGTTGTTCTATCTCCCTAAATGATAGAGCAATGATTTTCTTCATTTCATTTTGGTGAACCTACCCTTTAGAACACCTTATTTTCTAATTTGGATTGCATCATAGTCCTAGATTTAGCTTGCATTAAATTTGCATTATGTCTTGCATTAGTTAATTTGTATCTAGGGTTTCTAAACCTTGCATTAGTGAAAGTGTATTTAAGTTTCATTTTTGAATCTTGCATCATTGAAATTCATTTGAAATATATAATTGCACTTAGTCTAGACATCATACAAACTAGAAAACATGACATTCACTCATAATTTTTTGAAATTTGTGTGAAAACCCTAATCTAGAACTCATACACCCCTTTGGGTGATTTAGTCCTAGTACAAGTGGTTTTTCGTAATTTTTGGGTATTCTATGTTGACTCTTTATCAACATTTGAATCCTTGAAAATACCTAATTGGGACTCATATTCCCCTCTAGGTGATTTAGTCCCATGTTAGATCTTAAACTACATTTTACAACATTAAAAACTCTATTTCTCTATTTCTATTTGTTGTTGTTACATATCTATTTCAGTTTATGGAGTTTCTATTACAATAATTTCATTGCATCTAGCTTAATTTCATTTGAATCATAATTAGAGAATGTCATTTAACTTATGTTCATTGCATCTTGAATTTCCTTGATTGTCCCTTGCATGAGCTTTACAACTTGGTGTCATATTTCTAATACTATAACGAGACATAGTTTGAGACTCATGTCATCCCGCGATAGCACAATCATCATGGATCTTGGGTTATCTAGCTCTTTCACTACAAGTGTTGACACTAGCTCACTAGGTATGGACCATACCCTTAACAACTCTTTTCCTTCAAGTAGTGTGACAAGTGTTGAAACAATGGTTGCTATTATTCCACAAGATAACATAATCCAAATCCATGAAGACTTAGCAAAGCTACAAAATAAATTGAGTACTAAAAACATTTCAACCACTACTATCCCTACCATGGACAACATACATCACATGATTGAAAGTGAAGAAGGAGTTGAACTTTTGAATAACCTAGCTTAGATTTTTGGAAAAAATCTTACCTCAACAACTAGTTGTGCTTTACATTTGAACAATTTCCAAAGGCAAGGAGGAACTCACATTCCTCCTCCTACAACCATTGCATCTATTCCTACCTATACCAACACTCAAGTTACAACAACAATGCAACCTACTAGTAATCTCATTCCTACCTTGGGTATTTCCGCTAGCATTGCTAGTACCTTTGTGGCATCACACATCATATATCTTACAACTTTACCTCCCATAAGCATTCCATTCACTACTCCCTGGTACACATATACACCTCCACCATATTCACCTCCATCTTAGAACACAACCAATGATTCCATCATCAACCAAAAATTTCAAAATGTGTCATCCCTTCAAAAGCAAATTTCCACTATAAACCAAAACTAAAATGGCCAACCTACATACTATTTCAAAAAGAAATCCCTTATCCTCAGAGATATTGAGAACACTGATACCACAAGGTCTAGAGATCCCTATATTGGAGAAATATGGGGGAAAAGAGATCCTTCTAACCATATTTTCACTTATACCACATTATATAATGATTTTTTCCTTGAGGATAAGCTCTTCGCTAAGCTTTTCCCTATGTCCTTGAAGGATATTGCCTTAGAATGGTTTTCCTCATTACCGAACAACTCAATCAGTTTATTCAATAAACATGTTGAGGCCTTTATAAACCATTTCCAAGTGCATATGACTCCTAAGATGACCTTAGTTGATTTGATGAGATGTAAGCAAAAAGATGACAAAAAAGTTACTGACTTTATTTCACATTACCAAATATGCTTTATTCCCAAATTGACGTAAAGATTTTTGATCCTCACCTTCAATGGATTTTCATTGAGAACTTGCAAACTAAGATACAAGATAAGCTTACAATGATGAAGTATCCTTCTTTGTACACTTGTGTACTGCCCTTCGTGATTATCAAAATTTGGTTAGTAGTTGTGAAACAAAACCCACCTCTAGCCATCCCGAGAAGTCTAAATCTGGAAATCAAAACAATTATCAACCTTTTAGAAAACATAATAAAGGCTTACTTCAACTTAACCCCCCTCAACTAACTCAACATGTTGATACCCAAGTGGTTGCTATAAGGAAGATGCCCCCTTTCACATTTGGGGGTTCGGCTAGAAAATTTACTCCCTTATGTGATACCTTACATAATACAATGTCACAACTCTTAGAATAGAAAATGACAACTTTTCCTCCCATTAAAACTCCCAATCCTAACAAGCCTTTACCTCCAAACTTTAGATTGAATTATTATTTCAATTATCACCAACAACATGGACATGATACAAAACATTGTAAGTGTCTTAAGCATCTTGTGCAAGACCTCATTAATTTCAGTCAACTTCAAATTGGAGGTTTTAATAATAAATTTGTTGCCCCTTCCAACCAAAATTTTCAAATCTTTACCAACCCTATGTCGAATCTTAAAATTTCATTTGTCAAAGCTAGTGAAACTAAGAAGAATGATGCGATGAATGTCAACATGGATGATGACAACATTCATACTATTGAACAAGATCTTATGGATGCTAATGAATAAGGTCCTATGGCGATCTATTGTTCGAATCTATAAAAATTGCATTCGAATGTGTAACATTACAATTTTAAATCCAAAATTAATTAAATGAAATTAACATGTGAGCATAATTAAATAAACAAAAATAACAAGTGATGAAATCAGAACAAGAGAGAAGAGAGAAATGCAAATAGAGTTGATAATGGAGTTCACTGTAAAAATGACTACATCTCCAATCCCCTCTCAAATGAGTGGACCGATCTGATCAATTATCCAAAAAATCAGTACATAACTTTAGCATGGTTTCTCCTTGGTTTACAATAAATTTGAAAAGCTCCTCCAAAGTGCACATGAACAATCTCCTTAAAAGCACAAAATTTGAGCAAGATTTCACCAAGAATAATTCTCTCTAAGTCACCACTTCCCTTTCCTATCCTACACTACCCCCTTTTATACAAAACGTTTACCCAACTTGGCCTATAACCAAATTATTTTCAAAATCTCCTAATATCCACTTTACAAGGTAAAGATTTTAGAAAATCTCCCCTATTAAAATCACTAAATTCCCCACATAATCCCCTTTTAATAATTTTGAGCCCCTTAATATATTATCTTTTAGGTTTTACAAGATTTATTTTAATCTTTTACAATCATTAGTATATTTGTTCTTTCAAAATATAGAGGGTATTTGTTGAAATAAGGGGATAATTGGGTTTTACATTTCATCAAAACCAAACCAACCCAACATTCTACTTGTAACTGTTCATTGGTGTAGCGGTAGCCAAACATTTTGGGGCTGGGGAGGTCGACAGTTCAACCCCTCATCCTTCTATTTTTAAAATTGAAATTTCAATTATAATATGCCAAAAGAAACTAGGATTTGTTTATGGTTGAGTGCATTGGGTGTGGCACAATGGTTAAGTGTACCATTCAGAGTGGAGAGATTGGGGGATCAAATCCCCCCCAAATGCATTTTTAACAAACTTGAAACAAACTCGAACCATCATCAAAGGAGAATAAGGAGGTTCCATGTGGTACCCAAAAAATGTGCCATGTGGCACAACTTCATTCACTAATGTCATTGACTAGATGCCACCTCGACTACTGATCGAGACTGCCATGCTACTGATACGACATCATACAAAATGTACAGCCTGCCATGTCACCTGCCATGTGTCAGGTCTAGGATTTTCCATGTCACTATCCATACCGTACAGAATACCATGTTAGTATGTTGATGTCAACATCCGTATGGTCAAAATTCAACCTTCTATGTGCAAACTTTGACTTGTAACTTGTGAAAAAAAAATCCAATTTGTGCAAAACGAATGTCGTTGGAAAGCTCCCAAAAAGCTCTTCACGATGACACCAACTTTGACCACTTTTAATGATGTCAAATTTTGACCTTTTTTTGGCCTAAGCCCCTAAGTTGACCAACATTTGACCAAGCATAACTTGAGCTCCGTAGCTCCATTTCACTCTGTAGCTCCATTTCACTCCATTCAAGATGTGTTGGAGTTAGGATTTTGAGCTCTTCTTGGTGATGTCAATTCTAGAGGCAAATGAGAAACTTCAAATTTTGACAAAGATCCTCTAGATCAGTCCTCCTCACTAGAGAGCTTTTGGACCTCTGAAAGTTGGTTACTCAGAAAGTAATTCAGGGAAAAGTTCCCTCACTTTACCAATCTCCATCCATCTTTCCTTGCTTAGATTCATCCCCTTTAGTCCCACTTTGAGGTACTCAACTTTTCCTCTTCATGAAGTCTTGATTTTTCTATCTAAGATGACATCCTTTGGCAACTTTGACATGTACTCAAGTGAAAGATCATCAACTGATAGAACCTGAATTTCTATGTCTTCATCCAGTATCATTAGAGGCTCATACAACTTCAGATTCTCAACATTGACAACTGAATAAATGTGCATGTATGGAGGAAGATTAAGGAAGAATGCGTTGGTTCTGATCTTTTCCAAGATCTCAAAGGGAACATACCGAATCAGCTTGAGCTTCCTTCCTTTTCCTTGCATTCTTTCCTTGCTGATATGTAACCAAAATCTATCTCCAACCTAGAAATGATGATCGATGTGATGCTTATCATGGTGAGCCTTGTAATTTTCTTGGCTCTACTTCAACTGTGATTCCACTACCTAATGCATTTTTTGGACTTTCTAGATGAACTTTAAATCCTTCTTTGAATCATGGCATTCATATTCAACATTATCTTTCCCAAAATCAAAATCCATCAGTGTTTTGGACGCATAATTGAAGCAAGTCTCAAAAGGAGACCTCTTTGTAGAAGAGTGTGTCGCATGGTTGTAAGCATGCTGCACATAATGAAGACTCTCATCCCACAACTTGGGATATTTTCTCTAATAACCTTTGAGCAGATGCACAACTATCCTATTTACTACCTCTATTTATCCATTGGTCTACAAATGGAAGGTTGTACTCTTCTTCAGTTTGGTGTCCATGAGTCCCCACAATGCTGACCAAAATTCCCCTAGGAATTGAGAATATCGATTTGATACAATAGAAGTAGGTAACCCAAAATGAACCCATACAAATTGAAAGTACATTTGATTTTTTAGTTCAACAGTGACCTAGTTTTTACAAGGCATTAAGATACACATTATGTTGAACCAATCAACTACTACATACAGATAATCATGTCCCTTCCTATACATAGGTAACTCCCTAACAAAATTCATTGAAACACTTTCCCATGGACGGGATGGTATAGGAAGAGGTGTGTACAATCCCAATTTCCTATTACTGGGCTTACTTATTGCACACATGACACATCCTCTAATATACTTAGTACAGTTTCTTGCATACAAGGCCAATAACAATACTTTTGTAGCTAAGTGATTATCTTGCTTACCCCAAAATTTCCTACAGTTAATGAGGTATGTGCTTTTTTGACTACCTATGCTTGTTCATCTTTTGGAATGCATAACTTTCCCAAGTGATACAACAGTTTATCCTACACATAGTAATCTTTCTCTTCTACATGTTTTCCTATAATTAGAGTTGAATAGATTTCCTTAAATTATTCATCATTAGCATACTATTGCTAAAAACTTTCATGTACCATGGAACTACCTTTAAGGATAATCAAAGCATTCATAACAAGAGGCCTAGACAACATATCTGCTACTTTGTTATGGGAACCTCTCTTGTACTTAATTACTAAATGAACCTGTTGAAGAAAACCCATCCACCTAAAGTTCCTACTTTGTTGAAGTTTAGATTGTGAATGCAAATACTAAAGTGGTTATTGATCAGTGTGGATTACAATTTCTTTTCCCATTAAGTAGTGTTTCCATTTTTTAACACTTTGAAATAATGCATAAAGTTCCTTATCATAAGTAGGATAGTTAATAATTGCACTTGTAAAGGTCTCAAAGTGATAGCATATTGGTTTACCTCCTTGCATTAGAATTACTCCCATGGAAAACCCACTTGCATCTATCTCGATCTCGAACAGTTGATGTAAATCTAGTAAAAATAGAGCTAGTGTTGTGCTCAAAATTTCCTTCAAATCATTGAAGGCCTTTTGTTGTGGACCTCCCCACTAATTTTTTTTCTTCGTATTGGTCAATGTGTGCAATGGTGATGCAATGTAGGAGAAGTTTGCAATGAACTTTCTCTAGTACTGGATTGCACCTAAGAAACTTCTGAATTTAGTGATTGTACTTGGCTTAGGCCATTTTACAATAACTTCGACCATCATAAGGTCTACTTTCAATTGACCACCACCTATGACATAGCCTAAGTACACTAAGGATGTCTTAGCAAATTCAGATTTTGACATCTTTACAAAGAGTTTTTCTTTTCTCAATACATCAAAAAATTTCTTTACATGACTTACATGATCTTCCTAAGTTCAATTGAATACAATAACATCATCTAAATAGACTATGACAAAATCATCAATAAAAGGATCAAAGACATCATTCATGACTCTCATAAATTTAGTTGCTGCATTGCAAAGCCTGAAGGGCATGACCAACAACTCAAACAGTCCCTATTTTGTCTTAAATGTAGTTTTCCAAATGTCATCTTCTACAATTCTTATATGATGATATTCGCTATGCAATTCTAACTTAGTGAAATAAACTGCATGTTTTAATTAATCAAGTAAATCATCAATTCGGGGAAGAGGATACCTATTTTTTATCATTATCTTGTTTAGGGCTCGATAGTCGATGCACATTATTTAGGACCCATCCTTCTTTGGAACCAATACAATTGGAGAACCACAAGGAGATGTACTAGGATGGATGACTCCTTTTTCAAACAACTCTTGAACTTTCTTTTTTATTTCCTCATTCTACAAAACTGACAAATGGTACATGCTAATGTTTGGAAGAGGCACATCTTGCTGCAACTATATTTCATGTTGTATCTCTTGCTTAGGTGGTAACCCCTTTGGCTCCTGAAATAAGTCATCATAAACATAAACTATTTTGACCATCTCAGTTTTACACTCTGGATCACACCCCTTAAATGCTTCATCTTTTTCATCCTCTTTGGGTTTTACAAGCATTAATACAATTTTCTTACTAGAATTGACCAATATTTTCATCTGAATAGGATTAACTAGTGCAAGATTAGTCTTAACTTTGTGTGCACGTACAATGTATTATGAGTATACAATGGAACATTTAAAGAAATAGCCCATTTTTTGAACTCATGGGTGTAGTCTTGGACAGACTGATCCTTACCTTGCCTAAAGTTTTACCAATTCATGGTTAATTGTTGCATATAACCTAAATGATAAAACTATTTTTTAAGGGCAGCAAAAAATTCCATCCAAGTCATATTAAACTTACCATGGAAAGCAATTTCCTCTTGAGTCATACTCTCCCACCAGGTGAGAGTTGTACCTCCCAACCGAAGAGTGGCTAACTGGATCATAGAAGCATCTTCTGCTAGGCCTTGAATCATACAATACACTTCTACCTATTGGATCCAATCATCTAACTTTTTGACATTTAACTCACCATAGTACTTAGGTAATTCAAATTTTACATCTAGTTTAATAATAGGCTTAGAATTTCTTTTGAAAGGATTAACCGTAGTAGAAGAGGAAGAAGAAGGGGAAGGTGGAGAAGAAGGTGAAGATGGAGGAGATGGAGCTTCTGGAGTTTTTCCTTCTTTGTCCTTTTGATCTTCCTTCTTTTCTCACTTTGAAGAATCTCCCTTTTTGTGCTTCTTATCTGCATAAAGCTCTTCCAGCATTGCTTTCATGTCAAGAAAGACTCGCTGAAAAGACTTCTCATCAAACTAAAGCTTAGTACTTTTCCCAGCTTCGGTTTCCTCCATAATTGGCAAAGTCCTTCATTTGTCGATCTCAAGATTATATTCTTCTAGTTTTCCTTCACCTTGCTAAAGCTTGGAGTGTGTTAGCATTCGATTATGAAATACTAGTCAAAACCTGGCTCTAATACCAAACTTGATCTATTTTTTGGATCTATGACAATTGTGTTCGAATGCATAACGTTACAATTTTAAATCTAAATTTAATTAAATTAAATTAACACACGAGCATAATTAAATAAAAGGAAATAATAAGTGATGAAATCAAAACAAGAGAGAAGAGAGAAATGAAAATAGAGTTGATAACAAAGTTCACTGTAAAAATGACTGTCTCTGAGCCCCTCTCAAATGAGTGGACCGATCTGATTAATTCTCAAAAAAATTAGTACATAACTCTATCATGGTTTCTCCCTAGTTTGCAAGAAATTTGAAAATCTCCTCCAAAGTGCATAGGAACAATCTCCTTGAAAGCACAAAATTTGAGAAAAAATTCACCAAGAATAATTTTTTGTAAGTCATCATTTCCCTTTCCCATCCTACACTACCTCATTTTATACAAAAAATTTACCCAACTTGGCCTTCAACCAAATGATTTTCAAAATCTCCTAATATCCCCTTTACAAGGTAAAGATTTTAGAAAATATCCCCTATTTAAATCACTAAATTCCCCACATAATCTCCTTTTAATAATTTAGAGCCCCTTAACATATTATCTTTCAGGCTTTACAAGATTTATTTTAATCTTTTACAATCATTATGATATTTTTTGTTTCAAAATATAGAGGGTATTTGTTGAAATAAGGGGATAATCATGTTTTACATTTCATCAAAACCAAACCAACCCCACATTATACTCATAACCGTTCATTGGTGTAGTAGTAGCCAAACATTTTGGGGATGGGGAGGTCATCGGATTGACCTCCTAGCCTTCTATTTCAAAAATTGAAATTTCAATTGTAATATGCCAAAATAAATTGGGCTCCATTTATGGTTGAGTGCGTCGGGCATGACAATGGTTAAGCAGACCATTCAAAGTGGAGGGATGGGGGGATCAAATCCCCGAAAACAAATTTTTAAAAAACTTGAATCAAAATCGAACCATCACCGGAGGAGAATAAGGAGGTGTCATGTGGCACACAAATGATGTGCCATGTGGTGCAACTTCACTCGTCGATGCCGCTGATTGGATGCCACCTCGATTGCAAACCAAGACTGCCACATTGCTGACACGTCATCGTACAAATTGTATAGCCCACCATGTGACAAGTCTAGATCCATCCATGTCATTGTTTGTATCATATGAACTGCCATGTTAGCATGCTGATGTTAGCATCTATACAATCAAAAGTTAACCTTCTCTACATGAACTTTGACTTGTTGTAACTTGTCCAAACGAATTCCAATTTGCACGAAATGAACATTGTCGAAAAGCTCTCAATGAGCTCTTTGTGATGACACCAACTTTGACCACTTTTGGTGATGTAAAATTTTGACCTTTTTCTAGCCTGAGCCCCTAAGTTGACCAATGTTTGGCCAAGCATAACTCAAGCTTTGTAGCTCCGTTTGACTCCATTCGAGTTGCATTGGAGTTAGGATTCCAAGCTCTTCCTAGTGATGTCAATTCTAGAGACAAATGAGAAACTTCAAATTTTGACAAATATCCTCTAGATCATATGGATGATATGGTTGGATTGACTGAAATTTAACCTTGTAAGGTCCAAACTAAAAATCCTCTTTACATTTATTTCTCATCTAAATATATAATTAGAAATGCACTTGATGGTCCTCTTTACATAGCCATCCAAATCAATGACAAGACCACTAATGGGATATTAATTGATCTTGTCTGTGGAGAGAATGTCATAATTGAAGAATTCTTGTGCATGAACTCTATCAACAAACATATAATAAATTGAAAGAATGGATAAAAATGCATAATGGTTTCACTTTCCCTACGATGGGATCAATCGCCTTTCCTTTACAAATAGGACCGAAAAAATTAGATGTCTCATTCTCCATCATCTCGATGTTAGATCAATTATGTGTGAAACTTGGTTATCCATGGATACGCTCCATGGAAGCTATCCCATGGGTCATGCATAAATGCTTAAAATTTCCCTTTGAGAATGAATTTTTTATTGTCCACCATAGTGGCTTTAATCCTTTGTCTTCGCATGGGAGCATATTTCTTTTAGCCCGAGCCTATAGAACCTATTAAATCTCGTGAAAACTTATTTTCCAAATCCTATCAAAATTCAAATTGAAATTTATAAAAAAATTATCCCTTACAAACATGTCGTAACCTATGATTGAGCCTCCTATTATTGATGAAACCATGATTGAACCTAAAGACATTCCAAGTAACCAAGACCAACCTAAGACAAATACTTTTCCTATATCCTACAAAAGACCAAGAGATAACACAAATAATCTCGTCATGCCTCCTAAGATAAAACAAGTTTACAAAGCTAAACAAAAAGTAGTTGAGAAACCTCTTGTTTCATCCACTCCTCCTAAGGAAGAGAAGAAACATATGGTTGATAAACCTACGCCTCCTACACAAACATAACTTGAAAATCAAACTAAAAGAAATAGAAATGTTAAAGAGCATAGGCGTAGATGTTGTACTATTTATTTAAGGTTAAACAAAGAAAATAACAAATAAAATCAACATCCAAACTTGACTGAAGCAATACATGATGAGTCTCCCTCTTTGTCACAACAGAAATATCCTATACCACAACAAGAGCTAAATCCTTCTTTATACATTATCATTCAAACTCCCATTGTGATTAACTTGGATGATGATGATGAGGTTTCTAAAATTTATGAAGTGCATAATGAATTGAATACATTGTTTTCCTCTTCTGTGAGCTTAAATGATAACTCTACTAGGAAGAGTGTTGAACTTGGTAATACCCCTAGTTTGACAC
Organism: Sequoia sempervirens; assembly: GCA_007258455.2. Taxonomy (NCBI): domain Eukaryota; kingdom Viridiplantae; phylum Streptophyta; class Pinopsida; order Cupressales; family Cupressaceae; genus Sequoia; species Sequoia sempervirens. The sequence continues at coordinate 27,515,454 of VDFB02000363.1, forward strand.
TTGCTATAATCCCTTTGGCTAGTTGTCTAACTTCCCTATACAATGAACAAGATTGGGATGTAGACGACTCGCTATAGGTTGACTCGTATGTGCCTTACTAGTATTTTGCATTATTCTTTGTGTGTGATTGCATGTGCACAATGTGATCCCCTGTGGTGTTCTATTTGATGTGTCCTTCTCTCTTTGTGACATTCCTCTATTTGTATCTACATTTTTCTCTATGTCGTGAATTTTTTTATATTTTTCTTTGTATCATGTTTTCCTTTTTGGGATTACACAAGGCATCGAGACATTTAGGTCTCTTCCATGTTGACCCAAAAGCTTTTCCATTATCTTCTTTTTCTTTCTCTTGTGTTTTCCTTTTGGGGATAATGCAAGGCATCGCGATATTTACGTCTCTTTCATGTTGACCTAAAAGGATTTTTCTTTGTTTTCACTCTCTTTGTGCCATTCTTCCCATTCCATGAGTATTTGTGGAATGATGAGAATTCTGAGCTCTCTAAAAAACATTGTAGCAAAGATATACTGACCTTGAATCCATGGATCCCTTATGTGATGTTGGGATTTCATCTTGGGGGCAACCCCTCCCCTTTCATGATGTAGCTTTATTTGGAAACATATGAATTTGCATAGGGTTTTCCAAATAAGTTCTCATGTCCTCTTTATTGTTAGCATTCATCATTTGCTACTTTAAAGTAATTGCTCACAACATGGTGTTTAGAAATTTCTTTAAAGTGGAGGAATGCATTAGCATTATTCTTTTACAACTCTTGTTCCATTGTGTAGTCTTCTTACTTCATGTGATGTGCCTTTCAATTTGTGGTGACATTGGGTGTGATTTCCTTCAAGAGCACGATCTCTTTTAGCATATTATATTCCTCTTAGTGGCTTGATGTGACACACTACATCACCTAAGTTTTGAATCTTTTGTACTTCAATTGGTCCTCTCTTGGAGAAATTAGGCACACTATTCCCTAAGTTAAGACCTTACATGAACTAAGAAAAACTCCTTTGAAAATACCTTACACTATTTTTCATTTACAATAGTTGTTATATGGCCACCTTGCATAACACACTTTTCTTACCTATGGAGCCATCTTTTATGTTCATGGGTGTTAAGCATATGAAGCTTTCCTTGCCCCTGAAGTGTAGGAAAATGCATACCCTTGCGTTTTCACACTTTTTTGGGCCTTCCTTGCTTTATTTATCCTTGTTTATGTCTTAATTGGTCCTATTTTGCATCCACAAGCCTAATAAATTATATATTTTTATGGCTAATCTCAACAAACATCAAAAGGGAAATGATAATTTAATGATTCTAGTTGTGTGTCCCTAATTTTTGGACTAGGAATAAGATGCCACCTAGGGCATCTTTGTCCTCAAAAGGTCTTGGGACCTTGATTTCAAATGCACCTTAAATGGGCCCCTTTCTTAAGTTTGTGCCTCAAGTTTCAAGCCTTGGGACTAAGACACTACCTAGGGCATATTAGTCCCTCTTAAGTTATTTTCATAATTTAATTTCAAATCTTGGTGGTATTTAGCCTCCTTTAATTAATTAATTCATATGTTGGCTTGTTGTGGTGTACTTTTTGGGATATTAAGCATAGATAAGTATAAATACAAGGTTCTTTCACTCATTTTCTCCAAGCAAGTTGAATGAGCATTCCTAAAAGAAAGTTTGAATTCACAAGAGCATTTAAGAGAAATTCATCAAGTATTTGGAGCCATAATAAAGATTCAAGCATCATGTCAAAGATATTCTTGCATAATGTGTGTTTTTGAGCTAACATTTGTGATGTGTTTTGATTCAAGCAAGAAAATCAAGTCAAGATTTATCAAGCATTCAAGCATTTCAAGATCTACATTCAAGCTAGCCACTTCACACAAGTTTTCAAATTTCATAACAAATATTTGGTGAGTTGTAACATAGCACTTTGTTCATTCATCATTTCCCTTCATTATTTCATTCCATTCAAAGGTTTAATTACCAACAAGGGTTTTGACCAAGGAAAACCCCCATTTACTAACAATCAACAAGTTTTTCCTCTCTTGCATGTTTGTGTTTGTAGATTTGCAGGTTGAAGACTTGAAGATCATTTGAAGTACAAAGTTGAAAAGTTGCAATGCAAAGTTTTCATCTTCACATAAACTCACCTATAGGCCAAATCTGGAAGTTTTAGGACTTGAGATATGAGAAGAAGGAAGTATAGACATTGAACCTCAGGATCACATTTAGAGATTTCAAAAATTCAAATCAAGACTAAGTTGGAAGTGAGGTAATCTTAGTCCTCCAAGTGTTATTTTGCAAAGATTCTTTTAGATTCTATTTCGACATTTGAAGATTCCACATTTCCCCTAAAAATCAACAACATGATGAAGACAACAGTAAGTGTGTCTTAGTCATCACAAGCATATTATGATAGCATTTTTGCATTTCCAAAATCCTCATTACATTTCTAAACTTCCCAAGTACACATACCCTAACTTGTTGCTTAATTTCATCATTTGCACTCTTCATTTGGCTTGCATTACTAGGTTTTGTGAGTTGAATATTAAGTTGTCTTTTCCAAGATTTTTCTTGGTGGTGAACCCCTCAAAGCTTAAAGAACCCCCTCCTAGGTCTTCCTCATTGAGAATTGAATCACCCTTTGTATTGATAGTCAATCCAATTTCGGATCCTAGGGAATTCTTGAATGGCAAGTGGATAATAGTGGTGTTCTATGACCTGGGCCATAAAGCACCCATTTTCAGATTGTTCAACCTCATGAAGCTCAAATTTCATTATTGTGTGGTGCCTTATCAAAGTGTCAGGAGGTATAGCTTTTGTATGGTTATACGTATGGGAGATAAACTTAGGTGTGACTTTCCCATAGCCACTTTCTTGCCTGTGTGAGTGCATACCAGTTGCATGCATATGTGTTTCGCTAGGTACTCACCTAGTCGACAACCTAATGTTCCACTAGCCCTTATAAGAATGCATTTGGCTTGCATGGTGGACATCATGTTCCACTTGTATACATTCTTGGACAAACAACCTAGATCTGATCCACAATGTGTGAGATAAATGGTCGAGGCTTGATCCACTCCTTTTTTTGTTTTCTTTCTCTTTGTCTTTGGTAGTGTATGCTTGTGCCTTGTTGTTGTTGCTTACATCATTTTTCATTTTTTTTCTTTTGTTCCTATGTTGGTTTTTCATAAGATCTTGATCCTAGGGGATTGCACAATGACCTTGATCATTGTTTTCCTATCTTACTAGCATTGGTATGCTTGGACCCCTCTTGATGCGAGTTTGTCTACTTTAGTGTGAGTTTGAAGCAAGTTCCTCCTCTCACTAAAGTGGGAGATAAATTTAATGTATAAAAATGTATCCCTTTAAATTTTCACACTTTTTTTCAACCTCCCTACCAAAATTGGGCTTCGTTATGCCTTATTTGGTCTTGTTTTTCATCCACAGGCCTTATTTAATGCATCGTTCTAAGGAAAATCATGACATATATCAATTGAATAATCAAAATTTAATGATTTTGGTTTGTATGGCCCAAATTTAGTGATCTATAACTCATATACCACCTTGGGCATATGGGTCCCACCTAAGTTTTCGGGCCTAAACCTGAATTTGACATAAAACTAAGCATTTCTTGAAATGTGTGTCCTAAGATTAGCCTACTGGGACTCATACACCCCAATTGGCATATCAGTCCCACTTAGCTTGGACCTAATTTGAATTCAAATTACTGGTAGGATTTTATTCTCTTAGATCTAATGTCAACTTGTAGTGTTGTAATTTTGGGAAATTTAGCATAAACAAGTATAAATATAAGGTTATTTCACATATTTTCACCTAGTGAGTTAATAAGCACTCTATAAAATTAATGAGAGAATTCTAAAGCATTCAAGATAATTCAAGAGTTGATTATTAAGCATTTTGGAGTATTATTCAAGAATCAAGCATCATTTCAGAGTCATCATACATCATGTTTGTTTTTGAGCTAACATTTGCAATGTAGGCTTTTATGATTCAAACAAGAATTCAATTCAAGATCCATATCATTCAAGAAAGATTCAAGATCCACATTCATTCTAGTCATTACTTAAAAGATTGAAGCATTTTGTTCAAGGGTTTGATGAGTTGCAACATTTCATATTTGTTCATTCATCATTCCTCCATTATATTTCTATTCATTTCAAGGTTTGATTACCAAAACAAGGTTTTACCAAGGAAAACCCCTATCCACTAACAAAACAACATTTTTCCCTCTCTTTGATGTGTGATTTGCAAATCTAGATTGAAGATCCATTAAAGAGAAAGAGTGGAGAAAAGTTGCAAAGTTGTCATCTACATTGCAAGATCATGAAAAGTCACCTATAGATTGCAATTCAATGTTTCAGACTCATAGATTTGATAGGAGAGAAGCTATAGGAGAATATTAGAGGATATCAAAGTTTCAAATCAACCTTGATACTTGGACTAAATCACTTGTGGTGTATGCGTCCTAGTATACTAGATTTCAAGTATTTTTTATGGATCTTGGTTCAATATCCAAAATCTAGTTTCAATCCAAAACCCAAAACTAGGACTAAATTGCACCTACTGGCATATGATTCCTAGTGTGCATTTAAAAGTTAGTATTCTTATGATTTCAGAACCTCATTCAGGCCTCTTTAGTTTCTAGGTGCACCTTTGTACTTTCTCAATTTATTGTTCAGATTTGAGTTCATTTCTAGGTCATTTACTTAAGTCTTGCCTATCACTTACATTTCTTATCTTTCCAAGCCTTTGCTTCATGGTGAACTATCCTTTAGTCTTTAACCACTCCCTAGGATACCTTATTGCAGATCTCTTTCCCTCATTCTATCCCTTGATTGAGATCTCTAAGGTTTCCTTGAGTGAAACTTGTTGGAAATTGGTTGTTCTATCTCCCTAAATGATAGAGAGACAATTTTCATCATTTCATTTTGAATAACTATAATTATAGGCATCAAGCCCATAATAGAACTTGGAACTAAGATACAAATAATGCACAATTTTGCAAGCATTACACTTGAGAGGGAAATTGCAATTGGAAATAAATTGATGGGTGACAGGAGCCAACTAAAACTAGGAACTTGAAACCAAAGTTCAAGTTCCAAGTTTCAACTCATACCCATGGTCTGGATGAAGGGAAGAAGGAGAAAAATTCATGGGGATCAGGTGTCAAAAGGGAATAATGAGGACTTGAAACAATAGGTTCCAAGTTCTTGTTAGGTCTTGGGTTCTTATTGGAACCTTAAGAAGAAATCCAAAACATGGAGGGTGGAAGGAAATGAGAACTTGGAATCTTAGGTTCCAAGATCCTATTGGGACTCAATTACTAACAGGGACTTGAATAAATATTGGTAAGGTGGGGAGGAAGGATAGTTAGAAACTTGGGTTCTCAATTATTTTTGGAGTCCCCAACATTACAAGGCCCAAAGGAAGAAAACACCCCCATACTTAGCCATTTTAGGCTTTTACAATTGGATAATTGACTTAAGACTAGGAAGGAGAAAAAATAACCATTAGAGGTAAATTTTAGCATGATAAACCCATTTAGATTTATTAGATTGGTTAAATTGATGGAAAATTTTAAAGGGGGCACAAAGTGACAAAAATACCTAAGGGATTTCTTCAAGTATTCTCAAATCATTTAATTTCATCCTTTTTATAAAATTTATCTCTCTTATAAGTTATTATAAGAAAATACTCGCTATACATAGATTAGTTTCCATGCCTAATCACAATATGTAAAGACAAGTGATCTTGTATAATTGAGGTAGGTGAAAATTACTTAGATTAAAAATAATAGTAATATCATTATCAATAAAGTTTGAGACTTATGAAAAATTGGTATGGGATAAATAATAATATTTATCAAAGTCTTTAAACTTATATATGTATGGGTAAGTGTAAAAATATGGGGAGACGAAAAGTGAAAATTTACTTTTTAATCCCGAAATAGAAAAAATGTAAGCATGTTATAGTAAAATGCTCCTGCGTTATGGGTTGGTAGTGACCAAGCCTAGGCTCGGTCATTACCAAGCCATAATGTGAGTGTGTTATAATGTGCTCATGTTATGGTTTAAATTTCAAAAAACACACATATTTTAAATACAAAAAATGTACATTTTTTGAAATAAAAAGAAAAATTCCAAAACATGAGCATGTTATAAAATGCTCGTGTTTTGGTCTATATTGAAAAAAAAAATCTTCTCTTTTTCTTGTCTCTTTCTTCTTGTTATCTTTTAGGGAAACTATATACATGAAATTTTTTTTTAAGTTATATTTCATGTATATAGTTTCAAGATGTTTGAGAGTGGTTTTAGATATCTAGGAGTTCTAACTCAAATTCTAGTTTTTGGAAGATCTTACAATTTTTCAGACTTACCCAAATTTTAGTAATAAGTATGTCAATTATCAGTAATCAGGAGGTCAAATTTTAGTAATCCTCAATTTGTATCATCTTTATCTCACTCTATCTCACTCATTGTTTATCCCTTATGCTCTATACCTCTCTCTTGCACTCTCTCCTTCGCTGTATACTTCTATCTATCTCACCTTTCTCTCTCTCCCTCCATCCCTCCTTCCCTACCTCTCTAATTTTCTCTATCTCCCCCTCTCTCTATCTCCCCCATCTCTCTCTTCCTTCCAACCACCTTCCCTCTCTACTTCACTCTATCTAACCTATCCCTATACCTCTCTCTCCCTCCCTCCTCTCTCTCTCTCTCAATCTCTACATCTTCCTCCTTCCCTCTCTCTCTTCCTTCATCCCACCCACCTTCCCTCTCTACTTCTCTCTATCTAACCTATCACTCTCTATCAATCTCTCACCCTCCCTCCTCTCTCTCTTAATCTCTCCTCCTTCCTCCTCCCCCCTCTCTCATTCTCTCTATGGCACTTTTCTCTCCCTCTATACCTCCCTCCTTCCCTTTCTACTTCTCTCTATCTCTCTCCATCCCTCTCTCTCTATCTCACATCTCTTCCCCTCCCTACCTCTCCCTCTCTAGCCACCCTCCTCCCCCTCTCTATCTCCCCTTCCCTATATAATTCTCTCTAGATCTCTATCCATATCTACCTCTCCCTCCTATATTCCCTCTCTCTATCCATCTCTCTCAATCTCCCAACCTTCCTCATTCACTTTTTGTTTCTCTCTCACACACACAATCTCCCTCCCCCATCTTTATCTCTAACTCTCTCCTTCCCTCTCTACTCTCTATCCCTCTCTCTCTACTTATTTATCTCTTATTCCTTATATACTTCTCTATCTCTCTCTCCATTTCTCCCTCTCCCTCCCTCCTCCCCCTCTCTCTCCCTCTCTCTCAATCTCCCCACCTTCCTCCTCTCTCTCTCCTTCCCTATATTGTTGTCTCTATCTCACCAATCTCTCTCTCTCTATATATATGTATATATATAATCACCTCTCTTCTTTCCTACCACCCACCTTCCCTCTCTACTTATCTCTAACCTATCCCTCTCTGCCTCACTCTCTCTCCCTCCCTCCTCTCTCAATATCTCCACCTTCCTCCTTCCCCCTCTCTCCATCTCTCTATCTCACTTCTCTCCCTTCTCTCTCTCTATATCACCTCTCTCCCTCCCTGTCTCTCCTCTCTCTCTCTCTCTATTTCTCCCTCTTCCTCCCCCTTCTATATCTCTCCTTCCCTATATATACTTATCTCTATCTCTTTCTCTCAATCTCTACATCTCCCTCCCTCCTTCACACTCTCTCCCAGTCTCTCCCTCTCAATCTCCCAACCATCCTCTCTCTCTCTCTCTCCATCTTTCTCTCGTCTTCTTTCCTATCTACTCTCTATCTTACCATTCTCTCTTTATCTACTTCTCCCTCACTATCTCTCCTTCCCTATATACTTATCTCTATATCCCTCTCCCCATATCTACCTCTCCCTCCCTCCTCTCTTCCCTCTCTCTCTCTCTCTCCCATCTCACACCTTCCTCCTCTTTCTCTCTCTCTCTCATATCTTTCTCTCTCACTCTCTCCTTCCCTCTCTACTCTCTATCAAGCACCATTCTCTCTCCCTTCCTCCCTCCTCTCTCTATCTCACCTCTCTCTCCCTCCCTCCCTCCTTACCTATAATATTATATATATCCCCCTTTCCCTATCTTCCTTCATCCCACCCACCTTCCCTATCTACTTCTCTCTATATAACCTATCCCTATCTACCTCTCTCCCTCCCTCCCTCCCTCCTCTCTCTCTCAATCTCTCCACCTTCCTCCTTCGCTCTCTACTTTTCTCTCTATCACCTCTCTCTCTCTCCCTCTCACCCTCTCTCTCAATCTCCAAAACCCTATATCAAATATCATAAATCCTAATCCCTATACCCTAAACCATACACCCTCAACCCTCATCCCTATACCCTCAACCTTATAACCTATACCTTGAACATTATTCCTCAACCATAAGAATAAATCCTAAACCATAAATGTATGAAAAAATTCCTAAAATAAATGGGATCTCATAGTGATACATCACCATGAGACCCCATTTCTTTGAGGAATTTTTTCATACAACAAGAACTACCTTGTTAATGTGTCAATGTGATAGCATTGACAAGGTAGTGATCATTGTATGAAAAATTCCTCAAAGAAATGGGGTATCATAGTGATGTACATCACCGTGAGACCCCATTCCTTTGAGGCATTTCTTCATACAATGACCACTAATCGCACTACCTTGTCAATGCATCAATGTTGTAGCATTGACAAGGTAGTGCTCATTGTATGAAAAAACATCATCGTAAGACCCCATTTCTTACATCACCATGAGACCCCATTCCTTTGAGGCATTTCTTCATATAATGAGCACTAATATCACTACCTTTTCAATGCATCAATATAGTAGCATTGACAAGGTAGTGCTCATTGTATGAAAAAATATCACCTTGAGACCCCATTTCTTTGAGGAATTTTTTCATACAACATGCACTACCTTGTTGATGCATCAATGTAGTAGCATTGAAAAGGTAGTTCTCATTGTATGAAAAAGTTCCTCAAAGAAATGGGGTCTCATGGTGATGTAAATCACCATGAGACCCCATTTCTTTGAGGAAATTTTTCATACAATGAGCACTAAGTTCACTACCTTGTCAATGCATCAATGTGGTACAATTGACAAGGTAGTGCTCGCTATATGAAAAACATCACCATTAGACCCCATTATTTGAGGATTTTTTTCATACAAAGAGCACTACCTTGTCAATGTGTCAATGCAGTAGCATTGACAAGGTAGTTCTTGTTGTATGCAAAAATTCCTCAAATAAATGGGGTCTCATGGTGATGGTAGTGTTCGTTGTATGCAAAAATTCCTCAAAGAAATGGGGTCTCATGGTGATGGTAGTGCTCGTTGTATGCAAAAATTCCTCAAAGAAATGGGGTCTCATGGTGATGTACCATCACCATGAGACCCCATTTCTTTGAGGAATTTTTGCATACAACGATCACTACCTTGTCAATGCTACTGCATTGACATATTGACAAGGTATGCCTAAAAAAAGGGGTCTCACCTCTCTCTCCCTCCCTCCCTCGTTCCCTTTGTAATATTCACTATCTCCCCCTTTCTCTCTCTTCCTTCGACCCCCCTTCCCTCTCTACTTCTCTCTATCTAAACTATCCATATTTACCTCTCTCCATCCCTCCTCTCTTTCAAATCTCTCCAACTTCCTCCTTTACTCTTTCCTTCTGTCTCTATTACCTCTCTTTCTCCTTTTGTCTCTACTTCTCCCTCTCTCTCCCTTTCACCCTCTCTCTAAATATCCAAAAACCTATACCAAATATCATAAATCATAATCCCTATAGTCTAAACCCTACACCCTCAACCCTCATCCCCATACCCTCAACCTTATAAGCTAAACCCTAAACATTATCCCTCAACCATAAACTTAAACCTTCAAACCTACATTTAATCGTGTACCCTAAACCCTCAATCCTAAACCCCATACCCTCAACCCTATAACTTAACCTTGTACCCCCAACCTTAAACACTATCCCTCAACCATCAAACCTATACCTTAAACCCTAAAACCTACACCCTCAACCCTCAACCCTCAACCCTATATCTTCAACTGTATAACCTAGACCCTAAACATTATCCCTCAACTCTATACCCTCAACCCTATACTTAAACCATAAAATATACACTCTCAACCATTAACCCTATACCTTGTACCTCAACCCTATAACCTATAACCTATACACTATACACTTAACCTTGACCCTCAACCTTGAACATCATCCCTCAACTATAAACCCACAAGCCTGAATCCTACACTTTAGCCCTAAACCCTACATTCAACCTTGTGCCCTCAACCCTAAACCATCAACCCTCAACTCTAAACCTAATACTCTCAACCCTATACCCAATATCCTAAACCCTAATACAGGTATACCCTATACATTTAACCCTATACCTTCAACCCTAAACACGATCCCTCAACCATCAACCCTATACCTGAAACCCTAAACACTAAACCCTACACCCTCGACCCTATACCCTATACTCTATACCCTCAACCTTATAACCTAAACCTTAAGCATTATCCCACAACCCTATACTTAAACCCTAAATCCTACATTAAATATTTTATCCTAAACCCTAAACTTTAAACCCTTAATCCTAAACCTAATATACTCAACCATATACCTAATATTCTAAACCCTAATCCCTATACCCAATACACTTAACCATATACCATCAACCTTGAACATTATCCCTCAACCATCAACCCTATACCTTAAACCCTAAATCCTATACCCTCAACCCTCATCCCTTTACCCTATACCCTCAACCTTATACTCTAAACCCTAAAAATTATCCCTCAACTCTATACCCTCAACCCTATACTTAAACCCTAAACCCTACACTTTAAACCCTTAACCCTATACACTCAAACTTGAACACTATCCCTCAACCCTCAACCCTATACCTTAAACCATAAATTGTGTACCCTCAACCCTCATCCGTATACCCTATACCATCAACCTTATACTATAAACCCTAAAAATTATCCCTCAAATCTATACCCTCAACCCTATACTTAAACCCTAAACCCTACACTTTCAACCCTTAACCCTATACCTTATACTCTCAACCCCATAACTTAAACCCTATACCTAATATCCTAAACCTTAATCCTTATACCTTATACACTTAAACCTATTACTCTCTACTCTCTATTTCCCTCTCCATCTCTACCTCTCCCTCCCTCCTTAACTCTCTCTAAATATCCATGCCTTCCTCTTCTCTCTCTCTCTCTCTCCCATCTTTCTCTCACTCTCTCCTTCCCTCTCTACTCTCTATCAAGAAAAAATATCTCTCTCTTCCTCCCTCCCTCCCCTCTCTCTCTATCTCACCTCTTTCTCCCTCCCTCACTCCTTCCCTTTTTAATTTTATCTATCTCCCCCTCTCTCTTCCTTCCTCAACCCTATACCTTAAACCCTAAGCCCTACACCCTAAACCCTCACCATTATACCATATACCCTCAACCTTATAACTTAAACCTTGAACATTGTCCCACAACCTTAAAATTAAATCATAAACCCTATATTCAACATTTTTGTACTCTAAACCATAAACCATCAATCTTAAACCAAATACCCTCAACCCTATACCCAATATTTTAAACCTTGATCCTTATACACAACACACTTAGCCCTATACTCTCAACCCTAAACTCTATACCTTAAACCCTAAACCCTACACCATCAACCCTCATCCCTATACCCTATACACTCAACCTTATACCCTAAACGCTTAACATTATCCCTCAAACCTATACTTAAAACCTAAACCCTACACTCTCAACCCTTAACCCTATACCTTATACCCTAAAACCTACACCCTAAGCCCTATCCCCAATATCCTAAACCCTAATTCCTATACCCTATACACTTAACCTTATACCGTCAACCATCAGCCCTCAACCCTATACTTAAAACCTCAACTCTACATTCAACCATGTAACCTAAACCCTCAACCCTCAACCCTATATCGAAAATACTAAACCCTAATCCCTATACCCTATACCTATTATCCTAAACCCTAATGCCTATACCCTATATACTTAACCATATACCCTCAACCCTAAACACTATCACTCAACCCTCAAAACCATACCTTAAACCCTAAACCCTAAACCCTACACCCTCAATCCTCATCCCTATACCCTATACCCTCAACCATATACCCTAAACCTTGAACATTATCCCTTAACCCTATACTTAAACTGTTAACAAAAAATTTTATACCCAATATCATAAACCCTAATCTCTATACCCTATGCACTTAACCTTATACCCTAAACCCTCAATCATCAACCCTATATTTAAACCCTAAACCCAATACCCTCAACCATATACTAAATATTCTATAAACCCTAATCCCTATACCCTATACAATTAACCTTATACCCTCAACCCTCAACCCTATACCTTAAACCCTCATCCATCATCCCTATAACCTATACCCTCAACCTTATACCCTAAACCATAAACATTATCCCTCACTGCTATACTTAAACCCTAAACCCTACATTCAACTTTGAACCCTACACCCTAAACCTAATACCCTAAACCCTATAACCAATATCCTAAACCATAATCCCTATACCTTATGCACTTAACCTTATACCCTTCAAACCTTGAGAACTATCCCTCAACCCTCAATCCTATACCTTAAACCCTAAACCCTACACCCTCATCCCTATACCTTATATCTCAAGCTTATACCCTAAACCCTAAAAATTATCCCTCAAACCTCAACCCTTAACCTTATAATTAAACTCTAAACCCTACATTAAACCTTATACCCTAAACCCTGAACCCTAATCCCTAAACCCTAAACCCTCAACCCTCAACCCTCAACCCTAATCCCAATACCGTCAACCCTATAGCCAATATCCTAAACCCTAATCCCTATACCCTATACGCTTAACCCTATACCCTAAATCTTGAACACTATCCCTCTACCATATACCTTAAATCCTAAACCCTATACCCTCAACCTTATAACCTAAACCCTAAACATTATCCCTCAACCCTATAATTAAACCCTAAACCCTCAATCCTGAGCCCAATACCATCAACCCTATACTGAATAATCTAAACCCTAATCCCTATACCCTATACACTTAGCCCTATACCCTCAACCTTGAGCACTATCCCTCAACCCTCAAACCTATAGCTTAAACCCTAAACCTTACACCCTCAACCCTCATCCCTATACCCTATACCCTCAACCTTATACCCTAAACCTTGAACATTATCCCTCAACCCTATGCATAAATGGTAAATCCTACACTCTCAACTCTTAACCCTATACCTTATACCCTAAACCCTACACACTAAACCCTTTACATAATATCCTAAACCCTAATACCTATAACCTATACACTTAAACTTATACCCTCAACTTTGAACCCTCAACCTTATACTTAAACCTTAAACCCTACATTCAACCTCATACCCTAAACCCTAAATCCTCAACCCTAAACCTAATACCCTCAACTCAATATCCTCAACCCTATACCCAATCCTAAAGCCTAATCCATGTAACCTATACACTTAACCTTATACCCTCAACCCTATACTTTAAACCCTAAACCATCATCCATAAACCCTATACCCTATATCCTCAACTTTATACCTAATATCCTAAACCCTAATCCATATACCATATACAATTAAACCTATAACCTCAACCCTATATCTTAAACACTAAACCTTACAACCATAGCCATCATAGGGGGAGGATAAAGAGAGGAGAGGGATGGATTGGGGGGAGAGAGAGATGGAGGGAGGGAAAGGGGAGATAAAGATAAGTAGAGAGGGAATTACAAGCAGAGAGAGAGGAGTTATAAAGAGTAGACAAGGAAGGAGAGAGAGAGAGGGAGAGGTATGGAGGGAGAGAGAGGGAGGTGAGAGAGATATGAGATAGGGAGCAATAGAGAGAGTGTGGTAGGGAGTGATGGAGGGAGAGGCAAGTAGAGAGGGATAAGTGAGATAGAGAGAAGTAGAGAGAGATATATATAGAGGGAAGGTGGGAGGGTGGGAGAGATAGGGGAGGAGGGGAGAGGTAAAGAGGGATAGATGAGATAAAGATAAGTAGAGAGAGAATTGTGAGATAGAGAGGAGAGAGTGAGAGAGAAAGAGGGTGAGAGAGAGAGGTAGAGGGAGGGAGAGGGAGAGGAGAGATAGAGAGCAGATAGGGGAAAGGTAGGGAGGGAGACACAGGTGAGATAGAGAGAGAAAGAAAGACAAATAGATGGATAGAAAGAGAGATGGAGGGAGAGGTAGAGAGAGAGTAGTAAGGGAATTAGGGAGGGAGGGAGAGAAGTGAGATAGAGAGGTGTAGAGAGAGTGTTAGGGAGTGATGGATGGAGAGGTAGGTAGAGAGAGAAGGAGAGGGAGAGGTATGGATATAGAGAGTGGGAGGTGAAGAGAGGTGAGATAGATAGAAATAGAGAGAAAGTGGTAGGAAGTTATGGATGGAGAGGTAGGTAGAGAGGGAGGGAGGGAGAGAGAGAAAGGTGAAATAAAGAGAAATAGAGAGTGATGGATTGAGAGGTAGGTAGAGAGAGGGAGAGAGGAGATATAGATAAGTAGAGAGGGAAGGAGAGGTAGAGAGAGAGGAGAGATAGAGAGAAGTAGAGAGGGAATGAGGAAGGGAGGGAGAGAAAGGTCAGATATAGATGTGTAGAGAGAGTGGTAGGGTGTGATGGATGGAGAGGTGGGTAGAAAGAGGGATTGGGAGAAGGCGAGTAGATAGGAAAGTATGGAGGGAGAGAGAGAGGGAGGTGAGAGAAGTGAGATAGAGAGAAATAGAGAGTGGTAGGGAATGATGGAGGGAGGTAGGTATAGAGAGGGAGAGGGGAGATAGAGAGAGGTAGAGAGGGAAGGAGGGAGGGAGGGAGGGAGAAGGAGTGGGGAGATATAAAGATAATTAGTGAGGGAAGTAGAGGTAGAGAGATAGAGATAAGTAGAGAGGGAATGAGGGAGGGAGGGAGAGAAGTGAGATAGAGACATGTAGAGAGAGTGGTAGGGAGTGATGGATAGAGAGGTAGGTAGAGAGGGATTAGGGAGATAGAGAGTAGAGAGGGAATGAGAGGGAGAGGCATGGATGGAGAGAGTGTGAGTACATGAGACAAAGAGCAATAAAGAGAGTGGTAGGTAGAGAGTAAGAGGGAAGATATAGATAACTAGAGAGGGAGGGAGAGGTAGTGAGGGAGAGAGAGGTGAGATAGAGAGAAATAGAGAGAATGATGGAGGGAGATGTAGGTAGAGAGAGGGAGAGAGGAGATAAAGATAATTAGAGAGGGAAGGAGAGGTAGAGAGAGGAGAGATAAAGAGAAGTAGAGAGGGAATGAGGGAGGGAGGGAGAGAAAGGTGAGATAGAGAGGTTTAGAGAGAGAGTGATAGGTGTAATGGATGTAGAGGTAGGTAGAGTTCAGAGATCTAGAGAGTAGATAGGGAAGAAGAGAGGGAGAGAAAGGGAGGTAAGAGAGAGGTGAGGTAAAGAGAAATAGAGAGAGGTAGGGAGTGATGGAGAGAGGGTTAGGTAGAGAGAGGAGAGGGAGATAGAGATAGAGAGGAAGGAGAGAGAGAGAGAGAGAGAGAGAGAGAGAGAGAGAGAGAGAGAGAGAGAGAGAGAGAGAGAGAGAGAGAGGTAGTTCTTGAGCTCATGGGAGAGAGAATCAAATAAAGGCATGGATATAGTGAGAGAGAGGTCTAGAGTATAAGGGATAAAAAATGAGTGAGATAGAGAGAGAGAGAAATAATACAACCTTTCTAATTACTAAAATTTAACTTCCTGATTACTAAAACTTGACATATTGGTTACTGGAATTTGACTAAGTCTAAAAATTTGTAAGATCTTCCAAAACTAGAATTTTCATTATAACTCCTAGAGATCTAAAACCACTCTCAAACATCCTAAAACTATATACATGAAATATAACTTAAAATATAAGAAAGTAAACATCCATATGTAAATGTCAACTTATAATTAAATATGTGGACCAAAATGTGAGCACGTTATAGCATGAGCACATTATAGCACAAGCATGTTGTAATGTGTGGGAATTTTTTTTGATGCATTCTGTAATGCCCCACTAGGGAACCCAGCGAACAACAAATAAAGTAACAAAATAACTGAACAATTTTTTTATAAAAAAAACATTCGATTACAACATAAGTACAAAAGAAACATCTACACATATGCTCTCAGGATTCCATGACAACGTTACTTCAGCATTCACAAGTAATATCATCACATCACTAAACCATATGAGATAAATCATAAGGATAAATCAAACCAATAATGAATGATCTAATTGCATAATCATATTATAGTCAAGTTACATCAAGTGATATTATGACTAATCTCGTAACAACTTAATATAATTACAATAAGCTCACTTATATATATCAAGAGTGTATACAATATAGATGAAGATCATAACACATTTGTCAATCTTGATTCATGAGAACACTCAACATCCAACTTCATGAATAGTGTAGAATCAGGAACTTGTCACAAGTACAATATTATCCATGCACAACACCTGCAAGGAGACCCAATGGAGGATATAGAAAGTTCCTCCCAACCACATGGTACTCGAAGGTCCACCCCCCATGTTAGGAGATAATATTGTAGTGACAATGCATTAGCTACTTGGGAGGATGTGACACACATGAGAAAGCTTTATCCATATTTGTTTGCAAGCTTCCAAGAGGAAGCCTTATCCTAGGGGGAGGATGTAGTGTCCCTCCAAATGTTGAACTTTTTTTTAGTTGTTTCTATTTTTTTTAGTTACGACAATCATAATATATTGGTTTTATATTGTGGATGATACATTAGATACATTGTTGATCATTTGATTATAGTTGTGTGGTGACGTTATGATATACATTACTTGTGTGTTATGGTTTTATGCTGTTTTGGACCATTAGTGTGTTTATGATGATGTATCTGATGTTGTTTATGATGTAGTACTATGTGTTAGTCTTGGTGAAGGAGATAGTTTAGCATAACTCACTTGAGAGTACCCTACTACACTACGAATCTCTTTCATAGTGTGATTGTTGGTACATGCAAAACAACAGGTTCCTTAACTAGATCAGATGAGCAGGGAACAAAATCTGATACAACTAGAGATAGAGGGAGCACAGTTGTGTCCCTTAATGGAGAAGGTTCTTGCTTGACTTGGTCCTAGATAGGAGGCTAAATAGGAAGTGGCTAGAGAACGAGATAGATCACATAGGAGAGTTGTTGAGACTATGGAGCAGGATGTCATTGTTGCGGGGCATATGAGAGACTTATTGAGGGAACACCCTCCCACATTTGACAGTACTAGTGGTGGTCTAGAGGTGGAAACATGGTTGATAGACTTAGGATGGTGTTTTGCTATGCATCCATATGGTAGCAACACTAGAGCTAGATGTGCCATTATGCATCTTAGAGGCTTTGCCTCTACATGGTGGCGATTGGAGGAGTAGAAGCTTCATCTAGAGATTGGTTTTGTTTCATGGGACATGTTTTTGAAGAGATTCAAAGTGTGTTTCCTATCAGAGAATTGGAGACATCAACATGCAGATGAGTTCCATGATTTGTGTCAGATGGCCATGTTCGTTGAACAGTTTGAGCATAGGTTCTATGAACTCAAACAATATGTAGGAATTGTGGATTACAAGGCTATGTTGGTACAACACTTCATTAGGGGATTAAATGCCTATATCAACAAAGGAGTCTGAGTCTTTGAGCTGAAGACTATGGAGGTAGCCATGGAGAAGGCACGTCTTGTGGAGGAGAATTTGACTATGGCTTTGGGTGGCTGAATGGCTAATCATCAGAACTCTCCCTTTCATAGTTGTCATGAAAGTTAGAAAGTCTCACAAGTTGTGAAGAGGCTATTTTTCATGTAGTGTTGTTGTGAATTGTGCATGAAGTGATAGCTCTTGGTGCATTTATTTGGCTCTCATGTCATGTGGGAACTCACCATAAAACACCTCCTAAGGTGGTTGATTTTTTATTCTACACTGTTCATGAAGTTGGATGTTGAGCGTGCTCATGAATCGAGATTGACAGATGTGTTATGGTATTCATATATTTTGTATACACTCTTGTTATGTATAAGTGAGCTTATTGTAATGATATTATGTTGTTACGAGATTAGTCATAATCTCACTTGATGTAACTTGAATATGTAACTTGACTACAATATGATTATGTAATTAGATCATTCATTATTGGTTTGATTTATCCTTATGCTTTATGTCATATGGTTTAGTGATGTGATGATCTTACTTGTGAATGTTGAAATAGCGTTGTCATGGAATCCTAAGAGCATATGTGTAGACGTTTCTTTTGTACTTATGTTGTAATCAAATGTTTAAAAAAAAAAATGTTCGGTTATTTTGTTACTTTATATGTTGTTCTCTTTGTTCCCTGGTGGGGCGTTACACATTCACAAAATGCAAGTATGTTATAGCGTACTTGCGTTTTGTCAATGTATTCAAATAATGTGAGTGTGTTATAATGCGCTCAATTTTTTTCTTGTTTTGGGAATCCCCAAGCCTTTGACTTGGATTTGATTTGGATTTCCAAACCAAAGGCTTGGAGGGATTTCCCAACATCCAAAGGCATGTTTTTGCATATTCTACAAAATTTCACATAATCTTGTTCATGCTAACCATCAGGTTTGCACATGTTTCAAGGTTGAACAAATCAAACACTTGGGTAATGTTACGATCTCTCTTAGCTATCCAACAATTTAATTTTTTTCATATTTTGACAACATTAAGCCTTTCATATTTCATTTCTTTTGTTTGTGTGTCTTTTTTTTTGGCAAAAACTAGTGTTTAGTATTTTTTCTTTATAAATTAACTGTTCATCAAAATTTCAAATAAATTACATTTTTAGAAACTAGACTCCATTCTACACATTAAAAAAAGAAAAAAAAATCAATTAGTTTTCAAAATTTATAGGGGTAGCAGGGCCAAAATTTTGTTTTTTAGGAAGTGCCCATTTTAAAAATTGGTAAAAAAATAGATATTCATTAAAAATTATCAGAAAATTCAGGCATAAACTAAATGTTGCTAGCTAATTTCTCACTGAAGTGATTTTAAAAATACCCAAAAAAATTTAACCTTTTGAGGGAGTCATAAAAGTCACTCTGTTATGTCTTTTTACAAAAACAACACCAATTTTTGTGGCTCCCTCTTTTGAACCCCTTAATCTCACCATTTAAAAAAAAAATAGTATTTTAGAAAGTAGACTTGGAGCACTACGATCCTTGTTTTTGCTGCATCTAAATTTTTTGAGTGTAACTATCCTCAATTTCACATCCAAGGTTAGTATTTCTTGATTTCAAAAAAAAAGTGGCCACTTAAGACCCCTTTTTGGCCCCCCATCTTTTTTCACTTACCTATATAATTGTATACTATTGAAGTATATATTAATTCCCATAAGGATATTTAATTTAACTATTTTATAGATTTTCAATGATATCATTCTTTATTGAAACACATTTACTATTGTGCTAAAATACTGACCTACTAATGCTTGATACAAATGCTAGAGATAAGCGGATCCATGAAAGGTAGTTAGTCCATGTCCCAAATCTAAAGGGAGATGCTAGTGATTAGTCCAATAATCCCCCCTTAACATCACCTAAGGGGATTCAAAACTATGACCCAACTCTGTTACCATTTTTTGGAACACGTTTGCCATTGTGACAAAAGATTGACTTGCTAACGCTCTATACAAATGCTAGAGATAAGTGGATCCATGTGAGGTGGTTAGTCCATGTCTCAAATTTGAAGGGAGACACTAGTGATTAGTCCAACACTCTTTATGTACATTGACTGAGATCTTTGATGTAGGAGATAAATTAAGATTTTGAGGAGGTAAATCTTGTTAAGTAGGCATGTCATTTCCCCCATTCTATACATTTATATGTATATATTATTATAGGGAATGATATAAATATAAATATAAATTTTATTTAGAAGTACAAAATATTGTCTCTCTTGAACTATTGTAGTAGACCTTATCTTCAGTCTTGTTATCCTTTGTAACTTTAGATGTGATTATTAATAGTTTTATTTGATTTTATTAAATTATTTAATATTAGACATTGATACTTGAATTTTATAGACTCCAAAAAGTGTTCAAGATAATAAATAATGAGACTCTAAATAAAGGAAAGAAAATAGTAGCGACAATAGTCAATTATGTAGGTAAATTTTTTAAGATATCTTGAAGATATTAATATAGTGAATTTGTCTAATATGATAAAGTTATATATGGTTTTATTTGTATGGTTAAAATACTTTAAATTGCATTACAAAGACACTATCATAATTGTTTATTCATATAATTTTTTATTAAATGAAATATATATTATACCTATTAGAATTTAGAAGTGAAATACTTATTATTATTTATCTTGAATAAAAGTGCATTTACATATTTCAAAACTTAATTTTCTTTGTAACTAAATATTTATAGACTATTTATCTAAGCACCAAATAATGAAATTTATGATAGAGAATGTGTGATTTTCTAACATCCTTATCTTGACTATTTGATTTCTTTTGTGGAACTCTATTATGACATTTATGGGAAATGTGATGTATATTAAATGAAAATAATAAGACAACACATCCATAAAAATATGTGTTTAAAAATACCAATCATTAACTAATTTCAAGATCTCTCATGTTGTATCATAACTATTAATCTTAGATTTTGATTCATAAAATTAAAGGATATGATATTAAAAAAGCTTGCAACAAATCTAGGTAAGTATTTATTATGTGGTAATTGAAGAGAATGTTTATTATAATAGAGAGGAATTATAATTAAAAATCATATATATCTATTCTTAAATGTTTTTATTCCTGTACTTCAAGATTAAGTTTCAAAGTATATTATAAAGTATCTTAGAAATGTGTATATGAAAACACTCTCAAGCTTGATTAGTAAAGCTAATAATAAATTAAAAAAGATAGTTGAATTAGAATTTGAGCTTATACACTATCTTAAATATACAATGTATTCTTAATGATACATATAAAATATTTTTAGAATAATACATAAAATATTTAATGATCCTGGACAATGCTATTAAGTTTTATCTTATATTTTAATATTTATAAAATTTAATAAAATGAATAATTTGAAAGTATATTTTCTCATCTTTGTTAATTCTTTGTAGGTGATTTAAAATAGGTCCACAAGTTAAATGTTTGAAGAAAGATGACTACTAGAGAAAGATGATTGTTGTATGATGAAGATGAGTGTGTTCCTTTTGACATTGTTTGTAGGCCTCATATGCTTCACCAACTAATTATCTCTTATCAAATTTATTTTAAAGCTTACATGCTTGAAAAATAAGTCCAATAAGAATATTATTAGCTCACCATTTTGACTTGTGATAAAGACATTGTTAAAAATTCATAATAAAAATACCTTCGTATTATTTAAAGAAAACTTAAAAGTGAATGGGGACCTTCACCTTAACACTTAAAAATAAATTGCATGATTCTTATATTTAAGATTGCTGTTTGAATATTTAAGATTAAAAGATAAATATTTAACATTATCAAGAATGTTAGCATAATTTTTATAAAAGTCCATGGTGTAAAAAATATAAGCCATAAGAAACCATGCCCTCATGGGAATATCCTCTAAAATTCTAAGGTTGCTCATGTGGTGAAGATGGTGGATCATGATCATGTCTTTGTATAAGCAAAGTGGTATGAAGATAATTCTTTTGATGTTATCATTTATTTTGCAAATGTATTTTATTTTCAATAGGTTCCCATAGATTTTTCCCTTGTATCATTCTGGACAATGATCTCAAGATTTATTATGTATAAATTTTGTAATGTAATGCCCCGTCTTGTAACCTAAGGAATGATGCAATGACTACAAAAGTGAAATAATTTTGTTTAAATGTATTTACTTGCTTAATTAATTGCAAACATTCCCTAAGTAACGCGACGTGACATTATCTGTAAATTCTCATAGATGACAATAGTATTTAACATTGCATATATTTATCTCACATTAACATAGAAACATACATTGAATAACATTTAAATTCCATCATTAAGGATATAAAGTACAAATAAGAATTTTTCATTACATTGTATTTGAAATAACTTTACAATACTCATTTTCCAAATGAGGTAGATCAATAATAGTTTACGTTTACTTGTTACAAATATTCTCCTCTTAAACAATTGAGGAGTGTTACACAAATACAGTTTTCCATTGTTTCAAATAAGAAAGTACATATATCCACATGCGAGCTCTCCATCCAAGAATCACTCGTTGCCACGAACAAGAACTGGGGACCCAACGGAGTAAGGTGCACGTTCCACCCAACAATGTGGTACCCGTAGGTCCACCCCCCGTGCTAGGAGATAGTAATAAGGTTCCCTAGACATAACCTACAAACCCTAGACACAAGTAAATACCATGGAAAAAATATACAAGATCAACTTAACTTAATGGTTACATTGCTTCTAGAATTAGGATAATCATATACTAAGTTCACAAAGACACTGTTATTTTAAGTGGAGTGTCATCGCAATGTTGCAAAGGTTACCTTGGTGTTTCTTCCTAGGTTCCGGCCCCCAACTTGGGTTACCCTGGAAACCTCTTACAAAACCCGGCCCCATAAGCAAATGGTTGTGGAATCGAATATTCTTTAAAATAATCATGATACCAATTTTCCATTCCAGGCCTTCTCGACTTATACACAAGACTGAACTAGCTCTTGAGTCTATAAGTGAGGTTTATTAGTCTAATTAAAGATTTTAAACTATCTAATGTATTGTTTAGTTTTCACTAACTTACTAACTCTATATGAGTTACCCTAGCACCACTTTGTGTGCCGACCCTCACATAGAGCCACTCCCTTAAAAATAACAAAAAGGAATCTAAGTTCACTAACTAAGGTAAGCAAGGTGCATAAGAATCAACATATAATACCACACATTTTATAACAGACATCAAGTCTTTGTTCATAAATCTAGGTGTCAAAACATCATGCTAACCCATGTGCACTACCCTAGTCAACTCAAAGATTGTATTTCAATAATAACAACACCCTCATTATACAAAATTATTTGGAAGACTTGTGTATATATAACATTCCCAATTTTCCTAATAAATAAGAAAATACAAATTAAAGCAATTTAATGACAATGAACTTTTATCATTAGGATCTACTAAATCCAGTCAATCAAAAACATGAAGTACAAAATTAATCTTCTGGGATTTAATTCATCTTCCATTCAATATGAAAATCAAATCTATAATTTTCCCAATTTCATAACCATATATTATAATGAAATCAATATAAGCTCAAGAAATCAATTTAATTTAAGCACAAAATATCCTTGTCATAGTAAATTAATTATTTAAAAATTTATATCTAAATATTTAATAAAACTTTTTTTTAAACTCCCCATTAATAACATAAACACACTTTCAAATTTCTAAACATTTAATAAATATATAAATATAAATATAATAAATATATTTTATATATAACATATTATATTATTAATATATATTATATATAGCATATATATATAATATTTATGAATTGTATAAATATTAATTCTTAATATTTAAAGATAAAATATAAAAAAATGCATAACTTTTAAATAAAAGTTAGGGATTTTAAAGCCCTAACAGTTTGCAGGCCGCGACTGTGGGTGGCGCTGCTTGCACAGCCCTCCCCACAGGGCTCGGTGATGGGAGGTAGAGCCAAGCATTGCCTGTGAAGGCAGTGCTGGGCTCTGCCCTCACTGATGACTCCCTTGCGGGGTCAGCCGTGGGATAGCCCCCGCCCCCCCCCCCCCCCGCGCCCCACCCAACGCTTGGCTCCCAAATTATATATATTTTCACACAAAATTTAAAATAAATAAAAAATGAACGGCGATTTCTTCTGAATTTCGTACGTTGAAATTTCATTGTTTTTTTTAATATACCAATTTTTCCTGTACGACGTTTCTCCACAAAATTACACAATCCAATTTATATATGAATGTGGGGATATATATAATTGAGAATATATTTATGTATATATATATATATATTCTCAATTAAATAAAAGATAAAATACCTAAATCAGGCAATAAATTTCAACGGGGTTTTTCAAGGGAAATTGAGAAATTTAACAGTACACACAATTTTTCCCAAACAAGTTCTAATTTAAACACAGAGGGTTTCAACTTCATTTTCCAAATAAATAATTTCCTTTACAATTTTTCACTCAAATCATTTTCTATAGAGACTGTAACAGAGGTATATTTTTTTTTCAATCTTATCTATAGAGAAGTAACAATCTACATATGTTTTCTTTTGAATCTCTTCTTTTGTTTTCCCTGATTTCTCTATATATCCATGTTTTCTTGAAATTTACACAGAAATCAACAAATCCTTACAGAAAGATTACTAGTAAACAATTTTCCGAGAAGAACAAGGGTTTTAACAAAATAAAATTTCTTCTACAGGTAATATAAAATTTATTTACATAGACAATCTTTTCCAAAGTAACAAATTTAAATACACAGGAAAATACCTGTACTCCTGAAGCTTTGAAAATAAAACTTGGCTGTAGAAGAGAAACTTTGTTTTCTTGTTGCGTGCAATCCTCCAAAGCTCCTCTAGAAAACCAATATCCAGAAGAAAATAAATACAAAACTAGAAGCAATTCTCAAAATTTCTTTCAAGAAATTTAAAGTAAAAACCCAAAAGAATTCAGCAAAGA
The DNA here is from genome assembly GCA_007258455.2 of Sequoia sempervirens. Classification (NCBI taxonomy): domain Eukaryota; kingdom Viridiplantae; phylum Streptophyta; class Pinopsida; order Cupressales; family Cupressaceae; genus Sequoia; species Sequoia sempervirens. Next base: position 27,540,270 of record VDFB02000363.1, read on the forward strand.
TCCTTTCAACAATTCCTTGTACTTTTTATTTCTTGTAAAGTGATTTCCTCTTTTCCCCAATCACATGATATCTTCCGAGAGAATCATCAACAAGAATCAAATTAATTTTAACTACCACACATTTCGAAAGAAAATATCTTCTAACCACCTCCTCAATGATTCTTTCTTTCTTCCTTATCAAGAATTCATGCATTTAAAGAATGAAGAATTCAAATTTCAAAATACAATTTCTCTTTTTTTTTTAATTATTTATTTAATAATTAAAATTCCATTTCCCACAAAACAATTAATTTAAATTTAATCTATTTACACAATTAAAGTAACTTTAATTTAATTAAATAATTTTAACCTCAATGATTAAATTACTTAACCAAATAAACTAATTAATTAAATAAATAAAATGTAAATCTTTATTTTCAACATTAAATTAAAAGAACATTGATCTATCATTAAATTAACAAAATTTTCCTTTCAAAACAATTAATCCAATCAGGCAAATATGAGACAACCAAAGACATTGGACTTAAATTGACGACATACTTGTGACTGGGTTTAAGACTAGACTAGGAAGAACCTTGTTACTACCTCCCAATCAACATTTCCATTGAGTCTTGACACGCTCAGACCTGAGTAACTAGGTGAAGTCAGTGTCATGTACCTGCAATCCTGCAATCAAACAAATAACATACATATATATAATCCATTATACAAGCACACCGTGCAGAGAAAATCACGGAAATCACAAGGCACTCGCAAGCGAGTGATGTAACTCTATTCTCCACACCAAAACACATCACATCAAACTGACCAATTAAATAACAGTTAATCTACCATAAACATCTATATAACAATAACATCAGAAGGAAACATCTATGCTAACATAAAGCATGCCAGAAATTAATTATCACCATACAATGTTTTATCACATCACAAAATAAATCCACCATTGCTCTAATGTCAGCGATCAAAATATCCAAAACAAAGTACCAACGTATATCATAGTAAAAACATGCTAACAAAAAGCATAAGCAAAATGGAGGGGTACTACATGTAAAATGTTGATTTGGTGTACACATATTTGTTTTTAGTTTTAATTATATTAGAGTAAATTAGATTAGCCACCATGTCATATTTTATTGTGCTATTAATGCTCCCTTATATAAAAAATCATCCTTCATTGTCATTTTTTTAATTTTCATATATAGTATCAATATGTGATGTGCTAGATTCCTTATATTTTTTATGTTGTTCGTGACTAGGATTTGTAGGATCATCCTCCTCATGTTGAGACATTATAATATGATCTTATTTTTCATCATTGTTCTAAAGTTGTATCACATTTTTGTCAATGGAATCTTGAACTTTATGCTTTGTGATACAACTATGTACACAATGTCTCTATATTTGATAAAAATGTCACAAAAAATATAGCTTTAAGATATGATGGGACAACTCTAGATATCTTTATATATGTAATATAGAAATGTGATGTGTTAGATACATTGGATTTGTGGTGTTCCCCATGACTAGGCTTGGGAGGAGATTCTCTTTATCCTCGTGACGTATTATAAGTTGATTTCCTTTTCTATCAATGTTCTAAACATATAATCATATTTTTGTCAAAAAAAATTGAACTTTATATTTAATGTGATACACTTACCTATTATAACTGACCCCTATATTTAATGAATAGATATAAACATATATAAACTTGAAATGTGGTGAGACACCTACCAAATCATGTAAAATATGGATATGTGATGTGCTATATTCCATGGAATTGTGATGTTCTTTTTTGGTTATGCATTGAAATATCTCTAGTTGTGGTCTTAAACTCCACTTTAAATATTTCATGAACTGTATATTTATGTGTTGTCAAGAATTCTTATAGCTAGTTTTCCTTGTCAATCCAATCAACTCCATTTGTGATTGATAGTGTGTTCACTTGTGATCAATTGTCTTGTGTGTAATAAATCATGAAATATTATATCATTACACACACATTGTTCACATTACAACTTAATTGATTAGTTGCATTCAAATTTTATATCAAATATATTTCATTGTGAATCCAAAATATGAATTCATTTTGTCATGAAACATATGTTTTTAAATGTTCTAATTTAAAAATGGCAAGCGGGAAAGGGAGCGAAGGGTTTTTTTTGAATTCTAGTGATGGTGAAGGAGATGGATCTATAGAAAAGGATGTTGATGGCTTCTAGTTGTGGGTAGTTTGGAGATGTCGGTTGGCTGAGGTGGGTCTGTGTGTTTGGCAGACCCCTATGGTGGAGCTTGTTGCTTTGGACGATTATGTGCTTTTGTCTCCAACATTGTTCTTTTCGTTGTTGGAGGCTTTGCAATGGTCGGGTCTGAGGTTTGTGGGCTGCGTGGCTCCTTGTTCCTCTAGCCCTGGTGTTGGTGAGGCCTCCAAGCTTGGGCCCTTGTTTCGTTCCTCAGTGGGGGCTCAGTTCGGCTCCCCTGTTGCTGAATGGAATGAGGTCTCTGGCCTTCATGTGGACGTTGGTAGTGTTGACTAGGGCCTATTGGCTCTTTGGTCCTCTGTTGTGTGAGTAGCAACTTCTCTTCTTGCTTGTTGTTTGGACATTATAGCCATTGGAACCACTACTATGGGTGGCTGTGATGTTTGGCTGGACGCACGAGTTGTGTCCCTGTTTTCTCTTTGCTGGAGTGGGGTGGTTGGTGTGACTGTGAGAATGGTGGGCTTGGTTAAGACATGGGTGCATCGATAACTTTGTTGTGTCTCTACAGCTTTTTTGTGTGCTTGGGAGTAGGGGGTGGCTGTCGGTCCTCTCTCAGGGCTATGTTTGGGGGTTCTTTGGGTGTAGGCGCCGCTTTCATTGAGGCTATGGATTTTGTGTTTGAAGGGTCATTTTTGTCTTGTGTCTAGATGGGTACTTGTCTGAGTGCTTTGTTGCCCCTTCGATGGTTGTGGGATCCCTCCTTTATTCTGGAATGGTGGGATTTGTGCTTATGGAAGGTTTCCAGGTTGATGGAAATGGTGGTGGTTGGGTTTTGTTGAGAAATGAGAAGAGGCTTTGTCCCCAGGTTTATAAGTGGCTCATTATGTTGGAGGGTGCTCTAGCCTTTGTTGAAGTTGTTGGTCATATGGTGTTTTGGGTTGATTATGGCGTGGGATGGGAGGATATTCTTGTCCTTCCTTTTGTTTCTTCCACTTGGATGCCTTGGGAGGACTTGTGGCCTTGTTCTATTGGCATTCTTTCTTGCTACTTGTTTCTACAATCACGATGTTATATTGAGGTGAATTTTGCTCCTATTGAGGTGGAGTTGGTGATTGTAGGTCTGGTGGGAGGTGCTCCTCTTCTTTGCTAGTTCCTATTGAGGTGGATTGTGTTTGCTTTGGAGGGAGTTTCTGTTGGTAGTCTTGGTCTACACTTCTTCCTCTCTTATAGAGGGGAGCCCCAACCTATTGACGTGGTTTTGGGGTTGGTGTCAGGGTGGTGGAAGCTTCTGGAAGCTTGTTTTTCTCTTGTGTTGGATGATTCTTACCTCTTTGTGGATGAGAGCACATGTGACTCTAGTTTTCCTTCGTGTGGAAGATTTGTTGTAGGTCTATTTTTTGTAGATAGTCTGTGGCCTTTTGAGTGGAAGGTCTGTTACTATATTGCTGCTACAGGGTGAGAGTCTTATGTGCTTGGTTGCTCGTAGGTTAGTACTAGGAAGGGGTTGTAAGCTTGTCTATGGCTTGGATTGCTTTGGGTCTATGGTTTCTACTATGTTTCTTGGTTAATGGCTCGTAGGGCCTTGTTCTTTGGGGACTGCACCCTTGTGTTTCTGTGCAATTTTCTGTTGTTGATGGCTTGTAGGGCCTTGTTCTAAGGGTTTGTTCCCTTGTTTTGTTGATGGTCTATTGGGCCTTGATTATGTTGGCCCGCAAGGTCCTGCTCTAAAGGGTCGGCACCCTTATTTGCCACTTTTAATTTCAAAAACATATGTTTTTAAATTTAATACATTTTACCTTCACACTTTCTCTAGATCCCAAAAGCTCTATGAACTATGATAAAACATGCATATAAAGTTATTAAATTATGCTAAGCTTAACTAATCTTGTTACAAGTTTGTGTGACTTAATAATTGACCTAAGAAAAATATAAATTAGTGTGAAAAGGGTGTCTTGTATCTCTTGTTTACGCTAAAGGCGTATCCTTATTTGAAGAGGACAAACCAAAAAATATCAATCAATAGTTTACATTGATTTGCTGGTCATTAAATGAATCTTAGCTGTTTATCATTTTTCATGCTTTTTTGCCTCTGCTTTCCCCGTTGCTGTTGCTTTCTAAGAA